>CM057161.1:16396953-16460789 GCA_029962745.1 Echinometra lucunter | reverse complement strand
TGCATGAATAATTTTCAATGCTTAAATATTATTTGATGCAATTCTATGTTTTACATGGTATCAAAAGGCAATAGGCTACACTGCATTATACAAATGTGCATAAACAAAATAAAAAGCTAAATAATGTCCGCTTTAGTACACACAGTATTCTGGGCTAAGTTCAGCACTTGATTTATGTAGCAAACGCTGTTTTCTCCATGCAAAGCATTTTCGAAAAGGCTTTGGGTATTCTCCATTCTAGTACTAATAAAAGAAAGCTGTCCTGGCACTGCATTTGTTTTGAAAATAAAGTGAGTACTGTTATCTACATGTATAAGCATTTTCATAGCCTAATGCTGAAGGACTGGTTAAAAGATGGATTTGGCAGAAGTTGAAAACAAATCAGATTTTTATCCACAGTCATACATGTTATTTTACACAAAATGGTTTCAAAGGGGATAAAAAAAATTGAAAGAATTTGCAAAAGATAAAAAAGCAAATTTTTTTTTCAGCTAGCAAGCATTTATGGTCAAGAAAGCTTTTAAAACATAACATCTAAAGTAAAACTAAATTCACCAAGATGCAAGTACATAGTCCCTAGAAATAGTTATAACACACTGATAAACCACTGAATCATTATTATTTTGTTTTAAAGTGTATTTTTATGATTAGAAAAAAAATATGCTTGAACTCCTTAATCTACTAAAAACTGTAAATATATGCATTTGTCCATTACATACTTATGAATTCAGGGTTTTCTTAATATGCAAAGCAAATGTACAAGTACAGTATATAGAATGCTGTGCTATATTGGAGACAAATTTAACCCCATGCAATGTAGAAGGGTACCAAAAGGTGGCATCATGGGTGCAATACTAGCTAAAAGTAACCAAGTGCATGGTATATTAACAGTTATCACCATGGGCAACAACAGAGGTTTCTCATGTGCAATTTAGGTACCAACGGTTTCCACTGGGTGCGAAAGATAAGCAAGTGCAATCTACAGTCCGATAGAACACCACAGGGTACCAAGGACATTAAACCACAGAAATGCATAATTTTGATGAGAACTTTGCATGAACAGTCAATGCTCATCTTGAACAGAGCAAGAGTGAATTTGTGTGTACTATTGCAAACATTCTACAGAAAACAACACGTTTCTAAGCATTTGGGACTAGTGAAAATAAAGAGGGCACACTAAGAGACTACCCACCCTAAAGCATTCAAGGTGAAAGTGTAGACCCACAGACTCTATGATCATGGCAGCACCCCTCCCCAGTGACTTGCCACAATTGGAGCACTGGACCTTGCCGCTGACCGACCGGCCGGGAAGGGGTTTCTTACTGGGCTGTTGGAAAGCCGACGCCCTTGGACCCGCAGGACCCCTCCCTGGGGCATGTTGAGGTGGTGGTCGTTGCGGGTGAGGTTGTTGTGGTTGTTGTTGTCTAGGTGGGCCACGCCCTTGGGGCGAGGAAGAGGAAGAAGGAGGACCCCGATTGGCCCTCATCTGAGCAGGCGGGCTCTGGGGACCTGCTCTTCGACGATCATGAGGCTGGGGGGGAGGAGACAAAAAAGAGTGGATTGTTTGAATCCATGGAAGATTTTTGCATACCCCTTGGACATCACTTGATTAGGTATTTTTTATGTAATTTGATCTGTAGATCTTGTTGTTTTGTAAGAAATACTGCCCGCTATAAGAAAAAAAAAAGTCATGATGTGAAATTTGTGCAGGGAAGGGGTATGGATGGTACTGCTTGGCCTTGCCCTTACAGGAACATACCATGACTACATGTACAGGAAATAAGGAAAGGATAATGATCAAGTTAATAAATTTATAAGCACAGCTTGGCTACACCACTGCTGCATGTATGTCTTGTTACAGAAACTTATGCAGAGCTCCACACTACCATCTTTTTGTAGGGGGACAGCAATGCAATTATTTTTTTTCATCTGTATGCCCTAGCCACTTGCTAAAATTTCAAATTTGAGAGTGCTGATCTTAAATTTTGGGCAACTGCATGTCCCAGGAGCCTGTTAGTAACCTGCAAAAGTTTGCCTAAAGTACTTAATACACATACACTTCATTACATGTACATTTTCATGTACGTACATGCAGACAGATGAAAAATGTGATGTTGACAAGACTCTTTGTTATCTATCTACTGAACTATCCATTGCATGCAGGTTCCTGCCTAAGAAACAAAAGTACAAAAATGCAGAATTTAGGCAATTTTAGTAGCTTTGTGGGCATCAAGTTTGCAGCATATTTTCTTAATCAGCTTTCATTTAATTTGCACGTACATGTATGCAACAAAAAGAGCAGTAGGAACTTGTGGAGCTAGCATGATCTGCGAGTTGTGAAAACGATTAGTAAGGATAATGTCGGCTGATATATATTTCAGTGGTTGAGTGACAGAACGAGAAAGAAAAGGAGGAGAAAAGGGAGGAGGAGCCTGTAGTCTTTCATCGAGGCATCTCTACCTGTCACTCTGTGAAGAGAGAGAGCTTGAAGGCCGGGATGGAGAATCTTGACCAGAGTGGGCTTTCTTCTGAGCAGCTCGGTGCAAGATGTTCTAAGGTTTTAAGATTAGTCACATCAATAACAAGGCATGCTTTATACCAAAGTATTAGTGGACTGACTTACCCCCACCCCTCCCCCTTCCTTAAAAAAAAATAATAATCTGGAGAATATACATAAATTAATTTGTTAGGTGTAATCATTCTTTCAAACACCAATTAACTAAATATATTTACCCCAGAGTATGATGCCATTTACTCATCATCAAAATGGTTAAAATGAAATAATTTTCCTTGTTTTATCACTAGATAACATAATTTGGCACAATGTATTCGAAAAAATTCCTGTGCTTCTACATAATTGTTATCATCAGGTCTCCATTAATCATATATTCAAATTGAATTGAAAAACCTTTTGAATCTTGTTGATTTCAAATTTTTCTTTACAAGAATGTTGTATTTTGGCTGCCCATTTAAAGGGTCATGTGTACTTAATAAACAAATTTCTTAGTTGGCCCCTGAATTTCTTTCATTACTATTCAGTATTCAAGAATTGCTGATGACAAAACATTCTCGATTTCTGCTAGTAATGAAAAACAAATGAAACTCTCCCACAATTTTCAGCTGATTGTTTAATCACTTTACTGCATGACTAGATAAATCAGCAGTACATATATTTCTTGCTGGTTCCCCCAAATACAATTTCATTTATATCATGATAAAACTTGATATTACCTTAAGCACAAAAAAATAACAATCAACTGCAGAAAGCAAAATGTCAAATTCTAAACATTTAGTCTTACTGCAAGTAAATTCCATTCCATTAAGAACATTTGAAATTTGTCTGCTCTAAACATGCAAACTACATTCAAAATGACAGGATTCGTAGTACAAGTGGCTCAACTGGTTATTTGTTATCATGTATGAAGAGTGGTATCTAGTGCAGTAAATCTACATGTAGGATGTTGGACTATTAAGGTAGCCTACCAAAAGGTAGCATGAAAAGACGTAAAAAGTACAAACAATGCACTCAAATGTATGCATCATGCCTTCGTTACTTGTCTTTTCATGCCATATTTCACTAAGCTACCTAAATAGGGACACAAAAGTATTATATAGACTTTACCATGCATAATGAAGCAGCATCAGATTTAGACCAGTGTGTAGTTTACATACTTCAAATGACCCCCTGAATAAGTTCTAACTGAACAAGTTTTAAAGATTTTTAAACACAGAAAGATACTGCTCCATGCATCTTTAGAATAATCATTCTCAAATTGACAGAGATGCCGTGTGGTTCATCTTTGTTGTTTTTTGAAAAGAAATTATTTCAACATGTATACTGTGGAAGGCACCATTGGCACATATGTGTAAAAAACACGAGTAAAGATGAAGATAAAACTCTAATGAGTATAACCTGCCTTTTAACATGACTCACTTTAACCTGTTGAGCACGATTTGATTTCAGTATATCACGCATTGTCCATGGACCCTAGCTCAAGTTATACCAGGCTTAGTATTTAATGGGTTAACTGATCTTTGTGTATTTGTGATTAAACTGTAAACTACAAACTGGTCTATAAAGCACAGAAGACATGCAAGATTTCAACTTACCTGGATTAAACTATCAGGACCCGGGGCAGGACCTGGTCTTCTCTGATCCCCTCCTGGCCCCCCATGTTGAGATGGAGGTGGACCCCTCTGCTGCCCATGGTGGGGTGATGGCGGTCCTACGCTTCTTGGAGCTGGCCCCCCTCCAGGTCCTCGAGAGATGCGCTGGTCGTCCATGATCCTTGCAACAGGAGCTTCAAATGCCTGCCCTTGAGTCAAGTCCGGCATCGAACGACGATTATGCATCTTCTGCTTAAGTTCTGTGTCTCCCTGAGCACCGTGCATGCGCCGCTGCACGTGTTTAAACTCAGGTTGGCTATCGTATTTGTGGCGGGGTGCATCCCATCTGTTGGTTTCGGAGTTCGGAGAGGGTTCTTTGTGAGAGTGAGTTGGTTGCTTGGTCCGAGGAAGGGAGCCCTGGGATCGGTTTGGAGGTGGAATACGGGTGGGAATCTCCTGCTCATAACCAACAGGTTCTACGTAGGATTAGAATAAAGGAGAATAAAACGCTCATATTATCAACTTCATCTTAACAGGCAAGGTAGAATGAAACAAAGACTCAACTCTACATCTCAAAGATAACATACTTTCTAATCCTTGTTTTGATTTCCATCTTAACTATGCCTGGTTTCCATTCTTGTTGTCCAGCTTCATTTGAAAATTTGGAACACAGATATCTTTTCTAGCAACCCCTAAACCTCAACTTCCCCAAGAAAAACCATTACCATTTATCATCATTTATTCACTTGAAGAGCCTTGAATCTGGGCCCAATCATCACATCCTTGAGAAATGGCCACCAGAAATGGCTAGAAGTGTAATTAACTGATGTATGCAAAGGAAGGACCCTCCTGGCTCTCAACGAATGATGCCCTATACTTGTCTTGCTCCTTTCACGTACCACTGGAATTAGTAAAATCTAAGGCCTTGTAAAGCAGGGTAATAATAAAGCACTACGTACAGGAATAAAAAGCCAACACTACTAACCATTTTTCACATAGTCCTTCTCATAGAGATTGGCGTTGTTGTGGTTGCTGCTAGATGGTGGGGGTGCTGCATGCTCCTGGTTGTAGACCTTCTTCTCCAGGACTGGTTCATGGTCTAGACTATCCTTCCTGGGATGGATAGGGAGGGAGTTGATGGTTTTACCAGTTACCAGGGGACCATGTTGTCGCCTCTTGGCCTCCTCTACTAGCCAGTGCTGCTCTGTTGGGATGTTGTCATCTAGATGGAAATGAAAATCAAAAGTTGACTGAGGTTTAGGCAAGCTTTCTGATTAAGATATTAAAGTGTCCACGTATTTCTGAATCATTGTGAAAGCAGTTAAGTTTTTCTTTGCAAAATTAAGGAAACTTCATGGCAAATGATTACACCAGTTGCTTCATGAGCATTTAGCAGGTGTTTGACTCTAAGCTTATTAAATATCACTGAACTTTTATAGATGTGCATGCATATTCTACACAAAGTCATAGAAAGACACTATAATAACCTTTGAACACTTGATAAAGTAATTACCCATTATCAAAGTTGAAGTATTTGTAGACTGACCTCTATGTTTAGCCATGTATGACTTTGCTGTCAGGGGGTCTCTCTCAGGTAACATCTTCCCTTCCATGATTTCTTTTTCCAGGGATTTTGATGGTTGAGGTTTCCTGAGGTCTTCTTCAGAGCCATGCTGTTTCCTGCGGTTGTAACTATTTTTCTTCTCTACATCTTCATCATCAAAGACATTGTTGAGAGATTTAGAGTAGAGTTCTCTCTGCTTGGCCAAGCGGTCCAGCTCCTCCTGCTGCTGCTGTGCAAGCTTTTCTCGTTCCCTCTTAAGCTCAGCTTGCTCTCGTTTCAGTCTTTCTATCTCCTCACGCTCCTTACGCTGCCTCTCCAGCTGCTCATGCTTCTCCTGTTCAAGCTGTTCCCACTCCCTGCGGAGCCTGTCCCGCTCTTCAAGTCGGATGCGTTCCCTCTCTTCCTCCCGGATTTTCTGGAGAAGTTCCTCGTCTGGTTGATGGTGATGACGAGATGGAGGTGGAGCTGACTCTTGACGCTGCTGTACTTGTGGCTTGATGACTTCACCAGCAAATGGTCTCTGGCTATGAACCCTCTCTTCTTGTTCCAGGGCAGCTTTTAGTCTTGCTTCTCTTTCTTTGGCAGCCCGCTGCCTCTCCTCACGTTCTTTTGCTGCACGTTTTTCCTCCTCTTCCTTGGCTGCACGCTGCCTTGCTTCCCGTTCCTGAGCAGCACGTTGCCGTTCTTCTTGCTCCCTGGAAAGACGCTCTCTCTCCTCTTCCCTCTCTTTCAATAAACGTTCATATTCCTCCTTTTCCCTTTCTATCTTTTCCCGAGCCTTCCTTTCCCTGGCTTCCCGCTCTTCCCTTATTCTCTGCCTTTCCTTCTCCTGTGCTCTCTTTTCTTCTTCTTTCCGCCTTTGGACCAGCATGAGCTCCTCTTCCCGCCTCCTAGCAGCCTCCTCTCTCTCCCTCTGTTCTCTTTCTATTCTTTCCCTCTCCTCCCGTTCTTGTTGTAACCTCTCCTCCTCCTTTCTTCTTCTTTCCTCCTCCTCTTCCCTTGCCAGCTGCTCAAGTCTCCTCCTCTCCCGTTCCTTACGTTCTTTCTCCAGCATCTCCTCCTCTCTCTTCTTCAGGTCCTCCTGAGCTTTCTTCTGCAGCATTCTCCGCCTCTCCTGCAGGGCTCGCTGCTCCATATCCTGCTTCCTCCTGCTTTCATACTCCGCCCTCAAAAGATCCTTCTCCTGCTCCTCCTGAAGCCTCCTCTGCTCCTGCTCATACTGCTCTTGCCTGATCCTCTCCTGCTCCTTCTGCCATTTCTCCAGCCTCTGTCTCTCCTCATCTACATTGAAGCTCCTCCTGTTGGCTGGATCCACATCACTCTTCTTCATTCTCCTCTGCACCCCTCCCGATTTTTCCTGCAGAGGTGCGCTCTCCTGGGGTCTCTCCACCTTCCTCCACAGATTCTCCATGTTGTCATCCACCTGTGAGGAGTCCTCATCAGCTATAATGGGAGTAAAACAAGAATAAGGTCAATTAAAATTGTGAGCATTTTCAAGTCATTACCTATGTCCAACAAACAACAAGTTTTGATATACTTGTAATAACATTTTAACAAATATATCATTATTCATTATTGCAAATGACATTAAAGGCATTGGCTAACATTGCTATGATTTAAAAAAAATCTCATTTTGTTACTTAAAAATGGGATAAACATTAGGGTTATAGTGTAAAAATACCAGTGTGAAAGTTTCAGAGCATAATATCCACGGGAAGTATTTTTAAATATTAGAAATGTGAACCAATGTTTGAAAAATATACGAGGGTCGGTTGCATAGACCCAACGTAAGGAGTGCGCATGCGTACATGACTCAACGGACCGCACTTCCAAATTATGGTTGGTTTCAGGGTTTTTGAGTATAAATACAAGTACTCATACACATGTTTCATCTTAGTTTGAGAATTTTTTAAATCAGCTGCTCACAAAGTTAGCCAATGCCTTTAAATAAAAGTTTGCATTTCTTAATATATCCTAAAGCTAAACACCAAGTAATCACATTTCCATAGAAAAAGAAATTTAAAAAAAAACAATAAAAATGAACAAAATATAGATAAATAACATTTGAAGAAATAAGGAAAAACTTTATTATGCTACAGTTCCTTGGAAAAGTATCTGTTGCAAAGCATGATTAGATATATATTTTCATACTTCTAATGTTGATGGGAATACATGCATGGTATAAATCACATAGCATGAAGGGGAATGCATATAGGTAAGAAATATTACCAGCTGGATGTCTTTGAAGGGCATGCACAAAATAAATTAATTTTTTGATTAATCAGGGTGCAGGTTATATCACAGAAAATGATGTACTACACAAAGACACACGTGAGAATTATTTCACCTGGCCAATTCTCATTTCAAAACCATGCAAGCCATTCTGAAATTTACAGAATATCTATCTTTTATTTCCATTTTTGTATAATATACAAATAATATGCTCTTTTATATACACCGTTCTCTTAAAAATGAAATAAATAATAAGTGTAAATACAGTACAGCGTCTGAAGGTGTAATCTACAATTCACAGCACATTTAATGCCCAGGCTATATATCCCTAAAATAAGCGCTACATTTACATGGTTAAACATATGTTGTCTACTTAAGGGTTTTCACATACAGGTATTTGGTTCAGCAATCACAAAATATTGTAATTATACAATGCAAAACTTCTGTGGTGCATGGCACAGACCCCAGGACTGAACACTATCCCATCACCCAATCAGAATCAAAATTTAACTAATGGTCCACTCTGATTGGTCAACAGAATTTGCAGTTCAAGTCATGAGCTTCACACAACAGAGGTTTCAATGTTTAATTAACATGAAAACGTACACACACAGCACCCTCACCAAAATGTGTGTGACACTTACATAATGACTGCATGCATCCTTGTTTGAATTAATGTATTACACATAATTAAATGAAAAATAAAATCTATGCTGGTATATAATTACTGAGAAAGAAACCATAGTTTATAGAGGAAAATGAAGCTTAGTTTAACTTCACTTGCAAGCACTTTAAGTTAAATCAAGACATGCTATCCTTTCTACATACATGTACATCACCGAAAAGGGGTAAAGTCTACTCTCATTCAAGCCTTTAGGGGTTTTAAATGGATGTTTATAATTTTAGTGATGCTTTACTTCAGTAGTTCATATACATATATTTTGGTTTATCAATGGTGATTTTACAATTAAATTAGCCCATAATAAAGAAAAACAAAAACGAAAACAAATCTATAAATATAAAAACAAATAATTCATGCTCTTTTGGGGTTTTTAAAGGCTACTTACAATTTCAGTCATGCTTTAATTAAAAATAGTTTCTACATCTTGATTTATCCATGATGATTTCACCATCAAATAAACCCATAACAAACACAAATAACAAAAAGAAATGAAAACAAAAAGAGACTTTAATGAAGTAGTTCCAGACATTACCGTTCTTGGCTCAGGTAGTTAGTAGAGCATGCAGTGTGTAACAATTCACTTTCATTTCTCTACGATGGATGGTCGCACTTACCCAAGATGGCTTCCTTGTTGCTATAGCTACAAGCTCCACATGTAGGTAGTCGTGGAGGAGGGAAGATGGATGGATGGATGGATGGATTCAGCCAAGGAATTATGGGTCAAAGCTCAGGTTTCTTGGGGATATAGGATTGTGGAACATGTGTTGTGATCTACACCAACACACCTCTGTACATGTACCTCTATATGCAATACTACATGTACTGTATGCAAATCATATCAAACAACACAGGATTGTGCTGAAATACAAATGGGGTGAAAGGTATGATTTGAGGGATGAAATGAGCCGATTGCTGCACGACTACAGTATTTTGACCTTGCTGGGGGCATCAAAATCTGGGCAGAGGACACACTACATGTACATCAAGAATAATACCCTATATCAGTAATAACTTGCAAGTAATGTGGGATCAAATGTCTTTGTATGTCTGTTAGGTAGGAGATGCACATGGGGTCAATTCTGTGTTTGTGAAATGATAATTTCCATGTCAAAGGGCGAGAGACTAAATACTGCAATGGAAATAACAGACATAAGTGCATTCAGAAACTACTCTTGCTGTAACCAGTGGCAATCTGCCCTTCTTGGTAAATAGGGAAAGAAATGGCTGCAAAGTATCACTAGTTAAGAGACAAGATGTACACCATTTGCAATTTTGTGACCAGCATCACATTTTCTTCAGATTACACCTAATGCTTTAAGAACCACCCATGTTTACAGAGGCAATGCAGATAAAAGAAGCACTAAATTCATTTTGCTCAAAGTGATGGTTTGCAATGTTATAGAGTTTGTCAGCATGTTAATAACTATACTTACTACTGCTGAAATTGGTCAATAGCATGCTTTCGGTGATGGTTAGCAATCTAGAAGCTACTGTAATTGTAAGAAAAACGGTTTGGAAGTTTTACCTTCCTGCACATGCAGAATGTATTTTCAGACTCTTTCCTTGTTTACCAGTGCATTTTGCAGGGGTAATAGAAAGTATTTTTTGGATATGAGGCAGCCTGATGAGTACAAAGAGAGAAAAGATAAGAGGAATTTAGAGAGAAAGAGACAGGGGAGAGGAGAAAGAGACAGAGAGGGAAAGAAATACATAGAAAACAAATGGGAGAGGAAGAGAGAGAGGAAAGAGAAAGTAAGAGAGAATGAAAGAGAGAGATATACTAGAGAGAGAGAGAGAGGGGCTTACACAGAGGCAGAGAGACAAAAAAGAAGGATGACAGTGCAAAGGTCAATCAAAGTTTGAGTGGAGAGAAAGATAATATCAGAGAGAGAAAAAGGCTTGAGAAAATACAATTAGAGACTGTTTGCAAGATGGGCAGAATGAGTACAGTGAACATGGTTTTAAGAAGAAAAGATTCTAAAGCTTTAAACTGTGTATATTAGTTTTGTGGGGTTTTTTTTTTCAATTGAGCAATTTCAAAATTTGGCTATATTTATCCTTAAGTTTTAATGAGACATAGCTCCCCATTTACAACTCAAATTGAACTTTCATGTTTATGGATGTTCAGTGAAAGATGGGAAATACCAGTATTATCGAAGCTCAGCATCCATGACCACATACACACTCTACTGTATGAATCACCACTGTCATCGGAATTCAGACAACACAAGAGGCAAGGTCCTACTGCAATATAACTGAGCTTTCAGTTATACAGAGATAGTTGAGGTTGAGAATAAGTTTTGTTCGAATGATATGTAGCAAGTGATAATTTAGTAAGAAAGTTCATCAAATATACAGACAGGGCGCCATGGCATAGTTCAACTGAAGCCTGCATTTAGTTAAAGCTGACCTGACGTACTAGTGCCACCGTTCCCACTAGATTACAGGTAAGAGGAACAGAACCACAAGGATTTTTAAATGATAGCAATAGATTAAAAATTTTAAAAACTTGTATTAAACCATTAGTTTGGAAGGCTATTTATCATTTCAGCATGTCTTTCCATGGCATATTCATAAATGTATTTTGCCTAAAAAAAAACTTTTTTTTTTCAAAATAAAAAGATTTGCAACCTACATTGAGAGCAAACCCAACCTCTACTAAAGTCTGTCAGCATATCGTCTGTTTGGAGCCAGAAGGGCATTAACTCATATGCTTTAAAGTGATTACATAATGGTAAAATATTTTTTGATATATGATCAAGAATAGAATTCTAAGAAGAATAGCATTAAAAATGTGATGATTTTCAATCGAAATCAATGCATTTTGGCTAATTTTCGCATAAAAAGTCAAGAGTTGACCAAAAAATTTGAGTATGAGGTATGACGTAAAAGTGGATACCCAGCTTCGCGCATTGCAGTTGTGCTACACGCTAGACTGTACAATATGTATTATACGTTGCGCACATTTTGCTAGAAGTGTGCGACAAGGTACCCACTTTGACGTCATTTTGATGTCAAAGTGGGTACCCAGTTGAAACTGGGACACAGCTTAGGGGTCAAAAATATCCTGAAATCTTACCACATTTGGGGGTTTCCTTGGCAACACGACTTTTTAAAAAACTTTAGGCAGATGATTTTCTGCTAATAAAATCATGCTCTTTTAAATGAACTAACATTGTTTCCGCATTGGGTACCCCCTTTAAGACACAGTTATGCCCTTCTGGCTCTGAACAGACGATATACAAGTATCTAGCAGAGTGAGGAAGTCTTGATTTGAAGCAGCCCTTTATCAGAAGAGATTTACCAACTAGTACAGTGGAAACTTGATATAAAGAGATCTGATTTAACAATATTCCTGCCATAACAAGGTAATTTTACTGGTCCCAAAGACCTCGTTATACTGAGTTTCCACTGTAATGAAAAATTTCCCGAGGATCACAGAGTCCAAACAGAAGTAAATTCTGCAATATCCAGCTTTGTAGGCCTATATCAACGCAGAACATGAATTAACGTTCCTATGAATTTCCTGAGTGCTTTAGAAATGAAGCTTGGCTAGAAGTCAAATAATAAGGTGTGAAAGCATTCCAGGAATTTCTTTTGACTAAGTACTCATTTAACAAATGCAGGTTCCTATCTGTTAAGCAGCATTTCTACAAATACTTTATCATAGGTAAAATGCAAAGGGCAAAGCCCTTATGGAAATAAGTAATTCAGAATTACTTACATTAACTACAAAAGCAATTACACCAACATAATTTGACCACTTGCATGCCTGATTGTTGGTTAGTGATTAGTAACAGGTGCCTTAACGACTGACACACAATACTGCAATTCCAGTATTTCCATGAAAAGCTTACAGACATTTGGAACACATAGAAAATGGGCAAATTCCTTGCAATTTGGGGGATTCTACGACTTTTTCAGTGCAGGACCTTACCTCCTTCTGAATAAACAGATGTCAAAGCGGATTTGGAATAAGGATTTTCAAGGTACACTTTTATTACCAGCAGTGAAAGTTCCATGAGAAAGACATTATATGGCAATGAATTAATGCAATACAGAGATGTCTGAAGAAGGTATAACGGGCAGGTATTTTGGTCAAAATGATTGGAAAGGGTAGAATGCAACATTCCGTTATCAATTGAGTATCAAATTGACTAGAAATAAATGGACAGTGAAGTTTCAGCACTGACTGCTGCTCTAGATTACATAGAAAAATATCCTAAGAATGAAGAGTATAATCTAAATATATGTCCACATGATATGCATGCAGTATAATTTTTCTTTTGAATTTTAAACTTTGCTTTCTTTTTCTAACAGATGGGTGGAATGAATACAGGATGGAATGCTAATCATTTTAATGGTAACGTATTTACATGTACATGTCTGTATCGTAAGGTTGATAATAGAAAGATAAGGCATTATACAGAATCATGAACAACCATATAAGAAGACTATCTATACAACTTATACAACAATTCCTAATGCTTACTAGCTGGTTTAAAATATGCTGACATATAAAATGCAATTGCTCTGGGTTTACTGAGCAAGAAACTGCAGCCTAAACTCACTGTAAACTAAAATCAAGAAAACAGCTTTAAAAAACCTACCACTGCATTCTTTGGTGGCCCTGAAGAACGCTTGACAACTTTGCGCCCCAGTCGCGAAATTCATGACCCGTGACACGAAATTCGTGACCCATGACGTGAAGTTGAGGATCCGGGATGCGAAATTCAGGACCTGGGATGCGAAATTCAGGACCTGGGATGTGAAGTACAGGATGCGGGATGCGAAATTCACGACCTGGGATGCGAAATTCGAAATGCAGGACCTGCAATGCGAAATTCAGGACCTAGCATGTGAAATTCATGTCGCACATGACCTGTTGTCGAGCGTACTTCAGGGCCACCATAGCATTCTCATGATAATAATGTCTAAAACACTTTCACATAGACCTACATGTAGTTAAGTAGTGCAGCAATAAAGAAACTACAAAACTACAAATAACATATATCCAACATAAACTTCTACTTCTATGTTAACAAATAAGGTAAGAAAAACACGAAGTGGAGCAAAAAACAACAGCACCCATTTGAGTATGTTATATCCACATCAAGACACCTTGATTAAGTTACAATACTACTTTTGAGTATTCACAAAAAATAAATAAATAAATAAATAAAAATAAACAAACATGATAAGTAGAAAACTGCACAGATAATAATTCAATACATGATGTACAGGCAACAAAGACTAAATATCTGCTGGTATTAAAGGATGTCTTCTTTCTCTACCTCATGTCTGCATACGTCTAATACAATTTTAAAAAAACCATGTGTACATATCCATATGAATTCAAAGTGGTCTTTTTTAAATGACAAATTTTAGATATGTCTTCATTTTTACAATGTGGCTTCACTGATTCTACTGTATGGCTTCAAGAGTGGCATTTTCAAAAGAAAAGCCCAATTTGTCTTTTCAGTAAGAGCTTCAGAGCGTGAAGAGTTTTCTTTTATCAGACAGAGTGATCTAATAACCTGGTCTCCAAATCAATGATGCTGCATTTAAAGTGAGATTCCACTTATCTATAGAGAATTTAAGAAATGAGAAAATACAAAGTGCAAAGGAAAGATGGGAGGTATTGTTAGAAAGAAAGAGCTTGGAATGGACAAGGTTCAACTGCATGAAAGTATTTTGCTCTACATCTACAGGAATGGCTGCAATGATGAGGGTATGAAGGTCAAGAAATGTTAAAACTTGTTACTTAAGCTTTTTGTAAATATATGGGGATGTTAGCTCTGGTGTCTATAGCATATGTAGTTCCTCATACCCTGTAATGACTTTTACACTATGCAGAAATTTAAAGGAAAGATGACAGAAAGATGATAGGTTTACAATCTGTAGTTCAAAAACAGGTTACTATCATTTTTATGACGATTAGATCCCCACCATACATGATTATAAGCACATTATCAAATAACTCTGTGGGACTATGTACAGTATGCACAGTTCGAATATGTAGATAGGAGGGGAAGAAGGTTAATGCAGAGATGCATCACACTAACACATCACACTAACACTAACACTAACGCATTGACTACTGAATTCTCTCAATTAAATTAGCTAAATACAGGGACCACCCAGTTCCTGTAAGCTAAGGTTTAAATTGACTGCAATTGCTATTCGTGGCATGTATAAGGTTTACAATCAGTTATAGACAACTTCAAAATAAATGGCAAGGAATGGGAGTCATCAGGGATTGGGACAAAATCATTGTTCCTGACTTGTGGCGCTGCTCAGTGGCTGCCGGGCCCACGATCAAATGGGCAAAAAGAATTTCCTTTCTCGGACAATAAAATTTGGAGAGGGAGAGATTTTTTCAGAGCTTCTATAAAAAAATTAATAAATCAACATGAACCCCAATGGTTTCAAATGCAGATACATACCAAGCAAATGGGAATAGTCATGGAAGTAATTTATTTGGCCCCTTCCCCAAATAAATGTTATCATTGTAAACATCATCAAACATCGAATTCATAAAAAAAAAGAAAAAATTCTAATCACTTTTTTTTTCATAATCCCTTGGTATATGAAAGGCAATATGACTAGAATTCATTTTCACCGAGATGGATCGCCTCTTTGATAACATCTGGGCCATAACACCATTATTTGGGGCTACATATACAAAATGAAGATTGGGGAACATATCTATCTATCTATCTACGTAAAACAAATTTTTAAAATCTTCTCCTGTAACTTAACTACGTAGCAATGTATTCTGAAGTAGG
Organism: Echinometra lucunter; assembly: GCA_029962745.1. Classification (NCBI taxonomy): domain Eukaryota; kingdom Metazoa; phylum Echinodermata; class Echinoidea; order Camarodonta; family Echinometridae; genus Echinometra; species Echinometra lucunter. The sequence continues at coordinate 16,445,416 of CM057161.1, read as the reverse complement.
AGCATGTTTAAATGGCAATGAAAAAAATCAAGTAAAATAATTAGAGTTTATCATGTCAAAATGAATATTTACCTATTCCCCCCCCCCCAAAAGCTGCCTCGTTCTGAAAAAGCAGATTTAAAATCTAGCGCTATTTTTCCCCTATCATATTTTTTCAAAAGCATTTCATTTCAATTACATTTTACAAAAATAGTTTGTTTCCTGGTTATCAAAGGGTGCACACAAGTATGACTGATAATTAATAATGCCATATTTCATGATTCATGTGCATGTGTGTTATCTTCAAATTTTGCCACGCAAAAAAGGGGGGGAAAATGTCCATGGGAATACTCCATAAAATCATGGAGTTCAAAGTCATGTGCATGTATGGATATAGTGAAATATGTTACATGATAAAAAATTGGAGGATGGTGTAATTAGCCAATCAATCTTGTTGTAATATGCACACAAAACCAGTGATATTATCATATCATTAAAACAGGGGTCAAAAGAATGGGGGAAAAATAAAGGGGGTGGGGGTTGTGCTTGACTGACAGAAAGCCCATATGAAAATACATCCATCCTACAAAATAGCCTTTTGAATTTCCTTATAGAAAACAGCAGGGGTTCAATAGTCATATGATCTGTCACATGACACTGTTCTCTATGTGGTCACCTGACCTGACCTACACACATCTGCATGGCTCTAGTCACTACCTGAATAACCAAAGACAGGCATGTCCTCTGGGTTGGAGTTCTTACGGAAGAAGTCAGAACGCTCCTTCTTGACCCTCTCTCGGATATCGTCCTCCTGCTTTGTTGTTGTCAGTGAGGGTGCTGGCTGGGGCCTGAGAGAAGAATTAAAAGGAAGATGGGGAGTGGATGTCAATAGATATTAGGAAATATATGATGATTATCTTAAAGGATTCTCTTATGCTATATGACTCCATAAAAGAGCCTTTGCATAAATGTGAAACACATACAGTTCATTGCACCCTTGCTCTAATGGTATAGAATTAAAAATGTAAAACAGAAATCAAACATTGACAAGTTCAGTATTTCTTTAGCAATAAGGTACATATCGGTACATGTACTGCAGTACTGCCCATGCCATCACCAGAAAAGTGCTTCAGGGCGCTACAAATCCGCTTGCCCGCTTGCCCGGGGCAAGTAAAAATCATGGGCGGGCAAGCAAATGTCAAACTCACTTGCCTGATCGGGCAAGTGGTGTTTTTTACAATAAAAGCATTCAAAATCAAATTAGCCTACAGAAAGATGGAAAAAGTCACAATTTCCATATTATCTAAAACTGGCAAAAACCAGAGAAATTGAAGTAAGATTACCATGATTTATCGCTAAGTTTATATCCACTTATTGTTCGAAAATGGTCTGTGGAGGCTGCATTATTGAAAATAAAAACGCTAATTCGCCGCGGTGTCGCATTTCACTAGATCCATTGCGGACTCAACCAGTCGGTCCACACACAAGACTCGCACTTTTGCAAAACGGGTAACCGTTAAAAAAATGTAGAGAAAAATCCTTCCACACAACTGGCAAAGCATCGCTAAAATTCACATCTTACACTTTTGAAATGCCCTTCCAATGTCCATATTTTCTTAAAAGTGGTTTAATTTGGTCATTTACTAACAATGAAAAGAGATAATATCAGTTCCTTCTTGGATCAGAACGATCGAGTGTAAATATGCCATCATTACCGTACGATAATTAGTACATTCCCACATATGTGTTTTCGTGTTGGTTGATGTACTTAACATCACACGGTACCATTCAAAAGTCGATCTTTCTGAGCGAAGAAGGAAGTGATAATTTCTCATTTTATTTTGAGTAAACAACCAAATTAAACCACTTTTAAGAGAACATGGACATTGGAAGGACATTTCATAGGTGCGAGACATGAATTTTATAACTATATTTTGGCAGTTGTGAGGAAGGATTTTAGGCTCTCTTTATTTAATTATTTTTTATCCAACATTATTATAGATCTATTTTAAACAGTTACTGCTGACTTCATTTTTTTTTTTTTTTTTTTTTTCTTACTAAAATGGGTTTTAAACATTTTGCAAAAACCTTAAATGACTAAGCCCTATTTAAAATATTTACTACTGGAAAAAAAAAATGCGATAAAAACAAAGCAAATAAAAAGAAAATTCGGGCAAGTTGTTCTTCCTTGAGGGACACCAAATTTTTTTTCACTTGCCCGACAGGGCAAGTGAAGAAAAAATTTTTTGTAGAGGCCTGTGCTTAATAGAATTGTATTTCTACTATCATTGTATTTTTCAGCATTATCACTTTCGTTCTCATCTCTATCACCTTATCCTTAATGCTACTGTCATCATCATCACCATCATCATCATCATCATCATCATCATCATCATCGTCATCATCATCATCACTTTCATCACAACTACCACTTTCACTCATACAACATCATCTCCCACAGCAAGCAATCCAACCTGTATGGTTCAGGTCCTTTGTTTTTGGCGACATATGGTCTCGGTGCCTGGACGCTCCTGAATCCAGCAGGTTTTTTGGCCATGAAGCTGCTCGTGAATGGGGCAGACTCTTCCGTCTTCCGTACTTCTGCAGTGATGAAGACCTCTTTGGTCGGGGACTGAGAATCAAAAAAGATCACATCAAATCCAAAGCTTCCATTGTGAAAACAAAACATTTATCAATGTGTGAAGGCACTGAATTGCTTGAAAAGAATGCTTGCATTCACAGCAACACTTACATGATTATAACAAATCGAGAGAGAGAGAGAGAGAGAGAGAGAGAGGAAGGAGGGAGGGAAGGAAGTCACAGAAAGAGAAAACATTGAGACTGATACAAATAAAGGCAATCTAAGGGAGGCAGGGAAATTGAAAAGAGAAAGAAAATTTACAAAAAAGGGGAAACCATGAAGAAGGGCAAAGAATAGAAAAGGGGTAGATGTATCGTACTCTGGTACAATACATGTGCAGAACTGAACTTTTTTGCTCCATCATACCTTATCCCTCTCATCATCTTCAATTCGTCGATGGACTTCCTCTCGTTCATCTTCTTCCTTCTCCTCTAACTGTAGCTGATTCATGATCTCCTCTTCCAACCTATCATCTTGGGACAAGTTATCGTCATCTCGTGTGCCCTGTAAGGAGGTCAAAATTATAAACTAGCATAAAATTTGTTAAAGTTTTTATTCCCCATGTTTTCTTTTCAGCAGTCCTCTCATCAATAATCCACATCCCCAGTTTTAGAGGAATACACAGTGTATGTATACATGTATACATGTAGGTCATGAATTTGGTTAAAATGCGTTGCTCTTGTTCAATATCTTTTGACTACAGTAACAAAATAAATGATTATTTCACATCATCTTGAAATCTATGAGAGGGCCAAAAAGTCAGTAATTCAAGACTTCACATATCTGTTTTCCCTTCCAAATATATTGCTCTCCTTTGGGGTATAAACAGTTATTCATCATTTCCATATTCATCAACATCAACAGAAGAGTCAGATTTTATTAGGAAATGTATTCATTAAACACTACACCAACAGGTGAATGAATTTATACATAAAATAGAACATCTAATATTAAGCATCTCACAAGATATTTTGCTTGCTGACATGTAATACACTTTGAGAAACCTAGTTGCAAAATGTGATCACCAAAATAGTAAACAGCAAGCATTAATAACACAGTTAAACAAAGTTACAGAAAACTTTTCAAATAGCACTTGAAACTGTCCAAAAAATAGATCAATTGCTATTTTCTCTACAACCTTTTAGTCTGCAAGCACAGACCCTAATACATGTATTTGACCCTTCACCACAAAATGACCAAGAAGTCAGAAATTTGACATCTTCACATGTTAACATAGTTTGAAAGCTTGGACTTTAAGCTTTTGAATGATATATAGCTTGCCTTGTCAAGACCATGCCAACCCTTTGAAATTACAATGAGAATGGGAGCTTATCAGACAGGGTAATCAACAGAATGGGAGAAAAACAGGATGTAAAGATGAGTGACCATTAAGGAGTGCCATGCTGGAGTCCTATTGTCTGTCTCACTAAAAGGTTAAATGAAAATTCTATAGCACTAATGATGAATGGATTGTCAGATTAGGCTCAAACTTGGAATGATTTCAAAGGAGACATACTTCTCTCCTTGTTAAGATTTTCAAAGCCACAGAGTGAATAACTTCTGAGTTACATGTATGTACACATATTAATGCGAAGATTTTACTCAGCATGGTGGCATATATGCTTTTATTTTGAAATTTCCCCAAATGGTAATTTTAAATTAAAGAAAAACACATTTCTGCACTACAAAAGGCTAAAAAATTTGATCAGATGTTAGATCAGTAAATGAATTATCAGAAAATATAAACTGAAAATCAACTTTTCAACCCCAAGCTCTCTATTTTAAACTGTTTACCGGTACTCTTAAACTCCCACTCTGACTTACTGGATGTTTTGTGGTGGAGGGTCACATACAGTATGAAAATGCACTGTATCTTGAGAGAAGACTAGTCTACATTGCCTTATGGATTGGTCAGGAGCAGCTACACAAATGTATAGTAAACAATCCCCAAAGAGATCTTTTAGTCTGATATTCAGACCTCGATACATGTTTCAACTGACCAGGTTTGTGCCTGCAAACTATGAATGTTCCACACACAGGGTTTTCCCGAAACTTGAAGAAATCAGAACAAAGTTCAGATACAGCACTTATCAAAAATATAAAAATAAAAATGAAAAAAAAAGAATGTGGGTGCCAAAGAATCCTGTGCACCATAATAGCTTTTTCATGAATAACTTCTCTAATTCTTTTATTATGAGTTGAAAATTGCAAAATGAGGAAAAAAGATGACTTTGCTTTTTCTTCCATTATGAATACCCGCAAGGTACAGTGCAGTACAATAAAGAGTCAACCTCACATGAGTTGACATCGCATTTAAGTTGAATCTTGCAAAGGCTGAATTTTTAAAAAAAGGTCTTAATTTTCCATGTATGATTCCTATTGACAAATGTGTGCAAATATGTGAAAAAGCGGCATTTGAAATGAAATGATTTTTCATGGCACACTTTACATTTAATTTCGTAGGTGAAATGAACATGATTATGACAGGATAAACTGTATAACATCAATGTTTTACAATTCAGTAATTTAGTACATGTATGTGATGCCAGCTAAACTATTTTTAGAGCATTTCCATAAAAAGTAACCTTTTTCAGACTTCTCAATTTCATTTTTGTGGTATTCAAACTTCAAAGCATTTGATATCAAATATGTGTAGTCAGCCAACTGTTTCTTTTAAGAAACAGTCCTTAGAAACTGAACATGAATTGCTTTCACCAGCACTGAAATAGTAGTGAAATGTTTCAAAATAAGGTACAAGTAGATATACAGAAGACATACAGGGGGATGTAATAAGCAGACAACAAAGAGACAACGTTTGCACAACAAGTCCAATGACCAATTTCACACTGTAAAAAAAGGAATGACAATGGTGTACAAAACACTGCAGACATGTGAGATGCTGAACATGAAGAGTGAAGACATTTTTTAAAGCAACAAACATGAGAGGCAGATGTGCTATGCTACAACACTGCAAGCAACAGATGAAGGAACAAGAGCTGTCAGGAGTGGCACTCTGGATACTTACCTCTGAGGCAAAGAAGGAATCTTCAGTGCCATAGGTATCATTAAGCTCATCTCTACCCTTCAAAACCGCCTCATATGCCTCCTCTAACCCAACTCCACCATCATCATTACCCTCCCCATCCTCATCATCATCTTCACCATTGCCATGCAAAGATATGTCAGGGACGGGGCTGCTGGCATCGGGCGGGGTCGGCTCGTATGGGAGGGAGTCAGAGAGGGGCAAGGACGGGATGGGGGAGGGTGGAGGCGATGGAGAGGGTTCATGGGGTGGAGATTGGGATGGAGAAGGGGAGAGGAGACCGTTCTGAGGCTTCATGCCATCTATGACATCAACAGCAGCAGGCTGTAGGAGGGGACGGGGATCAGGGGAAGAGAAATTGCAGAAATGTGTGCAGAAGTGTGCATGTACTACTTTGTAGAGTACACCTTAACATGCAACATGCTACACATACCAGCTTCAATATTCTCATGCAGAACCAATGGCCTTAAGCTAAACATGATTCATTAACCTCAATAGATCACAGAGAAAATTGGTATATTAAAAAATCCCTTCATAACCAATGTCTATGTCTCCACAATTTCAAGCCAAGACAGTTCAAAAGCTAAAATAAATATTGAAAATAGACTCATGTAAAAACATGTACATCTCATTCAAGTGAAGATAGAACTCAGAGAATAATATGGAAAGACTTTATAAGAAGCAAACTATATAATTAAAAATGGTCCATAAAATAGACATGGAATGATATAAGTACATGAGTGATTACTGAGGCTTGGGCACTAAAAACTTTACAATTTTACCATTTTCATGTAGCAAAAAATTATGGAGATAGAAATACTTAAAACTGAAGATGGGTGCCACAGGTTGCCAAAAATAATATATATGCAAGTGCAAGCACCCCTGCAGGGTATTTCACTGCAAGGTCATTTGTCTGATTCTTTAATAGTCAAACCAGTTAAGGGTAAATTACTGGAGTTTGATTTTAAAAAGACAAATTAACAGCATCTACTGGTTATCAATGTGATAGATGAAGTGAACATGCAAGGCTGTTCACAGGCACTAAATAAACATGTTTTCATGCAAATGGAATAATACAAGCAAGAAAATATATTTTTCAGGTACTACCATCACTGCAAATCATGTGATTAGAAATTATAAATTTAAGCTTCATAAAAACAGGTTAAAATATACAGAGAGCTGCAATTTTTTTTTAAAAGCAATTAAATAACACACAAATGAATCACCATCACAAGTACAATACAGACGTCTATAATGTATAAGGTATCTTTACCTTATCATCTGATTCTGTCCACGAATTTGAAGGACTCATCTTGGAGTTCCCGTTTATGTAAGCTCTCTCTCTCTCATGGCGCGGGGTCTCCTCAGAGCTTTTAGACAAAAAAAAAACAGTCACAAAACAATCACTTAAATGTTTCAGAATGTGCCACAAATATGTTCCTGCTCTCTTAAATAATTGTCAATGACCTCACTGATATGTCAAACACTAAACAAGAGTTACTGTGCTGAAAATTAAGCTATATGGTAAGAAATAATTGTTTGCAAATTACTAAAAGTATGTGTGCTGTTACATTACTATCCAGTAAACTAAAAGAAAAAGAAGAAGAAGATATTATATTGTATCAATGTAGAACCTTAACAACATAGTAAAATTTTATAAATTCTGTCGAGCAGTCTTGAATATTACAGAAAAAATACTGCAGATAAAAATTTATACAAATCATGTTATTTGACTGTTCTCCACCTAAGGCAAATTGATGGGGTGAGACTGATAATGTGAACTGATAACAAAATATGTTTGCTTACCTCGTCTCTTCGTCCCCCAAGTCATCAAGGAGTTGTCTGGCCTTTGAGAGAACATTCCTTGAGGATGCGACATGAGCTCTCTCCTCCTCTTCTTGCCTTCTTTGTTCTTCTTCCCTTTGTCTCTTCATATCCTCCTCCAACTCCCTCATCCTTTCTTCTTCTTCTTCCCTCCATCTCTCTTCTTCCATCCTTCTCTCTTCTTCTTTCCGCCTCTCCTCTTCTCGCTGCCTCTCCTCTTCTTTCCGTTGCTCCTCTATTCTCCTCCTCTTCTCCTCTTCCCTCCTCTCTTCCTCCCTTCTCCTCTGCTCTTCCCTTCTCTGCTCGTCTTCCCTCTTCTCTTCTTCTCGTCTCCTTCTTTCTTCCTCCCGTCTTCTCTCCTCCTCTTGCTCATCCCTCCTGATGGAGTCTGGGTAGGATGATGAGGCTGATGAGGATGTGGATACAGATCTGAGTTGATTGGAATCTGCATACAGATGGTAACAGAAATGACTTTCCTAAGATGTTGTAACTAGTAATATCCTCATCACCACCACTACCACCATCATCCCCCAAATTATCACCATCATCAACATGACAATGGTTGTAAAATAAACATAATGGCACCGAGTTAAAATTGTCATTACCATCCTCCTCCTCCTCCTCCTCCATCACCATCATCATCATCATCACATCACCATCATCACCACCATCAACATCATCATCATCATCATCATCATCATCATCACCACCACCATCATCATTACCACCACCACCACCACCACCACCACCACCACCACCACTATCACCACCATCATCCTCAACAACATTGTCATCTTCCTCATCATCATCACCACAATATAGATTAGGCAGTGAATTACACTGCCATCCAACTCACTATCAACAGCACCTCTAACATAACTCATCATGAGCATCATCATTGAAATCATCCTCATCATTAATGTCATCCTCATCATCATTTAATCACCATCTTCATCATCACCACCAGTCACCCATAAACCCTGAATATGCCTCACCATCACTTTCTTACCATGATCATATCTCTTGACTTTGAGCATCAGGTGACCAGACAACACTGCCTGACTGATGCTGTACTGTATGTCATCATGATCAAATGTTTTGGTTCTTTCATTATTAATAACAGTGATCTCATCTCCAATCTTCAGTGCACTCAGACCAGCTGTGCTCCCTGTAAGGAAAAAGAAAAAAAAAAAAATAATTTGTCATTCATATTCAATCAGGCTACAAACATTGCATGTTGAAAGATCAGACAATCTCCTTATCTTCTGATTGTCAAATAAAACATAGATTGAAATGACTGCAGATGGTTAAAATGACTGCAGATTCAAAGAGAGAGAAAGAGAGAGAGAGAGAGCGCTATGTATCTGAAAAGCTAAGAAAAGAAAGTCAAGAGAGGGCAGCGAAAAGAGGAGAGTAGGTAGAGGTACATGTAGTCAAAAACCATGCAATAAATACCTCCAAAAAATTTGGCAGTTATAATAAAAAAATTTATTTCATAATAACTTTTTTCACTTTAATGAGTGAAGTAAAACAGTTTTCACCACATTAACTTCTCCTGCAAGATCGATCTATTCTTAAATGCCATAAGTATTATATTTTCACCATCATACAGAAAATAAAAAGAGACACATTTACAGAAACAGACAAGATCTTTCACACTCAAATCCCCTACACAAAATACACAAGATGGAACTACAAACACCATCTTTCACAGCCAATGTTTCCCGACACAAAATACAATGTGTGGGAATGCAAGAAAGGTATCTTACCTGGATCAATGCCCTTGACAACAATTGGTTTCTTCTTGTCAATGCCGCCTGACACAATGAATCCGAAACCTCCTGCAGCCCTTGGTCTTCTCTGCATGGTGATGACGTGTTCTGAAAAGCTTGCAGGCTCCTGGATAGGATGGAATTTAGATCAAATGTTTTATTTCTAATTTCCAAGATCAAATCAAACATTTCCGCAGAGATAATGAAAGCGAAGGATACTGAGATTTATGAAGTCATGCCTGTTAGTGTTTGTGATATTCATCACCTAATTAATTTTCATTAGTTTCTCACCTCAATAAAGTTCTGGCATAATACATCCTACAGCAGAGTGATACATAATTCCATCAAATCATTCAAATCAGTATTTGAAGCTTCATATATGTAATTAGACAGAAAACCTTAAAAAAGCATAGCTCACTGACAAAAAATTGTAAAATGTAGGGAAAAAATTGGTTTCTCCTATTGGACAGAATACCAAATGTGTACATATTCCATATGCTGGTGATTTTTTAACACTATGCGCAAGTTTCCTTCTCTGAGATGAAATTCCATTCCAAAACCTCATGATAACATTGCATGAAATCATGGCTAGACATGCTCTATGTAAAATATAAACAAACCTGTGCCGGCTGAGCTGGTTTAGCGGATGACGTGGTTGATGACCCTTCAGCTTCTTCATCATTATCCCCTCCTTTCCTCTTGAACGCATCGCCACTGTTGAATGCTGCGATCCTTCCCATGATGCCCATGCTCATCCGCTTAGGCTTGGGTTTCCTCGCTACCTCTTGGCTAGCCTTGGCAGCCTCAGCCCGTTCCCTCTCTCTTTCTCGCTCTCTGAGCATCTTCTCATGGAAGGACATGGAGGGGTAGGCTTCTTCCGAGGGCGTGGTGGCAGTGGGAGATGAAGATGATGTGTGGAAGTGGTGGTCGTCATTGTCAGCAAAGTCGGCTCCTTCTTTCAACTGTGGGAGAATATAGTTAATTGTCCATTGATTACAAAGAATGAAAGGCTTCACTTCAAAAGAGTAATCTAAGCTGTTTATTAGAGATTTAGTTCCATAACTTTCCATATAATTATTCCATTTGGAAATATATTTCATGATTCCACCTAAACAATGGATCATCAAAAATTCAGTATACTTGTAAAAAGGTATTAATGATATTTCTATTCAACTCACAAACCATGATATAAACTAGACACCTAATTACAAAATTCATTCAAACTGTAAGCCATCATAGATATTATGAAGTAACCCCCCCCCCCCCACAATTATGTTTTGGTGATATACATCAAATAATTTTCCCCTGAGCTCAGGGTGTATTTCTTAAGTTGAGCAATGATACTGGTACAAAATGGATATGAAATAAGATACACTAAATATGATGCATTAAGAGGAGAAAGAGATGAAACTGCTTTGTATAAATTTCTACTACTAACTAGTACAAGAAAAGTGCATGTAAGTCTCAGCATAGTTTGGAGTCTGGCACAAAGAAAATGACCTTTATAACAAGATTATCTTTCCTCAAAGTGAAAAAAATATTTCTGTTATGTTTTAAAAGTAAAGTTTTGCATTAAACTTGCAAAAGAACTGTTGATATAAGACTGTTGGAGGTTTTTTTTTTTTTGCTAATGCGATACGTCACTACGTGTACATTTCATTAATGTTATGTATTGACAAGAGAAGGCAATAAAACTATTTAAAAAAATTAATTTCCTGGCCCCCTTCCAATACTCTAATAAATCATTTGCATTACTACAAGTCTTAAGTTTCAAATTATATATGTTTTGTACTTCATATCAATTATTCACTGTAAACTTGGTTTTAAAAAGGAAATGGGACAAACATGCTTGCAAATATGCTCCAAATTTTCAATAATTTTCATTAATCATTTACACACTATATCTTTTCCATTAAAAAATTAGGTATGGATTTAAGCTGTAAAACCAAAATCCCCAATTTGCGTTACAAATTCTATCTTAATCTGTCCTATTACATATATGTTTATAGGGATACTGTGATTTCCAGATAAGCAGATGAGATACATGTAAAGGAGCAGATTTAACAAAATAGTTTCACGCCAGGATCCAAAACTGATTTTTGTTGAAATCTAGCCTGGATTCAATACACACTGATTTTCCCTTTCTTAATGAAAATCAATGCAAACTTGGTCTAGGACATACATGTATGTTACCTTTAATATTTAAACTCATCTCCCAAATTTCAAAAGGATGACAAACAGTTCAAGTGGGTAGTCAACACATTTCATGTGTACACATGCAGTTTAAAATTCAAAATGCACTGAGAAGTGAAAAATATATATTTGCCCCTAAACAAGAATAATCAAAATTAGTATCATCTGTAGGATAAATTGCCTCTTGCAGCTGTGACTGTACATGATCCTACAAAAGAACATCCTGTTATCGAGCAAATCTGAGTGAATTGCTTCTTTCATATCAATATGAACAGGTGGGTAATAAAGTGGGCTAAGTCTAGGGATGAAAGATTGACCCTCATGGGTAATGATGCATTTGTTGCTATGGTGACTCCAGTTTTAATGACATGAGATAGGCAATACATGACACAAACGTTTGCATTTTACAATTGAGCAAAGCTGTACGGTGAGATCACTGACGGCTGTGTATATATAAAATATCAAAGGACAACCATCATATGCATACAATATCAGAGATGCTAACCTATTATCAAGTTTGCAGTATATTTATGTCTGAAACGGAGTACTTGTAGTAGAAAAGAGTATTCATCCTATTTTACAGCCATAGAACTGTACAATAAATGGTATTTTGCTTGAAACCTGAAAAACATTCTCCAAAACAGTACAAAATTCTGCAAAACAAGAAACAGTTGGCATCACTGCAATACTGTATGTACATGTATGTGCAACTGTGTTTTAGATGAATATACTTCTATCAGTTAAGGGTGACTAGTCACTGACTAATACTAGTGATTGCTTTTAATAGGTACAGAAGCAGAGACAAATAAAAAATGCACTCAATTTCCCATGATACATCACACGCATGAAGGAGAAAAAGAAGGTGCATGATACCAGAGTATAGGCAGACAACATGAGCATTAAATGCAATAGACCAAAAAAGGAGCCCTGTTTGTATCACTGCATAGATAAGGGGAAAGAGTATGTACATAAATTAATAACAGAGGAAGGGAGTGATAAGAACAGAGAGTTATTCCTGTAAGCATTAGATAGGGGAAGGGGAAGAGAGAAGCAAGAAATAGAGAGCACACATGTAAAGCAGCAGGTTTTGAAGATATCAAAGGAACACCCAGTAAAATGAAGATCAATAAGCTCTTTGAAGCAAAGCCAGAATAATGAACAAATGATGACAGACCAGTAATCTGAAAGGGGGGGGGGGGGGAAAGAATCATACAGAGCTACCCTAGACCAGTGGGGTGTTGCAAAGAAAGTTGCAATCGATTGCAAATAATTGCTAATTTTGAAACAACCATTCTGATTGGCTCAGGGTCTGCCCTTTTAAGAAGACATGCATGCAACAATGATTTTGATTGGCCAGTGACAATCAGTTGCAACTTGCAATCGATTGCATCTTTCTTGCAACACCCCATAAGACTTTTGTCTGATTGTAAGTGGCTTCATATGAATCATGTTCACTGAAAGGATTTTGATCATTTGAAGGATTTCACCGAACACTTTCCATAAATTCAGAAGACTGGGACTAAATTGACAATATACATGATCTAAACAATATATACAAATATTTGGACCATTCACACACTCAGCCATGAAATTTCAAGAGATAGTAGTAATGACGATGATAATTGTGACAGTAATTGTCGAAATGGTATTGTAGTTAATTTTTAAAAGAATCCAATTTCACCAATACAATTGTAACTGACCTTTCAGAATCATCACATTTTATTTAAAATCAAATAGGAAATTTGTGGATTGGACTGTTTTGGGTTTTTTTTTTTTTTTTTTTTTAATTTTTCTTTCCCTTGGCAAAAAAATTATAAGTTAAAAGTGCACTCAGACCTGAAAACAGACAAATAATGGCAAATTCATTGTTAATGGTAAGTCTCTTGCATGATCTATATGTGTCACGTTCTTTCAGGATATACATCTTAAACTATACTGAAAGCAAAGTGTCAGATTACTTTTCTTGCTGTGCATATGGTGTCAGATACACTATTTCACTGAAAATCTGACATAAGATCTGGGAAACATACTGGTATATGACTGATGAACATGATTCAAATCAAAGAGAGTAAATGTTTGAACTGTCAATATCCAAATAAAATAAACAGAGTTCTACAAAGAGGGAGAGAGGAAAGGGGGAAAAATAGGAGTAGGTGGGAGGAAAGGAAATGACACCTCAAACCCTGATTGAAGATAGAGTGAAAACCACCAAGCATGATGTGCAGGAAAGCAAAGTTAGTCTGGTAACAAAAGTGTACTACTAACAGACTGGCTTCGACGGTACGGCTGGAAGGCTCCTGCGCTGGGCCGATACTTGGGCTTAGGGGCAACGGAAGGGGGAGGCTTTGAGCTGGTGGATGCAGTACTGGTAGCTGTGATGGGGGAGGGTTTATGGGGGCCTGCGGTGGCAGGGGAGGCTCTCCTACCCCTCTGGGGGAGGGTACTGGCCCGCACCTGCTCGTAGGGCTACAAAACAGGCACATGGGAGGAAGAAGGTACAAAAGCATACATGCATGATCAAAATCAGAAACTCTGCAAAAACAAATGAGAAGTGAATCTACACAAATGCTTGTATGAAGTTATATCAAAGTTAAACCTTCATGCACCTTTGGCACATATATTTTGCACTTCTCTGAAATGTACATTTAATGTACTCTTGACATAATGTCTTTTGTGCCAAACTTCTAAACTTCCTTATTAAAACATAGGAAGTACAGTATGTTAAAACATAAGACAGCATACACTGCATGAAATACAAGATAAACCAATCGAAATCTGGCAATAGATCCTTAAAATCTGCCCAACATGCATACTACAATGGCTGGTGTTAAACAAAATGGCCATACTATAGATTATAAAGCAAAGTAAAATCTAAACAATATCCAAAGGTACATGTTCAGCAGTGTTCCACAGAAGCCACTACAATGTATCATGACTAACAATAATAACTTGTCCTGGTCCAGTATCATTTAATAAAGACCGGAAACGTATTACATGTGGAGTCCCTGACAAAGAATTAATTCACTTCCAACTTTATAGAATGTTAGACAATTTCTTTAATAGAGATGCACTTTGAAAAGGCTACAATATCAACTGAATACATTCTCCCCAATTTCATTGTATTTCCTCAATTTATCTTTCCCCCCCCCCTTTTTCTCTTTTTTATTATTTTTTTTTTTGGGGGGGGGAGGGGTCAGTTAGAAGAGGGGAATGGGGTTTCCAGTATAAAGAAAGTCGAATAAACATTCATAAATCCTGAAACCAAAATCAAGGCATCTTTGGAACACTCCCAAGTCTACTGTACCTTTGACAGTCATTATATGTATATTTGTCCATGTTAATGTGACTATAAACAAGCTAAAATATAAAAGCATGATTGATCTGGTTAGTAATGTAGTAAAGTAAAAAAAGACTTGCTGGTATGATAACATTTCAAGCCAATAAAATGACCATCCTGTAAACAAGAAGGAAATCAATGATTTCTACGGTATTTGGTAACGTAAACTAGGAACAGGGAAATTACAATTTTTTTCAAACTATGAATTCTGAGTTTCCTTTTCTTGAATAAAAGCATATTTCCCCCCAAAGTTTAATGGAACTTATATGTAAAACACACCCAAGAAAAGGAAGCAGAATACAATTTTAAAAAGTGTAGGATGTGGCTACTTGGCTACTTCTCAATGAAAAAAAAAAACAACTTAGCTATGAAGTGTCACTAAGGATTAACAATATTAACAGGAATTGCATGTTTACTTGGTTTAGCAACACCTCTCCAGCAAAAGAAAATTAGTTCCTGGTGAATATCCTACTTTGATAAATTCTCAATTTTAATCCTGGATCGAACACTTCATCTAACCATAAACCTAACATAACACAAGAATTAGAACCTTAACCCTAACCGTAATCTTTAATAAAATGGAGCGAAGAGCAACTATTATCAGGTCTCATGTCACAGCGTCTTTAAATTACTAGGGCTTAATGAGTTTCAAGGACAACGTGCTCTAAAATCACCATCTTTCTTACTAACTTGTAATACCTTTACTTTATCTATTACTTAATTCATTTTACTTATTTACTTATTTATTTATTTATCTATTTATTTATTCATTGATTTATATATGTTTTTAATTACTTATCTATTTAAATATTGTTTATTTATTTATTAATTCATTCATCCATTCATTTATCTATTTATTTATTAATTTCTTTATTGATTCATTCATCTACTCAGAATTTGTTTTTCATCAGTCCTTACCTCCTGGACTGGTTCCAGGTGAGATTGCTGCTCCTGGCGAGTCTCCACCTGGATCTCAGGCTTTGGCTCCTCCTCCTCCTCTGAATCTGACGGCACAAGATCCACCGATGTGAGGATGGCCTGGATCTCATCTTTCTCCAGCTCTTTCTTCAAGGACTTCTTGGCAAGAAGATTCTCTCTCCTTTGTCTGTAAAAATGGAGAAAAATTGGATTGAAGGTTTAAAAAAAAAGAGATCAAAGTGTAGGATAAGGAAAAAGAGGGAAAACAAGAAGAGGAAGAAGATGGAAAGAATGGGATACTGGATGATATAAAGAAAGCTTTAGCAATTATCTAATGGTACATGTACTAGGGTTATCACTGTGAAGATTGCAAGGATGTCTTATCCAGCTCTTACTCTTCTTAGCAAGAAGATTCTCTCTTCTTTGTCTGCAGAGAGACATGAAATGAAAAAAGATGATGATTTTGAAGTGTTTTAAAGAAAATACATGATTCTTTCTTCCCTGCAAACGGTAAAAGTGAATTTCAAGGGAATTAATCATTAATGTCATGAAAAATTATGTGTTACCCCTTTTATTATAACTATTGAAATAACAGGATTGAAAAAAATAATAACTTGGGTGGAAATAGAAAGGGAACAAAGAAATTGGAGAAAGAGAGAACAGGAGATTGAGGGGAATTAAAAGAAAATAGAAAACAAAGAATACACACTCTGGTATGAAGTGGGGTACCATGCATGTGTGGAAGCAAGAATGAATACATTATTGTCTGTATACGTTTATGTATTTGGTACAGATGGGACTGATTTGTACAAAAATGTGTCTAGAAAGTTAAGAAAATGTGTCTAGAATGAGGAGAAACAATAGTTTCTCATTTTGAATACCACAGCAAAAATAATTTAGGAAGATGGAGGGGAAAACATCTAGATGTAATTAACAGGAATGGAAGCCTTACAAATACAAAATGTTAGCCAGATAAATTTTTTTCATCATTAACGCATATGGAAAGCAGATGAAAATTAACATCAGAACTGAGACCTCACTATAAATGGCAGGAAATCCATCCCTCACTCTACACCAGCAATTGTGATTTGTAATACAAAAGGGACAAATACCAACCAGCATTTGCATTTTTACCATGTCCACAATGTGCAAACAGGCTTGTTTCTTCTACATAAAAGTACATGTAGTGTAAGTGTCACAACAGAGAATGAAAAGAAGTATCAGTAAATAGTTAATTTGTCATCTTAAGATGAGTGATGAAAAGGGCCTTTTAGAGGTAAGCTGTAGCTAAAGCTAAGCATAGTTATAAAGGATTTGATGTTCCCTTGAATTCTTCTAAATAGCTTTGAATCCAATAAGATGCTTTTAAAAAAACTCTAAAGAAAAGCCTGATAAAAATAAAGTAAAACTTTCTTTGCGTAAACACCATAATGTGTACAAAGTCACAGTCAGCAGTTATTGATACATGTACTGACTTAAAGCGGAGAACTACAGTTTCCTTTCCACTTGTACACTGTATGAAATGAAATCGCATTCACATACATGTAAGAGGTTTAATTCAAACCACAGTTTAAACCTCCACAAGCGTAGTATGCGGAAGTCCTGTCCAAAAGTGGGCAGTAAAGCGGTTATTTTTATATACTTATTTTGAGTCTGTGATGCAAAGTTCAAACCATGGTTCAGACCATGATTAAGAATAAAATTCTTTCAAGCATTGAGGTCCTTGAGAGCCGTCGATAAACTTTGCTGACAATTATGTACCATCCTCCTTTATTTTTCCTCTATCCTCCATTTTCCTTCTTTCCTTAGTTGTGTGGCATGTCTTGCAACTGCACTGCCAATTTGATTTTAATCAATTAGGTTCAGGGGTTTTAAGTGTGTATTTGTTTTTGTTTCTTTGTTTTATTTTGTTTTGTTTTTTTTTTTTCTCTCACTCTTTTTTTTTTTTGGGGGGGGGGGTACCATCATGTCATATCCCTCGACATAATCACCCCCTCCTTGCTGTCAAGCAGTGCTCAGTGAACACTCAGGGATATCCATCGATGTGGATCATTACTTCACTGTAATGGACACAGCAAGGACTTTCTAACTGCATGATTGATAGAGGGTGAACAGAATACCCGAGTGCTTTGACACACTGTGACAAACAAAAACTATTCCTGTCTGATATTACATATGTGTGATTAATTCAGAAGAAAATCTTTTCTACAAAATGAAGTGAAGGTATGTGTACATGAATAGATCATAGAAACAAACTCAGTTCCACAGGGATATCTAGGGATCTGCGTTGTTCTGTACTAAGGAGAGTAAAAAAAAAAAAAAAAAAAAAGATAACGACAAGTTTGACAACATCCTGAATGATCTATTTTCTTGGAAAAAACCACTAAACACTTGAATCATATGTACATGTAACTCAAGCTACATGTACATGTACTAAGAAGCATCCAACACCCTTCTCAAGATGACAAATGTGGATACCAATTTGGTCCTGCTCTCTTATTTGATTTGCTGGCTGTTCTCTCAAATGACACTCCTTAAGCCTCATACACCGTACACGTACCAATCATTTAAAAAAAGAGAAGTTACATGTTCACAAAGTCATGAAATTGTTTGTCATTGGGTCATCAAGTTTGAATTAACTTTTCATTCAAATTCAAATTTCAAACAAGATTTCTTTCTGCATATTACTTGATGTGAGAATGCACATGGAACTCAAGCTAGACTGAAATTGCAAAATGTCGCATTAACAACTGAATTGCAATTTATAGACAGTCTATATTAACACACAAATTGACACAACGATGCCAGGTGATAAATCAAAATTCTTTCTCTTTGATTCATGTTCATTCAGATTATGATGTGGTGTACTTTGCACTCTTTTCAAGAACCTATTTGATCAAGAAGACAAATCCACCTACTATCAACAGCTGAAGTGTTTACACTAACATTCTATATTGGTTAATATCCAAAACTACTGTTCTTATAAACAGGCAGTGGTTCTCATTAACAAAATTTTCTGAGGTTTGCAAAGCACACAAATACCCCCACCCCCCCCCTCCAAAAAAAAAAGGTAAAAGAAAAAAATCTTATCATCTTCCCCCTCCCCCCCCCCAAAAAAAAAAAAAAAAATTAGATTATGAAAAAATAAAAGCTAAGAAGATTAAATAATGTACATGCAGGTCATCTGAATTGAAAATACAATGTACTAACAATTTTACTCTAAAAAGTTGCAAATCTGAATTTGCTAACAAAGTCTACAGGAACTCATAATTAGCCCACACATACATGTATCGTGCACAATTGTAGTACACTAAAAACACACCCACAGACAGAGAATGACAATTAATGAGCTTGGACTACTAATAATCATGTGTAGTAGGAGACAGGTGACTTATCATGCCTGAATTACACTAAGCAGTTAAGCTAACCACAAAAACAACAGCAAACAGGCATCTATACTTAGAACAAATTTATGGTAGCACACAACATGTTATTAACAACATTTGGTTATTAGTGTTACTGTGGTGAAGGATTTCTCTTTGTTCCATGCCAATACTAAGTATCAAGTTCATACAAATAAATCATTATGGCAATTTAGTAAAATCTTGTCTACAATTTTGTACTTCAATGTTTGACATAAATCTGAATAAATTGTTACTTCCATATTTCAATCTGTAAAATACAGTTGTACATGCAGATGACTACCAAAATTCAAAGAAAAAATAAAGTTGGAATACACATCTTTAGTTTCAACTACATGTACACTGTACATGTACATGTACTTCCACTCTGTCAGCAGCAAATCTGCCCAACAATTTCAAGTGTTAAAGTGTTCTGGCTTGGAAGGTCTGACAATTCTATTCATATTCCGTACAAAAAAAAAAAAAAGAACTAGGAACAATCCACCAAATCACAGAAATTAGCACAGCTATAAGAGTTATTTCAAAACAGTCCATGCATATACCAACACAAATTATCTCACTTCCCATAACATTCTAGATTACTTTTCAACATTTTAATAAAAGAAAATCATTGGTACCTTTCATATTCAACAAACAACTTTTATTTGCAAGTAACAAGGAGGTAACAATTAAGTGATTAAAGTAATCACCATACATGTAGGACATAGGATCTAAGAAACCATGAACTGGAATTCAGAGGAAAACAGCAATCTTGTGGTGCCTAATACCATGTTCGAGAGGCACCGATAACCTTATTGGGATTCAAGGTACACGGCAAGGGTGGGCAATCTATCCCCCTAATCTCCCAATTACTCATCCTGCTTACGAGACTGTCACATGAACTTTGCAAAGGACTTGTTAAGTCTTAAGATAATACCACAGAGTGCTGGCACAGACACCACGGGGGCATTTAAGGTGTTTAAAGGCCAAGAATTGTGATTGAACATGGCACTGAATCGACGGTATACTGTGTTAAGTGATCGGAAGCATCTTTTTATTATATGTTTTCAACGAGCCACTTCAGTGTTCTAGTAATATGAAAGTTGCAATCACTTTCACTGCCCATCATGTTATTTCTTTGGTTTGTTTTTTTACTATAAATTTTAAGAAAATTCATAAAAATGCTTTCTTGAAAAGCACATATAGCATTTGCCACTTGCTATGCTCAACAATTTTTATTAAAGTAATTGTTGAGTTACATGTCCATTGCAATAGTTTGCCATTATTCAAACTGATAGTTTGTTGCTGTTGTTGTTTTTGTTTTTTAATCAAATTTATAGACTTGCTAAAATTTTGCCATACAGATCTAAAACAATTAATATCTTTATGAATGGATCTGCTGGGCTTGCAAACTGATATACAGTGTACCTAACAGGAGTTACTGACATGAGAGCAACTTGTACCCATTCTTCCTCACGAAATCCCTGGGAAAGCCGATCTATCAGCATAGATGGCATTTTGAAAACAAATTGTGCAACAACCTTGCATGAGTCTAGGAAGTTTCACAATTACTGGAAACTTCTTTAAAGGGTCTTTACTTCCTTCTTTTTCAAAATTATCTCCTTTGTTGCATAGTTTTCTTTCCAAATGTGAAATCGTATTTTGAATCACATACTTATTCACTGCAACTGGCTACATGTAGGTTTTACTAAATGAGACCCATTTGCTTCATAAAGGTACAGAACATGTAAAAACCATACTGTTACAATTTGTGTAAATGTCTTGGGTCTTTATTTTTCTAGTCTTGTGCTGCCATACAGGTTTCATATACTTGTTAAATGTCATCAAGGATTTAGTACATTACACGACAGTTTAATACTCACTTTTCTTCCACGATTTCTCTAAACGTCTTTGGTTTCTTCTTGCCTTTATTCTGCTCTAATGTGTCTACCTCTTCACGGAAGGCTTTCCTCTCCAGAACATTGGATGCTACTTCATTCCTCTTCATCTTCCAGGACTTGAAGCTCTGCAACATGCAAAATTTAAACATTGCATAAAATTCAATCATTTTTGCTTGTTATTTATGTGAAATAATTTGACATTGGATGATGCTTCACTCTCCTTATCTAACCATTTTTTGAGTCTGGAAAATGCATAACTTTTTTTTCCTTACCATCAAAAAATACATATATGATGTATAAGAGATAGATAATGATTCAACACGGTGTATCTCATCCTTGATTAAAATGGATATCAATAAAAAGGCAATCCTAATTTGTAAAAAGTTGGACATTTGAAATTCAACCACTTTTGGTACATAATGACACAAAGAAGTTTGAATACTGAGATTATACATTTTTTTGATTGGCCACTTGACTCTAATTATTTGGGGGATGATTCTCCCATTTCTTGCACGCATAGTAAAGTGTCATGCATTCATGAATTTCAATTTTCTTTCATGAATAAATTTTCCTCCAGGGCTGCACTCAGAGAACACATAAAATATAAATAAACAAATGAATAAATGATGAATTAAATAAAAGCAAATATTAAACAATCTGGGCTTACATTTCTCCACAAACTGGAATCTTCTTCATCGTCATCTATATCTTCGTACGTTGCACTATTATGATTAGAGTCCAAGGCATTTTGCCTCAAGATCATTGCATTGCTCGTCTCCGGCAAACTCATGGTTCGCCCGTGAGGCTTGGCCGAGGTGGGCGGGCCCCCTTTCTTTCCAAGCTTACGCTCCATCCTGCGTAATCGGACTGCACTAGGCTGCCTCAGCACTACAGGATCAACGTCATCAGAAGACAGCGTCCTCTCTCCGTTGGCAGCAACCTCGTCTCCGCCACCGTTATATGTACCTCTATTCTCCCAGCTTGGGGCCGATTCTGTATCTATTCCCGGTGATGTTTTCACAGGTGCTTCAGAGTCCTCAATCTGCAGAGCCTTGAGTGCTGACTTCCACGCTGGCTCCTTGTACTCGATCTTGTCCGGGATATCTAGGAAACTGTTGGTATTGTCCTCTTCTTCAAAGACGCTGTCTGTTCTGTTCTCTTCCTGATCCTTACTGTCAGGCTTAGGTTCTTCCTGTAAGGGAGAAACCACATGATTACAGAGGATGTACTCTAATATTAACTTTCTTACTCCAATTTCCTTCCTCAATAATCTCTCTATGACAGATAGGATTCTCAGAATACCCTTAAAGAAGGTGAACCTTACCATTAACCCACTGAATAGGGAGGGCTAGGGTCTGTGGAAAATGCGTGAAAACTGATATCGTACTCAACAGGTTAAAAGAAAACATAAGGCTCTCATGATACCCAGTGTAGGAGGTTATACATGAATGTATCTGAATGACTAACAAGGTCACTCTCCTACAACCCCCAACTTATTGGAAAAGTACTGTCAGTCATATCCACAGTCTGCATGTAGCTTAAACAATGTTAAATTAGAATCACTATTATCAAGACCCAAGAGGTATCTCCATTCTCCACATAATCTCACAATAAAAAATTCAAGTACATGTATATTTATGTAAACTTGCTATGAAAGGCCAGATCACATGTATTACTCAACAACTGTACAAAAGGAGAGGTTTCTTTCATGTTCCAATACTGTGACATTATCAAACAACAACACCGATAATCATAAACTAATATGTTATGTAAAATGTGGTAGTACATAGGTAATAAAAAAGAAAAGCATACCAGCACATACCCACAAAACTTGTAGACAGTGGTTTGTTAAAATAATGATCCATAAAGTACTTAAAGCTCAAGAACAAACACCAGGCATGCTGACTTCCACCTATGAGAAATGACTTGAACTTAAGGAGTACCCTTTGCAAACTTTATCACCCATGACTAACAAGAGCCATAAGCTGAGATCAGAGCAATGAAATCCGACAGCCTGACAGCTTTATAGATTGGGGGGATTTCAGAAACTTGACCTTGATGATCTAGGGTCTCTTTTCTGTCAGTGATAGGGACATTGGATCAAATTTAGCACCATAATGTGTGACATTCCCCAAAATTGGATATATGGTTTTGAACTTGAATACGACCGCATATAAAACCTGCTAGCCAATTCTGTCTGAAATTATGGTACACTGTACATGTCTCTTTGAATAACTCATGAAATCTGGGACCAAACATTCAAAGGGGGAAAGGGATGCGAAATGGAGCAACAATCAGAAATCTAGTTCATTGATTATTTTCCTTAGAAATGTAATTTTTTTAGCACTTTCTCTTCATGACACTCCCTCCCCTCCCAAATTACATGTACATGTAATGTGTAAGGACTTGGAATCAGCAATACTCTGCTTTACATGACACATTTTATCCAAACATTTCAGATTCTTTGACGATTTAGACTTTTTTATTTACTTGTTAATTTCCAGCAGAATTTGTAGCGTAAAACAGTGTTTGTACATCACATCAAATTTATACAAAGTACATGTACATGTAGGTGAGGACTTGGCAAGTTCTCTCATATTTGTCCTCCTTCTTTGTGCCCTCCCAAATTTCTCCACTACATGATCATCCCTTTCCTCAACCCTCCATAACTCTCTTCCCTTCTTTGTTTCCTCCAATCCTGTGACACTCTACTTTTTTTTTTTTTTCATTAATAGCACCTGTGCTCATTACAGCAAAAACAA
Organism: Echinometra lucunter; assembly: GCA_029962745.1. NCBI lineage: Eukaryota > Metazoa > Echinodermata > Echinoidea > Camarodonta > Echinometridae > Echinometra > Echinometra lucunter. The sequence continues at coordinate 16,421,645 of CM057161.1, read as the reverse complement.
GCTTTTTTCAAGGAGAAATTAATTATCAATTATACTCCCACTATCTTCCTACATTTTACCCCCTCATAGAATATTTATTTTCTCGTGCCTGCAATACACACATAACACATACATCGAATCTTTCGTCTTACTGTTTAACAAAGAAAAGGAGTTCACACGAGGCTATTTCACACATTAATACATAATTCATGCTGAAAAACAAACAATGAACATTCCCAATCGCAAAAATATTTCATGGTTTAGTGATACGATTTTTGCAACAATCATCACAGCTTGAATTTAGAAGAAACAATGTTGGTCATCTTCAGTCCTATACAGCAATCAAAAAGGAAACACCCGTCAATTTCCATTTAATGTGGCATATCAAAAAAGTGGTTGGAGTACATCCGTGTACCAACTGTTGCATTGGATATGGGCCAGATTGCTTGCCCAATTTGTGTTTGTATCATTGTTTACATCAATACTACCTAGGTAAAAGCCTTGTTATGCATAATAATACCCCAATAATTGACCTGAGTCATAAGAGTATTTTGGGAAACTATTTACAATTTTGACAGCTACATTTATGGAACTGATTAAAAGAGACACCTGTTTTGGTTGAAAACAGACCATGAAAAATAATATCATAGTAATAAAGAAATAATAATAACACAATCTGTTAACACAAATAGAGTACATCAAAAGCTGACTATCTTGAGAGGCATGGAAAAGCATGAAATTCAATCTCTGAGCTAACAATTATATAACTGCATGTACATGTGCACAGAACATGTTCTAATTATGATTCAGTGTCAACCTGGGTGATCTTTTTTTCAATCAATAACAAAATTCAGTTTTTAAATACATATGTAAGCTTTATTAGGTCATTAACTTGACCGAAAAAAACAAAAATAAAAAGGACACACACAACAAAAATCATAAATCAAAAAACAAAACAAAACAAATCAAAATTAAACAAAAACAAAACAAACAACACTGTTCTGCTTTGTTTCTGTTTAATTTCTTTTTGTTTATAAACTTAACGTTATCCACTCTATGTTGATTTATGAGTATGTTTATGTCAAAAACAGAATATTGATGTATATCAATGACGTTTACTATATACAATTCAGTGCAATTCAATTCAACACAAACAAAACAAAAACAAACAAAACAAAACAAAACAAACAAAACAAAACAAGGCAAATTAACAACAAAAACATACACGCAAGAACAACAAAATTCTCAAATAGCCAATATCAAATTAGGTTGGCCATTAACTCCATTTCCATCTGCAGGTTAATTACCCTTAGTGTAATTAGATACTTACTCTTGGGGAATATATTCCAAATATGACCGATTCAAAGGCGTAGGTATCAAGCTTGGGGCCCGAGTATGATGGAAGCTGAGCAGCGGCTTCAGCTATCCAGTAGATGGTTGTAACGATCTAAAACATAAAGAAAAATAGGAACAAGGATAAAATTTGGATTTCCAAATTATACACCTGTAGCAGTATGGTTACAATCTACATGTACATGTATAACATAAAAGAAAATAAGAACAAGGATTCATAGTGAATTTTCAATTATATGTACACTGTAATGTATCAGTATGGGTACAATCTGAAACATGAAGAAAAACAGAAACAAGAATTAAAAGTGAATTTTCAAATTACATGTACAGTGTACATGTACATGTACGTATGAGTACGGTTGAGGATCATTTGCTTGGAAAGGAAAGACATGACTTCTTTTTTTTTTCCAAAGTATCGTCTATGCAGGGCTTACATTTGCCGACATGAAATAAAATCATCATGTCGAGCATCAGTCGTTTCAGTCTACTGATACTATCGGAAATGGAGATCACTGAATACAAACTACAACAAAACATCACTTGTCTTTTTTTGTTACAGTAAACAAATCTAATCCTTTCTCGGAATAGAATCATAGAGTCATTTCACCACAAGATCTTTGTTGGTAACATGCTATAGTCCTCAGATTCAGAACTTTGAGCCCTTTCTTTTCTAAGTGCCTTTTGTATCCTCCTCTTTTTCCGAGGTAACTCACGGGTAACTGACATAATGTGGTCTTTGAAGCCATGTTAGAGAATCATTTACAATTGACCACCATGAATGTCTTCTAAGAGAAGTCATGACATGTGAAGGACGGATCCCTTATCTCCCAGAATTTTTGTGTTGTCTGGGATAAAGTAGAGTCCTTCCTCTTTGTCTGTAGGAAGTAAGGTACTCTAATTCTGTAACCGTCTCCCTTTTCTATATTTCACTGAGTTCATACAGTGCATGCCCAAATCTTGGACAATCTATAACATGGGACCTGAATAAATGCTGTCCAACAAATTAATCAGTAACTATCTGTGCCAAAAAGTACATGTATTTTCATTTTTCACATTTCAGTATTTATAGTGTTTCTAGCTTGGAGTTTCTAGCTTTGAATACATACATGTACATGTACACTGTACAAATATATGGGACAGAAGCAAGATTGCCAATGATTACAACTTTAGGAATTTAGATTATGATTTTGATATACAAATCAATTATAAGTAAATGAAACAATGTTGTAAATACAAGCAAACTGGTCACGATATTTCAGAATTAATGACATTCTTCACAGACGATTAGTTTTTTAAGCTTGAGAGGAAATCACTGCTTTCTTAAGCAGTGAACTAGCTATGGAAACAATAATAATAATAATAATAATAATACAGGGTATCTATAATGCACCAATTCCATATGACTAATTTGCTCAAGGTGCAAAATGTGCTCAAGGCGCAATAACTTGTAGTAATGTATCCAACTATTCCAAGCTACATACATGTAAGTCCATAGTAAAGAATAAAATTATGCAGAACTTACACTTTTAAGTTTTTCCCTGTCTGTTTTTGTAGCTGATGTCGATGAGGGAACCCAGCTGTGTAAAGATACAAAAGTAAATTCGCATGCATAAACAAAGAGCTGACTTATCGATAAATGTGCACAAGCATAAAGGTGAAAAAGTTCAAATATGCTCACCTTCCAAACACATGTACATAGTATCTACAGGTACATGTACATACTGAGCATAGAGTACATGCATGTAGCAGTCTTCTGCACTGAAAGCTCAAAAGAATCAAACACTTGCCCTAAAGATACAGTTGGCAATCATTTGGAACCACTCGCATCCATAAACAGCACTTTGCATATTTCAAATCTAAATGGAATTTTTGATATATGTACTTAAAAGTAGGGTGTGTCATGTCTTTCTCCGACTCATCATAGCTGGTATATTTTTATAAGCGCATCGCCCTTCAGTTCATAGCCAACTAAATACCCAAATAGCCTTATTCATTGCAAGTCTATCTGGAGACTATTCATTATGAATCATAATTCACACACCAGCCCCACACTCAATGGAAAAGATATTACACTGACGTGCAAACACGGAGAATAGATTGGCTTCCCTACTTATTGAATTCCGATCACGCATGGTAATGATATCAAAAGTCTGGTGCTTATCGATGTCGCTGTTTGCAAGCAAGGTCCAAAAAATTAATTCTGGATGATGACAGGTGTGGAATTCATTCCAAATGTGTCAAGCTGGAGGGAATAAGGTACCATAATGACTGATGTCTTCATCTTTTAACATACATGCACACATGTACCGTACAATTCAAATACATCTACATGTAAATGTAGAATAAACTGCACCCTTATTCCATCAAGTATAATGATTGCAAACCTCCTTAACCCATAGCAGTACAGAGCTTTCTTGAGGTCTTAATTAATCATCATCAATCCTCAAATTGGCAATACAAATGATTTTTTTTCCACATTTGCATAGCTTGAAAAAAATAAATATGGAAATAACATAAACCAAAATGAAATATAATTGTAAAATTGAATCAGAAATTGCCAATTTGAACACAGAAATAGTGATTATATATTATTCACTGTGTTGCCAATTTAAAGAGTTTAATGATTAGTTACACTTAAACTGCTTTAATTCGAGAATGCCACACTATACAGCGATGGGAACGGGCTCAAATTTGACAGTGCATTTTTCTCTTTCTGCTCATGTATGATACATGTATGTACTGCCCAGCATTCTGGACCAACAGATACTGCAAAAGCATCTCCTAAAGGTGACACTGTACCTCTATGGGTTAATGGCTGACAATCATATGCCTTGTACATGTAAATAAGTATGCACAGATGTCCAATATACAGAGTGAATGTTCCTCTCTCCAAATTTGAAATATGCTGACTTGTAACATGTATAAAGTTTTCATGATCTACTCACAATTTATGATGTTCATTTCATATTCCAAACAACTATTTTGTCTTACAGGTACATGCAATGTACAACAATGATGATATATTAACTCATGAAATCAAACAGTTATGGCTATTTTAAGAAAAAGAAAAAAAATAGACTTCATCAAGCACTGAGAATATTTTTCAGTCATATATTACAATTTAATTGAGTTTCCACTTTTATCATGGACACAGGTCAGTCTTCAAGTCAACATGGAGTGATGTAAAGAGTCACTAGAGAAACATTTAAGACCATTATGATTTTTTTTTTCATTACACTCCGATGCACAAGATCTACATGTACTAGTGCACTGGGATTAATGATGATCTCCATACCTCCCTCATGGTCAGAAATGATTACATCACTACCACATGCAAGTGTGCATTAACAGCGTTTTTCATCCTATGCACCTTATGACTAATAGAAATAATTCTGTGACTGCTCAATGTAAATTTAATAAACTTGAATTACCAATGACCTTCACGCTATTGTAACTTTGAACTGACAGGAGGAGGGCCTCCACTGAGCCATTAACATACCATGTTCAATGTCACCCAGCATGTTTACCAAATTCTCAGCACGTCAAATCTGCCAATTTTCTGCCTATCCCCACACCAGCTTGCTAAAACAACCCCTACTGTGATATCCAGGGATATTACAATCAACACTCCTGCCTGAGCAATGCACATGGAGTTTACTTATGTACCATTCCCATAGTAACATGTTTAGTTATGGTTTCATTTTGTATTGTTTATCTTGGTTGCGCCTGCTAAGCAAAAATGAAAGTGACAAGAACTTGCCATATAGTTGGTACTCAGAACCCTGGCAATGAAAAGTGACATTTACTCAGAATTGGAAGAGTCAGATAATTCTGTTTGGATCATAAAAACCATGTATTGTAGCCTAATGTATGTTTTGTTGTTGTTGTTGTTTTTGGGCAGTGTCTAAAGAACCTTTTAGACATGCATACTGAAGTCTACATAGAAAGCATCATGCATTGGGTTTCCATTAATTCTGATAGACAAGCAGGTTCACACTTATTTTTTGTGAGGAATAAACAGAACTCCTCAAATTACTGAGCCCCACCCAGTGACAGTTCTGATGAGATATGTGCAATGTTTACAGTGTGCCAACTGTGAATATTTAGAGCCTTGCACTCTCATACAATATGAAACTAAAACCTTGTTATGCTACAAGATGTACATGTATACTTTCAACATGATGATTCACATCATGTTCTTGTGCGAGCAAAATGGAGAATTTACATGCATTTATTCTGAATGAGCATTTATTCAAAGAAATGACATACATATAGATTCCTATATCTGATGAACTAGCTTATCTTACCTTAACCGTCTGGAGGTGCTCTGGAGATCGTCTGCAATGAAGATCTGTTGCTTGGAAGGGTCTAAACCAAGTTCCTCCTCACATCCTCTGAAAAACTCCTTTAGATTTTCCTGTAAACATATGAGACAAAAGAGAGATGGAGGGAAAAAAAAGTTTATTTTATTAACTATATTAGAAAAAAATTAATCAACAAAAACTTATTTTTCATACCAATGAAGACCTTGAACAAGAATAATATTAATAATAATATTCTGCATTTGTAATACATCTCAGTGAGACATGTCTAATACATGTACATGTACATTTCATTTTCACAATTTACTTCTGTACTCATTTTAAAATTGATCTACACCCTACAGGTAGGCATGATAATAAATGATATCTTTAAGAATCCATTCTTTATGAAAAAAAAGTCTTTAAACAAAAAATGATGCATAGCATCCTAAGCAATCACATGATTCTTTTTTTTTTTTTTTTAAACCACAGATGATGCCATAAAGTAAACAAGGCCCTGGAAGTCTGGGGGTACATTTCTGTGTCTGCGACCCCTGGCAACACCTTGGCAACCGCTCCAGACTGTAGAATCACAGGGGGTGACCCATGACCTCAATAACAGGGAATAGTACTGCACTGATGGGGGAAAGTTAGACAAGGTAGAAAAACAGAGCTTGGGAGGTTGCCAGGCATGCCTTTCATTTCAGTTTGAAATGTTGTGATTTTGAATGTTTGCTGGGGGTATTCTTTCTTCTGTGCCCACTCTGTCTGTTTGTTTTGTTTTGCATAAAAAAAGTGTATTGTGGGGGCAGGGGTTAGTGGTGAACTTGTTGTTTTCTTCTCTTTTTTTCCTCTCATTGGTTCATGAAGGCCTACTACAAGATGTAATTCAGCAATCTCTATTCTTTCTCTAATCTCTGTTGTAGTCTGCAGTGTGGAATTATGAAACAGTGGATAAGAATGAAAATAGTGGATTTATCTTTGTCCACTCCTCAAGTACATGCATGCACACACAAATAGATGAACATAACTAACCAAGAGCAGACTTACAAGTAGGACATAATAGGGGTCCAATGTTTCACTGACTGACAGCGGGGAAAAATAATAATTGAGGAAGATTTTAAAATGAGATGAAGGAACATTTTTTTAAAAAAATGTGGAAAACTTAAATCAGTGCATCTCCTGTGTATGAGTAAAGGTCTACACATACCAGCATCAAACACGTACAATGTAGTATGTACTACATGTATGTACATGTACTGTTTGCAAATCAGCAAAAAATAGTCTTGATCTTCAGATTTATGATAAAATTTTGAGATGGTCATGTCCTTTATCTAAAAGACATATGATGTGACAAAATACATATACCGGTAGGCCCTAAGAAGTGGCCTATGTTCGGGCATCAGGAATACAAGAAACTTTCATTGCAATATTGTCATAAAAGAAATCTCTCTAGTGCGTGAAAATAGTTTCACGTAGCCAACTCTCAGTTTTGGAACCGACTGTTGAGGAAAAGAAAAGGGGGATCTTGACAGTCACAGTCATGGGGATTGGGGAATTATATGTACAAGCTGAAAAAATGCACCTGAAGAACCCAATTATATTGTGATATGGGCGCTGATTTTCTTTTTATAAACATGCATGTAGCTACATGTATATGTACTCTTTGTTCATTAACGTTTGCAATTCTTGGATATTCCATGAATAACTATTCTCTAAATTTGAAGGGCCAAATGCTGTTTCCTCTTTTGCCAGTTAAGTTTCATGGACATGAAACATGTATTGCCTACATATAAGTGGAAACATGGCAGAAAGCAGGCTACTCGCACTGTGTCAGGTCTAGTACAACCTACACTTTACATCCATGTACATGTATGTACATGTACACTGTATACTGTACTGCAAATTTTTGGTTTGCAAATCAATACAGTTCTTGGATTGCAGAGCCTGATAAATTGTGAAGTAAGGAACCATTCAATGAATGTTAGAACTTTAGAGAAAGCAATCTATTGGTATGTCATCTTATGGGGACCATGTGAGGGTACAAAATGAAGTACGTGCACATACATGTAGTGAAATTTGAACCAGCCAGAAGTACAGAACAATGCCACAGAAGCGTGTGGATGACACAGCAAACACCACAGCACGCATTCATGTAACTCAAGTCCTTTGTTGACAGATCCTATTCCTATTGGATCCTTCACAAAACTAAGGCAAGATCTGGATAAGAATTCTTGAAGATTCCTCATCCGACCAGCACTCCCAACATACCAGCATGCCCAAAGAGGTTTGCTCAAGTCACCTTTGCAATCTTGCAAATGACCTTTCTCATAATCTCATCGTTGGTTCATCGTAAATTTAAAACAAAATTACATTTTTACAATCCTCATATACATGTAGCTTAAATATATGTACTTTAATACTGTTGACCTATTTTCTGGTATGCACATATGTGTACATGTACACATGCACATGCTATAAAACAGATAATGGAAGACTGTTCTCAAAATGAACTTTTCTCATGAACAAGAGCTGACCTGGCAAACACAATGCAGAGCTGCCAACTTTAATATTCACCTTTAGGAAGAATTTGCTGAGAAATCAGGGAGATCTTTCTCAATTACACACAATCCAACGGAGGTTATCAATGTATGAATCAGGAAGAAATTGAAAATCAGTCATTTTTCAAGCTAAAATCATTCAATTTTCTGGGAGTCTCCCTGACAATAATAAGGGAGACTCTGACAATGTAGAGTACTAGTAATTTAAATGACACACAGACACAGGCCTATGAACTACATGTACCCAGCCTGGAAACTTTACTTGACAAAGTGTAATTCCAGATTTCAGTATCCTTTTGTGCTCTTGCTTGCAAAAAAAGAACACTTGTCAAGTTGTCATAGTCGATATTTAAACAAGTGAGATAAACTCTAAAATTATTGCTTCGTTACGTTTTCAATGCCATCCAAAGGCTTGATTTTCTACTGAAATTTGGCCACAAACTTTCTCCACTTATTTCAAGTATTTGGTGGTTAGCCATTTCATTTGCATAAGGACAAACCAGCTCTGTTTGGCCAGGACAAACATGGTAGAAAAGTCATCTTATAAAGTACAATGTACAAGGTCTACTGTCTCTACTTTCATTTTCAGGTTGCTATTTTTGTCAACACCCCTTTCTAAATATTTTGAGTTTTTTTTTTTCTTTTTCTTTTTCTTTTTTTTTTTTTTTTGAGGGGGAATGTTGAAATTTATATCTACGGTAGCTTCTCCTACTTTTTTTAATGTGACTTTCCTTTCTTTTCTTTTTTTTTTTTTTTTTTTTTTTTTTTTTGGGGGGGGGGGGCGTTACATGGACAGCGTACACTATTTTACAGATTCCAGTTGATGTCAGAACATACAGTATGAAGTACTATGTAGACTTGTACAAATTTGTACTAAGGAGGTATGGAAGTGTATCCTACATGTATTTCCAAACACTTTTCATAGATTCAGTCTTTATCAATTACAATATTCTCTGAATATCTATCCATCTTCCACCATGAATACTCAAATACCAACAGAAAATGACAATGTAAAAAATTTTCAGAGACAAGTAGTCCTTGATCCGATATCATCCTCTAATTGCACCCCTCGCTGCATAAACGGCGTTTTGGTGACCTGAAAATGGAATTAAATTATCGAATGTGCGTTTCCTAGGGTAGAAAGTTGGACAATGTATCAAATCGACAATCAGCTACAGTATATGTACATGTAGTTTGACCATTTTTTGCTTTTTGAGAAAACAATGATATTAAAAAGTGTTTTTGCCTCGTTTTTGTCATCTCCCTTTTGAAATTTCCTGTGGGAGAATGCTGCATAGTTCTAAGCATAGGAAATTAATTTTGGAATTTTAAATGCGTGCGTTCGGTAATACAATGCTGTTCAGTAATACAATCACTGACTATACATGTATGATCAGTGTACCTACATGTAATACCGACCCGTCATATGACCGACCTCTCCATAAAATTGTTTATTTTTGGAATTACGAAGCTACGAAACGTGTATCACGCAGGGTCATCGTATTTTGCATATTGACCTACTTGCGCTTGTCACCCGGAGCAACAGGCGTATATCATGCGCGATCGCACGCTTATTACAGAAAACTTAATGCGCGCACAGTTGTTTACTTCATCATTCCCGCCTCTGTGCGACGATACCGCGATGCGCTTAATTATGGAAGGTGCGACTACAATCGGAATATATTTTCGGTAAATCTCTGAAATTTTAGTGTCCAGACACTTTTTAATGACAAAGATAATGTGGATTTTGTAATGGTATTCAAAGACGCTTAGGGTCAACTTTGGGCATCTACAATGCGTCTTAACTACGCAATCTCCATAGGCGCGTCCACAAATTGTGCAGTTTTTACACGAAAAGCAGGAGATAAAAAATGTCTACCATGGAAAAAATACCTCTAAAAAGACATTTTCGAAGTTGTATTTTATCTGTATACTATACAAATGTTGGTGATTAACATCTCCAGCATCATTCAGAATTGTGTTTGATTTCAAATATGGCTCATTTTTATCTAAATTTTGAATCATTTTCATCGACAAATCGTAAGGTCGGTAATAAGACACCATCCTTTCTGTTCAAAAAAATTGCAAGGCTTTATTCTTCTGACGGCCATTGCAAATTGGCGTAGATTCACGACTTCAAAGTCAGTGGACTTTTTAAAGCAGTATTTTCTCTATATGTCAGTAACATTTCGAGTCATTTTACTGAGAATGTTTTCTGTAGTGGAATGGGAAACTGTTAAGTGGTCGGTAATAGGAACAGGCTTCATACATGCTCTACTACTCATCGACCACCTTTTTTTAAACCGACCACCTTCGCGCAATGCTTTCCTGCGCATGAAATCAAAAGGTGCATGTGGAACTTGGCGCAATACCCCAAGGTAATCAAACAGGCTATCGTAACCAAAGTCCAAGAGAAATTAGGATGAAATAACAGAATTTAATTTTTTTTTTTAAACTTTGATAATGAAAATGAAAAATACGTGCTTAATCAATACAGAGGATGGGCGGTCGGTTTAAATGAGCTCACACAGGCGCCGAGTGAAAAACATCACATGCGTTTGTCGCCGAGATTCCCGTGCGTATCGTACGAGTCAACAATCTGAACATGAGATGTTAATCTGCTACACTTTCTGCAAAAGAGAGACGAAATTAAGGGAAAACCAACAAATATTTTCTGAGATAACAAATTAAAGGCAGTCGATGAGTAGTAGGTACAACCATACATGTACTTTGATTACAAGTACATAGAGTAAAAAGTAAGGCATCAGGATTAATCAAAACACAAGGAATTACTGTAAAACAGGCAATAAACAATAGAGCTTGAATAGAGACATTTCTTTCACAGAGCTACCAAGTCTCACGCATTGTGCGTGAGACTCACGCATTCAGGGTCCGTCTCACGATCTCACGCATGGCACCCATTTTTCTCACGCATCGGGACCCGACAGAAAAAAAAAAAAGTAGCATTATTCGCTAGATTATACGCACTGGCCGACCGCCTTCGCACGCCGTCTACCCTATAATAAGGAGCATAGCTCAAAAGATTAAGTGATAGTTGCAATTGAAGGTATTTTTACCTTTTGTATTTCAAAATAAGTAAAAAATAGTCACTTAAGTATGCACCAGATCGCACCATTAAGAGCTAAAAATTGATAAAGCTCCCTACCGTGGGAGGGGGGACACCCCCCTCCCACACCCTCCCCCCGCTCGGTCGCTTCGCTCCCTCGCCGAGATGCCGAGTCATGAAAATCTCACTCATAAAATTGGGGGGAACTTGGCATCTCTGCTTTCAAATGATGACACAGCATAACATGGGAGAGTCTCCACAAACTAGTACATAAGATCTGAGTTTGTAAATATCAGCGTGAAGTACGGTAATGGGAACAGGCTTCATACATGTATGGTAGCTCTACTACTCATCGACCACCTTTTTTGAAACCGACCACCTTCGTGCAATGCTTTCCCGTTGCATGAAATCAAAAAGTGCACGTGGAACTTGGCGCAATACCCCACAGTAATGAAACAGGCTATCATAACCAAAGTGCAAGAGAAATTAGGATGAAATTACAGAATTTAATTATTTTTTTTTAAAACTTTGATAATGAAAATGATAAATACGTGCTTAATCAATACAGAGGACAGGCGGTCGGTTTAAATAATGAGCTCACACAGGCGCCGAGTGAAAAACAACACATGCGTTTGGTTTTTTTTTTTCCTTTTCTGTTATCATGCCTAAACATTGGTGCAGTATAAATTCCCTGTGCATGCAGATCAACATCAAACAATGTTGAAAATAAAGTAGGGCGATAATCGCACTATGCCTCATCATAAAAACAAATATTTGATCTACTGATTGTAGATCTATAGTGTACTAAAAAAAAAAAAACTCAGCAGCATTTTTTAGTACAGACAGTAGCTTGGCCTACATGTACATGGAAATACATGTAGCAGGCCATACTGTATTTGCCCATACAGTGCTGAGATTTTATATTAAAGTGTGACTCAAATATGTGTCACTAATTTTCACCTAGTAGGCTATACAGTGTATATAAACACAGGTACATGGCTTTTAATTCAAAATCTATAGAAAACACAATCAGGCCCCCCCCCCCCCCAACAATGAAATATGGAGAGCTAATTTGTGACCACAAAAGAAAAAAAAAATGTCAATGATGAATTTAAAGATATAGATATTTTTCACGCCACATCTCTTCTTGATGCTACAGGTGTAGTAACCGAGTACAAACTACGAAAACATGGTAATATTTAGTGCTTGCAAAAAGGCAACCACCATATCAAATTAAAACTACATCAACTTATCAGACAAGGCACTGAAACAATGTTTAATACAGTCACTGTATACTTACAAGTGCATGTATTACACGTACATGTATAATATCCCCAGTGCGACCATTAGTCGTTAATCGTAGAAATGCACAATTCACATCATATATTATGCTTACAATAACTCATCCTCTACCTACATGTACAGCAAAACTAAGGCTGCAATGAGTGCCGGAACAAATAAGAAAGGTGATTCCCCTAGTTTGTAACTTATTAGGATGTGCCCATTTAGCTCAATCACTCCATGGTCAATGCCCGCAGCTAAATAAATTACCTACTGATGGAGGAGTATGTGCCAGCTTTGCCACCTTAGTCCTTACAGTCACAGGGAAAGCGATGAAATCATCCAGGCAAGGCTTACCGATTAACATGTGACATGAACATTAGGTGTCTGAGGATGGCACGCTCATCTACACGTATTTTATTTTGGAATTTGGACAGTAATGATCAACCTCACTGCCAGTGCCAACAAGACACATGTAAACAACTCTACAATACATGTACACATGTACACACACACACAGCATGCAGTGTATAATTTACAAGCAACACCTTAAAAACTAATCAATGATGCAATGCTATTAAGCACCCCAATACACAACAGAAGAAAGAATAGAGGGCTCATGCACAAACACAAGAGGGCAACTCTTTGTGGTTTTACAATAGGGATTCTCAAGAGGACAAAAGGTATTCAGGTCCGTAAGGAGGGGGAGAATGTTGAAGACACAGAAAGGTTTCAAAGGAGAATAGAAGAACACAAGAGACTTGTGTCCAGACATCATATTAGCACAGACCTTTGCATAAAATGATATCCTGCAAAGAAAGACTCCAAAGGGGCGCCCCTAATAAAGTAGGCCTAATATTGTCTCATCCCACAACCTGAGCATACATGTAGGCCATTTCAATTCTGTAGGCCTACATTTCTGTAAGAGATGATGGAATATTAAATTACAACACTGTACAAAATCTCCTGAGAAAGAGGGGGGTGGCAATGAAGCTACAAACATTTCCTCAAAAAGGGAGGGGGAGGGGGATAATACTTAATCACTATGCCATATTACACGGTATATCTCCTCATGAAGGGGGGGGGGAGTGCAGTACTTTATCAATATACATGTACATACAGTATTTTATAAGTATACATGTAAGCCAATATTTTACCATACAAATATTTAGCTCTGGCAATTTCAAGATACAAATTCAAATTAAAATTACATGTAGCAATCTTTTGAACACGTTCCTATTCTTAAATAAAGGCATTCATTGAGTGGAAATTTTAGTGAGGACATACAACGTATTTTGCGAAATTAGCAAAAATTAAACCAAGGCGAAAATTTCTTTTTCAGCTTATAAATACAGTATTTCCTCAGAAAGAGCATTACAAAAGCTACTTCATAGCTACAAGGCATTAAACTACAGGCTTATCCCGGGAGGGGGGGGGGGGGGGGGGGGGGTGATGTTTCACTGAGGCCTGTACATCAGCCGTGTATATGAAAACACACATTAAAAGAGTACCTTTTCAGCATCAGGCTCACTCGTTTAGGGTATCTAAAACAGCAAAAGTCAAGAAAAGGGGTAGTAAAATCTGAGATGGTAAAGTACAATCCTTGAATAAATTAAGGGTATCAAAATCAGAGATGTCAGACATCACAGGCTGCACAGCACACAAGCTTACATGATATACAGTGTATGCTCCTTTATCCTTACATTGACCCCCCCCCCCCCCCCCCACCACCACACACACAAACTATTCTGTCAAATGCAGGTTGAAATTCAAAACACCTATACAGTCATAATGGCAAGGAAAATGATGAAGACATCTTGTTTAAAAACAGTGACACACCCAGCACCCCCCTGAAAAAAGTAAAATTCTACTGCAAGCTATACACATGTAGAACTAACATGTATACCATTGGCAAAGCTCCATGCTTACATGTATACGGTCAATCACGGTACTTATGAATGATGGACTATACCACTCCAAATCCTCTTAAAAAATATAATATAAACCTTTCAATCTTGTATTGATATGAAGGGTGGCAGTTGATGACAAAACACTTGACTTTGACCTTGCGACCCCTGTAATCATCAGAGGGTATGGTAATGTGATCTGCTGGGAGGATTTACACAATGACCTGTCAAAATATGTTGGGTCTCTCCTACTTTGATGGAAACACTTGACATCTAAAGAATGGGGATGCTTGAAGGACTGACGCCGAGTCCTTTTATATGATTTGAACTTGTATTTCCATCCTTTTCCTCATTTGTTGACCTTGATGATGCGTAATACATGTAGGCCTACAGCAATTCAGTAGTGGCAAAAACACATTCTAAGCATCAGAAAGAGGTAACATGATGATTACAAATACATTGTAAATTAATCCAATATTTTCATAATAGTATTATCAGTAATTTAAAAATGTACCTACATGTATACTTTGCTTTAAATCAAGGCAGTGTATACAGCCACACACGTGTGTCTTTACCTTACATCCACACACATGTGGCTGTAGCCTGTAGCCACAGCATCGACACAATGATATAGCCACACTCGTCTGAATTCCCAATGCTCTGTGCCGCAGCGATATTGCTAGTGCATTGCACAAGCGATGTGTACATTCATGCGATGGTGTGTTACAAAGCCACAAAAACTTGGATTGTCACAAAGGTAACTTTTGTATCTTGAAATTCACTGACATACAAACAATATTTTACTTCATTAGTGTCACCTGCTTGCCGATCAGGTGAGAATGAAGTGAAAATATTGTTTGTACAATAAGTGAAATCGTGAGATAAAACTTTTGTGATGATCAAAGTTTTGCAAGGTGCAACACATACCGTCGCATGAATACACATCGCTTGTGCAGTGCATACACTAGCGATAGCTGTCGCGGCACAGAGTACAAGTGGGAATTCAGACGAGTGGGGCTGTATCGTCATGTTGATCGATGCTGTGGATACAACCACACGCGTTTGGCTGTATACACTGCCTTAAATCAAATAATGAGAAATGGAAACTAACTATAGTATAGGAAAGTATGGTTTTACATGTCATAATAAAGGCTTTAATAGAGAAACACTCCTATTTACATGTACATGTATATCATTGTGAGTATGAACCCCGGGGGGATATGTCTCATTGAGGCCTGTACATCATCCACGTAAACAAAAACGTAGAAAAAGGGTCATTTTTCAGCACCGGACGGGGAACCCGGGGATCCCTTTTAGGGTATCAAAAACAGGTAAAATCAGAGAAAAGGGTATCAAAATCAGGAAAATCCAGGAAAATGTTACGTAATTAGGAGATAATGATGCAATTCTTGCATAAAATCCCTGTTAAGGATATAAAAATCGGAGATACATGTATAATACATGTACAGGATGATGTACAGGCCTCAATGAGACACATCCCCCCGGGGTATGAACACCAAAGATGAAGCATGTCCATGGCCATGCCTGATCTTGTCCCACATGTTCTCTGAGCCTCCAGTGGGCTGATACAATGTACACGCATACACATGTACATGTACATGTACATGTAAGTAGTTACGAATTTATGCTGCTTTTACAATGTACTTGAATATTGAAGGAAAAAAATTGAAGAAACTCTTGCCGGTTAAACTTAAAAGATTATTCAAAATAGTGCCGTAAGATTGGGATCAAACCCAAACAAGAAAACACATGAGATTTATTGCAGGTCTAACTTTCTAAAAACCCTGCATAGCCTGTTATGTAGGCTACATAATTGGTCTGCAAGACTCTAGGCATAGCACAATTTTGTCTGTACTGTGTACATGTAGACAGTAGTTTGTACCGAGGGGTCAAAGGTTATCAAATTAACATTCCCTTCTCTTAATGCTTGGATTTTATCCCTTGAGGGTCATTACTTGGTTGAACATCATAAATCAAAGAGTGGTGATCTCTTCTTTACAACAAAATGGAAACTGTTCAAATCATTACATGAATGTCTACATTTGTTTTCCTGGGTATGAGCAGGCTTCAAATGCTCATGCCTGTGTATGAGGTTGATATAAAGTCATTTCCTTCTTTTCATATTTTCATTATCTCACAGACTCACACCAAATCCAGGTTTGAAAAAGGGGGGCCATTGCCAATTCCACTTTCAAAGTACTGTATAATTACACCTGTACCAACTACCAATCAACGAGTGCTTTAAAATCTACTCCATACAAGCAAGCCTCATGGCTCCACAGTTGTCAAGACATTTCTTTTTCATTGTTTCTTGTCTGCTCCCGCTCTTCCTATGGTCTCATACCCTCTTTTCTTCCACAGTTTTTTCTTCTTTTTTTTTTTGGCCTATATATATATATTTTTTTTTTGGGGGGGGGGGGGGGCCCTGTCTACGCAGATGAACTAAGATCCTAATTCCATTTAAATTAATTCATTAATTCATCTGAATTGATGAAACTTAAATATGAATTGAGAGGGGACAGAGTCCAAGATCATAAAGCATTTATCGTTTTATAAGTTTCATTGTGCTTCATTTCTTTCCTTATCATCCCTTCTCTCCTTCCTTTCTCAAGAAAATGATTAATCTTGATTGAGGCTTTGTTACTGTTACAGAATAAGCTGTTGAAGGTGGGTGGTTTGGGGAGTGAATGCAAGAAAGCAAAGCTTAAATAGCCACAGGCTCAGATGCAATACACAGAGGAGAAAAAAAAATCGTTTTTCATTATTCATTGGATTTGTTGTCATATTGTTATTACATAATCTTAAACAATTTTTGAAAATGAATGTCAAGAAAATAATATTCACATCCCATGAACATGTAAACCAAGCAATGAAATGGCTTGCATGTCAAATTGAGTACCGGTACACAGTCATGTACTTTCTATACCCTAACCGAAAACAAAGTAATTTGAAACGCAGAACTTCACAGAATTTAAGTTTCATCTTTTGGGGTTCTAAATTTGAAATAAAGTATTTCCCCAAAATATGTTAAAAAATGTATTTTTCATTTTTTCATTAAAATTTTAAGATTATCATTAAACGACTAAAAGCCTTATCGATGATGATGATGATGATGAAAATGATAAATACATGTACGTGCTTAGTCAATAGAGGACGGGCGGTCAGTTTAAACAATGAGCTCACACAGGCGCACATGCCACAGTGAAAAACATCATATGCGTTAGTCTCCGAGATTTCCGTGTGTATGAGTCAACAATCTGAACATGAGATGCTAATCTGCTGCATTTTCTGCACAAGTGAGACAAAATTAAAGTAAAGCTAACAAATATTTTCTGAGATACTACATGTAGTACGATGTTATCAATTAAAGGCAATTGATGAGTAGGAGTAGGTCCAACCATACAAATATGACAAAAACAAACAGTGGTAATATTCCATTTTACATTATGACTTGTGAATAATTAACAGTTAATCTACACATTTATGATGTAGACTCGGCAAACCTGGAGAATAGGGGACCGGAACGCGCGCGCATGCCAGTCGTACAGTGCACAGATCGGCAGAGACAACCGAAAGTCAGGGTACATGTATGTGACAAGTCCATAATCGTGTTCAAAATGACTTTAAAATATGTTTTAATCAGGTAATTATGTTCTGATATATTACATTGTCCTCTCGGCTTTCAGATTTCTGGTTATGTGATGAAAATCATTTTGATTTTGGCCAGAAATGTTCTCAAAATCACAAATGTTTCATCACTGAATCTTGTGCAGATCGTCCCCGTCGCCGCTGCCACTGCCGGTGTGATAGCTGCAGACATGTCAAGTCTCACGCATTAGGCGTGAGACTCCTACATTGGCAGATTGGGGGCTCTTGCTCATCCCCCAAAATCTCTTTCTCACGCCCACATCACAGCCTATCCCCATATTCATACACACACCTGGCGATCTCACGCATTGCCTGCCTAAAACCTCCCGCATTATTGGTCTTTGACCTTGGCATCTCTGTAGCTGCATTTGCTTGCACACAAATGAATATGCATGCGCGTTCCGATCCGGTCCCCTAGACTCTTAACGTTATAGAAACAACACATGCACAGCTAGTGTGGCAATAAGGCTAAGCTAAATCATGCTTGATACTTCGCTACACCCACAGTCCCACACCATATACCATGAAATCTGCATAAACCATGGGCACTAATGGCAGTAATGCACTTTCGTATCCATAGATTATCCATGTCTGATGGCTATGACTGACGGAATAAAGCGCTGCAGGTAGGTACGTGCATGCAGGTGTGTGCAATAGTAGTAGAATCTAACTCTACTGCCCTACCCCTGCCCGGGCCTGGGTCTGGTGTACTGCAGTGTGCTATATTGTTCTGTCAGGCTTGGATATTCTCCGGGTTTGCCCGAAAGTGCATTAGCGCCAAACCATGGTCTAACTTAAATCTAAACCCCCTTTGCTTTGTGAATTCCGGCCATATTAAACATACATGTAGGGTCTACCCGAGACTTCAAATCAATGCAATGCATACCACGAGTGCGTGCCATAGCGACGCTACAAGCGGAACCTTGCCGGTAAGCTGGCTGCCATGCCATTCGACTGTATATGCATGCAGACTGACAAGACTACACCACATCAAGGAGCGTGCTCCAGCTCTAACTTATCAATCATTCATAACCTGTATTTCAAGAATCCTACTACTGCTAATTTCGAAAGAGAACATACCTCTTTATCTCTTTAAAAGAAGACAAATCCAAATACACGGAAAAACTTCCTCGGTCAATCGAAATTCGAAATGATGATGGCAATTTCAGTTAAATTTTACAACGATCTTTCTTCCCAGGCTCAGCTCAACAATCAATCAAGCGATACCAGCGCAGCTAGCGCTAGCGCAGACGGTACGCTATCGATTTGCTATTGTTGTAATACTAGTAAGCGAAAATCGGAATCTACCACTTTACAAAATGTGTAACATGTCTTTTAAAAGAGTTTCTTTACGTGATTTTAATTGCAATTAGTAGACTAAATTTATTTCTAAAAATTAAGATAAATTACAAAGATAAATATTTTCATAAAATGTATGTTTATTATTGATAATTTGAGTTATTTCTTTAACTTTCATGACATAAGACACCTTTAACTGAAATAGAGTCGTTCAACATTACACCTTTGGACAACAACATTCCTTACATTTTTTGACAAAGCTGAAGTTTATGGCAAATGGCAAAGCTGAAGTACATAGCATGGGAGCTGGGGTTTTATGATGTGTATGCCCCCTCCCCACTTGCTTCCTGCATATACCATTTCGCCAATTTGTCAAAATAATAGTAGTCTCCTGTAGTAGTATTAGGCCGGGGAGGGGGGGGGGGGGGGGGGGGGGGAGTACAGGGGCTTGTCCGGCTCCGGCTGCCTGGATTTTGCAAGTGTCAACTTTCTTAACGTACCTGGGGGGGGGGGGGGGGGGGGGGGGGGGGGACCTATCATCCTGATTGCAAGCTATTATCCCGTGACTGAGTCATAATCATTATTTTGTCAATTAAACAATGTGAATGGTCACCAATCACAATCAGTCTTTAGACGGGCGGGGTCCCCCATTATAATTAATCACGTCCATAGCAAATCAAAATGACCTTTGCGCGGATCCCTCTACCTCTTGAATAGGAGGTCTGGTCGGCCCTCCCGGTGACTGGCTTCCGAAAATTGAGTAATTTTGCGAATTTCCGCACTTGATCTCCATATTTTGTAGATATACACCATTTCATTCTCATTTAAGGTAAAAATAGGTGTCGGCATCTAGTTGAGTCTAAATAGGGCCTAGGGCAATGGCGTATCTAGGCATTATGGCGCCCGGGGCAAACAATCAGCAAACAATGAACTTGCGCCCCCCCCCCCTCCCCACTCCCGGGTGTGCGTGCCCAAACGTATCTACATTATGGTAAAAGCAAGGGAGCGAAGCGACCAAACGCCGAATTTGAAACATTTTAATCCGTAAAAAACGCAATTTCTTGCGCATTTTACCCAGGAAATTTGGCAATTGACCAATGAAATTGAATGGTAGAGAAGATCGAAATTAGATATTTTATAAACAGTTTTCTGTTTTCTCACTTTTGAAATTGGGAGTAAAATGAACGAAAACCCTATAGTCGAGGCCTGACTATAATAACAAGGCGACAAAAAGTTTGGATTTCTTTCTTTGCAAATGCTGTATTAGGCCATACTGGGGGGGGGGGGGGCGCGCACTATTAGCAAGAGGGAGATGAAGCTTACATGATATAGCGAGCAAAGCAACAACTGCACCATTATTTTTCAAATTCTAAACCCCTTTAAAAAGGCTATTTAAAAAGCCTATGAGATCCTGAAGGGAAACATATTCATGCGAGGGAGCAAAGCGACCGAGCTCTAGAAAAATGTGGCATTTAAACCCTCACAAACTCTATTTATCATCTGATGCATTTAACCTACGGATGGGGAGGGGGCGCGTATCCCTTTAAGATTATGATTTTTCTTCACTGTCTCCATTTTTTTTTCTCATTTGCGTTTCACGCGCCCCTCCAAGTGAAGCCCTTATATCTATGTTAAATTTCTTTCAAAATAATGTTTAACCTTTGCAAATGCTGTATTAGGCCACACTGGGAAGCAATATTTAAAAAGAGGCAAATAAAACTTACATGACAGTGAGCAAACCAAAACAATTGCATCATTATTTTGAAAATTCTGAACCCCTTTTAAAGAGCTTGTTTAAGAACATTATAGAGGCGCGAAATTATGAGATTCTGAGACGAAATTATCATGTGAGGGAGCAAAGCGACCGAGCTTTTTAAAAATTTGAACTTTAAACCCTCAAAAACTCTATTTCTGATGCATTTAACATGGGAAGGGGGCGCAAAATCCTTTTTTTTTCTTTTTTTTTTTCCTTTTTCTCCTTTGCGTTTTTTGCGCCCCATCAAAGTGCCCGGGGCACGTGCCCCCCTGCCCCTCCTTAAATACGCCACTGGCCTAGGGCTAGGGCTAGCTATCTTGGAAGGGTTAAAAAATATACTTTTTGGATGCTGTACGCCCCCCCCCCCCCCCCGCTCTCGTTCATTGTTTTAGTCAAAGCATTTATACCCCTTGATTTCACTGACATAAAAATTTTGCTCCTACCAGGGAGATATGTTTCCTTTCTCTACTGGGCCTGGTACTCCAGTTTAAAAACTTTTGTTTGTTTGTTTGTTTGTTTGTTTGTTTAGCCTTATGGTATTTTAACCGATCATTTTACCGATGATGGGATAATTTGGACAGTATTTCCCGACAACCCGTAACTATTAATCGTTGTAAAAAGTCCTCAGCTCCAGGAGTAAGATTAGTAATTCTGCGGGCATAGCGATCAAAAGAGGGCGTGAGTCTACTTTATCATTATAAGTATACATCACCGAAGTCGATGGACGTACATATAGTTGTAGATGGACTCTTTTTTTTCCCTTCATAAATTGTAAGTTGAATGTAAAGAATATAATGATAACAAAATGTATCATTCAATATCACTGAATAATTATGTCAACGGTTCCGAAAATCTGATATCGAGGCTAAAAGCTGTGCATGCGTAGAGCGTTCTTCATTTCAGTTTTTTTTTTTTTTTTTCTTCTTCTTTTTTTCTTCTCATATCAACATTACGACTTCTGGTGTTTAAATCAATTTGTTCTTGTTTAACTTGCTAAAAATGTATCAGGGGAAAAAAATTCATTCTTGCCTGTGCCATTTGTGACAACCCCATACACTTATCCTTAATCACAATAATGATACTGCATATGATATTGCATATTTTGCGGGGGCGTTGCCACATCGAAATGCACAAAAATGTGCGTGGTTATCAATTACAGAGTCCTTGTAGTTCAGTTCTTCTTCATGTAAACCGTGATTCACAGGGAAAGCAAACACATTCCGAGAAAAATCAATGGAACACACTTCATTATTTCATATTTGATAAGTAATTATTTGCTTGGTGCATGAAGGAACATGCAATATGAATACATCACGTCGTTATCTATTCAAATATACAACCGGTTCAAAGTTCAAATATTTCGAATTGACCCAACTCTTTTGACGAAACTCATTACCATGAACAGCCAGAAACGGTTCGAGAGCTAGCCTTTATGTGCGCATCTCAAAGGAACAGATATACAACAGAAGATAAAGGTATGAACAATTATTTTAAAACAAAACAGAGATCAATGCGATGATAAAACAGGAAAACTTCATATTAGGTAAATCTAGCATATGTAAAAGAAGTAACATAATTATTGCTTGGCCGAGATTAAAAGAAGAATGATTAAAAAAAAGGACAAAGAAATATATAAAACAATGAAGAAAAACAGAGGTGCTTTCAAAGAATGAGGATCACACATGAATCGTGATATATCACAATGGCAAAATATTTGTACATGTATTTATGCCAAGATGGAGAGAGGCAGAAATCAATATTTTTAACTTCATGTTTTCCATGCATTACGTTGCATTATAATGTGACATTAAAAGAAACCAAAGAAATTGAACTTACCTTGCTTGCATATCTATTTGGCCGTTTTACGCACCCCATCTTGATGGCTATTAGTAATCTGAGAAGAAATAAAATGAAAGGTGACTGGAGAATAGAATATTTTAAAAGGAAAAATTTGAGAAAAATATATGGATAGATAAATAATTGTATATATGGTACTGCATATGGGCATGATGTTTGATTGGAAAAGTTTTACTTCAAGGTTCATTGCTATCCCTTCCCTTATTTTCTGATGTCTTGATTACTGTTTATCCTTATTTTGTATTTTTCCTCATTTTCCTTTCCGAATTTACTGTAATTATGATCGTTATTAGGAGTTATCACCATCAAATTCAACAGCGTTGTTATAACTATGCAATTTTGTGAAATATTCCGAAGGACTTGTATTTATAGGGAACATGGCGGGATGTCGAAAATAAATCCCGCACCCCGAGGGGGGGGGGGCGTTCTCATGCCCGAATATCAACTTTCCATTTCTTAAATTCTAAAAGTATATCAGAGTTATTATAACATAGGAAATGATATCAACTAATCCGCCGCGCTACCTGAAAATTTTACGGGCGGGAGAGGGAGGGGTTGCAGTCCCTATCCCCCTCCTCCTCTTTTCTTGCCTTTGAAAATCATCATATCTTTCTACGTCATTTATTAAAAAGAACCAAGAAATCTCCCCTTGACACAATACCTGCCGCTGCAAATGCAGATTCATGTGGGTCGAGGACAAAAGTTCAGCATGCAATACAAATGAGAAATAACTTTGATGTACAAGGTGAACCTATTTTACTCATAGGGAATTATTCTAAAGCCCTTGATAACAACAAGGTGACAGACATAAGACTCAAATAATCATTGACCTACCACATCACCATTATCATGATTATAGTGTCCTTTTTTTTTTTTTTTTTTTTTTTTCCTTTTCTACAATGAATTTTACAGGTCAACAATTGAGACTCAATGCAATTTGAACACTATTGTACCGATATACCCAGACTACACGGCTGACGTATTGTAAGGGCTTCTTCTTTTCGGTGTGATAAAAGGAAAAAAATGCAGGGCTAATAGAAGATGTATGTCATTTACAGTGTTCCGAAATACATTAACGTCATAATACCAAACAAGGCTAAAAAGATATAGATATTATCAAAGTGATTTACTATCAAATTCACAATTGTACTGGATCACAAAATCGAGCTGGCTTGCGTGTTGTGAACAACACTTTTCATGGACTTTACAAGACAGTATTAACGTGAACAACCTTGGGTTTTCATCAGCAAAAATGCAGGACAATATTTGTGTCAATACTGCGGACCACAGAGTATTACGAGTGTATAGTTCGTAATCACAACCAATGATCGAGAGCCAGCATTTCGTTATTTTTCTATACAGTAATCAGGCATTTGATTAAAATAATAAGAGATAAATGACGAGATGTAACTGCTCAAGAAAAATATTTTTTCTAAATGTAGAAGAGGTGTCGTGGTGCAATGGTTCATTCACTTGACTTTCAATTGGGTCGGGGGTTCGAATCTCAGTCCGGCACTACGTCGTTTGGCAAGACATTAATCTACGTTAGCTACTCTCCACCCAGGTGTAAATTGGGACCCGATATGCTAGAGCGCTACATAATAATTTTGCCGAAGCCATTATTGTTAACATTGACATTGAAAGGATTTGACTTGCTTAAAA
>CM057161.1:16332243-16396453 GCA_029962745.1 Echinometra lucunter | reverse complement strand
GAGGAGAGAGAGAGAGAGAGTGATCATGCTAGAAGACGATATCATGCAGTTACACAGTTAAATAAAGACAGTAACAGAGATCGAGTCATGCATGGTGCCTCTACCAAGTCTACAGTGCATCCCCCAAAAGTATCCCCAACCAAATATTTAATAATTTTTTCAAGAAAGTTTCATACCTGTGTATAGCCCAGGTCTATGACACTAACAAAATCCTAAAACATTTTATGCTTAATTAAGCAAAGATAACTTTTGTGAAAAAGTGTATAATTGTATCAGCGAAGTTATAAGAGTGCATGCATGGTGCAATCTGTAAAGGCTTAGGAATTGTTATATTCTAATAGCTTTGTGATAATTTATGAAGGAATATCCTTTGTTATATGAATGTTTCGACATATTCATTAACAGTAGCAATTGATAAAACTGAAATGGCTACCCTGGGTAAATAAGATGTTATCATTATATTATTATTATATCATGCTTGTGGGAGCAAATGAAGACTTTACCGATTGATTTTGAAATTACTTTTCGGTAAGTTTTGGGATACTGTGAATGTCAGAAAAAGAATGTCATGCACCATGGATTGTCATGTAAAGAGATTAAAAAAATTCAATTAACCAGTCAATAAGTCAGTCAATCAATCAACCATGCAATCAATCAATCGGAAAAAAGAGCATCCATGAAAGTTCTTTACAGTTTATACCACTCTCGTCTCACTGCATGATACAAACCAAAGTTTGCTCACTCAATTAAAGCATGAACTATTTAAAGAATTTTTGTAAGTCAGAAGATAGAAGGAACCCTGGGCTACCCACGGGTATGAAAATTTCCTGAAAATATTTTGAAATCGTTAGCTGGCGAAACTTTTTTCAAATATAAACTGTTAGGGGAGGGGGAGGGGGACACACTGTCATGATTGTAGTGTTCACCGCAGGGGCGTAGATGGGGGGGGGGGGATGGGGGATGCATCCTCCCATATTTTGAGGTGCACATGGACTCATATACGTATGTACAAAAATATGTACGAATGGGTTAATCATCCCCCAGGTATGAGGACCTGTCTACGCTAATGGTTCACCGTACACAAATAATGTGAATGTTGAAGAAGAAAAAAAAATCAAACCAATTTTTTTTTCTTCAAACGGGGAAGAGAGCGGTTGGGCTATGCGATGCTTCACATCTCAAGAATGCCAAACCTATCAACATCACCAATGTAAAAGCAACCGTAAAGTTACCCCGATTCGGACAACGTAATTCGAAAATGCGTAATAGATTCTTCTGCTTTTTAAAAAAACCTTTGAGCTTACTGTGATCATTGAAGTTCAGCAAGGAAATAGCTTTTGAGGTTTTGTGGAATGGGGGCTCTGGCTGCATGTGTTTTCATGGTCAGGAACCTGTCAGAAGGGACAGAATTGCCCATCTTGGGGTTTGCCATCCAGGCACGACAGTGCAGGCTGCCCTACCCTAATATTTGCAACTTACGGCTCCCTCAAGGTGCAGTATAGTGACCAAATGGGGAGAAAATGTAACACTTCTTCACAGTCATGACAATTAGGCGCGCATGCATTGTCAAACCTTCACCTCTAGGGTCCATAAGATTTGATGTTCAGTTTGTTTTGACATACTGTAGCATCTCGCGATAGGGCGTATTTGACTGCATAGTATTTTATCGGCAGTCTCAGGCGCTATATGAGGCAAAAGTGTGTGAAGCCTGAAAAAAACCAATGAATGGCTCTAAATTATATCGCCTGTATACACGTCGGTGGCGGTTGGAGGACTCGGGGGGGGGGGGGGGGTAAGGTGGAGGCACAATTGTAAATATTATTTTTATCATCGTGACCATAAAGAATTCTGTATAATTTGCAATGTGTACTCAAAAGACGACAGTCTGATTTTGCCGGAATTGGCGGGGGGGGGGGGGGACCCTGCCCCTTAAATTCGCCACTGCACGTGCAAATATTTTTTTCCAAATCCGGCGTCGTGTCATATGTCAGGAGATAAATCATCACACGGCGTTGGTAGTGCGATGGCAACCGAGACTGAAAAATCACATTCAATTATTTTCCTTCTGCAATGTTATGCCAAACAGCCAGGCGAACATGAGAAGGACCAACGGTGATTCTTAAAGGGAAGCGCAAATGGCCTAAACTCGAACGTAGAAGTATGAGTCCAAAATTACTGCATGCGATACGGAGTATCCCCCTTCCAAAATTTAATGGTGGAAAAGTTCCAGAGGGAAATAAATAAACAAATAGTGAGTGGAAAGGCAAGAGAATGTGAAAAATAGGTGATGAAATGAGCTCCGAAAAAATGTCATCGGAGCAGATGCATTATCATAACTCACAGAGCTGCGCTTTTAATGATATAATAAAACAAATGAATGTATATCTTCTGAAACAAAGCAAAACCAATTAAAGCAACAACACCAACAAAAAAAAAAACATTTCGTCTATAATACATCATTTTTTTGCATGGCAGCGTCAACTGAACATTTCTTTGCAAACCTGTAGCTGAAAATCGGTCTGCCTAACAGAAGCCTAGCAAACAAGAACCCTTGCAAAAACTTATCCACATACACTGAAACCATCCAAAGAGTTGCAATGCTTTCAGCATTTTAAGATTTGTCAGTACACATGGTTAAGGATAATGCAATAATAAATTCTGTTGAAGAAGACATAATCATATAAGCACACTATAGTTAACTATGTGAGATTAGAGTTAAAAAGTTATGAGAATAATTCATATAGCTGAATTCTTCTTATATGCAAAGAACATGCAATCCTGCATGATCTTTTCTAATAGGTCAAAACTTTTCACTTATAGCAAAATTGATGCATATGCCTATAAAAGGGTTTGTCAGCTAAAGTGACAAAATCTCCCTGTATTTCATTTCAAGGGTAATCTTGTTGTTTCTTCTGTGTTATCCTGTTGCCTATAGAATATTCTTGATTTCTTTCGGATGTTCCCAAGTTCCAACCTTTTGATAATGTCGTATGCGTCTGTGAAGATATCATGAATAATATGACCATTTTCATAATTGCCGAGTTGAAATAAACAAGCGATTAAGCGGATTTCAAGTTGTACAAACATAGTAACTGAATAGATTCATCGGATTTCGCAACAGTAATATTTCGCATAGTATTCTACCAGGAAGTATTTCATTCGTACAGGCGCCACTCCTTCGCAGCTAGCATTGAACACAATAGAAACCCATGCTTTCTCATCCATGCATGTATACTTGTGAGCTGTGGTGTACAGTTATGTGCAAATTATGATGGGACGATAGTGCTAATTGTGGGGGGCTGTAACAAATCGATCAGGGTCTCACCTTTATCCAACGTGCCGACTCAGCGATCGCTTCGTCTAGCATCGCCTCTGGATCGGGCATGAATTCCTCCTGTTCTCCGGTAGATTCCAACATAGCTGGTTGACGACTCTACAGGATCCGATCTCCAAACATCCAATGCACGTTTGCTGGGCCGTAATTTTGAATAAACCGGTCCCGTGTGTCGTCTGCTTCTGAGGATTACTCACGAACTAGAATGGAAACAAATCCCTCTCTAATCGTATTCCTGTTTTCGGATGAAGTTTTGTCCTTCTATGCTCGCTCACTTTCTCTTTTTAATCTCTTCTATAAGCAATGAATGCCTTCGTGAGTGTCAAAGTAAATAAAGAATAAGAAGGCTGCATTGAAACTGTCAGGAAACTCTGTAAACATATAAAACGGAGTATATCATAGTAAAAGAAAACAGACCCGAAAAAAAAACGGTTCTCGTTCACCTGTCACTAAGTTGAAAATGAGAGACGATTTTTATGGTCTTGTTGAACTTCATTCTTGTCTGGTCGCGATTGTCAATGGCAATTTATCAACCCTTTTCATGTTTGTTCTTTTTTCCCCACAAATTTTGAAGAGAAAAGAATGGTAGTGACACACGTTCACGAAACTATTCAACTTTTCAGGCTTCAACGAGAACGGGTGACGTCACAGGGCAAACCCGTAAGCGGGATATGATTGGTTGTGCACATTGTATCGAGGTGACACACAGAAATTAAGTAAGCCTTTTTTTCTCTCTCTCAGCAGAATTATCTTATATTTGAGAGATTTGCACGTAGGGCTACTTGAAGATCCGCATTGTTGTAGGTCAAGAAATAAAAATCGGAAATAGAGGAAAGAAACATCGACGGAGAGGGAGGGAGAGAAAGAGAGAGAGAGAGAGAGATGGAGGATGGGGTAAGAAGATAGTACGGCATTAATTTTAGAAAAAAAAATGAGATAATTGTAAAGTTTCTTATCAAAATATAAATTGTGAAGGGAAAAGGGGAGCACCGACAAAATGGATATTGACATTGCCTGATTTGTATTTTCGATGTTCAGCGTCTCCTGTACAATAAACTTGTAATAATCAAGCGAGCGTCCTATTTTGTTCTTTTTTCTTTTTTCGTTAATATCTAGAGGTATTTCTCTGGGAGGTACATGTCCCTAACCTAGAACACTCCCTAACTGATGGTGAAATGGAGAGAGAGAGAGAGAGAGAGAGAGAGAGAGAGAGAGAGAGAGAGATTAAGGGAGGCGAAGAAAGCATACGTAATCAGCATCGAATTTTTCGAAATTATCTATCCCATTGACGAATAATATCACTGTTCGTTTTATATTATTGGGGAAGAATAGGGGCCTAGTGGGAATGAAATTTACATGGGGTATTGCAAGCTGACCTGACCATTCAACCATTATCAGCCGGTTCTCAGACCAGGGCCCTGCCCTCGATTTCGGCGGCCCGTGGGGGAAAACTCCCCGAACTCACCATCACGGTAGTCCGCCCCTGGCAAAGAGGTTTTTTATGTCTGAATTAGGCATGTCACCATAAAAACAGTTAAGTACTTTGAACACGATAAAAAACTATTTTCGAAAAATCAACTCAAGTGCAATTTCGAAAGCCTATTCTACTGCCCATACAAATCATGGTCGGATTATGTAATAAGCCACTGTATAAAGTCTTCACATTTCTAAAGATGATAGACAGGGCTTTTGAAGTTGCCTTAAGTTGATTTGTCGAAAGTAGTTTTTATCGTGTTTATGTGAATTCTTATATATTCTGAACTTCTTTAATCATTGTATTTTCTGATTTTTTTTTCCTTTTTTCTTTTGTATTCTTGGTACTTCTGAACATCTTGAATTCTTTGTATTTTCTGTGATTTTTTTTCTTTCAGTTTAGTATCTGGGCAAGAGAAGAGGCGATGTCTTCCGATCATTATGCTTTGCAAAAAGGAGCCCTCATGTTGACTTACTTCAATAACTACTTCAGCATAGAGTTTCCACTCCCCAAAATGGGTATGACAAGGGGCAACTTTGAAGGGACGGTTCCATGATTTCTAAACGCACCAGGTGGGTTTTGTGGGTGGGGGGTGAACTATTAAAAAGATGGAAATTAAGAAAGCAAAAAGATAATCGTTTTTTGAAGGGGGGAGTTGAAGGGGTATTTACATACTTAATTGAACACCTCTTTAATTAAGAAAATATGAGGTGCACACTGAGAATAAAAGGTTCAATTTTGCACCCTTCAAATGCAACACTGGGAACTCCTTTATAGGTACAACTTTGCACCCAAAGAAGCATTATGCACCATTAAGGGTGCAGTGAGCTACGTTTTGCACCCTAAGGGTGCAGAGTTGTACTCTTTAGAGGAGGTGCAAATTTGCACCCTTTTGAATGTAAAACTTTCTACACCCTTAAAGGTCCACAGTTGCACCTTTAAAGGTCCACAGTTGCACCTTTAAAGGTGCAGACATTTTTTCAAACTTTGCAAAATTTCAAAATGGTAGGACTGCTCTGGGGAACTTTGATTCATGCTACGCCGTTATTCTCTCAGTTGATCCCACATGTATTTATTTCCACCATTCCAACATATATATGTATCCAAAAGCATTCGCTCGGATCCAGCTGAGGTGTGCGGCAGGTCATTGTTCGCCGAAACTCATCTGCCATCAACAAAGGAATTCATTAGTGAGGGATGAAGATTTGTCAATCTTTCGGTTAAGCGAATTTGGAGTCGCCGAAACCACTGGCCCGTCTCCGTGGTCTAGTGGTTAAGGCATTGGCGTTTATAGCCAAAGGCCCGGGTTCGATTCCCGGCGGAGACATTTTTTCAACCTTTGCAAAATTTCCAAAATGGTGTGACAGTTCTGGGGAACTTTGATTCATGCTTCGCTGTTATTCTCTCAATTGATCACACATACACACACACACACACACTCACCCGTCTGCCAAGAACAGCCTCCTACCAATCGGCAAACATTGATCCAAGCTCTGCATGAGGAATGGACAGAACTTCCCCAGGACTACGCCAGACAACTTGTCCAAAGCATGCGTCAGAGATGCCTGGAATGTGTCCAGGCACGAGGAGGACATACACATTATTGAACATTGTTGTTTGTGTCTGGTTTATTTCATCCTTTGACATTGACTTTTGTGTAAAACCTGGACGGCTCATTCTGTTACATTTTGTGACTTTTGATTCAGTGACTAAGATGCTGTACATGTCATTTTATTTCTTTGTAATAAAGATAATCACTTCCTGTTGGGTATGTGATTACTAATGGATATTGCACCATACCTGTGTACAAAATTGTTTATTTCTATGGGGTGAATTTTTGTGTGCAGCCTCTGAAAGAAGTGGGTACTTTCTTTTGCTGGCCAGTTTATAATTATGATCAGTCTCGGTGATGTACGTTTGCGGTTCTTCGTCGATTAATATGTGTGATCCGAAAAAGGGGGTTTACGACGAGGGCCGTTGCAGACATAATATACCACCAATTAAGACCAAGCTTCTGAAACAGACGAAAAAACAAGTCTGTTCATGGGCAGACAGATTGTGAAACTCACCTTTCAAAAGAAATCAACGCGCTGAAGATGGAGATGGCGCGAAGTTAATAACGCATCCCAAGAGGCCTGTCTTTTCGTCTGTTTCAGAAACGGATTTTGATTTACATCTTTTTGTCACACCGTGGGCACTGACGAAGAGTGTGACTTCGCCTTTCATTTTTGAGAGCTATGCTCCGTTTTCTTTTAAAATCTATGATTTTATTTTTTAATGGCATTCTACTACCAACTCTGATTCTTGTATTATCTGGATGCCAAGCAGACTATTTTTCAATTCTATGTATATATATATATATATATATATATATTACAATCAAACATTTAGATAGCGAGTCAGGTTGAATGCAGTGGAATAACTCAGGTATATATATATATATATATATATAAGAGTTATTCCACTGCTTTCAACGTGTTCAAGGCAGCTTGGCTAATTGGACTATGGTGACACTAACCTGGAAAGGCCCGAAAGCGGGCGCCCTTGAAAGCATGTGTTTGAGGTAACCAAAGGCTTCCGTGGCGGCCAACCAAGGGATAGCTGCAGTGGAATAACTCAGGTATATATATATATATATATATATATATATATAAGAGTTATTCCACTGCATTCAACCTGACTCGCTATCTAGCCAAAGAGAGAGACTACATACCTTGGTTGGCCGCCACGGAAGCCTTTGGTTACCTCAAACACATGCTTTCAAGGGCGCCCGCTTTCGGGCCTTTCCAGGTTAGTGTCACCATAGTCCAATTAGCCAAGCTGCCTTGAACACGTTGAAAGTTTTGAAATAATCACGGCGAAATGTGCACCACTCGCCCACAAACTATATGCACAGATGAATTACCGACGTGCATACACACCCTGAACTCAATGCCGAGACGGTCAATATCCAGGTTCGTAGGAATTCGTCAGAGCCTCATAATGTACCTTAAAATCTCAAATTATAATTGACCGAGATGGAAGACTTGCTATATTTAAGATGAATCGGTTAAAGATTCATAATTTGAAGAAATCATGATTTATTCAGCTTTTTGTAATTGTTACAATCAAACATTTTCACCGTTATCCTACACAGACATGAATCTTCACAGGGATAGCTGCCTTTATAAAAGTTGAATCATTAGGAGAGTATTCATAACGGAACGAACACCTCTGAATCCCCTCCGGGTGTACACTTAAATATTGTTACTGTTCCCCCATCCAGCGGGTGAAGAAAGCCAAAAGCTATATTTGCACTGATCAATTTGCAGTGTATGTCATGTATGTGTGAATGTTAACAAGGAGTTTTAAGAGCTGGATTCTCAACTGGCAACAAATTATTTCAAGCAGCTGTTCCTTTCTAAGGTTGCACAATAGAATCTACAGGTGTGCTGTTGCCTTTGATGTCTAGGTTTGATGCCGCCAACATCATGGGAAACCTTGAGTAATGGTTTTTGTCACATAAATTTTACATTGTTTGTTTTTATTTATTATTCATGAATTTTGATGATTTGCTTGGTTTAATCATATTACGTTAATATCATATTTCCATCTTACAAGCTAAGCTTCCCAGCAGACCCCTCCACCTTGTTTTATTGCTGCACATTATGATCTGTATATTAGAATATGTATTTTTCCCCAATTGGAATGTAACATATTGTGACATGTCCTTGAATGATTTGTGGAATATGAATACGAATAAACTAAACTAAACTTACTAAATATCAATCTGAATACCTCGGGACTATGAGGTGACAAAAACATTACAGAGGAAGAAGAAGTTAAACTGACCGAAAAAAGCATTTTATGTACAGGTGAAATATGATCAACATGGAACTCCCTCGTCGTTACTTTAAATATATTCGGATGAGAAACTAGGGGAGCGTTTCATGAAAGACTTGTCGGATGTTTTATCCGACAAAGTCTGTTTTATCTGACAGTTGCCATAGTAACAATGCTTCTCAGCCAATCAAAATCAAGGAAAGATGTCAGATCTGACAACTTGTCAGACAACAAATGTTGATGAAACGCTCCCTAGGAATAAGTTTTACTTGGTCTAACCTCTTTTGAGAAACTACATGATCCGGCTGAAATAAAAGGGGAAAATGTATAACCAATGATAAGTTTCAAAAGTTTTATTCTATTTGTTGCACTATTTGCTACGACTCCTTTATATGCTCATGCCAGTAGCGGAAAGTTAATGTCAGAGTTTGAAAATTTAGCAGCAGAGTGCGAGGACAGATGTGCAACATAGTTTATGAAATGACTTTTCTTTCCTTCCCTTCTCCTTCTCCTTCTTCTTCTTCTTCTTCTTCTTCTTTTCTTCTTCTTCTTCTTCTTTTTCTTCTCCTTCTTCTTCTCCTCCTCCTCCTCCTTACCCCCTTTAATTCTTGTTCCCCTTCTTCTCATTTTCATGTGGTAGATTCAACAGTTCAATATCCCAATACAGCAACTAAAGTATGAATTCCCGAGACTAAAAAGTTTTTCCTTTCATCCAAAACACAATCCATTTTATCACAATCCTATCTTTCTGGACCTGCCAACGACTTAAACACTATATTGCAAGCACGATCTTCCAATAATGAACTAATAGCAAAATACGGGGGCCAGAACAATAACTGAGACATAGTTTGGTAACATCAACACTGAACGAGAATCCTATTTACAAGACCAAATGAAGGCATACAGATTTACATATAGAACGTGTTTCTCATGATCATTCATTACAGTCAGTCTATGGGGGTATATAGATTGATTAATATTAAAATGTGCAAAGTTTCTATAAACATGAGGGAATCCCTTCCCTTTTATCAATTTATGTGAGAGTTTTAGTTTTCGTCATTATTTGAAAATTTTCCATGTCTTGTTTTCAAATGGAGAAGATGCTGCTAACGGAAAGGGAATAATATTCAAGACCTGGAGAAGATTTCCACTTCCATTGACGGAGCGACCGCCTCCTTAAACCTCTGACATAATCGCTGATGCGGGCGTACCAGAAATGGCGGGTGTATTTGTCGTACCTCACTAGCCATCCACGGTGAGAAATCATGTACAGATAGTCGATTTTCTCCTCCCAGATTAAATCTACACAGGTGCCATCCAGCTCCGCCATCTTGATGATGCTCATGTCAAGATTCGTCTTCTCATTCCAAAACATCTTCGAACCTTGGGAGAGGAAAGATCGTTGTTTTATTTTGATTTGGACTGCTCTCTTTTATGGTCAAGGCCATCTCAATGTGTTAATACACTAATCAATAACTAAAATCCGAGAGTACTTATTTCAGATACCGTCTATATCTTATCCTAAAAAAGAAAGAAAGAACGAAAAAAAAAAACACCTTAAATCTCGATCGCTGGTCCTACATCCCATTGGCTCTACATCGGGTTATTCCTAATCTCAGTGGTACCTGATATTAACTGCATCTCATTGGTCCCATTGATATGCCATGGTCCTGCTGGTCCTACGTCCCGCAGATTCTAGGTCCCTTAGTCCTATGGCAATTTGATCTAAAGTCTCACTGGTCCTAGGTCCCTTTGTCTAATTATGCCACATTGCTCCTCATAGCTCACACTGACTTTAGCTAGGTCTCCCCGGTCCAAGGTCCTATAGGCTGTATCATACACCTTAGTCCCTTGCCAGACCCCTGCCAGGTCCCATGTTATGTCCCAGGTCCTACTCCTAGGTCCCACTGATCTGTAGTCTACATGTCTGTTCAGTTGGTCTCATAACACCTAACGCTAAAGCAAGCCTAACTAGAAAAAAGCTTATTGAGGCATTTAAAAGGAGAATAAAAAAAATTTATATCCTGTCGATCCTTATGCCTCCCAGCCTTAACCATGCACGATAACAGGAGAAGTCTCTGGTATTACCCTCCATGCCAGAATTCGAAATTATTAGTGAACCGCGTAAACTAAACCCAAGACAAAAAGTAAGTTCCCCCTAAAACAAATCTCTGTATTTTTTCAGTCGGGAACCTTTGATGAAATCTGAATACAGATTCATGTAGCTACACTTCTCAGCTACATTTCCTGTAAAATTCAGGGCAAACCCCTCTGTCACGCTTCAGTGAACACGACCTAAATGCAAAATTGTCATTTTTTAAAGTTCACAAGCTTCGTGCCATGACTTTGATGCAGTGATATCGGAACATACTTTAAGTTTTCTGCGTTTGAAGGCATGCAACATAAATATTATTCGTTTCCAAACATACCAAATGAGTTGTCCACCCAATTTCATGCTTGAATGAGCAAGAGGTAAAAATGGCAAAAATTGCGCTTTTGACATCTTTTGTGCGGAGAATTTGATCTAATGCAGAGGAATTCATATTGTGGAAGGGTGTGTGAAACTTTTGCTATCAGGCACTTTTCGATTTGCACGTTGACATCGGCGTCACAGTGCTATGACGTGATTTTTACGCACTGCGCATGCGTCAATGTCGACCCCTCGTTCACCACCCAACTCGAGAACGCGTTCTCCCCGGTTTTCACCGTCCACCCAAATTCACTCACGCCGTGTTGTCTATGACGTCATACTCCTCTCGAGATGGACGATATCGCGCAAAATTAGTGATGAAATAAAGACATGTAAATGTTGTTTCACGGTACACCTAACGAAATTCAGAAGCGCTGTTCCTTTAAAGTATTTCAGTACAGTAGTATTCATTTTACAAATGTTGACGAGACGTACGTGACGACAGAAATCGAACAGCTTTTCAGCAGCGGGTCGACGTGGGGATGTGACGCGTTGACATACGCCTACCGTCGGCGTCACCACGTTCTCGTTCACTCAATCGATAAGGGCCTATTGATACCTATCAATTCACGGTTGAATGAACACATAATAAAAACAAAATATCACCACGCTGAAATTATCAAGTAATTATTGCCTTATTTTTGTGCTCTAAAAATCTTATTGATAACATTTTTAGCTTGTTTATATGACCGGTGTACATGTATCAATGATCTCATGGCATTAAATTGAAATTTCACGCTTCAATGAGCACGTGGGACTGGAAAAGCGCTTCTTTCACCTATCGACCAAAATTCAATTGCTTAATTTGGGTAACCATGATAAGTCTTCTTGGAGAGTTCGTCTGATTTGATTTTCATCGAAATCCCGATCTCTTACGCTTCAGTGAGCAAAAGTGACAAGAAAATTATGCAAATGAGCAAAAAGTTTAGGGCACTGTCCCTGCTCCGAGCCGCATCGGATACTTAATTTGGTGCAAGATCCCGTTAGTTAATAACCTCCTGAAGATACGTGCTAATTTTCATAAAATAACTCCAAGTAGAATGAACAATAATCATCATTGAAAATAGGCTAATTTTCACTTTTGTTAAAACTCTGCTCCCTTACCGTACATAGTGTCAATGGGAGAGGGAAAAGAAAACAAAATGAAATCTTGCCTATTTTCATTGATGATTATTATTCAATCTACTGTGAGTTTTTTCATGAAATCTGGCACATAATTATCTTCAGGAGGTCACTATCTAACAGGATCTTACGCCAAATTAACTATCCGATGCGTCACGGAGCAGGGACAAAGCGCTAAACTTTCTCCTCATTTGCATAATTTTCTCGTCTCATTTGCTCACTGAAGCGTAAGAGATCGGGATTTCGATGAAAATCAAATCAGACGGACTCTCCAAGAAGACTTATCATGGTTACCCAAATTAAGCAATTGAACTTTGGTCGATAGGTGAAAGAAGAGCTTTTCCAGTCCCAAGTGCTCATTGAAGCATGAACTTGCAATTAAATGCCATGAGATCACTGATACGTGTACACCGTTCATGTAAACATGCTAAAAATTTGATCAATAACTTTTTTAGTGCACAAAAATGAGGCAATAATTAGTTGATAATTTCAACGTGGTGTTTTGTTTTTATTGTGTGTTCATTCAACCGTGAATTGATAAGTATCAATTGCAAAAATTGCAAACACCCTTCCAAAACATGAATTCCTCTGCATTAGATCAATTTCACCGCGCAAAAGATGTCAGAAGTGCAGTTTTTTTTTTGCCATTTTCACCATGTTCACCTCTTGCTCACTCAAGCATGAAATTTGGCGCACAACTCATTTGGTATGTTTGGTAGCGAATAAAATTTATGTTGCATGCCTTCAAGCGCATGATAACCTAAAGTATGTTCCGATATCATTGCATCAGAGTCATGGCATGAAGCTTGTGAACTTAAAAAAATGACAGTTTTGCATTTAGATCGTGTTCACTGAAGTGTGACTGAAGGGTTTGCCCTGAATTTTACAGGAAATGTAGCTGAGAAGTGTAGCTACATGAATCTGTGTTCAGATTTCATCAAAGGTTCCTGAATGAAAAAATACAGAGATATGTTTTAGGGGGAAATTACTTTTTGTGTTGTGTTTAGATTGAGAAAGGGAGCCAGTCGTGATCAAATAAGACCCCAGTGTATGTGGTCCACCTGCACACTCCCATTCAGCGATATCGGGAGGAGAGACGTGAGGGTTACAGTGATTCAGTTCGCTTTTCGCCTCCCAGGAACAGGTGACGCCAAACCAAATAATAATAATAATAATAGTAATAATAATAATAATAATAATAATAATAATAATAATGATAATAATAATAATAATGATAATAATAATAATAATAATTATAGTAGTAATAATAGTAGTAGTAGTAGTAGTAGTAGTAGTAGTAGTAATAATAATAATAATAATAATAATAATAATAATAATAATAATAATAATAATAATAATAATAACACAGTGGCGTAACAGAAGGGGGCAGGGGGCAAAGTGCCCCCCCCGAGGGATTTCAGCGGGAAAATCCACCAAACCACCGGGAAAACAATGAAAGAAAGGAAAAGGAAGAAAAGGGAAGGGAGAAAGGGAAAGGAAGAAGAAGAAAGAAGGACGGAAAAGAAAGAAGAAGAAAGAAAAAGAAAGAAGGAGAAAGGGAAAGAAAGAAGGAGAAAGGGAAAGGAAGAAGGTGAACGGGAAAGAAAAAAGGAGAAAGGGAAGAAAGAAGGAGAGAGAGAGGGAAAAGAGGCAAAGGGGGAAAAAGAAAAAAGCAAAGGGAAACAAAAGAAATGAGGGAAAATTTAGTACCAAATCCCAAGAGTTTCCGGGTGCTCCACTCCTTGGACCCCCGCAGTGGCTTTCCCTGTAGACCACCATCAGGGGCCCTAAGCCAGAACCCTGGGCCCCACCCGCTAAGGGCTTCGCAACAAGCAACTCGCGGTCGGGCTCACCTCCGCATATTCTATTTCTAGACTTGGATACCGGGAAATTTTCGGCTCTGCCCCCCCCCCCCCCGATAACAGGCAGAGAATGTAAAGACCGGGAACAGTCAACGAACAATTCAAAGAAACGTCAGAGCTTCCGCGCTTCGCGCGGGAGGGGAAAATCACCATCCCTGCACCCTCCCCCTAGCATGCCTAGGGCGCGCTCTTTGCACTATCGTCCTCCTAAAATGAAATCCTAGCTACACCACTGATTCTAGACTTAATTACCGGGAAATTTTTGGCTATGCGTATGCCCCCTCCCCCCCCCCCCCCGATAACAGCCAGAAAGTGTAAGAAGAGCGGGAACTGACAGCGAAAAAAAAAACGTCGGAGCTTCCCTGCAACGTCCCCTCTAGGGAGCACTACATTGGCGTAAATTCCGGGGGGTGGGGGATCTATCACCCCCACTTGGGGGAAAGGGGGGTGGTGTGTACAAATTTCCCCTCATGCAGACACACTTTTTAAGGAAGAAAAATATATTTTAATTAATCAGTAAAACTTCTGAATATCTATCATA
The DNA here is from genome assembly GCA_029962745.1 of Echinometra lucunter. Lineage (NCBI taxonomy): Eukaryota > Metazoa > Echinodermata > Echinoidea > Camarodonta > Echinometridae > Echinometra > Echinometra lucunter. Next base: position 16,381,828 of record CM057161.1, on the reverse strand, counting down.
AACAACCATCATATTTTAGAATTTCTATTTGAAAATGCTACTGAAAACAAAAAAGTGGTTATTTTTGGCTCGCTCGCTTCGCTCGCTCGTCGAAATCTTAGGATTTCCATCCGAAAATGCGATTAAAATCGAGAAAAGTGGTTATTTTTTTGGCTCGCTCGCTCGCAAAATAGATATCAAAATGTGTGTGAGATGGGAAAAAAATCGTTAAAAAAGTTTTTCATCCCCCACTCCTCAAATTGGATTTACGCCGGAGGAGCACTACCGTCCTCCTAAAATGCAGTCGCCACAGATTCTAGACATAGTTACCGGGAAATTTTGGGCTCTGCCCCCCCCCCCCTGATAACAGGTACCTGTTACGCCCCTGGGCAGAAAACACGCATGATGTCAATACTAATGTGTTTTATGATTATAACACTTGGTTTTTATCTGTTTATCTGACAATGGATTCAAACTTTGATAACGAATATTCTTAGATTTACCAAAACTAGACACGGGCTTTAAGTTTGTAGTCCCAAATAGAGTTCTTTTACAGAGTTGCAAACCATCAATACTGCAAAAAAAAGCTCCTTTACCATGGGAGTGCACCTGCGTAGCCGGGGGGGGGGGCGATGGGGGCGGTCGCCCCTCTAAAACGCCAACAAAAAAAGAAAGAAAAAAGAAAAATAGAAGGAAAAAAGCGGGAGCGAGAAAAGAAAAGTAAGAGAACGTAAGAAGAGCGGGAGCAGACAAAGAACAATTATTCAAATAAACGTCGGAGCTTCCTGCACCCTCCCCCCCCCCCCCCCTTGGGAGCGCTCTCAGTAAGTGATTCACACACTTCACGTGCTCACTACCGCCCCCTAAAATGAAATCCTAGCTACGCCACTGTGGGAGTGAAACCTTGGTACCCCACCGCATCACACCCTCTCCATGCTCGTCCCTCTTATTTCACAGTGTCTTTGTCTGTATTATTATCATAAGTGATAAAGTATTTTGTGTAACGCAGGCATTTGTTTGAAACTTGCGAAGATTATTTGGGCTGCATGTTTTCATAATCATGTTTCCAAGTTCATAAAAAAAAAAAAATCCTTTTCCGGTCGGTAGATTCATAACATGCTTATCCATAATAGTACATCTCATCAAATTTGATGTTTCATACTGAATGTATTCTACTTCAAATGTTTATTTTTCATGATATTTACTTCTTTGGTTGGAAATGAGAAAAAATAAACATTGGACTGAACTAAAGTCGGAATTTCCTTTTCAGGTTTTGCAGATTGCACATTTTAAGTCGAAAAAATGAAAAGGCTCCGTATCGTAGGGGGGGGGGGTACCCCCGTCTCGGTCACTGCACTCCCTCAGGATTGGTCGCTTCGCTCCTCGCAAAGATTGAGCCCAACCCCCCCCCCAAAAAAAAAATAAAAAATAATAAAATAAATAAATAAATAAAAATAAATAAATAAATATATATATATATATATATATATATATATATATATATATTGTTTTGTTTTTTGTTTTTTGGGCTCATTACGCCACTGCCTACTTTCATCATCGACAGCAAGGTAGAAAAAGCCGGTGCCATAGGTTTTGGAAGGGAAGTTGTAGATACGCCTCGGGGAACAGTTTTCCAGACTGCATCTAGTGATGCCCTTGAAATCAATCCAGTAAAGTAACCTGTATAGATAAATAATAAGATACAAGTCAGGGGTACCCTTACACTTTTAGAAAAATGTGGCAGTTAGAACCCTCTTTGTCCCGTATTTAGAACCTCCAGAAAAAGGGGTTCTATAAAGGGTTAATTTTCAAGAATCCCAAAAGGTTCCTTGTGGAAGCAATAATGGTTATAAAGACCCCTTTGGATCCCTTAAGAGAACCTTTATGGGCTATTAATGGTCAGGGCGGCGCTACAGGTGGGGGCAGGGACGACCGCCCCTATGATTTTTCAAGTAATCCAAAAAAAAAAAAGAAGAAAAAGAGAAATTCAAAAGAAATTTATTAGAAAAGTATTACACTTTTTAAAGTTTGATCCCTCTATTGTAAAATGGTTTAATGTGTTTTTATGAAAATGCTCATTCTTGTGTATTGATCAATGGACACCTGTCTCCAAGATAGACAGACATCTTAAAATAATTTAGTATGCAGACGATACTCTTCTAACATTGAATGGATCAGGAAGGGAATTAAACTGTGCATTAAACATTTTAGATGAATATAATACAATGTCAGGTTTGAAGGTTAATATAGGGGAGACCGGGGCTAAAAGCAACATTTTTGAAAGTTCTAGCCTTGAAATGAAACCATTTTGTTGATAGGTTTAAATACTGATGCGTTATTTATGTTCAAAGTGTATGCTATTATCACACCATGATTTGATATCCAGTAGTTCTCAACAAACAAGGTGAGGAAAAATGAAAATGCCATGTTGCAACTTACCCCGCCCTTTGGGCAAGTTGTTACATGGTTAGGGTTAATTTGTAACACGTATTTAGAAAGAAACATCAAGGAAACAAAACATGATACTGATTTTGCTTGAATGTTTAAAACTGTTTGCCAGAACCTGCTTTATTCTTACCAATAAGTTTTCCAAAGATTTAATATTTGCAAATCAATGTGTAGAAACTAAAAATGAACATTCACAATGACAGCTGGTCATTGTCTTCTTCAAACACAATGAAAAAAAAAAAACGTGCAGCACAACTTTGAATGGGTTAATATCTGCACATATCAAGTATTTTTTCTTCAAATTTGTTTCTGCCTGCCTACTCTTTAATCATAACGGACTATAATGCAGTGGTATTATAAGTATGTGAGTTCAGTAATAAGCCAAAAACTGACGTGTAACATGACCGCAAAATTAGTCAACAACGCATATTCGTTCATATTTTAAAATCATTTTTCGAAAAACACGATAAATATTTTAAGAAGTTAAAGTTTCTTTAAACTGGTGGCTATTCTTCAGTTAATAATCAAAATAATGATGTTTATTATTACTAGCATTACCTTATCAAGGTGATCAAAACACATGTAAAACCACTGGGGCAGGTTACCCCTTTACAATGTGCCCCAGTGTGTCAGTGTGAACAATTATCTTTTTTTTTCTTCAAAAAGAAAGCCACGTGCTACCCATTATTACAAAATTATTGCAAAATTCAAATTTTACTTTCCAAGCTCAGAAACAAAATTTTGAGATAACTTTACTCTTGTGCTTTCATCAGGGGCGTAGAGCAGCGGGGGGGGGGGGGGGGGGGGGGGGGGAGGGGGATGAGGGGTATGCATCTCCCAGGTTTTAGGGAAGGATGTTTGCTTACAATTAAACTGAATTAACATGTTTAGAAATGATAATGATTATTATTATCATTATAACAACAATAACAACAACAATAACAATAATAATAATAATAATAATTAGTCATGTATTATTATCATTATGCTTATGATAATAATATTAGTTATCATCATCATCATCATCATCATCGTTAATGTGACTAAAATGACGATTACTATCATAACCATATCGATCATTATTCTGATTTATGTAGTTATTTATATTACTTTTGGGTAATTTCGGCGCCGTCACAGTTTTTCTGAAGTGGTGTAACAACAAAATTAAAAAAAAAAAAAGATAAATAGCTTGATGCAAATATATGCAATATTGTGTGTCAGTTTGTCGTGCATATTCTATATATCACGGTGCGTATATCTTCTATTTATGTCTGTGCATTCGGGTGTATTTGTGTGGGTGTGTGTGTGTGTGTGTGTGTGCGTGTGGGCGTGCGCGTGTGTGTATCTGTATACGAAATTGATCCTCGATTTCTCGTGAACGGCAAATCATACCCCCCCCCCCCCCCCCCTGTGTAAGAACCTGTCTACGCCACTGGCTTTCATTCCTGGTAATTTCTTGTGCGAAGCAAGATTGGCCGAGGGTCAACATATCAGGCTAGTTTAAACGCAGGTTTGGCATCTATGGTGGAGTAAAATGCCGTGTTACAACTTACCCTTGTTACTTTTAGCCCCGGTCTCCCCTACATAAGACACATGCGATATGGATTCGAGGATATAAAAACAAGAAAGATGATGTTCTTTTAAACAGAAATCTAAGTTGGGTGTTCGATGATTATTTCAGATATTTAGGTATAGATTTTTGTACGGATCTGCACAAAATGCCAATTAAAAATTATCATGAAAAATTTATAGAGATTTATAAAAGTCAAATTACATCATGGTTAAAACGATACCTAACTGTCCTTGGAAGAGTCACATTTGTCAAATCATTGTTGGTATCCAAATTAAACTATCTTATTCTGTTTCTCCCAAATCCAGATAAGAAATTTTGGGAAGATATAAACGCTCAGTTTTAAAGATTTATTGGGGGGGGGGGGGGGGACCTGATAAAATAAGTAGAAATCAAATGTCGCAAAGTTACTCAGACTGTCAGACAGTGGGTCCAGAAGGATAGATGTAAACATACACTGCCAATCACTGAAAATCTCTTGGATTAAGAAATTGGTAAATGGTTCAATATATAGTAATATCCTTTGTCTTTTACAATCTTTTTTGCCTAAACGACAAGACTTGAAATTATATATGGGAAATACCCATTTTCGAGAACTGGCAAATAAAACAGAGAATCCTTTTTGGAAAGAAATGTTCACGGCTTATAGTACACTCTTGTCCATGCACTGTGATACAATTTCATGCCAACCTTTATGGAATAATGATTACATTAAATTAGGTAATAGCTCAATTTATAATAAAACATTGTGTAAAAAGTGTGTCCGTTTCGTCAATGATATTTTAGAGTCAAATGGTAATTTTCTCTCTCTGAAAGACCTCCAAGAAACGTACAATATTAAAATAGATTTTCTTTTTTATCGTGGATTTTGTGATGCAATTAGAGAAGGATACAAATGTACAACTTTTAACAGGGTGCATTTAACAGGGTGCATTTCCCGGATAAAATGGCACTTGTTATGAAACATATTAAAGGATGCGCACACATCTATGCAATTTCCTTGAAGAAAAGGAAAGTAGAATGCAAAAGCTTTCTTAAATTGAAATGTACTTTTGACTTGAATGACAAGAATTGGGAAGCATATTGTTCTATTGCATTTAATTGTACGATAGATGTGGGCTTACGATGGTTCCAGTTTAAGGTATTGCAAGGCATATTATATACGAATGATTTACTGTTTAAAATGAAGTTAGTCCTAGGAAATAATACATTTTGTAATGAACAGAGTGAAACAGTTATCCACCTTCTACGTGAATGTACTCATGTTAGACATATTTGGGATAGGTTGGAACACTGGATTTACACTGGAACCGGAAATAGAATTATATTCTAACTACAAGATAAATTATTTGGTTTAAGAGGTTCAAATAATAATGCATCGAACTGTATATTGATAATAGTGCGACAGATGGTTTATACTTGCAAAATGAAGAAACAACTGCCCGATTTTTATAATATTAAAGTTTCTTATAAACTATGTCAAAAATGAAAAGTACATTGCAGATTCGAATTGTAGAAAAGAAAAATTTGCAAGAAAAAGGTTTCAATTCAGAGATTTGTTTACAGACGATGCATCTTTATTACGACATTTCATGTAGTACCGGTTGGCTTTCTTTGTGGGCGTGTTCGCGCTGTTTGGCCGGAAAAATATGGTTGGTGGACCATTTCTTCTTTTTTGTTGTTGTTCTCCGGCTGAATGGTGAGCACAGGTGATCGGAGGTGCCGACTGGTGCTGTATTTTCTAAATAACTCGCTGTGGTCAGACCTCAGTAACTGTTTACCCCAATATTCAAAAGATGATAAATGTATGTGTTTGTATTTTTTCCCCTTTTCTCCATGGATTCCATGAATACACTATTGAAATAATGTTTTATATTTGGTCAACCCGACAGTTCAAGAAACATTTTGTTTTTTGAATAATTTTCAATTATTATTGTATAATGTATCAAAAATGTATAAATGTGATATACCTTGAATATATTCGTTAGTGTGTTGCGACTGAAAATCAATAAAATCCCTGTGGAGGGAAAAATATTAAAAAAAAAAGAAAAAGAGGAGGAAGAAGAAAGAGGAGTATGGGAAAAGAGAGGGTTGGGTCACGCAACAATATAATACCCCTATTTGTCATATAAAACGTAAACAAACTCACCATGGGTCATCTTGCCCCCCCCCCCCATGAAAATACCCTGGCGCCGCTGTTATAATGGCTATAAAGGTTCCAAATGTGGGACAAGACAAGGTTCTAATCAGCACATGTTTTCTAAAAGTGTATAATCTTCCAGGGGTGGAATGGGACTGCAACTGAGTGTGAAATTTCGAAATGACAGACTTCTTAAAGCTTTATCTACCAACCCTCATTTCAGAATATAGAGTGGCTCGTGGAGAAAAAAAATCCCCAACTTTCGGTGGCCAGTCCTTCGTCCCATAAAGGTCATTGTTACATGCAGTTGAAGGGCTGGAGTTAACCAGAACTAGGGTTAGAATTCTGGTGCAGGGTTATTAGCTGTCACTATAGGGCTATTAAATGGATAGGCTCCATTCTTATGATCGGACACCTTATGATTCGACAAAAGGAATGGGGGTGGGGAAAAGAAAAGAAAAACAAAATCATAATAAGTGAAGATGGTTTCGGGATAAGCATGAGATCTTCAAGCCTGAAGTGGTGGGAGTAAGAAAATTCTCCTTTAAAGGAAAAAGAAAGGGTACATAGGCTAATTGTATGCAGTTTTCCTGGAAGTGCACTATCACCGATCATGTTTGCTGGAACTAAAAGCGGCGCGGTGATTTTGCCATTCCGACGCGAACTACGAAAACCAGGATTATCTTTGTTACTTTTACTTTTGCATTTAATCTCCAGTCTTGCATCCACGTTGAACACGTTCAATCCTGAAATGTTATATCAAACATTAAAGCCGTTGAGTAACTTTTAAAAATCTGAGCTGCATGGCCCTACATGCTATCAGTGTTTGTAACATTGTGTAAATACGAAGTCCTGAAAAATGCACTTCAAAAGCATCATCATCTGCTTCACAAAAAGTGAAAATATACAAGTGACCGGAAATGCCAGAATTTTTTTTTCCTCGTAGACTGCAGTGTTACACAGAAGCATCCCCAGGTTGGCAATGTGCACATGGCGGAATTCAGTGACAGATATCTTGATAATATCTTATGTTTTAAAACCTTTATATTTCTGGCTATTTCTTTATCCTTCTGAACATATTTATACAACACATACATCAAAATTCAACAATTTACAATCAAGCCTCCACAAAGTTACCGGATCCCTTTAGGGTCGAGGGAAAGAGACCTCTTTACCTTTCGGCATGTGATAAGCCAAGAGCTGACATTCCATACGAAGGATCACTAGGTTGAAAGAAGATCTCTTCTTGGTCCAGAGATGGTATTGGATATCTCTTGATGCTTCCTTCAATTTTATGCCCGACATAAAGATATCCCAAATCGTTGTCGATCAATATACCCCCTCCTATAATATGGAAAAAAGATAATTTTACTAATATTACTAAAATGCATTTTTTGTTTTTCTGTCGACCGAAAAAGAGAGGACGGCTAGAGCATTAATTCTGATTGGTCTGAGCCCCGTTTCATAAAACTTGTTATCAGAACAACTGCCACATTTCAATTTGCTCTCAGCAACTCAGATGCAAGGATTTCAGTAGCTTATAACAGTTATTGCAACTTGTTATTGATAACAAGTTTTATGAAACGGGTCCCTAATATAACGATAAAAAATAACACCAACAACCCAAAAATCAATCAGAAAAGATCTTCGCATCATAGCATGATGACTATGTGTGGCCGTGGTGTTGAGAATGGTAATGAGAAGGGTGATGATGAGTGCAACAAGTGTATCAACAGTACGTGAGCCTAGATGCCAACTTAATATGGTTGATCGCCGGCAGTCAGACAGGTTTGGCATTAACAGGTGGGCAATATTTTGCAGCAATATTTAATGCTTTACCTAATTTTTCAACTTTATATTTCACTGTCTTTGTTAAAGGGCAATTGACCCACTCTTAGGAACAGTGAGTATCTTTATTATTCAACCTTCGATTTTCGTAATATATACAGGCTTACTGCCATGGCTGACAGAGCCGTCTCAAGGGAGAATAAATGGTATAATAAATTCCATCATGCATTATTTCATACACTATAAAAACTAAACTGTTGAATCACCATTTATAAGGGCCAAGGACTGACTACATTCAAAATGATAGATTAACACTTTGAACATGCTGGATCCCAACGTTTATAGTGTTGAATCCAGCAAGTTTAAAGTTAGTCTACCATTTCAAAAATGTAGTCACTCCTCGGTCCTTTGAAATGGTGATTTAAGATTTTACTTTGTAGAGTGTATCTGGTAGGCCGCCATCTACCTTTGCTTGATACTTTTTCAGATTTCGTATAACCACTAAGATTGCGGATGGGCTCCATATGCTCATCGCCAAGTTTCCCTCTATAAATGATTTCGTTCCCAGCGAAGTAGAACAGCTCATTCGTGGGATCGTAGACAGGCACTGGTAGAGTGGTTTGTCCAAGGGAATGTTGAGGAGGGTAGATATTGGTCGTGTTCTGTTGCTTGAATGATGGCAATGCGATTATACTGAACCTTCTGTAGCGATCAACAAGGCCAATCTTCAACTTAAGACCTGCATGCATATAAATACCAATTAAACTGGACATAAACCAATCATTTGGCATTCAGGATCTAGCGAGTGCAAAGTTGGATTTTACATGGTTGAGAACGTGGAAACACTATGCAATATTCCCAAAGATTTTATCCAACTCCAGTGCACTTTTGGGGGCGAAATATTTAAAAAAACATAGGCTGCTTCAACCGGGTGGCCCCTATATTGAGACTTTGGGAATATAGGAAAAAGTAGCAGTCAACAGGTAAAGTATATTCATATCTTCCTTCATGTTAACTTTGCACATTCCAGTATTTTGGCTGATAATAATGATGATAATAATAATGTTAATAATAATAATAATAATAATAATAATAATAATAATAATAATAATAATAATAATGATAATAATAATAACAATATCACTGGATATTTTCATACCGCACCAAACATGCCAAACAAGGTGCTTAAGGCTCTCCAAAAGGCGCTATCATTAGTGTAGACAGGTCCTGGGGGAGGGGTGATTAACCCATTCGTACATATTTTTGTACACACATACCACCCATTCCCCCCCCCCCCCCCCCCGCTATCTACGCCCCTGGGCGCTATTATCAGTAAAACAGAAATTAATTAATCGAAATGAAAGCGAATTCATTGGTTCAAGCAGAAGTAAAGATTGGTAATCGCCAATTTGTGACGAGTTAATCAACTTAAAGTTTCATTATTCTGAAGGTCATCTTAAGATTCATTCGGTTAGAATTTAAGAAACCCCATGTTAGACAGCTGCAAAAAATGAATATCACATGGGCGGTGCCCTCAATCAAATGACCAAAAAAGAAGAAGAAGAAGAAGAAAAAGAAGAAGGAGAAGAAGAAGAAGAAGAAAAAGAAGAAAAAGAAGAGAGGAAAAGGCAGAGTAATTGACTATGATCATGATTATTGTACTACTTCCCACTGCCCCCGGCCTTCAAGCATCTAAAATTATTTACCAGCCTCATTCTTTTGTCCATCTATTTATTTCCCATAGTAAGACCTTTGCCCCCAAATGCCCCCTCAGCAACTAGACCAAAGATATACCCCAGTGTGGAAAGTCTGAAGATCGTATAACTTGCGCTTAATCTTCGGCACGGCTCATATGACGTGTCATTCCGATTGCGTCATTACCTAACTATTCTCGAATCCTTAGATGAAACCCACATGCCACTTAGTAAAATGACTGTCTGCATTCATTTCATTTTGCAATCTTTTTTTAAAACAATATCATTCCCTCATGAGGCGCAACCTAGTGACAATCCGAGTGATTGACACGGACCTAACAAATGACGCCTCGTTTAAACCGTTCCTCATACTGACCTGTGAGTTAATCGCCTTCACAGTCGTCCATGCTGGATGAGTGCAGGTAGTGTAGTGACACCCAAAGGTGACACCCCCAATAAAAAAAAATAATAAATACCAAACACACATCCTCACCCAAGGTGTCCTTTGCTGACGCCAGGACTGCGTAAGTTATTTATACGTCTTTATACTTCATTTAAAAAAATGATATCATTAAAAAAGTGATTGCAAAATGTACAGTAAAAGCAACAATTTTGATAACTGATGTAAGGATTGCATTCATCGACTAGATAAGGGCAGGTAATGACGCAATCGAAATGATGCATTATGTGAGCCGGGCCTTAGTTTAGTCATGGTAAGTTACCGCAGTTGACGCCGTAGAAACCAAAGGAACAGTCACATCCGTGTCCTAGGTTATACCCATGTTTGTAGCAGGTCTTACTGCTGTTGCAAGGACTTGATGAACACGGATCTAGAGGAAGGACCGAATAATTATAAGAACAATTTATTTGTGCATTGCATAATTATCATACATTTTCAAATGCCTTTACTAAATTGTAATCAAAATAACAAGTGAGCTGTGAGATGATTTTTGAAAATATTTGTGTATAGGGAAAGATGATTGGTTACGTATAAATCCGGGTAGTTAATTCATCACTCTGGGAACAGAAGTTGAAATGTCATCAAGTTTTGGCAGCATCATTGGAGATACCTGGTAACGCATGATGTCTTGGGGAGCTGTGGAGTTACCAAGACGATTGGTTGAAGTCAGAAAATGCATTTTTTTTTAAGCACAGGCAGTTGCAAAATTTATGTGTGGGACACGGTGATATTGGGTGGGGATTGGGAGAGAGAGAGAAACAGAGAGAGAGAGAGAGAGAGAGAGAGAGAGAGAGAGAGAGAGAGAGCACCGGCGTAAATCTACTTTGAGGAGTGGGGCGGGGAGATGATCGAACTTTCTGACGATTTTTTTTCTGTCGATTTCACACTTAAGTATAATAAACATTCACCCTCACCCACCCACACAGACCCCTTACACACATTTTAATATTCATTTTGCGAGCGTGCGAAGCGAGCGAGCCAAAAATAACCACTTTTCTGGTTTTAAATCACATTTTCAAATACGATGGTTGTTTATGACAGATTTTCAAAAATTTTACTAACTGATTAAATAAAATATATTTTCTTCCTTTAAAAGTGGGAGGGGGATATTTGTACACGCCATCCACCTCTCCAATGAGAGGGAGAGAGAGAGCAGATATCTACTTCATCTATTTCATGTGCCATTAAATGTTCCATTTAATTTCAGTCAGACGAATATTCTTCAAAAACTTCGAATAAATTGTAAATACTTACCTTCATCAACGGTCGGGGCAACACAGTCGTTAATCCTCAGAGTATAGCCATAGGGGATTCTTGTTGTTCGGTTGAAGGCATTTATCGTGTTGTCTAGGTGTCCAACAGCCATAGTTCCATCAGGTAGCAGAAAATTCCCGCACAGCTCCTTCTCGGACTTTGTACATAATTGCTTTGATGAAGTATGATCTGCGATAACTTTTTCCAAAAGTAATCAATTCAACCAGGGAAATATGAAACTATGAGTTTACGGACACAAACTTTGAAGTCTATCAACAATACAACTAAGATATGAGCGCTCTGGACTTGAAGATAGCGCTATGACATTAGTTTATGCATTGTTTGTTATTAAACTTACCCCCGAGAGAGGAGGGGGGGGGGGAGAATCTTGGGGGATGTCGAAAGGGAGGGGGGGGGGGGGTACGCGCCCCCCACGAACTTTTCATGAGGGGAAACATTATCAAATTTCTCCCCGCTCCTGATTTGTAATCTTTGCGGTCGTCAGAAGAGAATTTTTGACCAACAGGCACAATAAAAAAAAAAAATCCGAGGAACCTTTTTTTCTTCTACTTTTGCTGTTGCTTTCTTGGGATTTTTGATGCGCCCTTCTCAAGTTTTGACGAAGAATTTCGTCACGGAAACTGTACTTAGACATTTTGCATATTAACATCTAATATGAAAGTTAAGAGCTGCACTCTAAAATCTAAAATGTTAAATCTCCATTTAAAAGGGTCGAGGAGTGACAACATTTTCAAAATGGTAGATTAACACTTTGAACATGGTGGATTCAACACTATAAACAGGACAAAGGTTGGAATCCAGCATATTAAAAGTGTTTACATACCATTTTGAAAATGCTTCCGGCACCACCCCTGGCCTTCCAAATATAAAAGGCTGTAATTCAAGTTATTTATTATCTTTAAATGTGAAACTTTGCAGACCAATATTAATACAGCTACAAGACGATAACAAACTTATTATGGTTCTGATAAAAAAAATCAAGAAATACTTCAGTCTGAAAGCACAAAATGTAACAGCACCACCCTTTTTGGGAGGCGAGTTCATGACACATGACCTCATACATCATGCACATTAGGGGTCCACCCGCTTGACCGAAGGCCCGCGAGGCCGAAAGCCTGCGAGACCGACATTTTTTGTATCTTATACTGCTTTCACATCAAGGTACGGTCGCTGCGACCGTACCCAGCGACCGATCGGACGTGCTTTCACACCTCCGTCAAAATTTGGTCAGGCCCAGAGCGATCGGTCGCTGTATAGCTGACCTAGCCGGAAGCGGAAGTAGAGATAGTGCGTAGGCATGTATGGGGGTCATTGCATTTCGATCGGTCGCTGAGTACGATGTGCTTTCACATCTAGCTTGCATCGGTCGCGATCGGTCGCTGAAGTACCTCAGCGACCGTACTCAGCGACCGATCGTTTTTTACCAAAACGATCGGTCGCAGCGACCTATGAAATGCTTTCACATTATGATTTCATCGGTCGCAGCGACCGTACCTTGGTGTGAAAGCAGTATTATTTTCCTTCATCAGGTGCCGCAGTCGAGTGGTTTAAGGCGCCTCGTTGCAGCGGCGTAACAGTTGCCTGTTATCAGAGGGGGGAGGGGGGGGGGGCAGAGCCAAATATTTCCCGGTAACCAGGTAACTCCGTCTAGAATTAGTGGCGTAGCTAGGATTTCAGTTTAGGGGGGCGGTAGTGAGCACGGGAAGCGCGCTCCCGGGGGGGGGGGGGTGCAGTAAGGGGGGAATGTCCCCCGCGAGAAGCGCGGAAGCTCCGACGTTCCTTTGAATCGTTCCTTGTCTGCTCCCGCTCATCTTTCAGTTTCAGTTCAGTTTTTATTTTTTCTCATTTCCAACAAAATAAATACAAAATCCATACAAAAAACATGAAATTGAATATTTACAGAAGAATACATGCAATATAAAACATAAAAATTATGAATTTTAATCTTAATACGTCCTCTGCCTGTTATCGGGGGGGGGGGGGGGGCAGAGCCAAAAAAATTCCCGGTAACTAAGTCCAGAATCAGTGGCTTTGCTGGGATTTCATTTTAGGGGGCGGTAGTGAGCACGCGAAGTATAAGGGGGAGTTTTCTCCCTCCCGCGCGAAGCACGGAACCTCCGACGTTTTCTTCGAATTGTTCCTTGTCTGCTCCTGCTCTTCTTACGTTCTCTGCCTGTTTCGTTAGACGATGAAGTGAGAGACGGGATGGGGTGTCCGATTTCGTAGTATTATGAAAAGCATTTTTGCAAACTATTCCAAGTCTAATAAGTTAATACTCCGGCAGAAGCTGAAATGTTATCTAAAAAAATTGATATCAAAAAAGGAATCAATAAATAGCTGAATGAATGAATGCATGAATGAATGAATAAATAAATGAACAATTATATCTATTATTGATTACACCCTCGTAGCAAAGGGGGCGGGGGCAGTCGCCCCCAAAAACCGCCAACAAAAAAAGAAAGAAATAAAAAGAAGGGGGGGGGGGGAGAAACGTGAGCGAGAAAAGAAAAAGGTATAGGAGAACGTAAGAAGAGCGGGAGCAGACAAGGAATAGTTCAAAGAATCGTCACAGCTTCCCCCTCCCTGCATCCCCCCCCCCCCCCCGAGCGCGTTTTGCACGCTCAGCAAGCGTTTCGCACGCTTCGCGTGCTGACTACTGCCCCCTTGAATTAAATCCTAGCTTCGCCACTAATTTCAGACTTAGTTACTGGGAAATTTTTGGCTGTGCCCCCCCCCCCTTTCAGGTAGAAAACGTAAGAAGAGCGGGAGCAGACAAGGAACGATTCAAAGTAACGTCGGAGCTTCCGCACTTCGAATTTTTTCTCCCCCCCCCCCCCCCCCCCGCTAACAGGCAGAGAACGTAAGAAGAGCAGGAGCAGACAAGGAACAATTCGATGAAAACGTCGCACAATGGGCCAGGGCGAAACCAAAGTGCGCCAAAAGTCATTTTGGGCAATTTATTTTTTTCAATTTTTGTCATGCTCTATTGAAAGACAGTACTTTGAAGAATACTTCAGTAAAATATTTAACTCCGGTATGTACATTAAGGGTGTGAATTTCCTACTTCAAACCGCAAAATTCGGCATATTGTGCGTTTCAGTGCAAACAGTGACCAATTTAATAAATAAGTTATTTCAACATGAAGTTTTTAACTTATCGATCTAAAATTACTCCCACATATTCCTGATAGTTCATTTGACTGTATGAATGGGTTAAAATGGATAGAAACACAGTCTTCGTGAATATAATAGGGTAATTATCGATCAAAATAGACTGATTTTCCATGTTTTTTATAAATTCATAAGAAACGTTTAGATTTCCACGGATTTCCAAATCAGTTTTATCACCAGCGTTTTCCTTGATGTCTCAGCTTTAAGTTGATACCAAATTAGCTGCCACCTTCTGCCACTTTTTATGTTATAGCCGATTTTCCTTGGCACATTACCCGGAAAATTAGGTTATTTGGGGCCGCGCGGCTGCTGAAGGATTCTCCGTCATTATACAGCGGCGCATGGGGGCGCGCATGACTCTTTATTGCTCTTTACACGCGATGCCATATAAGTAACAACATGGCGCGTTTTGTTTGTACGTTAGGCAAGCACAATATGCAAAAGAAATGGCGCCATGTTGTAGCCTAATGAAACCGAGTTGGCCAGACGCTCTCTATAGTGGTACTGTTTACACTGCAAGGTTCCATAAACACAATAAGAAGTAAACAAGACTTATATTATTATAGGACTTGATATTTTAGTTGCTGAAAAACCCTCTCTTCCAAAGGTTAGGTTGTCCTAACTACAAGGTAAAATTTTCCCCTGCGATATATGTATGGTACATAAATTCCATTCTACACTTCACAGCTAAAACGTGACGATTCACATGGTATGGATTCCTAAAACTTATTCATTAATTCGTTTATTATATTTATTTCATGCAATTTTTCATACAACTGAAACCCTTTCTTAGTTGCTTAATGATTTACCTTTCATTTTCCTTTTCCTAATCTGCTTCATTTCAGCAGTATTTAAAAGAAAGCGCATAGTTCAAGGTGTTGAGCTCATGATTGATCGATTCGATCGATTTATCTTTTCATCTACCTATATATCTACAAGTATCCCTCTTTATCTATCTATCCATCTATCCATCCATCCATCTACATCATCTACATAAATTATCTGTCTATCCATGATCTGTCTATCTACACGATCCCTATCTCTATCCATCCTTCTATCCATCCGCCTATCTACGCGTATCCCTCTGTCTATCTATCTATCCATCCATATCCGTAGTATTCCTCTATCTATATCCTATTCATCCACATATCTATAGGTATATTTCTGTTTATTCATCCATCTGTCTCATATTCCTCAATATATTTACTCCTGTGATTTACACACATTTATATCTTTCTATCTGTCTATATCTATCCATCCATCTATCCATCTCTCCATCTATCTATCTATCTGCAAATACTCTTCTAGGTAATTCTTCGGAAATAATTTCGAAGACTCTTCGAAGTTATGCATTCTTCTGACATTATGAACAATAGGCATATTACGAAAAATGGACTGAAAGAATGCATGGACTTCATCAGTCAATATCATGTGTTCGTTAACTCCATGATACCTGAAGAATTACTTTATACATTCATACTTATAAAAGACTTTCTGTACATTATACTGAGATATGTAGAGGAGAAAAAGCAATGACATAATGTGCAAAGTTTATTGAGAAGAACTTCGAATGGCTCATATATAGAGACATAAGCTCTCACTGATTTCGGCAGCCAATCAGAAATCAGTGTTTTAATGATGTCACATGTGTTTGAAATTGTTTTCATCGGATTCTACGTGTCTGATTACCCTTGAATCCATCATTTAACCATAATATTAGAGTAAAACTGAGTGAATATGAATTTTGGCGCACTTTGGAGCTATCCTGGCCCACTGTGCGTCGGAGCTTCCGTGCTTCGTGCGGGAGGGGGAAAACTTCCCCTTATAGGGAGCGCCTTTCACGCGCTTAGTATTAAGTGTTTCGCACACTTCGCGTGTTCACTCCCGCCCCCTAAACTGAAATCCTAGCTACGCCACTAATTTTAGACGGAGTTACCGGGAAATATTTGGCTCTGCCCCCCTCCCCCCTCTGATAAAAGGCACCTGTTACGCCGCTGCAACGAGGCGCCTTAAACCACTCGACCGCGGCACCTGATGAAGGAAAATGAGATACAAAAAAGTCGGTCTCGCGGGCCTTCAGCCTCGCGGGCCTTCGGTCTCGTGGGCCCTCGGTCTCGCGGGCCTTCGGTGAAGTGGGCTGTCATTGTACATTACTCGATGAAAAATTCGTGTTAGAACATGTAAAATATGAAGCCTTAAATTATTTTGACTCGTGTAAGTTGTTCATTTTACCTTAAAGATTAAGACGACCTCGTAATCAGATGAAATGATGGTAAAGTACAAGTCTTCAATCTCATCGGTATACAAAACTTGTACTGTCAGTTTGAAATTTTACAAGTTACCACGAACATTGCAGGAGAAAATACAATTAGGGTGCTCACCTAAAGCCGCGACGACTGCTAGGAGAAAAGCTGCGTCCATTGTTATCTGGGTAATTAAGATGCAAAAAAGATGTCATCTGCATTTTTCATAGAGCAAACGCTTGTTTGTCATAATAAATTTAGGATATCACACATAATATCTGTATGTTTTCTGAGAAGAGAAGAAAATACCTGATGGCTATTAGACGGCATTATCCTTAGGATTACTCTCCTATCAATACCCAGCAAGATTGGTTAAAATTCTCATTACATCGTATCTCATGTACAGTAGATGAGCAGCGTAGGAATGAACAGGCAGGATTTCGTAACGGAAGGGTATGCACTAATTTGTTCTCCGTATCATCATAGAACAGTTCACTGAATGGCAGCGACAGATGTATATCAGCTTCGTTGATTTTTAGAAAACTTTTGTCAGCCTCCATCAGGACAGACTCTGGGCAATCTTACGAATGTATATATGGCATCCCACAACACATTGTGGACCTCATTCATGTCATTACGGCTTTCTATGCCAACATCACTTGTAAAGTGGGTAACAGCAACCTGGCATTCCAGGTGAAGACGGGAGTCAGACAAGGTGTGTAATGTCTGCGATGCTCTTCAACACGTTCAACATCGCTACCGCCTGGGTGATGTGTCGGACAATCAAGAAATATGGACCCTCTTCTCGACATAAGAAGAGTCGGATTAGATGACTAGTCTTAGTCTGTCTCCCAAAGTCACAAGCTTATGCAGGAGAAAACATCACGTCTCATTATATGCACAACGAATTGGTCTCAGATTAAACCAGAAGAAAACTGAAGTTGTGACTCTAAACATATACCAAAACTCCTGCCAATTCACGCGAATGGAAGAGATCTCCAGCAAAAGAGGAATTCACATATCTTGGAAATGTAGTTAGAAACGATGGGGAGCACAAAATGACATCGTCTGAAGAGCCGGAAGGACAAGGCTACGAATGCATTTACGGTAACATGTTTGATTGGAGGTTTCAACAATAGAGCGTGGAGACCAACATGACCAGGATCAAGTAAGATGGAAGTTGTGTTCGCTCTGTACATCTAGTGTGGTTCAGAATGCAGGAGAATGACAACAAATGACTTCAAACAGCTTCCACAAAAAGAATCTAAGAACTGGTAGGTTCTTTTTCGCCAAACACAATATCGAACCAAGATGTTCTCTGTAGATGTAAACAATACATGTAAAGTGAGGACAATATTACAGCAAAACGGCGCTGGGACGAGATTGGTCATTTCATGAGAAAGAGAGCCAAACATCATCCCAAGAGTAGCTCTACACTGGACACCAGACATGCCAGATGGAAAAAGAAAGAGAACTACCCAGAACCATTGGCGTAAATCCCGGGGGGGGGGGGGATTGGGGGATATATCCCCCCCCCCCACTTTTTGAGGGGGGGGGGTGGCGTGTACAAATATCCCCCCAATTTTTAAGGAAGAAATGATATTTGAATTAATCAGTTAATAAAATTTTTAATATTTTGTCATAAACAACCATCATGTTTTAGAATTTCTATTTGAAAATGCGATTTAAAACCAGAAAAGCGCTTATTTTTTTTTTTTTTTAGCTCTCTCGCTCATCATATTTTAGAATTTTCGTTTGAAAATGCGATTGAAAAAAAAAAAACGCGCTTATTTTTGGCTCGCTCGTTTCGCTCGCTCGCAAGATAAAAATTAAAAAGTGTGTAAGGGGGTCTGTACAGGTGGGTGAGGGCGTGTATCTATATCTAAGTGTGAGTTTGACAGAAAAAAAAATCGGCAAAAAAGTCGATCATTCCCCCCCCCCCCAACTCCTAAAAGTGGATTTACGCCGGTGCCCAGAACCACCTGGTCGGACTGTGGAGGATGAAATGAGCTCAGTGAATCTGACCTGTGAAAGTGTCCAAAGAAGAGCCCAAAACAGACAGGAGTGAGAGACCTTCTTTGCTGCACTGGACACCAGACATGCCAGATGGAAAGAGAAAGAGGACGACCCAAAACCAGCTGGTCGGACTGTGCAATGAGTTCAATGAATCTGACCTGTGGAAGTGTCCAGAGAGAGAAGAGCCCAAACAGACAGGAGTGAGAGGCCTTCTTTGCTGACTTACATGCATGGAAGCACAATGGGCAGTAAGTAAAGTAGTATACTATAACAAATACTAGCACAAGTTATTAGAAACCCAACACTTGACATTCGGGCGAGATACCTTTGCGGCTGTGGTGGTGGTGCCGCTGGTGGCAGTTGTAGCAGTAGCAGTATAGAAATAGCAGCAGCACTGGTGCTGGTATCAGCGCTGTATTTTTAATTCAACCACGAATACGTTAATTTAATCCCTGGTTTCTGTTCAGTGAAAAAGAACCTTCCTTGCTTGAGATCAAGTTATTTTGAAATTTAAATGAAAACACCTAAATTTATTCGAATCGCAAATGAAGAAAACAACGACAACGATAACGACAAACAAAATTGAAAAACAAAATCAAACGACCAGAGCTCTGATGCTCATTTATATCATGAGCAGTCAATTTTCCAATACGGTTGTCCATTCATTAAAACTAGAAAATGCACTTAACGTCAGCAATATACTGAACAGGGTGGTGTTTCATAAACCTGTTAGTAAAGTTACGAATGACTTTACGAACGACTTTACTATGGCAAGCCAAATAGGATTTTCAATCATAATAAATCGCATCAGCTAAAGGTAAAATATGCAGACGTAAATTAACACTAATATGGTTTACAAGCATTTTTATTGCGAAGTATATTTTTTGCCACAACTTAAATGGGATTATGAGAAATGCAATCACACTTTGTTAAACCGTCAGGAAAAAACCTTGGGCATCTAATTTGGCACTTCATATTCAAGTCATTCGTAAAGTCATGCGTAACTTTACGAACAGCTTTATGAAACACCCCCAGGTCATTATTATGGGATCTGCTTGCATTCACTTGAGGCACGTTCTGTTTGGTTGTAAAACTGAATGAAAAGAGAATACCATGGTTAAGAGCACCAAAAAGCATCCCAATTAACACGAAATTTAAGCCATATCACTGAAATCCATTTTTTATTGAATGCCCCTTGCGTGGAAATATCGGAAACTCTTTGGTGTCTAGTGGACGTCGTAAAAATTGACCACAAATACGACTTGATTTTGCAATTTCTTAATAAATCGCTTCACTCAGCGACCAAACGTGAATATCTATAAAATGGTTTCTGATTTTATGGCAGCTTTCTTTTCGTTGACCTGTGAGTTATTTTGGTTTGATTATCAAACTTTTGATTTTACTCCAAATATGTTTCTGCAGACCCCTAAACCGCTGAAATGTTTTAATTTAGGGGGTTACAGGACTCCATGCAGACATAAAATGTGTGAATAGGTTAGCCATGCCCAATATGTGCAGCGGCCATAAAATAAACATATCAGATATCAAATGGCTTACTATTTGATTACCAGCAATCGATTGCTGCCAAGTTCACCATTACGTACACTCTTTGCATTCTGGACGGCTTGATGCCTGCTTTATTTTTACCTTTGGTGATATTGCAATCTATTAAATTAATACATAACAAAATTTAACATTACAACACAGGTAAAGTCAATCGAACCGATTACAGGTATTGTAATGTAGGAAAAAACAGTTTGTCTAATTTATTTTCAATATACGAAGGAGCCTTTAAATACTTTTTGCTGTCAATATCTTGCAAGTACATGCTCAGTGGTATTCATTTTAAATCATTTTAGTATATAACTGTCTCTGTATCCATTTTTCTCAAAGGCATTGTACTAGCCTTGATTCTCACCACATGTTTGCTTAATTTCGTTAATTGTAATCCAACAAGAAATGCTCTTTAATACCTGTACTGAATTTAATCGATCTGTTACCCGCAATTTTACACTGCATGTATTCCGATTTTTACTATTCTTTTTAATTTATGTTTGGTTCTTTGACCAAGGTTTATCGAGAAATTTTTATAGAATTATTTAGACAGGTTTCATTTCTTTATTCACTTTAGTGATTACAACAATTCTGGTTCTACTTTCTGTTAACGTAAAGGTGGCCAGATGCTCGCAGGTTATGACTTCATTGACCTCCCGTATGATTTGCTATCATTGTCATCATCATCACCACCACCATCATCATCATCATCATCACCACCACCATCATCATCATCATCATTATCACCACCACCACCACCACCACCACCACCATCATCATCACCATTATCACCGTCATCATACTGTTACGGCACAGAAAATTTACATACAAACCAGTTATCATATCTTCGATCTTAAAATCTTGGTAATATCATTTTTTCTTCACGAGTAATGACATAGACATTTTTTCTATTTTCAATACAAACAATGCATCATGTAATAAATATTACTCAACTGAAGATTTTACTTCTAAATTTAGAGACACAGAACACAAATTCAGTTTGCTTCACGTTAATGCCCGAAGTTTGAACAAAAACTTTGAATCATTGGAATCATTACTCTTTACTCTAAATAATTTCAAATTCTCCATTATTGGTGTCACGGAAACATGGCTTCATAATAATTCACCTAACATATTCAACTTGCAAAACTATAATCTTATTAGGCGAGATCGCGAAGATCAAAGAGGAGGTGGTGTAGCATTTTACATCAATGAACATTTGCAGTTTAAAATAAGAAAAGAAATATCATTAAAACAAAGTGAAACTTTATTCTTAGAAATCATGAAGCCGAAAGGCAAAAATATAATTATTGGGTTAGTTTACAGACCCCCTCATGGCAATGCAAATTTATTTTGCGAAGAGCTTGAAACATGCCTTCATACCATAACAAAAGAAGATGATTTTAACATTGACCTGTTATCCCAAAATAATGAAAACGATTTATTCCTACACACTATGCATTCATTTGGTTATTATCCCCACATAGATCAACCGACCAGAATTGATAGCCATTCATCAACACTTATCGACAACATATTTTCAAACATACTAAACAGAGATACTTCCAGCGGATTAATAATATCTGATATAGCTGATCATTTACCGGTTTTTTTATTATGTGATAATGATATTTCAAAAGAAAATTCACCTAAATCTATAATGTATAGTAAAGAAACACCAATCAATATTGAATCGTTTAAAAGTGATCTTGCGATTGAGGAATGGTTAGATGTATTTAATGAGTCAAATTCAGATATTGCTTACACAAATTTTAACCAAAAATTGCAGAAATATTACGATAAAAATTTTCCTCTATCACCTATCAAAAAAAGAAAAGCAAAAATGCCATGGATCACTCAAGCTATTCTACGATCCATACACACCCGAAATAAACTATACAAGACATTTTTAAAGAACCCTTCTATTCAAAACAAAAATAAATATAAAACTTATAGAAATAGACTAACCAATATAATTCGGGCCTCTCGCAAATTGTTTTATTCCCAGAAACTTAACAAAGTTAAATCAAACATGAAAGCCACATGGGAGATAATCAATGATTTGATTGGCAAGAAACCCAAAGTATTACCTAAAGACAATTTCACAGTTCATGCTGCTGCAATAAATTCAGATGATGTAGCTGATACCTTTAATTCCTTTTTCGTTAACATAGGACCCTCTTTGGCTAACAACCTTGCCAGACCAAACCAAAGTTTTGCAAAATTTCTTCCCACACCCATCAATTCTTCCCTATTCTTTAACCCCACAAATGTTCAGGAAATAATTGAAATAACAAAAAATCTCAAATCCAGCAAATCACAGGGATATGATAGAATTAGTACTTTCCTTCTTAAGCAGATCATACATTATATTGTCTCTCCATTGTGTCATATTTTAATCTGTCGATCAGCACCGGTAAATGTCCAGATTCCCTAAAAATTGCAAAGGTAAATCCTGTTTTAAAAAAAGACAATCCACACGAAATAACAAATTATAGGCCAATTTCTATTCTCCCCAGCATATCCAAAATACTAGAGAAGATTATTTACAAAAGACTTTATAAGTTCCTAGATACTTTTCAGTTTCTAAATCCAAACCAATATGGATTCAGGAAAGGGCATTCAACTGATCAGGCTTTAATACAAATATACGATAAAATTACAAATGCAATGACAAATAAAGAACACATAATAGGAGTATTCATGGACCTAAGCAAAGCATTCGACACTCTTGACCACCAGATTTTACTTAAAAAACTTGAAAATTATGGAATTCGGGGAATCGCACTATCATGGTTTGAGAGTTATTTGTCTGATAGAAAACAATATGTCACTCACAACAATATTTCTTCTAACTTTCAGTCAATAAAATGCGGAGTTCCACAAGGATCGATCCTTGGCCCCTTACTTTTCCTTATATATATTAATGATTTGACTACTGTAACGCCTTTATTATCATTTGTATTATTTGCCGATGACACAAACATTTTTTGTTCAAACACTAGCTTAGAAACTTTAGTAGATACATTTAATCGTGAATTACCTAAACTATCTTTATGGTTTAAATGTAATAGGCTCTCACTTAATATAGACAAAACAAACTTTATGTATTTTACGCATACAAGTTCACATATTACTGAGTTTCCATACGACATAAGCATAGATAATATTCCACTCAAAAGGAAAAAAGAAACAAAGTTTTTAGGTGTCACAATAGATGAACATTTAAATTGGAATGAACATATACGTTGTATAACTACTAATATCTCCAGAAACGTAGGTGTACTTTACAAAATGAAAAACATAATTCCTCATACTACACTCGTTCTACTATACAATTCATTAATATTGCCGTATATATCGTACTGCAATATAGTTTGGGCAACGTGTGCAAAAAGTAAAATTAATATAATATACTTATTACAGAAAAAAGCAATTCGAATTTGTACTAATTCGCAATATTTATCACACACAAATCCATTATTCCATAAACTAAAGACTCTAACTATTTTTGACATAAACTCATTTCAAAGCTTACTGCTTATGTTCAAATACGTAAATAACATGCTCCCACCTTCATTTCACAATTTTTATACTATGAACACATCTATCCATTCATACCCTACGCGGAACTCTTCTAATTTCCATTTAATCAACCCCAAATTGCTTATTGCGCAGAGATCCATAAGACACCATGGTCCTGATTTGTGGAACTCTCTACCTGAATCTATAAAAAGATCCTCGTCTCTTTACTCATTTAAGGCAAACGTTAAATCTATGTTGATATCAGAATATTTGAAGTAAAATTTCTGTGTCGATGTGTCATCATTAAAGCATCATCACCATCATCCTCTCCATCGCCTTCATCTTCACCATTTCACCATCATCTTCATCCTTATCATCTCCATCTTCATTGCTCAAATTACATTACTGCTGTTTTTCATGAAATGTACTGTTTATCGATTCTGCTGTATTAATGTATTATATTAATCAATGAGTTCTAACCTGGGGTTGTCATTTTTTCAAGCAATCTGCTTATGATGACAATCCTTCTCCTGCAAATTGTAAATGTTAACTAATTTGGTATGAGATCAGTTTTGTTTGTAATGATAATTTTAGTACATTTAGTTATGATTCATGCCAAAAAAAAAGTTCTCAATATACTATGTTTGTTATGTTATGGAAAATGTATTATATACGAATGATGTAATTGCAGAAGTAAACAATAAAAATCAAATCAAATCAAATAACATTGAGGCCCATTCTTCTCATTTTCGCAAAGTCTGGACGAGAAACTAGGAATCATTTTTAGTTGTCCTCCTGCCATTATAAAGAATTGCACAATATATATTTTGAAATACAGCCATCAATGCCATCGTCATCATCCCATTCTGATTGTGGGATCGTGAGAACTTATCACGATCCAGCAATCAAATTGGATTTATCGTTTTGGCCATTTTACAGGTTCAAAATATTTCAGTGATATTTACTAATCTACAGATAACAGAGAGAGAGCTGAGTGCTAAGTGAAAAAAAAAAACCAAGTCGTGAACCATCAAATTCTTTTTATTCCTGTACACTCTTAGAAAAAATGGTGCTGATTAGAACCATTTCTCGTCCCATATTTGGAACCTTTAAAGCTTCTTCAAAGAACCATTCATAGCCTATAAAGGTTCCCCAAAGGGTTCTTAAGGTCTTAAGAACCATTTTTGGTTGCATATAAGAAACCTTTTGGGGTTCTTAGAAAATAATAAAGAACCCTTTATAGAACCTTTTTTTTTTCTGGAGGTTCTAAATAAGGGACAAAAAGGGGTTATAACTGGCATATTTTTTCTAAGAGTGTAGGCGGAAAATATAATTATAGCAAATGGAAGGATTGTTCTTGAAAAGACCATATATTCATGAAGTTTAAATATAATGAATACGGTAGTAGCAATTTGTAACTTGCCACCAAACTTTAATGTCACATTGTATAGTCACATATACCGACATGATAATGTGCATTGCTTTTCATTGCAAAGGACTTTCGGCAGGATCGAGTCATTACAAAAATATTTCTTTTCTAAATATTCCAAAGAGATAAAAATCAGTCAGTGTACATAATCTAACTCTTTCGGTGGCTCAGATTATAGTCAGTTTTTCCCTCAGTATGATTTCATGACATCATGTAGTAACGTATATTCGGGGAGTTTGAACATTTGGCAAAATATTTTCTACATTTGCCATTTGCAATCCAGTATACTTCAAAATATACTCTTATATTAATTTTTCATATTTTTTGTGTAGAGAGTGCTATACTGACAAATGGCGTAAATCCCGGGGGGATGTGGGGGGGGGGGGAATATATCCCCCCACTTTTTTGAGAGGGGGGATGGCGTGTGCAAATATCCCCCCACTTTTTAAGGAAGAAATGATATTTGAATTAATCAGTTAATAATTTTTTTAATAATCTGTCATAAACAACCATCATATTTTAGAATTTCTATTTGAAAATGCGATTTAAAACCAGAAAAGCGCTTATTTTTGGCTCGCTCATCATATTACAGAATTTCTATTTGAAAATGCGATTGCAAACCAGAAAAGTGGTAATTTTTGGCTCGCTCGCTCACAAGATAAAAATTAAAATGTATGTAAGGGGGTCTGTGCAGATGGGTGAGGGCGTGTGTTTATACTTAAGTGTGAGTTCGACAGAAAAAAAAAATCGGCAAAAAAGTTGATCATTCCCCCTCCCCCCCCCCCCCCATTCCTCAAAGTGGATATAGCCACCGAATCCATCCGGGAGTCTTCGTGTAGACAACGGTATGTCCGTATTAATACCGTTGTCATCCGGGTTCGAAATTCGTCTTTGTTTTCCTACACGAATGGACAATCTTTATGTGACAACCATAAATGGACGTATCAAATGTGAAAACAGCAGACCCCTCCTTTTCCTTGCAAGAATTTTTCCCCTTCATTTTCCAGCTGTTGCGGGAAGACAAGAACTACTGCAACTTCACGGTTCTAACAAGCAGAGCACCGGCATACTGGTGGGGTTTATGGGCTGCTGCCCCAAACAACTTTTTTTTCACGACCAAGTTTTTTTCTCCATTTATTGTTTGTATTTCTTCAACGATGTCTTGCATCAAATTTTCTTTAATCTACCCGATTAGACCTTGCATGATTTTTCTTCATTTCATTTCCCCTCCCCTTTTTTTGGCTTGTCAGTAACAGCCGGACCCTTCCTAATTTCTATATTTTTGGCCATATGGCGAAGCCTCCACCCCGGTATATTTTTGGCGCATTTTTAGATGCGTAAATTGAATCCAAAAGACACGTAAGCCTAATGACTCAAGAAGCATAGCAAAGTAAATGACCGAATATTCTTATGAACAATATTAAAAAATATTAGTGACATGGTCATATCATCCGTCAATACTCCGGGGATATCCCAGTAGAGAACGAACACTTTCGTGAAAGGACCGTGCAAGGGTCCAGTATAACATCCGTGTTCCTCCTTATAATCCGTGTTCGCTCCGGGGACTTCTCCGGCAAGGTCCGCGTTGCTGCCTTGTCTATCCTTTGTAGACACCGTACTTGTCCGTACTTTTGCGTATAAATACCCAGTTGGGATCGTATTCACACCGGCACTGCGACGAAAATCGCGACGTTGCATCCCGGAACACCACGAATTCAGATCCGGGATGATCCGTGTTGCGATCCGTGAAGGTGTAAAAGCCCCTTCAGCATATTCATGATAGTAGGGATTGTGCTTTACGATGTCAAAGGTGTCTTCATTGGCTGCTTCGCCATCGAGTTTCCCTTGAACGAGGAGGTGATGGAATACGGATGTGTCCGAAAGGACGTGATTGTACGCAGATGATGACGAATTAAGAAGGCGTGCCGGTAACCCCCAAGGGAAGTATCTTATTTCGTCAATGCAACCATTGGGAATCTCTTTCACAAAGACGTGAGGACTGTCTGCTTCTTCCAGTTTACGTTTGATGGATGCGTATCTAGATTGGTGGTGGATACAAAAAAATAAAGGATCCGTTCATTGTCTCATGGGGAAACACTATGATCAGACTGATCATCAAAGATTCAGTTTTTATTTTAATCTGATAATTATATTACAATGGTAATGTAGACTTAAGAATATTTTTTGTGTGGTATTGGCGGCACCTCTACCTCTTCCCTCAGTAGATAACTTTTGCCCTTTTACTTTCCTTTCTCTTTTGAAACATTGAATATTGTGTATGTATCTATTTTGATATGAAATTCCTCTGTTATTTCTCATTTTTGGTAAACGCTGTGATATAGTTTACTAGGGAGAGCGTACTAAATGCCTATTATCATTATTTATTATTATTATTATTATTATTATTATTGTTATTATTATTATTATTATTATTATTATTATTATTATTATTGTTAGTATTATTATTATTGTTATTATTATTATTGTTATTATTATTGTTATTGTTATTATTATTATTATTGTTAGTATTATTATTATTGTTATTATTATTATTATTATTATTATTGTTATTATTGTTAGTATTATTATTATTATTGTTATTATTATTATTGTTATTATTATTGTTATTATTATTATTATCACAGGTAGATGCTTTACACCAAGAGCAGAAAATCATAGAACAGTGACTCGAGCGATTTTATTTTAGCGTGTACAATGCTCAGATATCATGGATATTGTGGATTTACCCACGATGTGATGGTGTTGGCGTGTGCCCGAATTACAATATTGTCTTACACAAGAATCACACCATAATGCCCCATCCAGTGTCAATCCCTCCATTCTAAAGAAGAGGAAATTATTTTAGTCAGACGCAAGAGTGGATCATCATTCTTTCTGAAAAAGCGTGCTCTTTCGTTGTTTTATAATAGCGGCCATATTTTTAGAGAGTTTGATTGACAACAAGGGAATACGTTATCACATGAAAATTCTCTGATTTTAAAGCAAGATAAATGGCTATTTGGGAGACTTTAAGTCACTTACCAGATGTGAAAAGGGGGTAATTGAAAGAGGGGAATGGCACAAGAAAAAAGGGGCGCTAAGCAGACGTAAAAAGGCACATGAATCAGATTCGAAGGGGGCACCTATCGGAAGGAGAATCGCAAAACTTATAACGAAAAGACTAGTGTCAGGTAATCAAACTGGGCGCTTATTAGAAGTGAAAAGGGACAGTTATAAGATTCGAGGGGGTGCTTAACGAAAGAAGGAATGACACTTTTTAGAAAGCAAAAGGGGCACTTATCAGAAATCAAATGGGTGTGTGTCAAAGTTAAAAAGGCAGGAATGGAAAAAAGGGACAGGTATCTGAAAACAAAAGCACTTACAGCACGTTAACAGAAAGGGAAATAGGAAAGGGGCATAAATCAAAAGTAAATTGGGACATGACATTGTATTATAGATTTTTAAATGAGGCACTTGCCAAAGTATTAGAGGTGAAAGGGGGAACTCGGCAGAAAGAGAATTGCACAATTAGAACCGAAAATGGGCAATCAAAAAGGCATCACATTTCAGTTGGGGCAATTTATATAGAAGATAAAAGAGCGCTATGAAAAAGGCGAAGGGGTCGCTAAAACTGGTCATGCTGGTGTAAAAAGGAGGCAGGTGTCGGATTTAAAAAGGGTGACATATCTGAAGTTGAAAAGGGTACTTACTGGAAGGTGAAAGGGCATTAATGGGCCGTTGTAACTAAAAAAGGGACTCCGAAGAGGGTGAATAGGGGCACTCTTAGGGGCTAGGAAAGGGGAGTACTATGCCTCCTTCCCCCTGGTTCCGCCATCCCTGCAGTGCCATCTCTTTGTCCATACTCTTCTTCTTTCTTTTTTCTTCTTACTTCTTATCACTTGAAAAATCATAAGGGAAACCACCCCCTGCTCCCATGTAGCGCCGCCCCTGATTATTTGATAAAAAAATGAAGTTCATTTAAATTTTAGACTGTGGCCATTGTAAGCTATCCGGAACCAGCCTGTAAATATTACGAGCGAGCGAAGAAAGCGAGGAAAAACTCACTCTTTTGACGGTAGGAGTGTTTTACTTATTCCATTTTATAAAAATACACAGTAGGCCTATAAATAATGTCTAGAAAAATATTCAGTCATCTCACTCGCCGAATCTGTTTGTTTCCTGGAACCATCCTTTATCTAAATATCCGAGCGAGGAAAACTATACAATCCTTTTCTTGGTAGAAGTGTATATCATCATCAAAATACACTGTGGGCCTATAAATCATCACCATAATCCCTTGTCGAATTCGTCTGCTTTCCGAAACCACCCTGTATTATTTTAAATATCATACGAGCGAGCGTAGCGAGGGAGGAAAAAATATGGTCGAAGTGTTATTTCATTCCGAAAAAACGACAACAACAATAAGCCTACAAGATATCTAAAGAATATATTCGGTAACCTATTTGCCAAATATGACTCTATTTGGGCATTTAGCTTTGCCATATTTGCCGTCCGAAACCCTTCCGTTTCTTCCAGCGAGCAAAGCGAGCGACCGACAATTAAAAAAAAATTCTTTAAAACGTAGATTCGTCACCATATTCGGATATTTCGCTGCTGGAAAAAGAGGACTTGTTGCCCGAAAGCATCTTGTTTCTAGATTTTATGAGCGAGCGAAGCGAGCAATCGAGAGTGAAAATGGACTTTTGTATACTGAGAACAGGTTCTAGTGCATTTGTGTTTTCCATTCTCATGATTTCAGCAACGTACATTAACCTTTTCCGTTCTCATATTGGGTATGATAGGCAAAGGCATTGGGCACAGGCCTTTATCTCCCGAAAGTTCATTTATTTTTTAGGTCAACTTGCCGCCCGCTTCCTTGTGCTACTAACATTCCATATATGAGTAGAGGAATAGTATAACATCAGACACACGAGATGCAAACCAATTTCCTTTCACAATAGTATAGGCTTGATAGGCATTAGGACACTTAAATCAGAGCGAGCACTTCCAAGTCTTTTTATTTTCATTTTTCCCCTCTTCTTTAGCTTTCCTTTTCATTCTTTTCTTTCCTTTTCCTTTCTTTCCTCTTTTTTTTTTTTTTTTTTGGTCACCGTATTTTTTCCTCTCCTTTCCTCTTCCGTTTTCTCCTCTCCCTTCTCTTCCTTTTTTTTTCTTTTGGCTTTCTTTCCTTCTTTTGCCTACAGACACATGACAGAGGCGGCGTATGATTGCCAAATGAGGGCCAGCGACGGTCCTGAAAGAGAGATTCATGAAGTCCTTTTTCGGAGCCTCTGCATCCACCTCAGAACATCTGAGGTTCTCATGACGGAAACCCCTGAAAATCAGAGGTTTGTGTAGTATGCGTATTCAAAAGAACACAAATACAAACAACACAGTTTTCATGGCCATGGTGAAGATGAAATAATTTCTTTCCCGAAACCAAAACTCAATCACCCCACCGCTCAGGAAATCGGCGGTAAACATGCGCTCACAGAAATAAGAAATATATTTCTGTGCTTGCGCTACATGCCATTGGGAAAAAAATGAGAAGGAAGGGGAATCTAGAGAAGGAATAAAGAGAGAAGAAAAAGGAGAGAAGAAAAAAAGAAAACAGAAAAAAGAAAGACAAAAATAAGAGAAGAAAGAAAGAGACAGGAGAGAGAGAGAGACAGAGAGAGAGAGAGAGAGAGAGAGAGAGAGAGAGAGAGAGAGAGAGAGAGATCAATCAGAAAACTTTTGGAGCAGTGTATTGTGGTTCCATGCAGAATTAATTTGTCTGGAAGTTTTGAAATACTTGTGCCGAAACTCTTGCCTTCGTCGAGCCTTCTACACATCTGTAACATAATAACAATCTTACGATCAAATGTAACTCTTTAGTACATGATTTGCCATAGACTTACGATTTGAATCTTTAAGACTGATTGTATTTCCCTGGCAGGGGCCTGTGACATAAAAAATGCAATCATTGAATATAATCACTATAAATAATTTATTGTTTTTCATTCATTCTTTGTAATTTTCTAGTATAGGCATAGAATACTGAAATGTAACTCGGTTGGGGACTGGTTAAACACTCTCTTTCCCCTTCCCTCTCCTCCTTCTCCACTCTCTCTTTTCTTGCATTTGTTCTGATCTTACAAAAAATCTGCATAGGCATTATATATTTTCTGCCCCCGACCCCCCCCCCCCCCCCCCTCCGCCGGCAATGTCCACCTCTCCACTCAGGCGCGCCGGAAGGGTCCCAGCTTTGGGGGGCAAACACTCTTGGGGGCCCCACCCCAAACCTTAATGGGGGCCCACCTCAAATCCTTACTATCAGCATACAACGTACCCTATATACACCTCCCCCCCCCCCGAACAAGCACCTTTCTCCCCCCTCCCCTTATACATATTTATTCATATATAAGAAGTTTAGATTTGTTTGAATTAAGACAATACTGTTATCAAAAACTGTTTCCCATCTTCTATCATCATTAGTACTGAAACATGAATATTATTTTGTTCACCGCTTCTAGCATGCTAGGATGGCGTGAGAGACTCAGGAGACCAGGCATGACAATGGGAGGGTTATGAATGGCATACTGGTAAATTTGGCGATGGGGCCGACACCCTTTGCTCGAAAATTAGCTATTGAGTTTCACAACTTCGTCCGCACGGGCGAAGCGAACGTGCAAATATTTTACAATTTTGGTGGTGAAAATGTACAGAAATTTCATATTCCGGCATTGCCCAAATATGAAAAAATACGAGCACCCAATATATGAGGATACTGAGGAGGGGGGAGGGGCAAAATAATCCCCCGAATAAAGCAAGCATCTGCCCTTCTTAATAGATGATAGACAGAATTTCTAAATACTGAGAAACGTTGCTTCTAATTATAATACGAGGGAGCGTAGCGACCGAGTAAGAAAATTTTGATTTTTGAACGCTGAAAGTATTTTAGAGCACTAATCATGTCAATGTGCTCATTTTACATGGTTGTATAATTATGATCCAAAAAAAAATTTTTTTTTCTTCCGAGGGGGGCCGGGGAAGGGCAAAATCCGATTCCTCCCCCTTTCGAATGATGGGGGCAATTGCCCCCCTGCCCCCGCTTCCAACGCCTATGAAAATAATCCCCGAATAAAGCAAACATTTGCCCTTTTTTTCATAAATAGACAGAATTTATAAATACTGAAAAACGTTGCTTCTAATTACACTACGAGGGAGCGTAGCGACCGAGTAAGAATATTTTGATTTTTGAATACTGAAAGTTTGCATTTTAGAGCACTAATCATGTCAATATGCTAATTTTACATGGTTGTATATGATAAAAAAAAAATCTTTTTTTTTCTTCCGGGGGGGGGGGGGGGGGGGGGGGGCCTGGGTGGGCAAAATCCGATTTTGCCCCCTTTTCGAATGATAGGGTTAATTGCCCCCTGCCCCAACCCCCCGCTTCCAGCCCTTATGAAAATAATACCCCGAATGAAGCAAGCATCTGCCCCTTTTTCATAGATGATAGACAGAATTTCTAAATACTGAGAAACGTTGCTCCCAATTACAATACGACGAAGCGTAGCGACCGAGTAAGAAAATTTTGATTTTTGAATGATGAAAATTTGCATTTTAGAGCACTAATAATGTCCGAATATGCTCATTTCACACGCTTGTATATGATCTTAAAAATTCCTTTTTTTTTCTTCCGAGTGGGCCCTTTGGGGGGCAAAAATCGATTTTGGCCCCCTTTCGAATGATGGGGGGGGGGGGGTTGCCCCCTGCCCCCCGATTCCGGCGCCTATGTCTCCACTGTACCCACAAGCACATTATCAGAGCCTCCTTTTCTCTCTTCGAGTCATTTTCTTCTCTTTATCATTCATTTTTCTTTTCCCCTTTTCCCTTTTTTCTTTTTCTTCTTTTCCATTTTCTCTTTTCTTTTCTTTCCTTTTCTCTCTTTTCCGTTTTCTTTCTTCCTTCTCTCTCTTTTTTTTTTTTTTTACTTTTTTACTTCTCTCCTTTTCCTTTCTCTTAAGTTCTTCTCTTCTTTTTCCTTTCTTTCTTTTTTTTCTTTTCTCTTCTTTCCCCTTCCTTCTTATTGTTCTCCCCTTTTTCTCATTTTTCCCCCATGGCAGTTGCGCAGGTTTACCGAGGATATCATGAGCGGTGGGGGAGTGCCCCCCCCCCCCCAGCGGAGGCCCTGAGAAAGAACATCGACATCATCCTACGATACTTGAAACCTTTGACCTCCATAAAATTTATTCCGACTTTTGTGGAGACTGGTATCCTTTCTGAGTAATTGCAAGTTTGGGGGGGGGAACTGAACTTACTGAAGCCAAAAAACCATAGAAATGAGACCCACCAGTCTCTATCGAATCGCACGATTTATCAAGCGTCTGCTAGATGGGAAACGCTATAATTATTACCTGAATTCCTTTTAAAAGTGAGTAAAATGGAAAATGAACATGCTTAGAATCACTAGATATGATTTTTGTGCTATTTCGAAACCATTTTGTATCCATAATCTGCCTTCATGTAGTGTTAGTTTAGTACAAACCTGAGAGAATCGTTGTATAAATGTGACTGCAGTTGAATGAAGTATGAGACTTTTCGCTCAGTGAGGGCTGAGCGGGTAATTGCTGTGGCCCAACCCCGGAGCTCCCCGTGTGTTTACGTATGTCATCGTGTGGGTGCAAAGATCGACGACTGTGTCTGTGCTGTGCCCGGTCGTGAGAGTTTGCTGTTTCACTTCAGTGTATGTCATGCGTTGGTGTTCACAAGGTGGTGGACTGACTTTCGAAGAAGAAGAAGAAGAAGAAGAAGAAGGTTAAGGCAGGTCGAATAAAGTTGAAGTACCGGTAGACTCTAGGCCTCTCTTGTTCCCGTATTGTAATCATGATTGAATCAATTTGAAAATGCATCATTGTAGAGTCTAGCTATTTTTTGCTCCGGAGAATGATTTGATTTGAGTTAACCGTAGAAGTAAACTACACTTGACGTAGTGACCGAGGATTACAGGATCTACCTCTCATCCTATCCAGAATGATGATGATGATGATGATGATGATTTATCTTCCAAATTATCTGCATTTTTTCTGAGATTATCGCTTAGCTTAGCCTTGACTTGGGACTTTTAAAAGTGTTTTAACATGATTAATTAGACAGAAATGAGAAAAATCCATCTGGTATGGGGAATTTTTTAAAACACTGACATTTGAGCCAGACATAGTCTCAGCGCAACTAATTGCCAGTATGAGAGACTGAAGCTTTCAGTCTACTTTATCACATGCCTGGCTGCCAAAGCAGAACCATGATGGATGACCCATTTTATTCCCACTTAAAGACGCTTAGTCGTTGGCTTCCATGGGGAATTTGACACCATGGGTGCTTACCCAGCAACAGGTGTTGTCCATCACTATGAGTTTTATGACCAACAGACCTTATGTAATGCTTTGTATATTCCACCCTTTGCCCCGTATGGCTAAATCATTATCTCACTTTCCCTGGCCCGAGAATGCCCATAGCAGGCCGAAGAATGTTTATGGTGGGACAGCTTGTTTTGCTGTGCTCCAGGAATGTAGCTCTATTACAGGTATTTCCAGTACTTTTCACAAAGTCTGGTGTCAGCAAATTATGATCCACTCCCCATGAAAGCCCACGACTGAATGTCTTTAAGAGACAGTCTGAGAGACTCATTTTAGACATCCATCTTACAAGACGATTAACTCTTTCGCTGCCAGGCCGAATACCCCTCCAGTGCTAAGGGTTTTGTAAGCTTCACCCCAAAAATATTTGAAAAATGTTAATGTAGACCCACATTTTTGTATGATTCATCGAATGCTTAATTTGTTGTTGATACATCAGTATGAAAAAGGCTGAAATATATGAAGATTTTTTTTCATAATTAAAATAGATGAAACAGAAAAACATGTGTTTGTCACATATACATGTACGTGCCATCCACACTGAAGGGTTATGAAGGGCAACTATACGTGCCATCAGCACGATAAGAGTTAAAAACAACAACAAAAAAACCCCAAAAAAACGTATAAAAGCAATTAATGCGGTTTTTTACCAGCCATTTTTATCACTCTGAGATTTGTTTCCAAGATCTAACTTATGATTCACATACCCCAAATACAACAAACAGTAGATTATGACTGTTTGTTTATTGCTTTGCTTGAGCTATCTTGTTACTGATTATGTGTACTAGGGATTTTACAGGGTTCTTATATCTAGTTTTATGTCAATTGAGTTTGATTTGTAGTGAGCCTGGCACACTGGGGATTAGTCATTTGCACCTGGCATATCATTCAGCTCTGATACCAGCACTATTAAATCAGTAATATTATTTTTTCTTTCTTCGATATTAAGACAGGTCTTGAAGAGAATTCTCTAAAACAGCATGCATTGCCTTGTTATTGGAGGATGTGGGTTTCTTGGTAGACACATCGTGGAAGCCTTATTGGCCAAGGGACACACTGTCAGCGCCTTTGACATCAGAAAGACATTTGAGAATGAGAAGGTCAAATTCTTCATCGGTGATCTATGCAGTAAACAGGTACTGTATAAACTGCTTATTTCTTTTATTGTTTAGAAAGTGAAAGGCTAGTGAGTTTATTAGTGTAATAAGTTGTTTTACTTGACAAAATTGATAATGCATCTTTTTTTCCTGTTTAATAGGCCCTCATAAACTGTTGTCAGATTTTTTTTGCTCTTGGCTCCATAGAAGCAAGATAAAAGCCACACAGTGCCTGCATGTGTAGAAGTTTTTAATGTCATAATATGCATACAAAGGCAGCACTGTGATTGTCGTGTGGAGAGCAGTCGCCATGCAGAGGACCTAGCATAAATCAGAGTGTAAACTTAATATTGCGTTCCGTTCACATATTTACAGTAAAATTCACCAGAAATTGTAATGAAATATCACAAGATTTCACACATGGATCTTTTTATAGGCACTGGATGTGAGACTATATGTAGTTTCATGTGAATTTTCTTCTTGCTTCCAATACCAAAACTGATCTTTAAGAGAAGTTTCACTGTCATCTTGAAAGTGAAAATGGGTTCATTAGTCTTAAGGGTTGATATATTGGAACCCTGCAATAATTTGTATCAGGCCAACATGAAGACTGAAATAAGTAGACTGATTACAGATATTGATGGCAATCTTGTGACATCTATGACAAATTAACTTCAGAAAATCTACATCCTGAGAATTTTTCCTTTTGTGCCTCGTTGCTGTTGTAACAAGACGTGACAAAGTCAGTCTTCTGTGGATGCTCACTAAATCTTGAATTTGGAAATCTGAGTAACTATCTTGGAGAAAATCATTTATGTAGGGCACAGCCTTTCTGTTATGTCTCTGAATACTTTCATTAATGTACATGTTAAAATTCTTCACCTTTTTGTTGTCTTCTCATCCTTATGTCATTTATTTTTAAATAATGTATTGATATTTGTATCTTATCAGTTTGTTTACTTATGTAAGTATTAAACTAAAGAACTGCACTGAGCTGAACTTAGTGAAAGACGTCTATGTAGAATAAATTTTTGTTCATACTGGTATACATTTTGTTCATGTTTATATTATACATGTTTTCCAGGATCTAAGTCCAGCACTGAAGGATGTGGATGTGGTGTTCCATGTTGCTTCTCCTTCTCCTCTGAGCAATAACAGGTAATACCAGATTATTGTATACCGGTATAAAAAGTAGTTGATGTAAAATTTACTGTGGTGTCTTCAATACCTATGTACATTAAGGCAAGAGTTGCAAACAATACAGTGGAAAAATGTCCATGTAAGTTGGAAATACACTCCCTAAATGTTTTGACAGGGAATACAAATCCTAAGGAAAGCATGCAATGATTTTGATCTTGATTAAGGGGACCTGAAGTAATTTCCTTTCTGAACGTGCAATTCAACAATAACACAAGAATGTGCCACATTGGTGTAAATCCCGGGGGGGGGGGGGGGGGGGGGGGGGGGGGGTATGGGGGGATCTATCCCCCCACTTTTTTTGAGAGGGAGGGATAGCGTGTACAAATATCACCCCCCCCCCCCACTTTTTAAGGAAAAAATAACATTTGAATTAATCTTTAAATATAATTGTTATTAATCTGTCGTTAATAACCATTATACTTTAGAATTTCTATTTGAAAATGCGATTGAAAACCAGAAAAGTGGTTATTTTTGGCCCGCTCGCTTCGCTCCCTCATCATATTTTAGAATTTCTTTTTGAAAATGCGATTGAAAACCAGAAAAGTGGTAATCTTTGGTTCGCTTGCAAGATGAAAATTAAAATGTGTGTAAGGGGGGGGGGGGGGTCTGTGCAGGTGGGTGAGGGCATGTGTTTATACTTAAGTGTGAGTTCGACAGAAAAAAAAATCGGCAAGAAAGTTGATCATCCCCCCACTCCTCAAAGTGGATTTACGCCAGTGATGTGCCACCAAATATGTCACATGTGCAATAATTGGTTTAATTAACCTAGCGTAGTCAAAGCATTACAGTTTACCTAATTAATGTATTCATTTTATGGGATGATTTTGTAACTGTTTATTTTTGCCTTATCTTGTTTTTCCCCTAGAGAGTTATTCTACAAAGTGAATTACATTGGAACTAAGAGTGTGATTGCTGCATGCAAAGAAGCAGGTGTCAAGGTATGTATAGATTAATTTGATAGGTAAAAACTTGTCCCTTGTTTTATTTATTTATTTATATTTAAAGTAGAAAGGTGGAAATTGAATGCATGTTATCTTATCTCACAATGTG
This sequence comes from Echinometra lucunter, assembly GCA_029962745.1. Taxonomy (NCBI): domain Eukaryota; kingdom Metazoa; phylum Echinodermata; class Echinoidea; order Camarodonta; family Echinometridae; genus Echinometra; species Echinometra lucunter. The sequence continues at coordinate 16,343,792 of CM057161.1, read as the reverse complement.
TATTTTTTTTTGGGGGGGGGAGGGGGGGTGGGTGGGGTTGTCAAGGATCCCAGCACCATATTTTGTGGCAGAGAAACCATTTTTTTTTGTCTTGACACCAAAATTTCCAGTGTATGGCAAGCACACCTATTAAAATAGTTTGTTAAGATGAAGTCTTAATATCAGAATGTACATTTTATATCACTGCAGAATAATTAATGAATAAACACATTGTAATGTGTCACTAAATAATGATTTGGTTTGTTATATATTTAATTCTCCAACATCCTAGGTTGGTCTTGAAACAGCTAAAGACTTACTGTAAAACTCCCCTATCAAGAAAAAAAAGCTACAGCATGTTGAGAGAGCTTCAATATTTTCTGTCAAGATAGATATCCACTAAAATCTTGATAAAAGCCCTATAGAGAGGTGGCACATGCCAGACTCAGACAATGAAAGTGGAGGGGTGCATAATTTTTGGCAGACAAAAGGTGCCCCTCCACTTCCTTGTCCGAGCCTGACGTTCCACCGCCTCTGGCCCTGTATAAATGTGTATCATAATAAGATTTTTATGTTTTTGTTTTCCTACAGAGGTTAGTGCTAACGAGCAGTGCCAGTGTGGTGTATGAGGGTGCTGATATCAAGAATGGTGATGAGTCTCTTCCATATGCCAGTAGTTTTATGGACTCCTACTCAGAAACAAAGATACTCCAAGAAAAGGTTTGTTGAAGGAGGACATATTGCTTTCCGACAAAGGGTTTTAATGCATCCACAAGGCTTTATTGTGGATGTCACAACAATATGGTGTCAGAATAGAAAAAAAGGCTTAAGAAATGCTAAGAAAGGAAAAGGAAATAAAGAAAAAGAATACTATACATGTACATTATCCAGCCATGTGGACTAAAAAGAACTTACAGGGTGTATATAAAGGGTAAGCAGTATATAGGTACCAATCCTGCAGACGCAAGCTGAAACCCTAATCCTAATCCTAACCCTAACCCTAATCCTAACCATAACCCTAACCCTAACCCTAACCATAACCCTAACCCTAATCCTAATCCTAATCCTAATCCTATGAATATTTAAGAATATTTATGAGCTTGCATCTGCAGGATTGGTACCTATTTAGTGCTTACCGTATGTAAGCTGCTAATGATATTGCAATATAAATTCTACTTGATTTGCACATTACCATGCAGAATTTTTTATAAAGTCACTAATGTCTTTTGGCAAGATATGAATCTAGATTTGCCACTCTGCACCCAGGTGTGAATGGGTACCAGCAGGGAGAAATTCCTTGAAAAGGCTGCGAGCTCTGACACTGGCAGCCTAGCTGAGCTGGGGTAGTAGTATTGGAGCATCTTGAGCACCTTCCCTCATGGATATGTGTGCTATATAATTATCCATGATTATTATTATGATTATGATGTCCTACAGTGGATAGTGTTATGTCACATTGTTCAAAACACACTGTAAAACAGAAATACAATCATGTTGCCAATGTTTGTGATTGGTTTATATTCAGAAATTATCAATTTTTAAAGACTACTCCAAAAAGTCTTCCTTTGAGCATTGTTTCATGAATAATTTATGATAGAAAGACAAAAGTAAGCATTTGATTTCATAATTTCAGGTTGTGTTGGAATCGAACAACCCAGCAGAAAACTTCTACACAGCAGCTATCAGACCTCACTCAATCTTTGGACCTGGTGACGTTCACATGGTGCCTACACTAGTCCAAACAGCGAGAGCTGGCAAAACCAAATTTATGATTGGGTGAGAATATATGGGCTCTTATTGTGCTGGGTGCTATCCTGATTTTATGGAAGGAGGCTAGTAGTTATCTGGTGGGGGGGGGGGGGGGGAAGAGTGAAAAATTGGATTGACTCTTCAATTGTCAATGCTTTTACAAAGGCTAGGTGAAGGAGTGATCTTTATTTGAATTGGCAACATTGACAATTTGAAGATTTCATAGCAAGTTTTTCCCCAGAGATATCAGTCATCAAACAATGTCTGGTATCATAACAAAAATAGGATGAAAATGTGCAGAAATTTTACTACTTTGTAGCTTATGCATTGCCTGATGATTCTTCACTTTCTCAAAATGTACAATATTTTGACTGATGGGTTGCACATGTGTTTTATATGTTCTTACAGGAATGGTGAAAACTTGGTGGACTTTACCTATGTAGATAATGTTGTCCATGGTCACATCCTAGCAGCTGAGAAGCTTATGTCAGACCCAGAGAATGTTGGAGGCAAGGTAAAGAACAGCTTAGATATAAAGATCTCCCCCTCCTCCCCTCTCTCTTTCTCTTTATTTTTCTTCCTCTTTCTCTCTCTCTCTCTCTTGCTTTCTCTCTTTCACTCTTATGTGTAGAGGTGTCGTGGTCTAGTGGATATGTCACCGGACTGTAGATCTCGTGGTCCGAGTTCAAATCCCGGCGCGGCACTAATGTCCTTTGGCAAGATATGAATCTACATTTGCCACTCTCCACCCAGGTGTTAAGTGGGTACCCGGTAGGATGCGAAAGTCATTGTGATTTGTTTAGCATTGTGCGCGCCTGCAAAAGGCGCCTGGCTGGAATGCTCCCTAGGGAGTGGAGAAGGTGCATGCATTGTATGCGGGCAAGCCTGAATCCGATGACCGGGGTAATAATATTTCTGTAAAGCGCTTAGAGACCCTCTTGGAGATGTATTAGGCGCTATATAAATCCAGAATATTATTATTATTATGTTCTCTCCTCTTTATCTCTCTCCTCAGTCTTCTCTCCTATGATCTCTCTTTTCTCTTCTTCCATTTTCATCTTTCTTTTCCTTTCAGTCATGTCAGTTATTTGACACAGACAACTTTCAACTTGCACTGTTGAGTTTTGTTGTTGATATTGTGTTTCTGGGTTCTCTTATTGTTGTCTTACTCATCTCATTTTTATCAATATGATTATTATTATTTTATATTTTGTTTCGCCTTGTATTATATAATCAGTGTCGTTTTTTGTATGATTTATCTTAAGTTGGATCATCAGTTCATTAACTTATTAGTTAATTATCTCTATCTCATATATTATTTTCATTGTGCCATATCATTATTTGTTTATTGTGCTTTGATTTTTGTTTATTATAATTTGATTCATTTGTTTTATATTATGTTCATGGACTTGCTGAAGAGTAGTTTTATGACTGATGTACTTTTTACCGTGATTGAATAAATTCAATCAAAATTCAATCAATCAGAGGTTAAGCTTAGTTTTGGAGTTGTGTTTGTGACTGAAAGTAAACTTCATTATTTACAATGGATGGTAAAGACTACAGATGATGATTTCTGTGGAAGGAATTGATGAGAAGTGAACCATGTAGGCAGGAACGATTATCAGGTAGAGTTTGTATATAAATGAATTCAGACAGATAAAATCATCAGTTGTTATTTGTGTGGTGGTCATATAGAAATATATGTGATATCAGACAGGCTTGAGCAACCTTTATAATGTTTCATTAAAAATTACCGGTACTTTATTGAAAGGATTTGGAAAGGGGGAGGGGCCAGAATACTACCGTACGAACGTGTTTTCGTACACTACAATTCATCCACAGAGAGAACAATGAGGGTTTTGTTCCAGCCAAATTTCCTCAACCTGCCTATTTTTTTTTCCACCTTTTCTTACATCAGTACCCAATGACAAGTTATTCTTGACATGTTTATATCCTTATCAATTTTTCCCAGGCATAATTCATTACCAACGACGAACCTGTGCCTTTTCGGTCTGTCCATGACCCGCTTCCTCGTCGGCCTCGGGTATGACGCCCCAAGTATCACCTCCCGTATTGGCTGATCTACTTCCTGTCCCTCTCCTCCAGTTCATCTGCCTACTGCTCAAGCCCTTCACAAACATCAGTGTCACTTTCACCCCCATGAAGGTAGCTCTTGCGGTACCTACCAATTACTACAGCTGTGAACGTGCCAAGAAACTCCTGGGATTACAAGCCTGTAGTGAGTTTAGATGAAGCAATCCAAAGGACTGTAACCACTTTGAACACCTGAGGAAAGGAAAATAGAAATCAAAAATGAGTTATCTTTTTGTATTTTTTGATTGATGCAGCTTGCAATCTTATTGAAGATCAAATGTCCTCCCATAAAACCATTTACGCTAGATAATTGTTCCAGTGGATTGATTGCATTGAATCATGTGGACCAAAGCTAGGTAATATTTATCATGCAGAGTTTGTCCATTTATCATTTGTAAATGATTAGCACCCTTATATTTCCAGTTAATGGTGGACCCCGTCCCCAAAATTATGCACCAAAACTGTTAAGAATATTACATGACTGTATAATATTAGAGGGGAAATAATAATCTGATTTTGAGATTGTAACAAATTTTTAGTGCTGAATATATCGTGCCTCTTTTTGTCCCTTTATCATTTGTAAATCATAGCACCCTTATATTTTCCAGTTAATGGTGGACCCCACCCATAAAAATTATTCACCAAAACTGTAAGAATTATTACATGACTGTAAATATTAGAGGGGAAATAATAATCTGATATTATGTACACACATATTTTAGTGCTGAATATATTCGTGCCTCTTTTTCACTCTTTCACACAGGGTTATGTTGCCATTGCCACATCAGATTATTGGTGCTTAGGTAATGACACAGATATATATGAGAATTTTTCCCTCTTCTTTCTCTCAAAAGTTCATCCCCTCCTCCAGCAAATACAAATCATGGATTGATGCATATGACTACATGCTTTCCAAATTTTAAGAAAGTATGTCTGCAGTGTGCCTTGAAAGTATAGCTTTGATGGAAATGTGCAATGCTGCAACACCTACCAGTATTTATGGTAATAAATATTGATGCAGTGTACTTTGCTAAATTATCAATGTAATGATCAATGGCTTTTGTGCTCTAACATCATATACTTAGACCGAAAATTCTGTCTACTGTTCGTTGTTAGCCTCTTATACCCAAACAAGAGGCTAACGACGAATGGGAGGCAGAATTTTTGGTTTAATACTTTGTATGATATTAAATGTAATTAGAATATGTTTTATAAGGTAGCCTCATGTAGGGATCAGAATAGCAGTTATTTTCAGCCACTTGCTTGAAGGGTGCTATTTTATGTTAAAGAGGGAGTCCTCAGTAGAAGATTTCATGAGGTATGTCTTGAAAGACATTGCAAAGGGTTGGAAATCAGTCGACTCAAATGGAACTATGGTTGATGTCCAGAGGGGAACATCACTCAGTGATATGGCACAGGTGGAAGAAAATATGATCAAAATTCAAAAGGCAACAGTCATTTGGCCTTTATTCACTTCACCTTTATCTGTATGCTCCCACTATATGTGAATCTGCATTCATTATTTGTGTTTTTGATTGATGGTTATGCTCAATGTATAGAGCTGATACTCTTTCGAGTCAAAGAGTATGAGCTCTATACACTGAATATATCAAATATGCACACTATTGATACTAGCTAAAGGATTGCATTACAACAGGTATTGCATCATAAAATAAGAGTGTTAATGAAAAATCTATTCCGATCTCCAAGAGGTACAACTTTCAAGATATTATTATTTATGATCACATCGTATCTCTGTATTGTTCTACAAGAATAAGGTTACTAAATAAAAAAGATGATAATCATTATTCTTTTCAAGTCATATTATGTGTTAACTCTTAATTTGTATCATTTTTATCTACTAAGCAAACTTGAATACAGATAACCACAACTTTGAAAACAAATAACCAGGAATTCTCATAATTGTGTCTGAATTGTGTAAGAGTTTACTAATATCATCTACCCATACAAGAAGGGCATTAAGTCATATCACTTGAAAGAGTTCAAAACTTTTCAAGCTCGCAATAGATGAACTAAATGGCTTAGATTTCATTTCATTTCATTTTCATTTATTTTTCCATTTTCAACATAATATAACAAACATAATTACAAAATCATCATAAATAATATCATTGTTAACAGAATGTACATAATAACAATAAATTTCATACAATATAATTATCAAAGCTAATTTTATAAATAAATGTTGAAAATGGGGGGGGGGGATGCTAAAAAGCAAAGCTTGTACTTTGCATTTAGTTGTTGATATAGAAGAAATGTGTTTTAAATAGGTCACCGTTTCAAAGTATTGAAGAGTAAGCCTTTGATAGTGTGAGAAAATCTCATTGATACACATTTGTTTGATAAAAAGTCTTCAACTGGATTAAAGGTCAATTCTCAACTGAAGATAGGGATGGCTAAAAAGCGCCTAGTGAAAAATCTTATACTGGTATAAGAGACGGGAGAAAGAAGAGGCTGGGAGTGGAGGTGGATGTGTGAGAGAGAGAGAAAGAGAGAGAGAGAGAGAGAGGGGGGGGGGGGGGAGAGGGGGATACAGGGATATAGAAATGCAGACAGTGGAGAAACCAAGAAAGAAATAACACTGTCAGTAGATGGAGTCAATACCCAAGCAGACTACAAATCTCAGATTTGCTGCATGTATATGTCTGAGCAATTTTTAGTCTGTCAATACTGACCTGTTTTAAGCCTCTTCTCATCTCAAATTGTCTTTCATAATATTTAGAAATGTATAAAAGATTTCATATATGTCGTGATATTTCTTGGTGCTCTTAAAGAGAAAAAATACAAAGAGGATATGAAAAGTCCTGTACTGTCAGGCAGTGTCTGGCTGTCTGCCCATTTTATGAAATATTAATACTTGTGTTAAGACTACAGTTTTGCACCTGACAGACATGGCAAGTGCAGGAAAAGCGGTGGCAGCCGCCAACACGCCAACAAACTATCAAAATCAGAAAGGAAACTTGCTAAAAAGCAGGTTAAAGCGTGTCATACATTACTAAAACACGATGGAATTCACACAGTTCCCAGCCCAACGCCCGTAAGTATGATAAGATTTGAAAGTATAACTCGTCCTCAAAACTTGAACGTTCCCATCCATTAATTTTTATGTTAGGTTGTGATGTTTATGTCGAAGCTGTGGCCGTGACTGAGTGTGAGCTGTGAGCGGCTGCTTGTGTTTTGGTCGAGTTGATTTTGTTATTTTCTGTCATGATGTCCAGTGTGCATGTATATGCATCGAGTATACCTCATACATGTAGTTTTCTAGCTTGATCTTCTACAATTTTCCCATTTCTACAGTATTTTATTAACAGATGAGGTATGATTGGGATAGTTCATGCACATTTTAATTTTCTAAAGAATGCAATTTTCAATCCATAATTTCTCAAATTTTACCAAAAATTATTCTGATTTAATTGACACTATAGACGAAACAAAAATCTAGACTACAAATGGGCGCAAGAAGAAGACTAATTTACGAAGAATTCCTGAGATTTTGCGATTGCTAGATTCAATGTCGTATCGCAACGCACTGGACCTGGAACATGTGGAAAAGTTTTGCAGAAATAACGAGACCTAACTTCGCACACGCCAGTTTACAAATGATGAATACAAAATAGAGATCCATAAAAGATAAGATAATTGCATCATTAGCATTTAGCAAGACAAAATGCCATAGAATCATTTGCTATCACATTTTACTTACAATTTTGATGACATCGTCTCTCGAACATGTCGAAAAGAGGAATTCTAGACCCTTGTCGCCAGGTTCAGTTTTTTTCAGAACGGAGGCAAAACGCTGCAAAATTTGCTGATTTTTCACTAATGACTTCACAATTCCTTCCCAAATTTCAAAGAAAGGTTCACACTAGGGTAACTTTAGGTTGCTCTTTCCATTGATGCTATCAGATTTTTACTATTTTTTTCTAGTTTTTGAGATATGACCCTGTGCACGAACCAGGGTTGGCGATTTTTTTGATTTTTTAAAAAAAATTAAAAAAATAGGATTTTTTTTATTTAAATCAGATTTTTTTGATTTAAATCGGATTTTTTTAATTTTTTATATTTTTTTAAAGTTCATTCGAAAAAAAGTTTAATTACCACAAGACCTCACCCTACAATGACATCAATTTTAATGTTATCATACATTTCACTCCTAATATTTTTCTTAACCATAATGATTTGTAATTAAATCTAGTCAAAATGGGCAAATAAACATCAATTTGAGGAATCACGTACATGAACTTAATTCTATCATACATACATGTACATGTAGGGCTATGAAGGAAATTTCCATAAGGAATTCCCAGCGAGTAGAGAATATTCCCCTCTGTGAATTTCCACTCAGTATTAAAAAAAATCCCAGAGGAAAATCTCCAGACACTCCTCAGTGAAAATTGTATTTAAATGTGTACTCAACAGCTTTGTGACAGTTTTACAAATTGGTATTAAAGCTCATACATTGCTATAGATAGAGATGCAAAATTGTCAGTGTTGGAGACCAATATAAGAGACAGTTTAGTCAAAGGGTGACCACACTACATTATGTTACTGTGATTTTTACATTAATCTACAATTCTTATTCACATGTTCTCTAAAAATCTGTTTGATACATGAAGTAGGAAAAAAAAACACTTTTGACCCTATACAACTGTAAGTTTGACTTAAAGGATAAAACCAGCAAAACTGCTGATATTACTGTATTACAAAAAGAAGTATTGTATTTTAAATCAGACACAACTTACAACAGATTGTAACTTACATGTAAGTACCTACATCTTAAGATTTAAATGTAGTTTTAAAGTTTATTTTGAGTTTTGCAAATTGTTTTTATAGATCCTCTTTCCATTGCTACATGCAAATACAAAACTTCCATAGCACTGAACATAAAATGAGCTAGTGACTTAAAAGGTACATGTATATGAGAAAGCTTTTTTCAACAGTCAAATTGTGACTGTACTACATTATGTTAATTGTATGATAAATGTAACAAGAAGAAATAAGCATGTGGAATCTGTTGATTAGATGATTTTTTTTTTAAATTTCACATGATAGAAGTATAAATGTGAAGGATCAAAACTGGAAAACTGCCAACAAACCTTTTGTCATTGACTTTTACATATTATATTTTTTTACACTACTACTCTCTGAAAAGTCGTGGATTGTGTGATAAATGATCAGAAATAAATAAGAAACTTGTTTCACTATTAATAACTGACAAAGAATGTAAAATTTCAGAAGAAAAACTTGACATTTACAAAAAATGGAGTAACTGTTGATGACACAAATCTCTAATTTTTAAGGAATCAGCTGATTTTATTGACTTGATTTTAATGTGTTTTAAGTAGATAGGAAGGATTTGTTGATTTTTTGTTGATATAAAGTTAATTCAAAGTTTTTGCAATTGATATAAAGTTAATTCAAAGTTTTTCAGTTGATTTGAAGAATTAAAACTGCCTTGAACAAACAATTTGTCAATGATTTGTACATGTTTCAATAGAAGTGATTTAAATCAATGATTTAAAAAAAAAAATCATGGTGATTTAAATCGCGATTTAAATCATGATTTAAATCAACATGATTTAAATCCGCCAACCCTGGCACGAACTTTGGACCTGCGCGAAGTTAGGTCACACTATTCAAAGACTGAATTATAATGTCCTCTTTTTTTTTAAATGAGAAATTTGAAAATGGGAATAATTCAAAGTGGCCATTGCACACTGACTTATTTGACATTTGAAGATTACTAATACTTTGAAATCCTCTATCATAACCTTTTCTTTTTCTTTGTTATGCAGTCTTTTCCTTTCTATTTCTCTAACTCTCTCTCTCATCTTTCCTCATTAACTTAAAGTCACACTAAAAATTGTACAATTTTCTCTGTTTTATTTTTTTTAAATTCTCTCAGTCCTTCAGATGATCCATATAATTTGTGTTGTATTCTTGCAGTGTAGAAGTAAGGATGAAGAAGAAGAAAGGGAAGAAGAAGAAGAAGAAGAAGAAGAAGAAGAAGAAGAAAGAAGAAGAAGAAAAAGAAGAAGAAGAAGAAGAAAAAGAAGAAGAAGAAGAAGAAGAAGAAAAAAAGAAAAGGAGGAGGAGGAAGAAGAAGGAGGAAAAGAAGAGGAAGAGGAAGAAGGAAGAAGAATAAAAAGAAGAAAGGAGGAGAAAAGAGGAAGATGAAAAGGAGAGGAGGAAGAGGAAAAAGGAAGGTAAGAGGAGGAGAAGGAATATTGTGGAACTAAATTCCCTTGTCTCTATTATATTTCATGTTTATAGATTCTTTTGGTGCTAATGGAGGCTTGGGAAATGGAATACAGCGAAAGGAAATCCACCATGTTTTCAGCAGTGTAGGACCGGTGGTAGATGTTGTAATGCTAAGGAGAGAAACCCTACTGCTTCGTAAAGTATGGTGATGCATCTCTTGCCACATCCGCCATGCAAAGAACATGGTCACCGCTTGAGAGAGGGTCAGGGACCAGCCAATGTAACACTGTATCTTTCCTTTGTAGAAAATGGTAAGTTTCCCAATCTGGAAGCCAGGGGTTGTAAGCTTAAGTTGTGATATCTAGTTTAATGGTGATTTTCAGTATTTTGACAAGGTGATATTCTTTTTTCTTCATTTAATTAACTGAAAAATTCTTGAAATGCAAGAGTGCCTTCTCAAGGCAAAAGCCATGGAAATATAACTTTTATACCTTAGAATAATCGAGACAGTTCATTGTAAGTAATTGTTGTTATGATTATTGAGAAGGTTGAATTTTGCAAGAGGCCAAAAGAAATCATAACACTAGTTTGTGAGCTTTCTCATTCTTGTCATAGTTAGGAAGAATATCATTGTAGAAAAGTTCCCTGAAAAGGAGTTCCCTTCAGATGTTCTCATATTGAAATGAGACTAGAAATAGCGAAAGGGTTGACCAAACGTTTATGCTACATGTGTCTGCTCCAGTGTATACCCATTTCTGTTTGCAATGCATGTGCTTTTCAGAGGACAGTAAATTTCTTATCATTTTGATTATTCGAAAACCTCATCGTATACGCTGATTGTTCTGTAGTGCATATATTCAACCTTTCCCAAGTGCTTCTAGAGATTTTTTTTTTTAAAACAATATAATTGCATAAACAACCTGGGTTGTTTCACAAAGCTGTGTGAAAAGTTATGCATGACTTTAAGAATGACTTGAATATGGAAAGCCAAATGGGATTTGTAAGCATATCTAATTGCGTAAGCAATATCTGTGTAGATTAACATTATGATCATTATTAACAAAACATTTTTGATATGAAGTGTAGTTTTGCCAACAATTTTAATTGAGAACATGGGAAATACAATCACACTTTGTTAAAACAAGAGGAAGAACTTTGGGCATTCCATTTGGCTGTTCATAGTTAAGTCCTTCGTAAAGTCTTGTGTAACTTTGCGTACAGCTTTGTGAAGCATCTCCAGAACTTTATCTCTATTTTTTTCTTGTTCATTTTCTAATGTTCAGTGCCAGCAAACAAACCAGAGTCTAATGAGCCTCCACCTGGTCTCAAGATTATACCTGACTTCATTGATGAAAGTCTTGAACAGACGTTAATTGAAAGCATCGACTGGGACAGTCCTTCAGAGATGGGTAAGTCAATGAATTTTTCTAGAAATTATCAAAAAATTGATTTATTTCTATTTCAAAGGACAGAGTGGCTCTATTTTTTATTCAAAGAAATGAATT
>CM057161.1:16271785-16331743 GCA_029962745.1 Echinometra lucunter | reverse complement strand
ATTACAGTTTACCTAATTAATGTATTCATTTTATGGGATGATTTTGTAACTGTTTATTTTTGCCTTATCTTGTTTTTCCCTAGAGAGTTATTCTACAAAGTGAATTACATTGGAACTAAGAGTGTGATTGCTGCATGCAAAGAAGCAGGTGTCAAGATGTATAGATTAATTTGATAGGTAAAACTTGTCCCTTGTTTTATTTATTTATTTATATTTAAAAGTAGAAAGGTGGAAATTGAATGCATGTTATCTTATCTCACAATGTGTAGTTTTTTTTGGGGGGGGAGGGGGGGTGGGTGGGGTTGTCAAGGATCCCAGCACCATATTTTGTGGCAAGAGAAACCATTTTTTTTTGTCTTGACACCAAAATTTCCAGTGTATGGCAAGCACACCTATTAAAATAGTTTGTTAGATGAAGTCTTAATATCAGAATGTACATTTTTGATATCACTGCCAGAATAATTAATGAATAAACACATGTAATGTGTCACTAAATAATGATTTGGTTTGTTATATATTTAATTCTCCAACATCCTAGTTGGTCTTGAAACAGCTAAAGACTTACTGTAAAACTCCCCTATCAAGAAAAAAAAGCTACAGCATGTTGAGAGAGCTTCAATATTTTCTGTCAAGATAGATATCCACTAAATCTTGATAAAAGCCCTATAGAGAGGGTGGCACATGCCAGACTCAGACAATGAAAGTGGAGGGGTGCATAATTTTGGCAGACAAAGGTGCCCCTCCACTTCCTTGTCCGAGCCTGACGTTCCACCGCCTCTGGCCCTGTATAAATGTGTATCATAATAAGAATTTTTATGTTTTTGTTTTCCTACAGAGGTTAGTGCTAACGAGCAGTGCCAGTGTGTGTATGAGGGGCTGAAATCAAGAATGGTGATGAGTCTCTTCCATATGCAGAGTTTTATGGACTCCTACTCAGAAACAAAGATACTCCAAGAAAAGGTTTGTTGAAGGAGGACATATTGCTTTCCGACAAAGGGTTTTAATGCATCCACAAGGCTTTATTGTGGATGTCACCAACATATGGTGTCAGAATAGAAAAAAAAGGCTTAAGAAATGCTAAGAAAGGAAAGGAAATAAAGAAAAGAATACTATACATGTACATTATCCAGCCATGTGGACTAAAAGAACTTACAGGGTGTATATAAAGGGTAAGCAGTATATAGGTACCAATCCTGCAGACGCAAGCTGAAACCCTAATCCTAATCCTAACCCTAACCCTAATCCTAACCATAACCCTAACCCTAAACCCTAACCATAACCCTAACCCTAATCCTAATCCTAATCCTAATCCTATGAATATTAAGAATATTTATGAGCTTGCATCTGCAGGATTGGTACCTATTTAGTGCTTACCGTATGTAAGCTGCTAATGATATTGCAATATAAATTCTACTTGATTTGCACATTACCATGCAGAATTTTTATAAAGTCACTAATGTCTTTTGGCAAGATATGAATCTAGATTTGCCACTCTGCACCCAGGTGTGAATGGGTACCAGACAGGGAGAAATTCCTTGAAAAGGCTGCGAGCTCTGACACTGGCAGCCTAGCTGAGCTGGGGTAGTAGTATTGAGCATCTTGAGCACCTTCCCTCATGGATATGTGTGCTATATAATTATCATGATTATTATTATGATTATGATGTCCTACAGTGGATAGTGTTATGTCACATGTTCAAAACACACTGTAAAACAGAAATACAATCATGTTGCCAATGTTTGTGATTGGTTTATATTCAGAAATTATCAATTTTAAAGACTACTCCAAAAAGTCTTCCTTTGAGCATTGTTTCATGAATAATTTATGATAGAAAGACAAAGTAGCATTTGATTTCATAATTTCAGGTTGTGTTGGAATCGAACAACCCAGCAGAAAACTTCTACACAGCAGCTATCAGACCTCACTCAATCTTTGGACCTGGTGACGTTCACATGGTGCCTACACTAGTCCAAACAGCGGAGAGCTGGCAAAACCAAATTTATGATTGGGTGAGAATATATGGGCTCTTATTGTGCTGGGTGCTATCCGATTTTATGGAAGGAGGCTAGTAGTTATCTGGTGGGGGGGGGGGGGGGAAGAGTGAAAAAATTGGATGACTCTTCAATTGTCAATGCTTTTACAAAGGCTAGGTGAAGGAGTGATCTTTATTTGAATTGGCAACATTGACAATTTGAAGATTTCATAGCAAGTTTTTCCCCAGAGATATCAGTCATCAAACACTGTCTGGTATCATAACAAAATAGGATGAAAATGTGCAGAAATTTTACTACTTTGTAGCTTAGGCATTGCCTGATGATTCTTCACTTTCTCAAATGTACAATATTGACTGATGGGTTGCACATGTGTTTTATATGTTCTTACAGGAATGGTGAAAACTTGGTGGACTTTACCTATGTAGATAATGTTGTCCATGGTCACATCCTAGCAGCTGAGAAGCTTATGTCAGACCCAGAGAATGTTGGAGGCAAGGTAAAGAACAGCTTAGATATAAAGATCTCCCCCTCCTCCCCTCTCTCTTTCTCTTTATTTTTCTTCCTCTTTCTCTCTCTCTCTCTCTTGCTTTCTCTCTTTCACTCTTATGTGTAGAGGTGTCGTGGTCTAGTGGATATGTCACCGGACTGTAGATCTCGTGGTCCGAGTTCAAATCCCGGCGCGGCACTAATGTCCTTTGGCAAGATATGAATCTACATTTGCCACTCTCCACCCAGGTGTTAAGTGGGTACCCGGTAGGATGCGAAAGTCATTGTGATTTGTTTAGCATTGTGCGCGCCTGCAAAGGCGCCTGGCTGGAATGCTCCCTAGGGAGTGGAGAAGGTGCATGCATTGTATGCGGGCAAGCCTGAATCCGATGACCGGGGTAATAATATTTCTGTAAAGCGCTTAGAGACCCTCTTGGAGATGTATTAGGCGCTATATAATCCAGAATATTATTATTATTATGTTCTCTCCTCTTTATCTCTCTCCTCAGTCTTCTCTCCTATGATCTCTCTTTTCTCTTCTTCCATTTTCATCTTTCTTTTCCTTTCAGTCATGTCAGTTATTTGACACAGACAACTTTCAACTTGCACTGTTGAGTTTTGTTGTTGATATTGTGTTTCTGGGTTCTCTTATTGTTGTCTTACTCATCTCATTTTTATCAATATGATTATTATTATTTTATATTTTGTTTCGCCTTGTATTTATATAATCAGTGTCGTTTTTTGTATGATTTATCTTAAGTTGGATCATCAGTTCATTAACTTATTAGTTAATTATCTCTATCTCATATATTATTTCATTGTGCCATATCATTATTTGTTTATTGTGCTTTGATTTTTGTTTATTATAATTTGATTCATTTGTTTTATATTATGTTCATGGACTTGCTGAAGAGTAGTTTTATGACTGATGTACTTTTTACCGTGATTGAATAAATTCAATCAAAATTCAATCAATCAGAGGTTAAGCTTAGTTTTGGAGTTGTGTTTGTGACTGAAAGTAAACTTCATTATTTACAATGGATGGTAAAGACTACAGATGATTGATTTCTGTGGAAGGAATTGATGAGAAGTGAACATGTAGGCAGGAAAGATTATCAGGTAGAGTTTGTATTAAAATGAATTCAGACAGATAAAATCATCAGTTGTTATTTGTGTGGTGGTCCTATAGAAATATATGTGATATCAGACAGGCTTGAGCAACCTTTATAATGTTTCATTAAAAATACCGGTACTCTTATTGAAAGGTTTGGAAAGGGGGAGGGGGCCAGAATACTACCGTACGAAGTGTTTTCGTACACTACAATTCATCCACAGAGATAACAATGAGGGTTTTTTTCCAGCCAAATTTTCCTCAACCTGCCTATTTTTTTTTTCACCTTTTCTTACATCAGTACCAATGACAAGTATTCTTGACATGTTTATATCCTTATCATTTTTCCCAGGCATATTTCATTACCAACGACGAACCTGTGCCTTTCTGGTCTGTCATGACCCGCTTCCTCGTCGGCCTCGGGTATGACGCCCCCAAGTATCACCTCCCGTATTGGCTGATCTACTTCCTGTCCCTTCTCCTCCAGTTCATCTGCCTACTGCTCAAGCCCTTCACAAACATCAGTGTCACTTTCACCCCCATGAAGGTAGCTCTTGCGGGTACCTACCATTACTACAGCTGTGAACGTGCCAAGAAACTCCTGGGATACAAGCCTGTAGTGAGTTTAGATGAAGCCATCCAAAGGACTGTAAACCACTTTGAACACCTGAGGAAAGGAAAATGAAACAAAAATGAGTTATCTTTATTGTATTTTTTGATTGATGCAGCTTGCAATCTTTATTGAAGATCAAATGTCCTCCCATCAAAACCATTTACGCTAGATAATTGTTCCAAGTGGATTGATTGCATTGAATCATTGTGACCAAAGCTAGGTAATATTTATCATGCAGAGTTTGTCCATTTATCATTTGTAAATGATTAGCACCCTTATATTTTCCAGTTAATGGTGGACCCCGTCCCCAAAAATTATGCACCAAAACTGTTAAGAATTATTACATGACTGTATAATATTAGAGGGGAAATAATAATCTGATTTTTGATGTAACAAAATTTTTTAGTGCTGAATATATTCGTGCCTCTTTTTGTCCCTTTATCATTTGTAAATCATTAGCACCCTTATATTTTCCAGTTAATGGTGGACCCCACCCCATAAAAATTATTCACCAAAACTGTTAAGAATTATTACATGACTGTATAATATTAGAGGGGAAATAATAATCTGATATTTTATGTAACAAATATTTTTAGTGCTGAATATATTCGTGCCTCTTTTTCACTCTTTCACACAGGGTTATGTTGCCATTGCCACATCAGATATATTGGTGCTTAGGTAATGACACAGATATATATGAGAATTTTTTCCCTCTTCTTTCTCTCAAAAGTTCATCCCCTCCTCCAGCAAATACAAATCATGGATTGATGCATATGACTACATGCTTTCCAAATTTTAAGAAAGTATGTCTGCAGTGTGCCTTGAAAGTATAGCTTTGATGGAAATGTGCAATGCTGCAACACCTACCAGTATTTATGGTAATAAATATTGATGCAGTGTACTTTGCTAAATTATCAATGTAATGATCAATGGCTTTTGTGCTCTAACATCATATACTTAGACCGAAAATTCTGTCTACTGTTCGTTGTTAGCCTCTTATACCCAAACAAGAGGCTAACGACGAATGGGAGGCAGAATTTTTGGTTTAATACTTTGTATGATATTAAATGTAATTAGAATATGTTTTATAAGGTAGCCTCATGTAGGGATCAGAATAGCAGTTATTTTCAGCCACTTGCTTGAAGGGTGCTATTTTATGTTAAAGAGGGAGTCCTCAGTAGAAGATTTCATGAGGTATGTCTTGAAAGACATTGCAAAGGGTTGGAAATCAGTCGACTCAAATGGAACTATGGTTGATGTCCAGAGGGGAACATCACTCAGTGATATGGCACAGGTGGAAGAAAATTATGATCAAAATTCAAAAGGCAACAGTCATTTGGCCTTTATTCACTTCACCTTTATCTGTATGCTCCCTACTATATGTGAATCTGCATTCATTATTTGTGTTTTTGATTGATGGTTATGCTCAATGTATAGAGCTGATACTCTTTCGAGTCAAAGAGTATGAGCTCTATACACTGAATATATCAAATATGCACACTATTGATACTAGCTAAAGGATTGCATTACAACAGGTATTGCATATCAAATAAGAGTGTTTAATGAAAAATCTATTCCGATCTCCAAGAGGTACAACTTTCAAGATATTATTATTTATGATCACATCGTATCTCTGTATTGTTCTACAAGAATAAGGTTACTAAATAAAAAGATGATAATCATTATTCTTTTCAAGTCATATTTATGTGTTAACTCTTAATTTGTATCATTTTTTATCTACTAAGCAAACTTGAATACAGATAACCACAACTTTGAAAACAAATAACCAGGAATTCTCATAATTGTGTCTGAATTGTGTAAGTTTACTAATATCATCTACCCATACAAGAAGGGCATTAAGTCATATCACTTGAAAGAGTTCAAAACTTTTCAAGCTCGCAATAGATGAACTAAATGGCTTAGATTTCATTTCATTTCATTTTCATTTATTTTTCCATTTTCAACATAATATAACAAACATAATTACAAAATCATCATAAATAATATCATTGTTAACAGAATGTACATAATAACAATAAATTTCATACAATATAATTATCAAAGCTAATTTTATAAATAAATGTTGAAAATGGGGGGGGGGGATGCTAAAAAGCAAAGCTTGTACTTTGCATTTAGTTGTTGATATAGAAGAAATGTGTTTTAAATAGGTCACCGTTTCAAAGTATTGAAGAGTAAGCCTTTGATAGTGTGAGAAAATCTCATTGATACACATTTGTTTGATAAAAAGTCTTCAACTGGATTAAAGGTCAATTCTCAACTGAAGATAGGGATGGCTAAAAGCGCCTAGTGAAAAATCTTATACTGGTATAAGAGACGGGAGAAAGAAGAGGCTGGGAGTGGTATGTGGATGCATGAAACAGAGAGAGAGAGAGAGAGGGGGGGGGGGGGGAGAGGGGGATACAGGGATATAGAAATGCAGACAGTGGAGAAACCAAGAAAGAAATAACACTGTCAGTAGATGGAGTCAATACCCAAGCAGACTACAAATCTCAGATTTGCTGCATGTATATGTCTGAGCAATTTTTAGTCTGTCAATACTGACCTGTTTTAAGCCTCTTCTCATCTCAAATTGTCTTTCATAATATTTAGAAATGTATAAAAGATTTCATATATGTCGTGATATTTCTTGGTGCTCTTAAAGAGAAAAAATACAAAGAGGATATGAAAAGTCCTGTACTGTCAGGCAGTGTCTGGCTGTCTGCCCATTTTATGAAATATTAATACTTGTGTTAAGACTACAGTTTTGCACCTGACAGACATGGCAAGTGCAGGAAAAGCGGTGGCAGCCGCCAACACGCCAACAAAACTATCAAAATCAGAAAGGAAACTTGCTAAAAAGCAGGTTAAAGCGTGTCATACATTACTAAAACACGATGGAATTCACACAGTTCCCAGCCCAACGCCCGTAAGTATGATAAGATTTGAAAGTATAACTCGTCCTCAAAACTTGAACGTTCCCATCCATTAATTTTTATGTTAGGTTGTGATGTTTATGTCGAAGCTGTGGCCGTGACTGAGTGTGAGCTGTGAGCGGCTGCTTGTGTTTTGGTCGAGTTGATTTTGTTATTTTCTGTCATGATGTCCAGTGTGCATGTATATGCATCGAGTATACCTCATACATGTAGTTTTCTAGCTTGATCTTCTACAATTTTCCCATTTCTACAGTATTTTATTAACAGATGAGGTATGATTGGGATAGTTCATGCACATTTTAATTTTCTAAAGAATGCAATTTTCAATCCATAATTTCTCAAATTTTACCAAAAATTATTCTGATTTAATTGACACTATAGACGAAACAAAAATCTAGACTACAAATGGGCGCAAGAAGAAGACTAATTTACGAAGAATTCCTGAGATTTTGCGATTGCTAGATTCAATGTCGTATCGCAACGCACTGGACCTGGAACATGTGGAAAAGTTTTGCAGAAATAACGAGACCTAACTTCGCACACGCCAGTTTACAAATGATGAATACAAATAGAGATCCATAAAGATAAGATAATTGCATCATTAGCATTTAGCAAGACAAAATGCCATAGAATCATTTGCTATCACATTTTACTTACAATTTTGATGACATCGTCTCTCGAACATGTCGAAAAGAGGAATTCTAGACCCTTGTCGCCAGGTTCAGTTTTTTTCAGAACGGAGGCAAAACGCTGCAAAATTTGCTGATTTTTCACTAATGACTTCACAATTCCTTCCCAAATTTCAAAGAAAGGTTCACACTAGGGTAACTTTAGGTTGCTCTTTCCATTGATGCTATCAGATTTTTACTATTTTTTTCTAGTTTTTGAGATATGACCCTGTGCACGAACCAGGGTTGGCGATTTTTTTGATTTTTTAAAAAAAATTAAAAAAATAGGATTATTTTTATTTAAATCAGATTTTTTTGATTTAAATCGGATTTTTTTTAATTTTTTATATTTTTTTAAAGTTCATTCGAAAAAAAGTTTAATTACCACAAGACCTCACCCTACAATGACATCAATTTTAATGTTATCATACATTTCACTCCTAATATTTTTCTTAACCATAATGATTTGTAATTAAATCTAGTCAAAATGGGCAAATAACATCAATTTGAGGAATCACGTACATGAACTTAATTCTATCATACATACATGTACATGTAGGGCTATGAAGGAAATTTCCATAAGGAATTCCCAGCGAGTAGAGAATATTCCCCTCTGTGAATTTCCACTCAGTATTAAAAAAATCCCAGAGGAAAATCTCCAGACACTCCTCAGTGAAAATTGTATTTAAATGTGTACTCAACAGCTTTGTGACAGTTTTACAAATTGGTATTAAAGCTCATACATTGCTATAGATAGAGATGCAAAATTGTCAGTGTTGGAGACCAATATAAGAGACAGTTTAGTCAAAGGGTGACCACACTACATTATGTTACTGTGATTTTTACATTAATCTACAATTCTTATTCACATGTTCTCTAAAAATCTGTTTGATACATGAAGTAGGAAAAAAAAAACACTTTTGACCCTATACAACTGTAAGTTTGACTTAAAGGATAAAACCAGCAAAACTGCTGATATTACTGTATTACAAAAAGAAGTATTGTATTTTAAATCAGACACAACTTACAACAGATTGTAACTTACATGTAAGTACCTACATCTTAAGATTTAAATGTAGTTTTAGAAGTTTATTTTGAGTTTTGCAAATTGTTTTTATAGATCCTCTTTCCATTGCTACATGCAAATACAAAACTTCCATAGCACTGAACATAAAATGAGCTAGTGACTTAAAAGGTACATGTATATGAGAAAGCTTTTTTCAACAGTCAAATTGTGACTGTACTACATTATGTTAATTGTATGATAAATGTAACAAGAAGAAATAAGCATGTGGAATCTGTTGATTAGATGATTTTTTTTTTAAAATTTCACATGATAGAAGTATAAATGTGAAGGATCAAAACTGGAAAACTGCCAACAAACCTTTTGTCATTGACTTTTACATATTATATTTTTTTACACTACTACTCTCTGAAAAGTCGTGGATTGTGTGATAAATGATCAGAAATAAATAAGAAACTTGTTTCACTATTAATAACTGACAAAGAATGTAAAATTTCAGAAGAAAAACTTGACATTTACAAAAAATGGAGTAACTGTTGATGACACAAATCTCTAATTTTTAAGGAATCAGCTGATTTTATTGACTTGATTTTAATGTGTTTTAAGTAGATAGGAAGGATTTGTTGATTTTTTTGTTGATATAAAGTTAATTCAAAGTTTTTGCAATTGATATAAAGTTAATTCAAAGTTTTTCAGTTGATTTGAAGAATTAAAACTGCCTTGAACAAACAATTTGTCAATGATTTGTACATGTTTCAATAGAAGTGATTTAAATCAATGATTTAAAAAAAAAAATCATGGTGATTTAAATCGCGATTTAAATCATGATTTAAATCAACATGATTTAAATCCGCCAACCCTGGCACGAACTTTGGACCTGCGCGAAGTTAGGTCACACTATTCAAAGACTGAATTATAATGTCCTCTTTTTTTTTAAATGAGAAATTTGAAAATGGGAATAATTCAAAGTGGCCATTGCACACTGACTTATTTGACATTTGAAGATTACTAATACTTTGAAATCCTCTATCATAACCTTTTCTTTTTCTTTGTTATGCAGTCTTTTCCTTTCTATTTCTCTAACTCTCTCTCTCATCTTCTTCCTCATTAACTTAAAGTCACACTAAAAATTGTACAATTTTCTCTGTTTTATTTTTTTTTAAATTCTCTCAGTCCTTCAGATGATCCATATAATTTGTGTTGTATTTTCTTGCAGTGTAGAAGTAAGGATGAAGAAGAAGAAGCGGCAGAAGAAGAAGAAGAAGAAGAAGAAGAAGAAAAAGAAGAAGAAGAAGAAAAAAGAAAAGAAGAAGAAGAAGAAGAAAAAAGAAAAGGAGGAGGAGGAAGAAGAAGGAGGAAAAGAAGAGGAAGAGGAAGAAGGAAGAAGAATAAAAAGAAGAAAGGAGGAGAAAAGAGGAAGATGAAAAGGAGAGGAGGAAGAGGAAAAAGGAAGGTAAGAGGAGGAGAAGGAATATTGTGGAACTAAATTCCCTTGTCTCTATTATATTTCATGTTTATAGATTCTTTTGGTTGCTAATGGAGGCTTGGGAAATGGAATACAGCGAAAGGAAATCCACCATGTTTTCAGCAGTGTAGGACCGGTGGTAGATGTTGTAATGCTAAGGGAGAAACCCTACTGCTTCGTAAAGTATGGTGATGCATCTCTTGCCACATCCGCCATGCAAAGACTACATGGTCACCGCTTGAGAGAGGGTCAGGGACCAGCCAATGTAACACTGTATCTTTCCTTTGTAGAAAATGGTAAGTTTCCCCAATCTGGAAGCCAGTGGGTTGTAAGCTTAAGTTGTGATATCTAGTTTAATGGTGATTTTCAGTATTTTGACAAGGTGATATTCTTTTTTCTTCATTTAATTAACTGAAAAATTCCTTGAAATGCAAGAGTGCCTTCTCAAGGCAAAAGCCATGGAAATATAACTTTTATACCTTAGAATAATCGAGACAGTTCATTGTAAGTAATTGTTGTTATGATTATTGAGAAGGTTGAATTTTGCAAGAGGCCAAAAGAAATCATAACACTAGTTTGTGAGCTTTCTCATTCTTGTCATAGTTAGGAAGAATATCATTGTAGAAAAGTTCCCTGAAAAGGAGTTCCCTTCAGATGTTCTCATATTGAAATGAGACTAGAAATAGCGAAAGGGTTGACCAAACGTTTATGCTACATGTGTGTCTGCTCCAGTGTATACCCATTTCTGTTTGCAATGCATGTGCTTTTCAGAGGACAGTAAATTTCTTATCATTTTGATTATTCGAAAACCTCATCGTATACGCTGATTGTTCTGTAGTGCATATATTCAACCTTTCCCAAGTGCTTCTAGAGATTTTTTTTTTTAAAACAATATAATTGCATAAACAACCTGGGTTGTTTCACAAAGCTGTGTGAAAAGTTATGCATGACTTTAAGAATGACTTGAATATGGAAAGCCAAATGGGATTTGTAAGCATATCTAATTGCGTAAGCAATATCTGTGTAGATTAACATTATGATCATTATTAACAAAACATTTTTGATATGAAGTGTAGTTTTTGCCAACAATTTTAATTGAGAACATGGGAAATACAATCACACTTTGTTAAAACAAGAGGAAGAACTTTGGGCATTCCATTTGGCTGTTCATAGTTAAGTCCTTCGTAAAGTCTTGTGTAACTTTGCGTACAGCTTTGTGAAGCATCTCCAGAACTTTATCTCTATTTTTTTCTTGTTCATTTTCTAATGTTCAGTGCCAGCAAACAAACCAGAGTCTAATGAGCCTCCACCTGGTCTCAAGATTATACCTGACTTCATTGATGAAAGTCTTGAACAGACGTTAATTGAAAGCATCGACTGGGACAGTCCTTCAGAGATGGGTAAGTCAATGAATTTTTCTAGAAATTATCAAAAATTGCTGATTTATTTCTATTTCAAAGGACAGAGTGGCTCTATTTTTTATTCAAAGAAATGAATTTATGGCAGCTGGACAAAAGTACTGCTTATCAGTGCAACCTTACTTCATAAGTTTGGACAGAAACCTGCTTTGCAAGGTAAATTGTAATACATCAAATCAAAGTTCAAATTGTCAATACTTTATGTTTAAGGGTATATATTTTTGTAACAAGTTTATGGATTTACACTTAGTAACATGTTGAAACTTTGATTTGTTACAGTTAACCAGAGTTTGAAGCATCGAAGAGTGAAACACCATGGGTACGAATTCAACTATTCCACCAACAATGTAGACAAAGATAAGCCCTTGCCAGGAGGCATGCCTGAACTTTATGGTCAAGTTATCGACAAGATTATGGAAACAGGTCATGTCCAGTTCAAACCAGATCAACTCACTATAAACCAGTATCAGCCAGGTCAAGGTGAATACTTGATGTGTCCCCATGACATCACAACAAAGTCACAATTTGTTAAGTGAAAAGTAAAAGTAGGGAAAAATAAAAGTGTTTATGATGGATTCAGTAGCTGATGAATCGTTTTCTCGTTCAGAACTGAAGAAATCTACCTTTTTTTAAAAGGTTGAAATTTTGCATGAAATGCAATGCAATTTTAGTCCTGTTTTTCTCTCTCACCAATCAAGGGAGCCAAAAATTGTTATGCTGCTCACTTTACTGTGTGTTTGCCTGCTTTATCCCATCATCCTATCTTTACAATAATTTTAGTCAGACTGTTCTTCATTTGGGCCATATTTCAAGCCAGGCTTACTTGAATTATGAATAATGAATTTAGGCCCTATATTTAGCTCTTGAAAGGTCAATAACTAATTTCCATAAAACCATCATATCATGGATTAATGTTCCTGTGCATTTTGACATTGAATTCTAATAGCATTTATTTCATCTATGTTTAAAGGTATCCCACCTCATGTGGACACACACTCAGCATTTGAGGATGCCATTATTTCTCTGAGCCTTGAATCACAGGTAGGGTTATAGGGAACCCCCCCCCCCCCCAAATGCTCTGTTAGTACGTTGAACTCCAAATATTACTCCATATATGAAGAGATATAGCAAGTTTAAGTATTAATTCTGCGCAAAAGAAGTAAAAGAAACCTAGCTATTCGTGGAGGTAAATATAAAAAAATTGTTCTCTAGTCTAATGTATTTTGTTGATCCTAAAGTAAGGAGTTTTATTCCAGATCTCCTGACTTCAGCAACTCCTCCCTTCTAAATAATAAGCTTTCAAGAACTTTCCAATTACAATTGTACTTTCTATTTGTTCCTCCTTCCTCTCCCCTTTTGTTTTCCATATTCTTATTACATCCTCTTCTTCTTCCCTTTTACTTCAGCTTCTTCTTTTCTTCTCTCATTTCCTCCTTTTCTTCATTGTTATACCTTCTTCTTTATTTCAGTGCTGCAAGAAAATGATTAATTATGCATCCTTAATAATATGCAGTGGTGATTTATATAAGACTAATTTTCTATCTTGTTTATTTATTTTTCACTTGAAATTGTATTCGTATTTGTGTTTATCTGATGTAGTAAAATTTCCTTGATGACTTATGTGTAAACCTACTACCTTTAATTATTCTCATGGAAGGTTGTGATGGAGTTTACTCATCCGGAAGGACATCAAATCCCAGTCATTCTGCCAAGACGTAGTCTACTCATCATGTCAGGAGAGGCTAGATACAAGTGGACACATGGGTAAGAAAGTGGGACAAGTTTAAAGGAAACCAGCATCCTCAAGTCAAGTAGTTTTAAATCAAATCCAAGACAGAATAAAACAGATCCACAAAAATTTGAACGAAATTGGACAAGGAATAAGAAAGTTATACCTGTATAAAATTTTTCTGATTTTGACACTCCCATAGCTATTGGTGATATGCATGTGTAATTTGCGGACAACTCCCAATATGTTTTGTATGCAGAATTTCACATATTTTTTTATTATCTTGAAGAACACATATTTTCATTGTCCTCTTCCCAAATATGTTGTGGAGAAAACACTCGTACATTATAAATCGAGTTCGGCTATGAAAATGTGCAAATCTTAAGCAAAAAGAAAATGTTTAATTATGTGTGTACGAAACATATTTGGAGTTGTCCACAAAATAATGTCATCAATAGCTATGGAAGTGTCAAAAACTGTCATACAGAAAATTTCATATAGCCACAACTTTCTTATTCCTTGTCTGATTTCGTTCAAATTTTCGCTGATCTGTTCTGTTCTGTCTTAGCTTTGATTTAAAAACTACTTGACATGTTGGTTTCCTTTAACTACCTGTTGTTGACTGCTGAAATCTCTCATTCTCATAGAAATTTTACAGAAGCCACCATCTTGTCTGTATGACTAATAAGGGACAAGAAGGTCAGTTCTCGCATTTCACAATGATTGCGCCACCAAGGTCCGTACCATGAGAGGCCTATTTTGCCACTCATGGGTTGACAACTATTTCCAAGGTAGCAGACGTTGCGAGTTTGACCAATTGTACAAACATTTAACTGACTGAGGTATCCCAAGTGCAGGAAAGAAGAAGGAAGAGTTAGTGCATGTACAACCAGCAGTGAGAGTCCAGGGAAAATATGAAGGGTTAGAAGTGTGTAATCACTTAGAATAGGAGCGGAAAAGGCGACTAGTGCAAGATGTTGATGGTACTGTTGTTGACCCATCTCCCAGAATTAATGCGCTAGAGTGGCTGTCGCAGCTGAACCCAATGAGGGAGCATGGATTGTAAAATCTGTTGGATGGAATGCAGAAAGGTCTCACATTACATATACATGCATTTGTGTACAGTCAGATCTCATTACTGTCTTTGCACCAAGGTTTAACATCATGATCGAATAAAAGGTAGCTCTTGTTCAAACTATCTAGAGATACTTTGCTCACGAGTGTCCTGCTTTACAGAATAGCCTGCTTTACAGAATAGCCTTCCTGAAAACCTCCAAAAGTGTATAACCAGATTCCTTTAAAAATCATCTGAAAACATTACTGTCATTATTTCTATATGTGCCTTGAACACTCCACATTGATATAGTGGATTTGGTGCAGTACGGGTTACTCTTATTACTATTATCATTATGAACTAGAGTCCATCTGTTTGTAGGCGAATACAGAGAGCTTTCCACTTTACCAACTTCCATCTTACTGCATCAGGCTTTCATTGATTTCACCATGAAAAGAAGAATCACTTGGAATTATAGGAAGCTTCTGATAGTATTACTTGCATGATTGCCCCTACCATAAGTTTCATTAAACTCTCCATATGATCGGTAGGCTCGTAAGTGTAAAAAAAATCTAATATTTAATGACCTGGTATTGATTATTTCAGAATAACTCCAAAGAAGACAGATGTCGTACCTGATCCGACATCTCCAAACAATCTAACTCTCCACCAGAGAGGGCAACGCACCTCTTTTACTTTCCGAGCTGTAAGAGGAAGACCATGTGACTGCAGTAAGTAATACATCTTTTACTTTCCTAGTTGTGAGATGAAGGCACTGACTGTAGAAAGTAATACTACATAGAGAAGTCTTAATTATAATAAGACCAGGATTGAAGTGTAATGTGGTATATAACTCTATTCTGCTATCAGTGTGATAGCACTTTTTTATTTACATTTGTACTTGTTTTGCACAGAGAGTTTTCATGAAATATATAATGCATGTATAGTAAGTTTAAATTAATGTTGAATTATGCAAATAGATACAGAATGAGGCAATGTGTGTAAAGGTTTCAGGTATCTAGAACATTGGGAAGTTAGGTACAGTGTAAACGGTTTCTGGTATCTGCATCACGCTTGTGCTTCTTTCAGTGAGATTTCATGGTGGAATGTTGTTTTCTTTTTTGCAGAGTACCCAGAACAATGTGACAGTCAGATGTCGAAAGTTGGCGTGGCAGCAGCACCACCAAAGGTACATTAGGATATTCTGTAATTTTTTGTACCTGTTTACAGTCTTGTTCTCATAATGAGCCTAACTTTTAAATAATTATTCTCGTGCAATAATGTTTTTATCTTGTGCCCAACTAGAGAGTACTTATTTTTGTCAAACTTTGGGCATATTAGCCTTCTTTGTAGGCTCTGTAATGAAATCAGGAATTCCTTTAAAGCCTGTCTGCACGCTTTACTGAGATATTTACTATAATTGAAAAATGTGGAACCAAGCAGAATATCCTTGGCTTGCCCTTATGTAAGATCATTTTTATTGTGTAGGAATGTGTTATTCCTGTGAAATGCTAGTCGAATCATCAAACCTTCATTTTAATTTGCCAGGTTGTCTACCCTAAGTCTGAGGAAGAAGCGGCGAGACTTGAGGCAGAGCAGGTCCATGTGGTATACAACAACATTGCTCAGCATTTCAGTGGCACACGTTACAAACCCTGGCCTAAAGTGGTGGACTTCCTGAATGGGCTAGAGCCAGGATCAGTGGTGCTGGATGTTGGTAGGTAGTAGTTTATAAACTTCTAGTCTTAAAATAAAACAAAACAAAACAAAAAATGTCTAGTCTTCATGTCCTAGCTTTAAAAACAAAATGGCCAGAATTCACAAAGGTGGTTTAGTTTAGACCACGGTTTATTCAGATTTTGTGGTAAAAGTGTGCTCGATTTAGCACGTACACTTAGAAAGGTCTAATACTGAATGCGTGTGTATGGCAAAAGGCGCTAGATTCATGCTTGTTGCTATGGTTTGGACCACAATTTATTTAAATCGATTTAAATTAACCATGAGTAAATTTACATAAACTGTGGTCTATAAGCCATTGCAACAAGTGTGAATTTAGTGCCCTTTGCCGTACACGCTCATTCATTATCAGACGTTTCTAAGTGTATGTGCAAAATCAGGTGCACTTACACCACAAAATCTGCATAAATCATGATCTAAATTTAAACCATCTTCGTGAATTCCAGCGTATGTATTCGTTTTTCATTATTTCAAAATAGTTTACTTTGATTTATACATAGTTGTAAACACATCTCCCATATGTTGAGAGTGGTGCTGTAGGCATTACATTGTTTTGTTGTCCGTCTGTCAAACTTTTTCGTTAACATGATGTCTCAAGAACCATTTGAAGTGTGAACTTAGTGCTAGCATGTATCATTTTAGGAAGGCGATCTAATTAGGTTTTAGGGTTTGTAGGATGGAGGCCAAAAGTCGTAGAGGTCAATATGGATGAAATTATAGATTTGTTGCCTAAATTGTTATCACCATATTTCACCATATTTGTGCATGACTATGAGGAAACAAAGTGATCAGACTTTGGGATCATTAGGTCAAAGGTTAACTTAAAGGGCAAAGAAGTCACTTCACATGTAATGATAAGTTTTTTATTCTAGTTATCACAATAATTCGAGAGCAGTTTGAGCCATGAACTTAACTGAACATAGGCGGAAGCAGTCACCTTCATTTTGCTAGATATCATTTCTGTGTACAGGGCAGGTCACAGCTATCCTAACTTCAGGAGTCAAAAATTCAAACTAATCAAAATAAAACAAATGTATTTTGCCTCTTCCATCGTGGTGTGAACCTTGATAGTGATTGTGCTGCTGTTATGTTTTGAACGGACTTCCATGTGAAACTCTCCTCTACTGTAGTACTGCCCCCTCGTGACGACGGGCTGCGTTCATCTTGTTTTTATCTTCTAATCGTCTTAAATTTACTATGTTCCTGGACTGTTTTTAACATAGTCATCGATTTCTAGTGCACCTGAAATCAGTACCATGTTTGCCCACTCCTCAGTTGTGTTGTACTTCGTACTATTTGGCACCTTCTTTCAGATTGGTTTGACAACGTTCTGAGAATGCGATCCACTAATGCGGAAACATGCGGCAGCTAGGATATTCCCTTTTTTGATTCGACATTTATCTGGCCGGACTAGAGATGACCTTCAGAAAAATCCTTCCTCAATTAGAATCACGAAAATACATGATGGATGGACAATTGTCAGAAAGCGGGGTTCACATGTGACCTCCCCCTCATTACCAGAGAACCTCCCACCCTTGAAAATTAAGAACATACCACATAAGGGGTGGACCATTATTGGACCTGGAAAGGATGTAGTATCCTCACCTCGTACTACAGTCTCCATAGACGATAGTCTGTGGAAAGGACCAAGTGGCAATAGACATGTTTCCTCCTGGAACAACAATTGAATCGCTGTCATGAACTGTCGGAGTATTCGAAGGAAGTCGGCTGAGATTGGTGCCTACATTGCATGTAGAGAACCAGAGATCATCATTGGAACAGAGTCCTGGCTTGATCCTTCTGTAAATTCTGCAAAAATTTTTCCCCCGCACTTCCAGATTTTCAGGAAAGATAGAAATGCCCACGGAGGTGGAGTCTTCTTGGCTGTTAAAAGTTCCATCCCCTATGTGGAAAGGCCAGACTTGGAGTGTGATTCAGAACAAATTTGGTGCCAAGCCGTAGTTCGGGGGCAAGCTTTGTACATTGGTAATTTATACCGTCCACCTGATCCAAGTCCCTCACCCCTCCTTGAGCTTCATGCAAACATCTTGAAGATCAATGCATCATGTACCTCTCCCTTTATCATAGTTGGGGGGTGACTTTAATATCCCTGGCATGGACTGGTCTAAGGGATTGCTACCTGCACCAAGAGGAACCCTTCAGGAAACCCTCTGTAGTTTGATACTGGATAATCATCTATGCCAAAAGGTCCATTTTACCACCCGACGTGATGAGTCTACAGGTGCTGAGAATACATTAGATCTTCTCTGTACCTCGTTTCCAGATTTAGTCTCCGAAGTTGCACTTTCAGCTGGAATTAGCAACCATTGCATTATACAACCAGAATTAGCTACCAAAGTGTACATACACGTAAGCTTCCTCATAAAATCCCATTGTGGAAGAAAGTGAATGTTGAAACATTTAAGGAAATGGCCCTGGGGATGCAAAATAGCTTCTTTAGAAGACATCCCGAACAGCAATCTGCTGAAGATAACTGGAGTTGGTTTAAAAATCAGCTAAACAACATAGTGGAATCTCATGTCCCACATAAGGAATTTAAGAACTGCACTCGTCCACCATGGTTTAACTCACGTATGAAGGGCAAATGCAACAAGAAGGAAAAACTCTATATTAAGGCCGTCAAGAGTGGATCAAATGCAGATTGGGTCAAATTTAAACAGGTCAGGAAAACCACAGACCGTGCTTTGAGAAGAGCAAGTAGACAATATACCAACTCAATCCTTGCAGAAGAAAATCCAAAGATCTTCTGGCATTATATTAAGTCCAAACCATCTGATGAAGTTGGAATTCAGGCCATAAGTTCTGACAATGGCCTGCTTATAAACGACCGGGATAAGGCGGAAGCTCTCGCTGCTCAGTTCCAGAGCGTTTTTTCTCTCCACTCCCTGATCTTCCTCCATCACCCTTTCCTGATATGCTACCTATTACTGTTGAAGTAGGAGGTGTCTTGAAACTTTTGAAAAATATTGACATATCAAAGGCTATTGGTCCTGACCAAATCAGTAGGCAGGGCCCTAAAGATCACTGCAGAGGAATTGGCTCCTATCCTCCAGTTCATATACCGACAGTCTTTAAATTGTGGTGAAGTTCCCGCAGATTGGAGGAGGGCCTGCATCATGCTGATTCATAAGAAAGGATCTACTTCCTCTCCTGCTTATTGCCCAATTTCCCTGATGTGTACATGTTGGAAGTTATTGGAGCACATAGTAGACCACCACTTGAAGGCACATCTTAGTGAACATGAAATCCTTGCGGAGAACCAGCGTGTTTTTAGGAAACATAGATCCTGTGAGTCACACTTATCTTAACTACAAATGATCTTGCCAGAAATCTAGACAAGAACTCAACTACAGATGTTGTTGCACTGGATTTTCAAAAACATTTGATGTAATCACCCACCGGAAGTTATTGTAAAAGCTTGACTTCTATGGTATCCACTAGGACACAAAGCAGTGGATCACAAGCTTTCTTACAAATCGTACCCAGTGTACGCGTGTTAATGGAGTCTGTTCTGAGTGGTATCCAGTACTTAGCGGCACAGGGCACTGTTCTCGGCCCGCACCTGTTCTTACTCTACATTAACGACATTCACCAAGGTGTTTCAAGCACCACTAGACTTTTCGCTGATGATTGTCTAGTATACCGCCAAATTAATTCACCTGATGATGAATCTGCTCTCCAAAGGGACATGGATATGATGGTGGCTTGGTCTCAGAGATGGGGTATGCACTTCCAATCCAGTCAAGTGTGAAGCCATCCGAGTTAGCAGGAAAAGAAATCCTTGATGCTTGGAGTTAACCTAACTGAGTCGAAGCAGATCACATACCTTGGGATCAAGATACAGAATGACCTGCATTTCTTGAGACGGAATTTTTCGCCATTGCCCAATTCCTGTGAAAGAAAAGCTCTACCAAGCCATTGTAAGACCCCACTTAGAGTACGCTGTAGTGGCATGGGATCCCTACACAAAGAAAAACATCTCTACAATTAACCAAGTCCAAAGACGGGTAGCTCGCTTTGTCACCAATACCTATGACAGAGGTATAAGTGTGACCCGCCTCATTAATAACTTGAAGTGGAATACCCTTCAATTGCCTTTCCTTTTCATGTCATATCTGATATGTTATTCATCTTTTGCACAACTTGTGCTTTGAGCATTTGATTATCAAGTGGATTTAGTGCCTTATAAACCTTATTGTTATTATCATTATAGATTTGTTATATAATTTTTTTATACCCGCCCCCTCCCCAATAAAAATCACTTTTCTGTTTCTGCACTCTTTCTGCTTTTCACAATGTCATTGTCTGGTTAATATTTGCACCTTAACAATTGTTTCTTTAGGATGATAATTATTTTTTTCAACAAACAAGAACTTAAACAGATTAAAACTATATTATGCTTTCTATGTCTTAATTTTTACATCATATCCAGGTTGTGGTAACGGGAAATATCTAGGAGTAAACAAGAACATAAATATGGTAAGTGAATAAACTTACTCATTGTTGATAGCTCCCCCCCCCCCTCCCCCGAAATTATCAGTGGATTAGCCTGATATGCATGTTGTACAATACTAGATTATACTCCTTATTGAGTGAGAGAGAGATAGAATAAGGAAGTTTCAGAAGTTCCAGTCAGTCAAAAGCCATGAAGGAATAAAAAATTGACAAAAGAACAAATGTGATTGATCATGATATGGGTTTTCCTGCCTGTTTTCATCACCTTCTCATTCCATTTAAAGTAATATGGTTCCAATTTCGTCCCAGACACTGTGGAATGAGTGAATGCTTGTTTCCATTTAGTCTTTGGTCGATCAAGTTTGAAGTTTGTTCATTCAATTTCATGCTTTGTCACCCTTTTTCATCAATTGCAATTCAAATTCATCGGTCATAGCAAATTCTATTTTCTCCGTTGGCGTTCATTTTTTGTCAAAGCTTCACTCAAAATTTTCTCCCAGATATAAGGTCTACTTATGGAAAATGAACCTCTGACAATGACACACAGTGTGTGGGCTGGCGTATAATTACGAAATTACATTAATGATAACATTCCACATTATATGGAATCATTTTTATTTTTTTCAAAGAAAAGTAGCCAAAATAAAAGTATATCACAAGAAAGTAAACATGGGTAAAGAGCTGGTTTACTGTGATATAAATGCCCATTTACACTTTACAATTTGACTCACAAAATAATGAATTTGTTTTTGAAAAAAAATGAATAATTTGATCCTAGTATTCCTAAATTCAAGTTAGCACCAGAGAATAATTTCATTGACAATTGATGAATCTGAATCAGGCCCCTAAAGCTCCGCTATTTTGTCCGGCTAGATCCATTAGAAGGGCTACCGAAGTACCTCTGCATATTCATGATCAAAAATGAATAATTCATTTTGTAAGATGCTTCCAATGAGTAGCTTGCGTTTGTACACATTATAAAACATTACGCCCATGAGCTTTAACAGTGCATGTGCAATGAATGCACCATAAATGTGCACTAAATCAAAGTATCACAATAAAACTGACACGCGCAATAGATATGAATAATACAACAGTGTTATCGATATCATGACGATAACGGGTGCTTATCGGCCCCTTCAAATGATCTGAAAGAGGCGGGGCCTAGTGCCATTCATGTAATGTTTTTCTTCTAGTAAATTAATTAATACGTCTATGATCCGAATGCTTAGTTTTTAAGTTTGATAGACAGAAAAGGAATATGAATGACAATTTGATGAAATTGAACTTAGAATTTGAATGCAGTAAGCTTCTCCTGATGAAGTAGAATTGAAAGTTGATAAAATTAAATGAAGAGGTGAAAAAAAATGGGCAGGAAAACCTATATCAATTGCATTTTATTTATCCATGGTAGCCACATCAGTATTACTACTGCTCTCCCAGTTTTAATCATGGCAGCCTGCTAGTTCTTTTCTTTGCCCTTTCCAGCTTTCCTCAAAACACATAGGTCTGTGATTGCAAGACTAGGACCCTGTTTATACCGCGGGGTCGAGCTCGGGCCGGCCCGAGGCGAGCCCAAATTGCAGTACTCGGACCCATAATTTTGTGCGTTTACATCTATGGCTTTGGGCTGGCCCAAAAGGGAATGACAGAATAAAACAAAGTGTATCATATGAAAAGGCTGAAAGACAGGAAGATAGAAGGAAAAACAAAGAATTCCATAAGGAAAGGTGTAAAGAAGATGGCACGATAAAACACAGAATAACATAAGGAAAATAGAAAGAGGAAACAATAAAACAAGGAATAACATTAGAAAGATAGAAAAAAGAAGAAGGTAGAAGAAAAAAGAACTAAGGATAACCAAAAGGAAGACAGAAAGAGGGAATGACAGAAAACATGTAAAACAAAGAGTAACACAAGGAAAGATAGAAAGAGGAAATTATAGGATAAAGCAAGGAATGAAAATAAAGATTAAAAGAAGAAGAAAAACAAATAATAGAAGGAAGACAGAAAGAGGGAATGAAAGAATAAAACAAAGCGTAACATGAAGAAAGATACAAAGAGGAAATGATATGATACAACAAGGACTAAAATAAAGATTTAAAAGAAGATAAAACAAAGAACATAAGGAAGTTATAATAGGAAATGATAGGATAATACAAGCAATGAATAAGAAAGATAAAAAGAAGAAAATAGAAGGAAAAACATAGAATTCCAAAAGGAAGACAGAAGAGAAAATGACAGAATAAAACAAGGAGTATTATAAGGAATGACAGAAAGACAGGAAGATAGGAGGAAAAACAAAGAATGACATAAGGAAAGATATAAAAGAAGAAAGAATGATAAGACAAAGAATAATATTAGGAAGATAGAAAGAGGAAATGACAGGATAAAACAAAGAATAACAAGATAGACAGCAAAAGTAGAAGATAGAAGGAAGGACAAAAAATATCAGGAAGATTGAAGGAAGGACAAAAAATAACAAAAGGAAGGCAGAAAGAGGGAATATCTTGATGAATTTGCTCCCGCATTTGGGCCCGCTTGCGTTTACACTGGAAATGGGCCGGCCGGCGACTACCTCTAGGAGGTAGTTTCATTACCGCATTTTTGATACTGCTTTTGGTACCGCATTTTGATTTTCATGCATTTACATCAAAATTTAGGCCGGCCTTTCACCCACTGTAAACGGGGTCTAGTTGACACCATGGGCAGCTGGCTGCATGCCCCCGGGGGGGAGATGTCTCATTGAGGCCTGTACATCATCCGCATAAATCACTTTCTGAAAAGCACCCTAAACGGGGATTAAAGTAGGACGGAAATAATGTACATGTATTACATCTCCAATTTTTATATCCTTGATGGGGATTTTATGCAAGAATTGCATCATTATCTCCTGATTATGTAACATTTTCATGGATTTTCCTGATTTTAATACCCTTTTTTCTGATTTTACCTCTTTTTGATACCCTTAACTGGATCCCTGTGTTCCCCGCCCAGTGCTGAAAAACGACCCTTTTTCTACGTTTTTGTTTACGCGGATGATGTACATGTACAGGCGTCAATGAGACATATCCCCCCGCGAGCATGCCCCCTTTTCTCACTCATGAGCATGGTGCTGTTTTTCTTTATACATGGCCATGAAACTTTTTTGTCAAGATTTTATGAAAAAAATTTCAAGGCTATAAATTAACTACAAGAAGAAGCTGCCTGCCATGACTAGTTTGGCAGTTGCAGAATGTATTACATGTCTTTCAAGGGCAGCCGAGGTGGAGAGCTAGAAAGAGCAAACTAAGAAATAGCAGGCTGTCATGATTAAAGGTTTGGAGAGCAGTAGTAATATTGATGTGGCTATCCTGGATAGATAAAACTTGACTAGTATCATAATCAATTATCTATTTGTACATCAGAACATTGCTAGTAGCCTAGTAGGACATTCTCCTAGTCTTAAAGACATTGGTTAACATGGTTATGATTTTAAAAAATCTTGTTTTGTTACTTGAAAATGGGATAAACATAAGGGTTATAGTGTAAAAATACCAGTCTGAAAGTATAATATCCACAGGAAGTATGTTTAAATATCAAAAATGTGAACCAATGTTTGAAAATTATACGAGGGTCGGTTGCACAGACTAGACATAAGGAGTGCGCATGCGCGTATGACTCACCTTACCGTACTGTGTGTATTGGCGTATCACGCGGCGGGAGGCACATAAGGGGATTTTCAAATTCAAGCAAAGTGGTCATCTTGGTGAGTGTCTTGTGAGACGAAGGATAATGAAATCGCCGTTTGCGTCTAACTTACACTTTTTCATTCCAAATTATGGTTGATTTCAGGGTTTTTGAGTACGAATACAAGTACTCATACACATGTTTCATCTTAGTTTGAGAATTTTTTAAATCAGCTGCTCACAAAGTTAGCCAAAGAAGAAGCATATTTCATGTCATATTATCACTATTACTGTATCTTTCTTTCTAATTTGTTTCTCTGAATTTCACCTTTCACCGTCTTTTTTCTATGAAGCGTGAATTGCCCTTTAGTATTCATGTATGCTCTGTTAATATGCTTTCAATTTCAGTTAATTAGCATTATTTTTTAAAGTGGCACTTTGCATTATGATGTTTTCATTGATTGCTTTTTCCCCATCTACTAATTATCGAAATGTACCGGTAATTTGTATAATGCTGTTGGGTGATGATTGTCGTGTAGATGATTTGAAATGGATGGGAGTACATTTATGCTTAATTTTCAAGCTGAGAGATGAATAATGAATGATGATCACTCAGTGATCATTATAGCCAAATTAACAAATAATTTTATTGACGAAATACTTTATAGTGAGAAAATCAATTATCTTACTTCCGCCCCTCGTTTGGATGTCAGATATGATAGGCTTTCATTTGATTGCAGACACTGTCACCTCTCTCTTTTTCAGGCTTTTAAGAATTTGTAAAATATAGAATGTATCAGTTTCTTTTCATGCTGCAGATAACCCATGAGTTGCACATGTGATATGTTTCTGTTCCAGTCCATATTCCATATTCATGGCCAGAACATTTTCAGAAGCTCAGAAGCACCCAAACTCTCAAAAATTTCGTTAAAAAAATACAAGGCAGTGCAAACTCGTCTTTGCATGGAATTCAAGCACATCTAGATGAATAACTTTATGCATGTTCATAAATTGTGGCATTTTCTATCTTTATAGGCCTGTTCACATATGACACGACAAACCCCCCATGGTTTCTTGTGTAGTAAGTTAATGGGATATGAGGCAAAAAAAAAAAAAAACCCACAGAGGCAAGAGGCATATTTTTTGCTTCCCGGCGGCAAAAAGCTGTGGACCAATCAATCTCTTAAAAAGTTAGCAAAGAATATGATGTCATGAGTTTGTCTGCTCAACTTTTGGAAAAAATCTCTTTTATATAAGCGTTGATGCGGTAATGCACGTTCATGACCATAAGTGTTGTGGTTTGTTGTACCACATCTGAACAAAAAACAGCTGGGGCCCATAACAGAAAGGTTTGCGATCAATCGCAAATTTAAAACAACCATTCAGATTTCCATGGTCACCTTTTTGAACAAAATGTGCATGAAACAATGGATTTGATTGGCTGTTACAACTTTGCGATTGATTGCAAATCTTTGTGTTACGGGGCCCAGGGGTTCGTCGAGGGGGCCACGCCATATCTGAACAAGCGTAAAGGCATTGGTTAACATTGTTAACATTGTTAACATTGTTAACATTTCAAAAAATCTGATTTTGTTACTTGAAAATGAGATAAACATAAGGGTTATAGTGTAAAAATACCAGTCTGAAAGTTTCAAAGCGTAATTTCCACAGTAAGTATTTTTAAATATTAGAAATGTGAGCCAATGTTTGAAAAATATATGAAAGGGTCGGTTTGCACAGACTAGACATAAGGAGTGCGCATGTGCGCATGGCTCACCAGACTGTACTTTGTGTATTGGCGTATCACATGGAGGGAGGCAGATAACGTTTTTTTTTTTAATTCGAGCAAAACAGTCTTCTTATTTATTATCTTTTAGACAAAAAATAATAAAATCGCGATTTGCGTCTTACTAACAGTTTTCATTCCAAATTATGGTTGGTTTCAGGGTTTTTTGAGTACAAATACAAGTACGCATACACATGTTTCATCTTAGTTGAGAATTTTTTAAATCAGCTGCTCACAACGTTAGCCAGTGCCTTAATAAGTCTGTGCTCACTTATCACTTTAGGCTGACGCAGCATCATCCTTATAGTTATTAGGCTGAGTTACCCGGGAGAAATTGAATGGATTCTGAGTATATTAGTGTTTAAAGTGTTTTGATGAGGATGGGATCGTTTAATAGAAATGGGTAAATTTGTTGTTAAGGAGGTAGGAGGAAAATTCTGTCACATTTAATCTGCCAAGAACACAGAATCTAAGGTTATACAGAAGCAATTTGCAAGAGTACATGGATGTTGATAGTAGTGTGGCCCTTTTTTCAAATTACTCCTTTTTTAAAAAAAAAATAGGCTATCTCTGATTTTAGACTTACATGTACATCAAGCTACAAAGGAATTCATGAGTTTGTAATAATCATTCTTGTTTTTTTTTCATATCAACATTAACTACCCCTTACAAAAGTTTATCACTTTTCTTAGAACTTTCAGGGATGTTTTTCCTTCAACAGAGGACAATCAAACAAGCAACTACCATTTAATGGTGCCTTTAATGCTTCTTTGGTTTTCAGAAAGGCTTAATCTTTAAATTTCAATTGAAACCAGGATTTTGAATTGATTGGCAGTGTGATCCCTGTGATGATGTAATGAGGTCACAGCATTCCTTAGGGTACAGAGACAGATGCCAAAGAATCAGGAGGGCTTCACACTGTCATGACACATTGCTTCATTTCAGATATGACTGATTTATTTTTCCATTTACATGCATATGTATGTCAGATTTATTTGCTTTAAATGGTGCTGTCGTAACTTAGAGGCCTATGAAAGACTTGAGGGTCACAGTGATTGGGTTTGCTTTTCCCCTCCCAGCCCTCCCAGTCATAGGTGTCATTAGGTGACAGCGAATACCTAATGATAATGATACTTAAACCAATGGTGATGCTGATAATGATGATGATGATGATGATGCTGCTGATGATGATGATGATGATGATGACGATAATGATTACTAGTTTAAGGTGGAGGTGTTGTGGCAAAGTTGATATGATTATGAGTATGCGCTCGTAATCAAAGGGTGGTAAGTTTAATCCCCCTAACTCCTGGCTCCTTACATCCTTCAGCAAGACATTTAATCCACGTTTGCAGCACTCTACCCAGGTGTGTACTATAAATGGGTACCTGGTACAGCTGGGATAATGATATTGTTCATTGTAAGCACCATGACCACCCTTTGGTTGGTTATGTTGTGAAGTGTAAATATCTTCATTATTATTATGATGATGATGATAATAATGATAATAATAGTAATAATTAGGATAATCATAATGATAATAACAGAATTAGGTGTAAAATGTTATTGTCATTATTATCATAATGATAATAACATTTTACACCTAATTCTGTTTTCTTTATTTTTTTCCTTGTCCGAGGGGGTCAGTAAGCTATAGGAAATCAAATCATAATATAGATTGAATAATCAACCTACCACTTCTTTGAAAAACAAATAGTATTTAAACTGTGTATTACAATAATTATAATTTGTGAAATTATATAATTAGGGTATAAAGCTGTTTTGATATATACATGTACATGTATTTTGGGGACTTATTTTGCAAAATCTTGTGTCACTTTATTCATTAATTATTTTTGCAGATGACTGTTTTAGTCACGTGTATTAACTGTGGCGGAACAGTTTGTGATCACTGGACCAAATTATTGCGTTGGCACTGACGTTTGAGAATAATGACAGAGAAACATGATAATACCATCCAGTGATGAAAAGAACATTCCCTGGGTATTTTTAGTGATGAAAAACATAAATTTGTCTGAAAATATGCACCTGGATAGCTATAAATCTGTCTTTTAATTTTTAATATCACTGCTCAGGGAAAATAATAAATTCTTGTTAAAGGGCCCCAAGACTGACCCCTGAATTTCCAAATTTGTAATTAGAGTAGCATATACTTTGATGGAGAATTGTACCCCAACTGATATTGCAGGAAATGCAGAGGTATCAGTGCTTGCTTTCCCTTCTTACAGTATAAAATAGAGTTACAGATAAGCCTTGTATCACTATTGGATATTGGATGTAATGTATATACTGTATGAGCTGCACTTCAATTGAAAAAAAAAAGTTTTATAAAAAGTCACATTTTGTTTTTGTATTTACTGATTTCCTTTTATTTCTCAATTTTTTCTAGAATGCAACACTCAAATCATATCTTATTTATTCTTATGAACATGTATTTCTTTTTTTTTCAACCTCTTGTTTTTTATTGCTTTTTCAGTGAAATTTGTTGGAGACACTTTTGCAATCATAAACAGCATAAAGTTAATTAATTTTAATCAGTACAAGAAAAAATATTCATACATTAATGCATTTTGGCTCAAAGCACAATTTGTATTGAAATTGTACATGAAATCCCGTTTTTGAGCAATTTTTGGTCTGACATGGAAGTACGAAATGTTACAGTGTACAGTATGTAACTTGGGAACTGCATGCCTGGATGTCACGAATTTGGTATCAAAAGATGCATCAGATTTGAAAGAAAAAAGTTATGAAATGCTGCATCGATTGCTTCGTGCATTAGGGACATATCGTGTGAAGCATCAACCTTTTTAGGGTCAAGTGGTAAATAGCAGAGGAGGAGAGCAAAGTTAATCATCAAAATTCATAACCTTCGGGACATATTAAGTGTTCAATATCAATGTCTGTTTCACAACAGTAAAAATGATTCATGTGCATAAGTGCATAAGTTCAAGTGCATAAAAAAAGAGTATATCAAATTTCAATCATATGTCATCAACTAATTACTATGAAATTTGAGATGATAATACCTCAATTATTGATGTGTTATAATCACCTATGAATGGGATACATGCTGTTTTAACATCTCTTGAAATAACATACACTGTACTAGTGTACTTTCCTTTGAAGTATGCCGCTAGAATGATTGAGTCAGTGTGCAAGGTAATATGTGAGAATTATGCTATGTACAAATTGTATGAGCATTAGGAGTCTCACGGGAGAATTTCATTGTGCATATGATGATCTGTGGTGCGATATTGCACTTCCATCCCTGATCATATTATACCGTGTTTACACAGTGACTCGGCTCGGCGGTTCGACACGCGACCCGTGCTCAACACGGCAATTTTGTGTCATGTAAACAGGATCAGTGTGACCCGAGAGCCATGTTGAACACCGCTTTTTTGATCCGCCAGAATCGCAGGTTTCAATCCGCGAGCCGTGTCAGACTCGTCTATTTTTTTGTGTGTAAACAGAAAGCCGTGTCGAACCCACTGACCTAGGTCATTGGGCAAACTCGGCAAGACATCACAATTTTTCTTTGGTTCTTGATCCGCGGGCCATGTTGAACTCGCCTTTTTTGTTTCAGTATAAACACGATCACAGTTGCCCTCTTCGCAGCGTTCGACCCTGCTTGAGGATTCAGCACTCGAGCTGAGTCACTGTGTAAACACGGTATTAGAGTTTTATAGGGATATTATCCCTAATTCTATGTGGGAATCTAAATAGGCGCTTTCACACCTACCCGATCAGGAAAAATACCCGTAAATTACAAGAACTTGTTAAGGCCCCAAAATACCCGTTAATTGTTCTGCGCTTTCACACCTACCCGAAGCCAGACCTCTTCGGGGTCAGTTCTCCAAGTTACGAGCATGCGCAGAACTATTTATTTCGCTCAGCTAGCTCAGCTCTTGCTATGATAGCGCTAGCTAGTTAGCTCGATGCTATCATCGATACCTCGATCTCTACATATTGATGTACACTTGCAGTCTGATAATCTCTCTTTAGAACTTTCAGTTTATTTTTTATTTCGAGAGGTATCCTCTCAAACCCGAGGCTGGCAAGTCTTGCAGCCAGCATTTCTTTGGCTGGAGGAGGCCACTGCCGTGTACACCTCCTCCTCCCTCCACATCGCTATCAGCGATGATCAGAGGATGACATACTACCGTATCGATATATCAGAATAAATCATAAATAAAACACACGAAAGGGGAACAGAACTTTACAAAAACAACGACGTAGCTAGAAATAGACAATACAAATCTCAAATCCAGAATGTACGGTACAACAACGATAACGACGTCCAATACGTACACGGTACACACAGTACAGTACACTCTTCGTGCGCCAGTGCTTGATGGAATAGAAGTTATCGTAATTTGCTTTCACATTACAAAAATCCCCGCGACCTTGGAGAAAGTACTCGTAATTTTGAGAAAGTACCTACTAATTTACGGGTATTTTCTTACGGGGATATTACGCGTAATTTGGTTTCACACTGGCAAAATACCTGGTATTTTCTGATCGGGGTAGAATACCCGATCTGAAAATACCAGGTATTTTTCCTGATCGGGTAGGTGTGAAAGCGCCTAATGAAATTATCTGCTGTTTCCTCTGTTCAAGACAAGATTACCACTATTATGTTTGTGTGGTTTGTTCTGTTTTGTTTATTGATTTTGTCTGATATACGATGCCAGTTTCTTCAGGAGCCATCAGCAGTATTTCTATTTTCAGTTACAGTTAGGAGAGAAATAAAGATTAAAGCAATTGCTCAGGAGGTTTAGACGATTTATCTAGAATGTATCTTTCATAATGATAAGATTTCTCATTCAGTCAGAAGTGCACATTACATAGTGTAATTGTAGAAACTGATGTTTTATTCCCTCAATCCTCACATGATGGAAAATAATTTAAATTGTGATTGATTAAATATGATATTTTGAAAGCTCCTGTGGGGGGTATCAGATCATGTGCTGGATTTTCCTGATTTTGTGCAATATATCTCCAGTGTATCAACTTTAGGTTTGGCAGATCATATGCAGTGTGCACACTACCAACTGGCAAGGATTGGGGGGAGGGTATTTTTGAGCCCCCCTTTTTGTCAGAGAGTTTCTTATTTATTACTTGAAAAGTTGAAAGAAACCTGAATAATGTAAGAACCCTTTTTACATCATTTTAACAGAATTACATAGCATTATTACCTTTATGTAATTCTACAATCAATAATGAAGTTATTAATCTGATTGTTACTGAAAGTGGCATTATTTTCACTTGTCTTCTAAGCTCTTCAAGATCATGAACTCTCAGCATCATCCCATTTCTTCTTCTCAAGAGACTTTTTTTCATTTCAAGAAATATTTTCCCCAAAGAAAGAAAAGTTGCTGCTTTCATAGAGGCCTGAATGGGTTTCTTATTACTCTATATTTGCCAATTTGCCTTAAGCTTATCATTGTGTTGCATCACATCCTTCGCATCAGGCCCTTGCAAATAAGACAATTTGACAAAGTTTTTGTACAGGGGAGTATTAGGTTTTTCTTTTTTCCATTATCTTTATCTTTGACCTATCTTTGTTTTCTTTATTATTCATTTTTCCATATGTTGCATCCATACCAAATGGATCAAATTCACAAAAGAGGTTGGATTTTAAACCATGTTTGAATTTCAACCATTGTCTATATTTCCAAAAGCTTCAAACTTGTCCTGTTGTGCAATAGGCAGGCAGTAATGTGCTTTATACACTCAACTTATCTGTGCTTATTTACTCTTATTTTACAATGATTTTATTTACATAAACCATGGTTTTAAATGTAAACTTCTTTTGTGAATACAGGTCAATATCTTTTTCCTCTTTGCTTCCAGTTCATTTAATTTTTTCTCTCTGTCTCACTCTCTTTCTTCCCTCCCCTTATTACTAAATCTTTTTTTCACCTTTCTCCCCTTTTAGTCTGTTCTCATCTTGCTCTCATTATCGTTTACACTCCCTTTTCCTTTTTTCTCTCACCATCTCTCACCCTCTCTCTCGCCTCTACTTTCGTCATTTCTCTCTCTCTTTTATTTTTCATATGGTTAAAAGTGTGTATTAACTTGTAATATTTTAAAGATAATGTTATGATTGGTAATTTTTTAACCTATCAGTTTATATCTGTCTGTGAAGATTTTGTTATATTTTGATTCCTTAATAAAACACAAAAATTAAAAAAAAATAAGATAATGTTATGATTTGTGTTCATGAAGTATATATATATTTGTATAACGCAGAGCCCTGTGGAAGACCAGTAACTTTCTTTATGTTTTTCTACTTGATTTTTATTGTATATAAATTCTTTATTTCATGTAATTTCTGTATTAAATTGAACAGGCTACTCTGGGTAAAAATTTGAAATAAATAAATAAATAAATAAATAAATAAATAAATAAATGAATAAATGAATGAATAAATAAATAAATAAATGAATAAATGAATAAATAAATAAATAGATTTCCTCATACCCATGAGCGCATTGAAATGAAAAATTAACCCTGGCAGTGTGTTGATTTTAACAAAGATGATGAATGAGGGAAACATATCAGCTTAAGAAATTTAGGAAAATCAACAAAAGCATATTAGGAAATTAGTGAACGTGTGATGGATCACAAGCAAAGAGCAACTCTGTGATTTCCCCCAAGAGCACCTCTCCATTTCTTGTGAACTAAGAATTTCTGAAATATCCATTTTCTTAACCTATACAGCACATACTGTTTATTGCATGCATGGCTTTATTTGTTATCCACAGAGTCTGTGTAAAAGAGAAATTCCTTCACCAACATCAAAGGAGACAGGTATCCATTGGAAATAATATCTCTGTAAGGGATACTTGACTTCCAATCTAATTTTCCATGTTTCTTACGCCAATTCCGGTCCCCCTCTTCCCAATCCATGCATAATTCTCAATGACATTTCTTACTCAGATATGTTAATAAGAAAATTTCTCTCACTCTCAATCATTTTTGTAATGAGTGCAGTTTGCAAATACTGCTGAGAACCCCCCCCCAAAAAAAAAAAAA
Organism: Echinometra lucunter; assembly: GCA_029962745.1. Lineage (NCBI taxonomy): Eukaryota > Metazoa > Echinodermata > Echinoidea > Camarodonta > Echinometridae > Echinometra > Echinometra lucunter. Next base: position 16,298,519 of record CM057161.1, on the reverse strand, counting down.
AAAAAAAAAAATCCTTCAAATGTCCTTTTTTTTTGGGGGGGGGATGGATTTTTAATCTTAATCCCCCAATGTTTTATTGTACCTTTCAGTGAGAGTTTATTTACAGTCAGTAAACTTTGGTGGTTTTGGTGAAAAACAGGAGATTTCTTTTATTCACCTGACCTTTAAACAAGACCTATTTCTCAGTGTTATATCACTAGAAGAATAAACGTCTTCAGTCACATCTTTCATAATGGCTATAGCAGGGTTATCATGATGAGGCATGTGGGCTTTGGGCTTCTCTTCACCCTTCTATTCTGTTGAACTCCACCTTCTTTGCACCTCCTTCCGAGAACTTCAACTCCTCATCCCAACTCCTTTGAAACATCCACCTAATCATGCCCCGTTGACTTCCAGTGACAATTATCCCTTTGCGCCCACTTAGTCCATCTTGACTAAAGTCTCACTGGGGCATGGTGTCATTTCTTTCTGCTTGGGAAGTGAGGATTAATCTGCTTAGACTGTACTGTGATGGCATCCGCTTCACAAGGTCATTGCCACGAAGCCCTATTCACACAAGGAGAAACATTGTAGAAGCACATCAGATGGAGTTGAATTTGGAAATGTCTAAATGGTTTTTTTTTCTTCAATTTGGCAACATCAGTGTTTTTCTTTTATTACTTCATTGTTGTCGAGCCACCGAGGTGGAGAGAAACTTATTTGCGATCAATTGCAAATTTCAATTGCAGATTTGCAATTGACAGATCGATTTAACTATAGCAAATCAATTTATACTTTCTGTTGGAAGGAGCAGACCAACAATCATTTAGAAATTTGCAAGTAATTGCCAGACTTACATGTATGATTGATTTTGGGACCTAAAATTGACTTGCAATTGATTGCAAGTTTCTTGCAACGCCCCCTTAGGGGCGTTGCAGATCATATAGATCATATAGTGCCGTTCATCTGTCTGTTATCCCTCTGTGACCCTTATGAAACTCGAATAACTTTGTGACCATTTGCCCGTTTGTAACCAAATTTGGATAGTAGACGCTCTGTAGGAACGTCAGTGTTATTTGGGGGTCAGAGGTCATGTACGTAAGTCAAAGGGCAAATGAGGTAAAATGTTAAAATTTACCTGAAAGTTTCTACTGGGGTTAGTAACTTTCGAACCATAAGCCCATTTGTGACCTAACTTGGGTGGTAAATGGCTTACAGGGACCGCAGTGTTATTTGGGGTCAAAGGTCAAATGAGGTCAAATGTTACATTTACATACAAGCATGATTGCACACGAAAGTGGCGAGACACACATTATGGCTATTTCCTTGTTCTTATTAAAAGGCATGTATCTGAAATGTATATAAATTGATAAAAAATGTGTTGAAAAGTTTAAGAATTTGCGAGTTTATCTGGAAAAATGGTGATTTAAAAATTTTCTGTCTCACACCAGTTTAAGGATTTTAGTGCTTATTTTCTTTATAAAAATATTGGCATCATATGACAAATGATGAAGCAGTCAAAATGGGCACAGTACGTGTAGAATTTTTTGCTCCTTCTACTTACAGTATTTGTATGCCTTTTATAGGCTATATATGTATGCATAAAAAAATTATTGGGCTTAAAACACAATTTGTGGACATTCTGCTACATATAGGAATGGGTTTAAAAAAAGCAAACTTGGTCCCCTAACTTTTTTCTTGTTTATTGCTCAGGCATGCTTTTGGTGTCAGTTCTTATTATCTGACTTTTGTCTGACTTTGCCTGCTTCAGTTGTGCTTTGTTAGCATCTGCTCCACAAAGTCGCTACCACCCTTCGGCTCTGTTCATACAGGAGGCAATATTTATTTGAGATTGTCTTGAGGGCTGTATCAGTACTTTGTAATACTAGTGTGTACTGTGTCCGATGATATATAGGGTCTACATGCGTGAGCCCCATGTAGAGATGATACATTTTGTAATTTGTACATATAATTTTTGATCATTTTTCCCTCGTCTGAATGGGGAGTTTCACTCGGCATCTTTTTCTTTTTGTACTTCATAATTTTAGTTGTTGTGTTTTAATTTAATCTAGGTAAAAAAAAAATAGAAGAATTGATGAAAACTGACGATGCATTTTAAATTACCGGTATACTTCATCACACTCACATGGGAATGCATGACCTATATTCTTCACTGTGCCCCACCCTTTCCTTATTTTATTGTGTTTGCTCAGTGACTTGATTCCATTTCTTCATTACATCTCTAATCTAATTTCCTTTTTCATTTCACTTTTTTAAATAACTTCTCATTAATTTCATTCCACTCGTTTGGCATGCAGGAAGATGATACTTTCATATGTTCTTTGGGCATTAGTATCTATAACCTATGCATTGATGTATATTTTTTTGACCACTGCCCAAGAGAGACAAGAAAAGTAGTCTTTATGAGTGAAGGTTTTTATGTATAGATTTTTCAGTACATGTTTCATTGGGGAAAAAAACTATTGAAGGAGACAAAAGTTGAAGTATTTACAGACAGTTGGTCTTTCTGTACAGGTGGTCGCTAGTAAAGGTTTGACTGTATGTTGGGGGCCCCTTGTCTGCACACCTAACATTTCACTTTAAATTGACAAGCTTTCCCTTTGGTATTCATCTAATGGCTGACCTCATTTTAATCCTCATATTCTAGAGAGTAATTGTGCTGAAATTCTCATTAAAATTCGAATAAGAACAGTGTCATTTTCACAAGAATAGGCGACGGTGTCAATTTGACACTAAAAATTGGAAGGTTCCCATGTCTGCGCACTCATTCATATTTTCTGGATTTTTTGCATGAAAGGTGGCATTTTCAAGGCATGAGAGTAAAAATACATGTAATAGATGTTTTTCACCAGTTTTTCCTCATTTTTTTCACTGATAATACATATCATTGAAATTGATATGAAAATGATGTGTTCGTTGCATCTTTTGTGATGTTAGAATTGCGCAGTTACCTGTATGTGCAGACTTGGGCACTGCGCAGACATGGAGCAACAAACCATACTACTGAAATCTCTCATTTCTACAGGCTTTATACGTGGGCCACCTTGCATCCATTAGCCAATGGGTGGATTGCTTGTTCTAATTTGCTCAGAATGAATATCACGGGGAATTCTTTCTGTGTCTTATACTCTTAGGATTTGTCAATTCTTTCCTTTAGGTCCAAATTATTAGGTTACCTCCATGAAATAGGTCACATTTGATACCCTTTTTACATTTTCCCCTTTCTTTTTAGATTACCAAGTTTTCTTATTACAAAACATCTATCGGTAAACGTTGCATTAGCAAACAGTTTTTCAGACAGTGATCAATCTTGTGATTGTATTTAGAGTCACCCTCTTTCCAAAGTAAAATTGATCAATTTTAAAAAATGCCCTGAGCACAGTAAAAAGGCAAAAAGGGGTTAATAGGAACGACAATTGGAAAGTTTTTTTTTTTTGGGGGGGGGGGAGGGGATTAAGCTGAGAAGGATGCTGGCATTTACGGGAGCAAATTGCAATTTTCTTGTTGTTGTTGTTGCTTGTGGTACATGTGGTGGTGGTGGTGGTGGTGTTTGGAAAAAAATAGAAAATAGCTTCTCTATTTTTGATTCATACATTTTATTTCAAGAGATTGGCTTTGTATTTGACATTACAGTCATTCAGATATATAACATTGAAGGATTTGATATGATTTCCTTACATCCATTTAACCTGTTGAGCAGTATCAGGCTGGGGTCTATGGAAAATGTGTGGTATACTGATATCAAATTGTGCCCAGCGGGTTAATACTGAAACCTCACTATATATGCAAGATGCAATCTATTCCATCAAATTCCATCAATAAATTCAAATGATATGCTCAGGGGGACTGGCATCATAAAAATGGATTATGAATGTCCTGACTGGAGTCTTTCACCCTGCCTTCTGCCCCTAATCTCTTGATCCCTCTAGTCCCCAAACACTTTGATGTCATACTACCTTTAACATTTTTGTGATAAGTTCAAAGCCAAAGGGCTGTTGAAGTCTTCTCATTTCTGACTTGATATTATGAATAAGATCTTTGGGTAATCTTTAATTGTATTGTTCTATTTAAAATGCATCTCATTTTTATATGTTAAGTCTATCTAAAGGCTCTATTGGCTAGGACATTTTATCCTGTTATTTTTCTTAGTTTTCATATCATACTGTAGTTTCTGTTTGATACCATCATTCAGAAATAATGGAACGCCTCATTCTATTTTATAATTCATAACGAATAAAAGAATGAATAGAATCTACATCATTCCGGGGGAAATGCTCAACAAACTTGTCTGATTTTGTCTTCCTATGTACAGCCTGTTATATGCTTAGTGCATGTGAATTTTGGTTCCAGTGTTGATAATTTCTTCTTTATTTTTAATCTTTCTAGATCGTCATCATCATCATCATCATCATCATCATCATCATTATCAAAATACATTATAGAGCATACTTGTATTGTGCCATCTCTTTTGTTAAACTATTCTGAATTATCATCATCATCATCATCATCATCATCATCATTATCATCTCATTACATGTATCATCATCATCCTAATTCTAACATCACCTTTCCCATGGGAGGTGGGGGCAGGGAGATGGGTCGGGATGTTTTGTTCATTGATCTCTGCAACATCTACCAGGGATAATGTGCTATATACTTGAGAGATTATTTTATTATTGTGATTGTATGTATTTCATTGTCATTTTTCCAGGGTGATTTAAATCACTCACTGCTCCTTTTTAAGTTCAGAAGGTGGAGAGAAACGCTATGTTACTTGTGTGACATATGTGAACTTTCCTGTATCACAACTTCTGCATTAACTCTTAATCCACTCACGCTCTATTTTTCCTGAAAGTTTTCTGTATCATGCCTTTTCATGAAAGTTTGTGTATCATGTCTTTTCATCGTCTCTTCATTTTAGATTGGCTGCGATCGGAGTAATCAGCTAATCGACATCTGCAGGGCCCGGGGTCTGGAGGGGCTAGTGTGCGACTCGCTGACTCTACCCTTCGGCGATGGTAGGATGGACGCATGCATCTGTATTGCTGTCATTCACCATATGTCTACCAAAGTAAGTACCATTTATGGAGCCAACACAGTCATGACCCTGTTCAGATATGATGCTTAAATTGCTAAACCCCCCCCCCCCATCCCCCAAATAAATGAATAAATAAATAAATGAAATGAAAAATAAATGAATGAATAATAAATGAATAATGAATAAATAAATCAAAAGAATGAAAAAACTAATGAATGTAATTAAAAACTAAGAATTAAAAAAGAGATAAATGAATGAAGAAATAAAGTTGAATTAAAAAGCATAATGATAAATAAAAATTCAAAAAAGAAAAATGTAAATGTTACACATTTTCTAACCCCATAATAATTGTATGTTCAGAAGAATTGCTTTTTACATAACATACTTTGACTATGGGGTGAGAAAATGTGTAACTTCCAAGAAAATTGAGAAAATGTGAAATTTCATATACAAAGTGAATGGAGACCTGATCGCATATGATGTCATCTGTGTTGCCAATTTGCAGAGCCGAGAGTAGTTTACTAGAAAATGTAAACGAGTGTAATTTTCTTATTCTTTGACCGATTTTGCTCATTTCTTTTTTAAATATGCTGTTCAAATTTATCTCCTTTTATTGAAACAGTGAAACTTCTAGGGTGGACATAATTACCCTTTAAGTACAACCTCACTCAGTAAGAAACAGACTAATGTCTCTCAGTTTTTTTTGTTATTTTTATGCCTCTGCCCACCGAAAAGGTGGGTGCCAGAGGCATTATGTTTTTGGGTCGTCCGTCCATCCCGTTTTCGTTCTCGCGATAACTTAAAAATCGTTTAAAGGATCAGCTTCAAATTGGCCTGTGTATGCATATGGGAGGGACAATGGTCTGATTAGATTTGAGGGTCACAAAGTCAAAGGGCATAGGTCAAAGATGTCATTGTATACATGAAAATGAAAAAAAATCAACATAAGGTGCCATATATTTCCGATCTAGCAATGGCAGAGGTATACATGCAAACCTAGTTCTTTATTTATTTTTTAAAGTTAGGACATTATACTCTTATTTATACATGTACTGTAAGGAAAATTCCTTTTCCCCCTCATCCTCCCAATACCCAACTGCAAAATTAAACCTGGCATGCAGTAGCAAGTTAAAACATGAGTTTTGTGAACACCTGTAGAGCTACAGTCACTATCACTTCAATTCTATGCATGGAGAGGATTTAATTCAGCTCTCTGTGCATGCATCACTGATTTTTTTCCAATAACATTGAGTCAAACGTTTGAAACACCTCACTCCATAGGTGCTTCATTCGGAATTAAGAGGCTAATTCTACAATTAGATGTTTTGAGAACTTTTCAAATCAGCATGTTTTTCATGTTTCGTTCCTGAGGCTGTTTAAATTTGGATTATATGCCTACGTTGTCTTGTAGACATAACAGTGATATGAATGCTAAAAAAGGGTTACTGGCTGTGTATGTATTCTACTTCATATGTTTATATATATGGATATTGAATAATGACATTTTACATGGTTTATATTCCATATCACTTATTTACGTAATTATGAATACTCAAAAGGGATATTGAACTGTTTATGCATTCCACTACATATATTTACATAATGGAAACTGAATATTGAGTATTTGTATTCCATATCACACATCGACTGAAAAGGGATATGGACTGCTTATGTATGCTACATGCACTTCATACTTTTACATCCATATATGGAAATTGCATGTTTTGTATTCCATACCATATATTTACATAACATTATGAATGCTTGAAAAGGATATTGACTGTTTACATGGTTTATATTCAATATCACATATTCACATGATTATGAATGCTGAAAAAGGATATTAACTGTTTATGGATTCCGCAACATAAGTTTACATATATGGAAACTGAATATTCGACAGTTTGTATTCCATATTACACATTTACTGAAAAGGGATATGGACTGCTTATGTATGCTACTTCATACTTTGACATACATACATGTATATATGGAAATTGAAGTTGACTGTTTGTATTCATACATTTGCATAACAGTGATATGAATGCTGAAAAGGGGTACTGGCTGTGTATGTATTCTACACCATATATTTCTATATGGAAATGAATATTGACTGTTTACATGGTTTGCATTCCATATCACATATTTACATGATAATAATGAATACTGAAAAGGGATATTGAACTGTTTATGCATTCCATTTCATATTTATTTACATTTACAGAAACTGAATATTGAGTGTTTGTATTCCATATCACACTTCTACTGAAAAGGGATATGGACTGCTTATGTGTGCTACTTCATACTTTTATTTACATGTACATATATGGAAATTGAATGTTGACTATTTGTATTCCATATCTCATGTGAATACTGTAAGACGGTCAATCTCCATTTTTTAGATTATAAAAGTTGATCTCTCCTCTATTGAGAACTCAGCAGCATGTACACACATGTATCATTTTATAGAAGAGCATTTACTAAACTGAATTCTGACTTCTTATTCGACTGTGTATGATATTACAGTTAAGCAGCCATGTTCAATTCCCCCCCTTTTTTTCTGATACTGGTAAAATTTCCCTCAACTGATCATGTATAACTGCAATCATATTTTCTTCTTCTTTTTTTTCAACCATAGGGTTATAGGCTACCTTAACAAATACGTTTCATGATGATCATGTATTCAAACTCTAGTTTGCTTGTTATAGCTATCCACTGCTAAGCAAGCTAGTGTACACTCAAACGTGCACAGGATAATCTTTCTTTTAACTTCTCTTTGTTAATCAAATCTTATCAAAATAACGTTTACTTTCTCTGTGATGAATTCGTGAACCATTATAAATTAAATTGTCTCGATCTTGTATACATCATGAAATACCTTTCCTTACGTATTCAAGTTCACCATTCACTTCGCTTTTACAATCTTGAATGTTATTGTTAGCAAAACTTAGCAATATCCAAGCAGGTAGAAATACCTATTACGTAACACTCACCGAATAATACACTCATACATAAGCACTCATGTACTGTAACCTGTTGCACTCATTCCATCTATCCACCCACTAGATGAAAGCAGTTTTTCCTTTATGTTCTAAACTGCAAATGACCAGCCCTAAATTTCGCTTTCGTATATTCTTTAAGCTTGTAAATACCTTTTTTATTGTTCATTATCGATTTGAGGAAGTATCCAACTTCATGCCATTATTTATTTCTGATTTTTTTTTTCTCTCTCTGCTTTCTTCTTTTTGTTTTACTTTTGTTTTGTTTCGCTCTTTTTCAAATTACAATACCCGAGTTAGTAGGGGAAAAAAGTCCATTCGACCTTCACGGTAACTTTTACACCAACTAATAAAACGTGGGATTATGTTCATAACACAACCATTGAAAATTTGAGCGATTATGGGTTAAGGAAAATTGAGGGGAAAAAAGCAAAGAAATCTACATACACACCTTTATAACTTACACTTATTGATTAATATATCTTGAAAGTAAATCGATGCAATTTATTGCTGAAATCATGGATAAATTTACATGATTACAGGCAAAGCAATGATACTTGGGTATGCTGTGCATGTTTGCATCTTTAGGACTTCATTACCATGATTACGACCACCTTGAGCGAGTAGTTACCACAATGTCAAGCTCCATGTCGTTCTTTTCTTCTTTTTTTTGTGTGCATTTCGACTTTGCCGTGAAAACAAGCCATCTTCGTATTGTGCACTGCTGAGTTCGATTTTCTTTCAATCTCCCCCTTCTGCCCTTGTAAATTCATTGGGTGATGTTTCAGTGAACCGGCCTTTTTTCCAGTATAGGCTATGTATAGTATGTTGTGTGTGTTATGACACATGCTGCATTAAGGTGATTGCTCCATTTGTCCTGATCTGACTTAGTTTTCTTTTATTTTTTCCTAAACACACAGCGGGGATGATTTGTTCACACGGCAGTGTCGACAAACCATGTTTTCCTACATTGTTATTTCTTTTTCTGATTTTACTTCATACATCTATTTTCTTGATAATCTCTTTATCTCGTCTCTTTCCCTTTCATAATACGCTCGAAAAGTCGTGCTCTAAATTCCATCTTTAAGTATAAACTAGTTACCAACCATAATTTGGAATGAAAAAGCGTAAGTTAGACGCAAACAGCGATTTTATTATCCTTCGTCTCACGAGACAATCACTAAGAGGACCACTTTGCTTGAATTTGAAAATGCCGTTATGTGCCTCCCTCCGTGTGATACGCCAATGCACACAGTACGGTATGTTCAGAAAACCCATTTTATACATTTCAAGCACAACAATATCCATGTGAATAATAATCCAATTAATATTAACATTGACAACAATACTACTGAAGAAAAGAAGAGTTCGAAATTCCTGGGTGTCATTATTGATGACAATTTAACTTGGAATGATCACGTAAATCATGTTACACTACATGTATGTATTTCTCGAGGTGTAGGAATTATTCATAAGTTAAAGTTTATGTTACCACGAGTAACTCTGTCTTTACTATACAATACAGTAATACTTCCTTACAGAACATATTGTAATATTGTTTGGGCCAACTTTGGAATTACCAAACTCAACCCTATTCTCACCTTACAAAAGCGGGCTCTTCATATCTGTATAGGATCGTCTTATTTTTCTCATTTGGATCCACTATTCTTTAAGCTTAAAACATTGCAGGTTTCTGATTTGAATGTCATGCAAGTTGCAGTTTTTATGTTCAAATACAAAAAACACCAACTTCCCTCCTCATTTCAAAATTTATTTAATCTAAACAGTACAATTCACACATACCTTACCCGTATTTCTGGAAATTTTCACCTAACAAACTCAAAGTTATTAATAACTCATAAATCAATTAGACACCATGGCCCTGACTTATGGAACAATTTACCCGCAACTATAAATATGTGTCCCTCACTTTATTCCTTTAAAGCCACTATGAAGCGCAACCTAATATCATTGTATTCAAATCTGCCACATTGACTATACTTGTACTTATTTTTATATTATTTTTCTATTTTACTTGCACTGCACCCTCATGACCTCTTGTTAAAAAATGTGTAAGTTTTACATGTCACTTTTTTACCTTGAGGCCGTCGTCAACATCAAGCAGGTCGCTCATGACGACGGTCTCCTGCGTTCTGAAATTCAGTTAAATAATATTTTTCATATTCCTTTTTTTATATTCAGAAAGAGATTGTAAATGATTTGTGTGTCTAAACTGTATACGCATAAAATCTATGTAATAATTGATTATGTTGTATTGTGTTGAACATGTTGAACGCAGAAATAAATTTCAAACAAACAAACAAACAAGAATCATTTTCTACCATTAATTTTGATCCTTACATGTCTCCTTCCTGAAACTCTGAAAATGTACATGAAATGACATATGTGGGACTACTAAAAGAATTAATGTAAAAAAAAAAAAATCTCATTTCATTAGCACACTTTAAAATTGTATTTTGATAGAAATGCAGTAAATCAAAACTGTTTATTACACTGTATGAACTGAATTTCCAGATGCCTGAAGAAAAGAAAACACCAGTAAAAAGGTGTTAAAACCCCCCTTTATCTCATGATTGGACTAGTATTATGTACTAACTGTAAAATATATATCAATAACTATAATTATAATGTCACCTACAAATCAAGCAGTGAAATTATGAAATTTACACTCTGAAACAAAGATAATAACTGGAAAATAACTGAAAAATTATCATTTCATTTAACTTTGCTCATTAGGTGTGTAATTTATGTCCTAAGATGACCTTTAATTTTCCACATCCTTTTTCGTAATAAACGAAATTTGAATTACCCCTGTAGCTCCAAACACTGCCTACATTGTTCTATTTTCACACTTGTAAGTTATAGGTCTACCAGTATATAAGAATTACCTATGGTGTAATAATAGAGGTTGAACATGCCCATGTTTTCTTTTTTGTCGCCAAAAGGTGAAATTTCCCTGTAAAATGCAAGATTACTAATCGTGGAATTGCCCAAAACATGCAAGAAGCTCTTTTGGTTTTGCAGGAGGATTTTGGCATCCTGAATGAGAATGTAGGCTGATTGCCTGCACCTCCTTCCCCCATGGTGTGTGGAGATGAGTAGTTTTGACTATCATTGTGTCAGTCACAATACACAGTCTGAACATCAGTCTAGAGTGATGGAGAGCAATTCTTTTCTTGTATGTGCAGTGGGTTTTTACATCTTGGAAAGACTGCAATTCATGCTATGTATACAGATATATGGCAGGATTTTGTTCCCTATCTTTGATTTCATTTCTGTCATGCTCAAAATGTATGAACATGGTATGCTTTTGGGGAAAACCCTCTTTGTAAAGCATGAGATGGTGAGAAACTTTGTCTTTTTCCTGATGCTATGTGTACTTAGAAGCATCATTTGAAGTGTGGTTAAAACCTATTTGAGGAATTGTAATCGTTAAAATAAAATTTATTTAAGAAACTATTACAAGCTAATAGCATTACAAAATAGATGGCAGTTATTACAAATAAGAGGGAGAAGAGGAAGAATCATAAGACCAATCAGAAGAAGAAGGAGGAAGAGGAAGAGGATGAAACCTAACCCATGCTGAAAAGGGCACCACCAAGGGTGGAGCCTGCAGCTTAATTTGACTCAACACAGGAAGAAGAAGAAGAAGAAGAAGAAGAAGAAGAAGAAGAAGAAGAAGAAGAAGAAGAAGAAAAAAAAAAGGGAGATGGAGGAAGAAGAGGAGGAGGAGAAGAAAGAGGATGAAGAAAAGGAAAAGGAGAAGGAGGAGGGAAACAGTAATTAGAAACAAAAAGAGACAGAGAGGGAGAGGGAGAAAAATGAACTCAACGATATAGTGAAAACTAAACAAGTACCTAGAAATAATTGTGCCTAACTTTGACATTTTGAACTTTTCATACTAATTTTAATAGTTGCATCAGACTAATCTTCTCTGGAATCATACCACCCCCTAGAGTAGTTATGAAAGTTGTTTATGATTGATGTGCCTATGTGATTAGCTGTTGTGACATATGGAGGAATGACCCTTGAGATTTTGCATGATGGCACATTCACACATGCATTGTGGAATTTCTAGGTTAGTTCATCTGGGAACTGGGACGTGACTGGGTATCTATGATCAGTGATTATAAATAATTTTCATGTAAATGCTTTGCTGTAATGGAATAATTGAAATGTGGGATGTCCATGATGTAATGAAGAGTAATAATCCATTTTACCTTAGAGGTTATGTGCAGATTTGGTAGGCACTCAAAGACCATTCATCATATTTCTTTACTTTTAGCTAGGTTTGCTTGTATCATCAGCATGATACAAGCAAAACTAAGATACTGTGTTTTTTCTCTCCTCCAGCTGAATATTAGCTAAATAAGGGGTAAAAATATGCTTTTTATCTCAGGTCAGTGACGTGAAATTGCACAGCACCGTGCATGTGTAAAACTATCAAGAATTCTGTTTATGCGACAAGTATAATGAAGTGATGTGATCACTGTGCAAAAATTGGTTGGCATGCAAGGGTCATAGGGCAGAGTGTAGTTGGCTCAGTCGGTAAAGCGTATGCCTGTCGAACCAAAGATTGTGGGTTCGAGTCCAACCCAGACGGATGGCTGAAGCCTAGGTTGTGTGTTATTGTGCCCCTCCCCTGTTACATAGGCACAGGCTATGCTACAGTGGAAAACACTCTGTGCCTCGGATAGGACGTTAAATGGAGATCCCCTTTGCATGTTAAAGATCCCACTGCACTATTCGTATAAGAGTAGGGGGAAACCCCGGTGTATGTGGTCCACCTGCACACCCCCAATCGTGATGTCGGGAGGAGAGACCTGAGGGTTACAGTGATTCAGTTTGCTTTTCTCCTCCCAGGCACAGGTGATGCCAAACCAAATAATAATAAAAATAATAATGATAATAATAATAATTTTATTGCATTCTTTTCAGATGTTACGCTATAATTCACCGGAAATCTTGTCTGGAATACCACATTATCTCACATACAGCTTTTAATGCAAGGCAGACAGAGTGAGGCTTCATGCCAATTTTCTGTTTGCTACCCAAACTGTACATAAACTTTTAATGAGCCAGTGTTGCAAGGTCTGTTGAATAATACATTTGGGGGATCCATTTTTTTCCCTGTGCTAGAAACATCTTGCCCTGTTCATGTTCACTAGATGAATATTTTACTGTTCATTGGTAATCTAGTCATCCTTTCATGTCACCATTCCTATTCTGTTCTGTTTTGATTTACTTTATTGGTGTAAAGTAAATTTCATTGTAATTTCTTGATGTATGGTTGTGTAATTTACTGGGGTTTTTTTTCAATGTACTGACCTTTGTAGGCTTTTGCCCACCTATTTTTTCTTTGTGTGTATTTCTGATTGTTGTGGAGTGAACTTGAACTTGACATTAACCTGCTGGCTAAGTATTGGAACCTAGTGGCCCTCGTATAAAGCCTTTAGGAATGAGATAATCCAGTTTCCAACAGGTTAAAAATGAGTAACAACAAATAGTTGCAAGGCTGCCAAGGTGAAGCAAATGTTGAATGTATAAGATGTATCAAAAGAAAAAAAAATTGGCTTAATCTATTTGCAATTTTCTGAATTAGATGGTATAAGGACTGTTCACTGTAAAGTATTTCTATCTTGATACTTTGTTACAGGCTCGTAGGCTTCAGGCACTTCGAGAGATCACTCGTGTCTTATCTCCTGGTGGGTTGGCCCTTGTCACTGTCTGGGCAATGGAACAAGAACATGAGAAAGAGAAGTCCAAATACATTTCGAAGAAGTTGGAGGCTTGTAGAGATGATTGCAACCGTTCATTGAGGGACCTTAGAGGAAATTCGACAGATACAGGTGGAGGATTCAGGAACTCAAGTAAAGATAGAGACAGGAAGAAATGTGATCTTGCTAAAGAGGCATGTGAACACATATGCTCCAAAGCTGAGAATGACATTGGTGAGGACACAGGTTGCAAAACACATTCAGCTCAACCTCCTAGTGTCCTTTGTGGCGATTCTTTAGACAGGATACCACATGAACTTGAACAGGTTTCACATCATGAGATCGTACTTAACCCTCAAGGTTTAACAGATTGTAGCACTGGAAGGTTAAGCCATCAGGGCCCTGATCTCAAAATAACCCCTAATCTGAGCAGTCATAGCTTATCAGAGAGGTTGCAATATGTGAATAGTAGGAGTGAAGTTTGTACTGATTTCAGCAGTGAGATCCCTGACAATCATGGTGGCAGGAGTAGGATAAGTGATAATGATGATGTCAGGAGTGGGATCAATGAAAAATGCCAAGTTCGTACAGAGACAGACCAAGAAACACCAACAATTTACACTGCAGGCGGTGACCAACCTATCTCCCACTTTGAGAGCACCAGCAGTGTGCATAACAGTGCTGGATTAAGAGAGACCATTTTGGTCCACAAGAACAGAACTCAATTTGTGCAACAGGATCTCCTTGTTCCTTGGCACCTGAGGGGTCAAGCATCCAAGGGTTCTGAAAATCCTAGTGGCAGTTCAAAGAGCAGGGACAAAGAGAAGGTATTTTTCAGGTACTATCATGTTTTTGTGAAAGGCGAAATGGAAGAATTATGTCAAAGTATTGAAGGAGTCATAGTAAAGGATACATATTATGATCAAGGTAACTGGTGCATTATATTCCAAAAATTATGACAGAAATCGAATTTCAGAAAGTTTATTTAAGGCAGCATCTGTTTGGAAACAAAGATTAAAAAATCATACTATAACACTTTAAACCATATCAAATTTCCTTCCAGCTGAATTTGTCAAGTGCATACTTTCTTTTTATGAAGGAAAGATACATGTAATTACGATATATTAAAAGAGTCTTGATTTACTTCCATTAGTTTCTTGTTTCTTCAGAAGTTTATACATGTAACTTTGATCAATAAAGTATTAAATTGTTGATAACATAACACAGGAGTATCATAGAAGTGGTTTGGTCTAGTTGCTAAATCTCCAGACTGTGAACTAAAAGGTATGGGTTCAAACCCGTGAAGCATCACTAATAACCTTTGGCAAGACATTAATCTACATCTGCCACACTCAACCCAGGTGAAGTAGGTGGGTATCTCGCAGGATTTATTCCTTGAATCCACCAAGTGGCATGCTTGTTGGAGCTATAATAGCCATGGTAGTAATATCCATAGTTCTTAAAGAAGCACAAGGAGACATTATTATCATAATGTGTTATGCCCTGTACAAGAATGGATTATTATTATTATTATTATTGTTGTTATTGTTATTAATTCATGATCAGTTTTTGTGAAGGCACCTTCTGACTTATTCAAATTCAAGTCATAGAATCAGTCTAAAGTTGAAAGTTTATTTCAGGGAAGATTTTACAGAATTGTGTGACAATTTTTTTTCTGAATTACAGTTATTGTGCTATTTATACTTAAGGAGTCATATTTACAGGTATTGGTTTACACATAGAATTCCATAAATTATTATTAGACGTGAGTGTACTAAACGTTGATGATACATTGATAATTTTGCTAACTTTCATTACTTTTTTAGAATCCATTCTAAGATTGATTATTTACATGACCATGTCAAAATATTACTAATTTTATGACAGAATCATACTTTAACTGCCTTAAGCCTTTCTAACTGTGCTGTACAATATGCATCTTACAATAATAATAATAATAATAATAATAATAATAATAATAATAATAATAATAATAAACTGTTACCAACTTGAAATTTAATATTCTTCCATGGTCAAATTAAATTAATAGTTTTGTAATGCCCTGTTTTGGTGCAGTGATGCATATTGTGTGTGGATTAATTCGTGATGGCTTTACAAGTGGTTTCAAATGGCTTCAAGGCAACAGTTAATGGATTTTATTTTTAGAGTGCACAAGAGCAAGGACAAGGAGAGAAAGAGAGAGAGAGAGAAAAAAAGAGGCAAATTGGCTTGTAACGGAATGTATGAATTAGAGATAAATGGACGAGATGAGCACTGGGAGAAAGAAAAATGGGAGGGTAATGTATGTATGTATGTATTAATCTTCCTGTCGTGGAAAAGTCTTGGAAGAAGGAATTGAAAAGAAGGAGAAGAAGATGAAGAAGATGAAGAAAAAGAAGAGGGAGAAAAAGAAGATGAAGAAAAGACGGAAGAAGACGACGGCAATGACGACAAGAAAAACAAAGGAGACGGAGAAGAAGAAGAAGAAGAAGAAGAAGAAGAAGAAGAAGAAGAAGAAGAAAGAAGGAGAAGAAGAAGAAAGAAGAAGAAGAAGGAGGAGCAGGAGGAGGAGGAAACCCAGCCCCCGTCGTCCGTTAGCTGGCAGTTTCTCAGTGTCAATGGTAAACCTTTTTTTTTCGCACTGCAGAGCCTCCTCCTCCTCCTCCTCCCGAACCCTAAAAACTATCTCCAATACTACCATATTCCAAAAGTACCTAACGACCAGCTTTTAAAATAGTTGCGCGTCTGTTGAGTTTTTAAGTTGCGACAAAAGGATCATATTCTTGATCTTGATCCTCAAATCTGCGAGGAATATCATTATCTCCATCGTCGGCCAATATAAGTCACGTAATGGAAATAAAATCAGATTCATGATCTGCCTCATTGGACGTGCATCAGGTCGAGCTTTAATCGGTTCATTCTGGATTCGTCACTCTACGTCCATCCTTAATGATTTGAAACTGAGTATCTTTTTTCCAACATCTTGCAGCAGGATAGATTATAGATATTATATCGCAGTAGGCTACGCATCAGTTATTTCGAATGATAAGTTTATGTAACAGGTTTTTTTTAACTTCTAGAAAAGTGGCGCCTACGCCTGCAATAAAATAAAATAGAAAAATATTTAAAATGAAATACCGGTAGAGAGCAAATTGCAATGCAAGGGTTCCCGTTAAGTTTGAGTGTCTGCTCAACCCAGCTCATGCAAATGTTTCTCTCTCCTTGTTGGTCAGACCCCCCCCCCCCCGGGGGGGGGGGGGTCACTTCCATTGAAGAGTGGACAGCATTCGCGAGAAAAAAAAAGCGGAAAAGGGGTATTTTTTCAGGGGTAGGCGCGGAACGCGAATAGAGTGTAAAAAACGCCCAAAAATGAAAAAAGCCCCCTAAATAACGATAATCTAAAACGCGAAAAGGGTATGTAATTTGCACCGACTGCGGGACCGACTGTAACAAGACCCGTGAACGGAAAATCCTATAACGCCACAGTGTAAAACTTAATAAGACAGTGAATTATCTCGAGATAAAAACGGCTCCAAACTTTCAGTGGATCCCACTATCACTCTCAAGGTATGAAAATGGGAATATCCTCTTTTAGGGTATGAAGAAATCCCTGTTTAGGATGTGCAAATCTGGGACATCTGCACAAAATCCGTGTTTAGGGTGTCCTAGCGGCCTGCCCTTGAATCCTCGTTTAGGGTGCTTTTTTAGGACGATTCTCGCGGATGCTGTCCACTCTTCAATGGAAGTGGCCCCCCCCCCCCCCCGGGGTCAGACCGCATCGACAATAATAACTGTAACGAGATTTTAAATAATAATACAGCTGCCTTATCGGTATTAACAAGCACAAGCATACTCGCCCTCCAGAAAACATGCACAGTAGGTGTACCTTTATATAAAAAAATCTCGTTATCGTTCTCCTAGCGTTCTGATCATGCATTTAGTCTTGAAAGATGAAATAAAGTCCATCAGTCATCACAATAAATTCATATTTAAATGACTGAATACCCAAGAGCAATCTTCCAAGATAAAATTTCAGTCAGTAGCAGATTTTAATGACGACACTAGGACATTGGCCATGATTGCGAAGATTTTATTCTTATATTTATCATGTTTATGGGCATTGCGCCGTGAGGACATCTATATTGCTCTGACGATATACATGTCGAAAGTTGAAGCAGGTAGTTTGCAATATTTGCGTTTAGCTTTTACTTCTCTATCTTTTTCTTCCTTGATGATAATGATGATGATAATAATAATGATACCACCACTACTATACTACTAAACTCCTCCTGCTATTACTACTTGTGATTATATATATATATATATATATATATATATCAGTTCTTGGCTCCCGCGGTGTTATTATTTGACTCTTTGATATATATATATGTATGTTTGTATAGATATATATATTTGTGATCAGGTAACATATACAACAGCTTTGGCAACTCTCGTGGTGATAAATACATGTGAGATCAATTGAGAGAATAATAGCGTAGCATGAATCAAAGTTCCCCAGAGCTGTCCTACGATTTTGGAATTTTTTTTGCAAAGGTTGAAATAATGTGTGTGTGTGTATATATATATATATATATATATATATATATATAAGAACTAAAAAACGAATAAAAAAACTCCGTAAACCAAAGAAATTTCACGAATTTTCGCCCTTAGGGCTTTATGAAGTGTTTAATGTCAATTTGAAAATGCGTCGTTTATTTGACATTGTTTAAACAATGCGTTGTTTAATTGGCATTAAACACTTGATAAAGCCCTAAGGGCGAAAATTCGTGAAATTTCTTTGGTTTACGGAGTTTTTTATTCGTTTTTTAGTTCTTGATATCACCAACTCCGAGCAGAACACTATCTACTTTGTATATATATATATATATATATATATATATATATATATACATACATATATACATACTGCACGCGAAGCGTGCGAATCACCTAGGGGGAGGGTGCAGGCCGGGAAGCTCCGACGTTGCTTTGTCTTTGTTCCTTGTCTGCTCCCGCTTTTCTTACGTTTTCTTACCTTTTTCTTTTCGCGCTCACGCTCTTCCCCCCTTTTTCCCCCTCTCTTTCTGGCGTTTTTTTTTTTTTTTTTTTTTTTTTGGGGGGGGGGAGGACCGCCCCATCGCCACCTGGCTACGCGCCTGGTCATGAGTCTAGATCTTTGTCTGTCACAACAGAACACAAAACCTTGATTGATCTCTGAAGTCACCCCTAAAAGAGTTTTATTCTTATTCACTCTAAATGCACTCCTTCTCAAATTCACCCGTAACAGAGTGAATGCGTTCACTCTTTTTTGATGAGTGAAAGAATCGTTGGAATTGTACTTTTACACTTAGAACCATTAGGGATTCATAGGGCCCCTTAACAGAAAAAGCCACCAGTGTTTGAAAAAAATAATGGATACTACTAGTATCCATGAAAAAATATAGGCTGTTATTTTAGCAAACACACAAATATTAGGGTGTGAAAATCACTAAAAACTCGTTTGGTGTAAAACGACTCCTGAACAGAAATGAACCCTTTCCCCTTCCTTTTTAGTAAAAAAACAAAAACAAAAACAAAACAAAGAGGAAGGGGGAAAAAATCAGGGTTTGATATTTCAAAAGCAATATATATTATACATTTAACCATAAAAACTCCTTCCAGGTCAGCCCGAAAAACATGGAGGCTTCCTTTATAATCAACCCTTCAGCTGACTTAAAAGTAGGGAAATTCAAGTTGGTGAATTTGTGAATGAACAAGTGATCCAAAAATAAAAGGGGGGGGGGGGGGAATGGTGAGAGCAGGGGGGGGGGAAATAGTGAGAGCATTTGGAACCGAATCGGATGACCAGCATCCGATACATGAATGCATTAATTAATATATATATATATATATATATATATATATATATATATATACATATATAGACACTTAAAACGAACTGAAATAAGAATATGAAGAAGGATTCTAGAATTACCAATATAACAGCTGACGCGGAAGCTAACTTGATACATCGTGTTCATTTAATGAATGAGAGTAAAATTTATAGATGTGTGTTAAACATTTCAAATTTTGTCCCCGCCTCGTCCCCCCCCCCCCTCCAAAAGGGAACGAATGAATAAGATTATAACTTTATAGACAGAATGGAGTTATCGGAATACAAATCCCATTCCTCGCCGAGCGCTCCCCCCCCCCTTCCCCTCCACAAGCATAACTTCACACAACTGTTCTTATTTCCTGACCCCCCCCCCCCCCATATGAACAGGAATCAGTGTATTTCTACTATCTATTTCTACGTGTATACCGAACGATGCTCGTTCTGCCAAGTGTGGCTGATTTGGAGTAGTTTGATTGGCTCCAAAAGGTGACCAGAAGAGTACACTTTTCTTTAGGGGTGTTACCATGACGTGATACGTTAGCACAATAGAGATTCGGATCGCCTTCGCAGCTAAATCCTTCGTCGAATGGTCGAAAGGAACGAATCGCCTGGTTGGAACCAATCGCCTATGACCTTCGCATTTAGTCGACCAAAGCGGATCTAATCGGCGGGTAAATATTCAGCCGATTGGTTCCGGAGGATCCAATCGACTGCCCGGAACAAATCGACTATGACACCGGCATGGCCGGGGATGCACGCGATTCTCGCGTCCCCAGTCAAGCGCCAGAAAGCACTCGACTACGATACCTCCCCCTTGACATGCTTGTCGGGCAACGCACTTGTATTACGCCTCTATCTACTTTAAAATATTTTTTTGAAAAATTTTCGAGGCGATCAATCTGAGAGAAGAGAGAAAGGTAGAAACAGAAATGAGATGAAACAAGAGTACAGAATCATTACTGGATTACATTCTGCTAAGTGCTTTAGAAAAGACGACCGTTTTCAAGCTTTATCCTTCCATTACATAACACTAATATATAAGCATAAATAAAGCTATATCCAGTTATGATAATAACAAATAATAATCCGCAACTTCGCCTCAGGAGGGAGATGTTATCTCACCTTGCGATGATCTATGGAAAGAAAACTATTCGTGGGCAGGGGTGTCAATCTGTTTTATATCTTTGAGGGGACACAGAAATTTTCCCCATAGGTGTCTCCTTTTATCCCTAAAATTCGCTTACAAGAGAGAGAGAGAGAGAGAGAGAGAGAGAGAGAGAGAGAGAGAGAGAGAGAGAGAGGTGTATCTTAATTTACCCAATTTTTTTTTTCTGAGAAGGCAAAAACAAACAAACAATTAAGAAGAAAAGAAAAAAGTCCTTGGCTTTTTCAGGTGTCTCTTTTTACCCCAAAATTCACTGACAAGCGAATAAAAGACTTCCATAATGGGGAGGGGGCATACCCTATTGTGTCCCCATCTTTGAAATTTTCATTGGGGAGGGGGACGTATTTCCCTGTCCCCCTATGATTGACGGCCACGTTTTGGGACCCTTCTTTCAGAATAATACATTTCGTGCATTGCTAGAGATTATCTGAAATCGTGAATTTACTTTTTTTTTGTAAGGAGTCTGTCAGGGCAGTCAGGCTTGTCTGGAGGGGTAAGTAATTTACCCCTCCTTTAATCAAGGCTAAGTTAACGCGTTACTGCAAAAAACAGGAGAGAGGACAATTTCTGCCTGGCTCATGGTGCTTTGTCAAAGACCTTGTACAATGTGTGTGATTGATCATGTTGATTATAGAACACTTCATTTTCGTGCTGTTTCCCCCTGCTGTGCTTGAGGCAATCTTGTGTCCATGATTTGCAATTTTGCAGAGATAATGCACGTGCCATGCAGTGACAAGCGCTTTTAGGACACTCGAACTGCAAGTTGTTTGTTATTATTTTCATGGTTGCAATTGACCCTCCTGTTGTGATGTAAATCTGTTTTGCAATACTCCAAAAGCCATGCTTCGACAATTATTGTTTGTGGAACACTCGATTTTATTCTTTTTGCTTCTGTTGTAATTGAGGACATCTTTCGTTTCGAAATGCGATAATTAGAAAATTACTGCATTTGACGTGCTGCGACGTCTATGTTTATGATGTTTGCTTTTGTGTGAGTTCATGAGACAATAAACTTCGCAGGGGGTTATAAGTAAGTGTGCCGTTCTGTGACAGGATGTTTATGACTTTTGCTGCTATAATGACTGATTTAAAAAAAAAACCTTCTTGTTTTTGAAACGTGCTTTGTAAGGTTCATTGTGCCTTGCTTTAAAATAACACGTCTGGTGTTAATGATAAATGTTCTGCTGTTATACATGTATTCTTTTTTTATGTAATGTGCTTTGATTTATTCATAAGTACGTCATATGTCATTCTGTAACAGTTGTGGACGAATGATTTTCATTATACGCAAGGAAATATTTGTCCAGCTTTTCCTTTATTGGCCATGCTGTTTGATCATGTTAAAAGAAACCAACACTCTCAAGTCAAGTAGTTTTTAAATCAAAACTAAGACAGAATAAAACAGATCAGCGAAAATTTGAACGAAATCGGACGCGGAGTAAGAAAGTTATGGCTTAATGAAATTGTCTGTTTTTGACCCTACCACAGGTATTGATGGCATTTTGTTGGCAACTCTCATTATATTTTGTAACCAGAATTTCTCATATTTTTCTTTTCTTGAAGAACACATGTTTTCATTGTCCTTATCCCAAATATGATATTGTAGAAAAACGCTTCTACATGATATATCTTGGGTTTGGCTTTAAAAAATGTTCAAATCTTAAGCAAAATTAAATTGTTTAATTATGTATGTACAAAACAAATTGAGAGCTGTCCACAAATGATGTCATCAATTAGCTATGGTAATGTAAAAAAAAAAATGTCAAATAGAAAATTTCATATAGCCATAACTTTCTTATTTTGGTGTGCGATTTTGTTCAAATTTTCGCTGATGTGTGTTATTCTATCTCAGCTTTGACATGTTTGATTTAAGAACTACCTGACTTAAGGGGTTGGTTTCCTTTGAAAGATGTCAGTTGTGTCGTGACGCATTTTCAGGACCTTCGCTTCTCATACATTTTGCTTGTTTTGTGGTCAATAAAGATTAATTTTATTTTATTTTTTGATCATTACTAATTCATGGTTAATAAATGTCTTAGTACTGGTGGGTTTCTTTGAGGCCCCACTGTGGTCATTCATTATTATTTACTCAGTGTGCATGCAGCTTTTTATCTGCTAATCTGTTACTCTTTCTTTCTTTCTCTCTCTCCCCCTCTGTCTTTCTATTTCTTCATCTTGTCTTTGCAATAGCTTATTAATCCGATATCTCGACGGGACTCTCCACATTAGAAATGTTTCACTTTCTTATCTCTTTTTAAAAGAATTGCATCCTGCACAAAATAAAGTTTTCTCAAATCTTTCCCAGACGAATCATCCTGTGGTTTTAAATTGATCAAAAACACTCGGGCCTATCTCTATTTTTCCCTCTAGGTATATCCTATGGTTTAAAGTAATTCAGTTTCTTAAATCATCAAACTGTAATTAGTTCTCTATTACAGAGCCTCAAGCTCCACTAATGCACTTTAGATTATGCTTTGATTTACCGGCACCATATATCACGTAACGTTTATCTTCTGGAAAATGTCAGTAATGAATTGTATTGTCTGACGAGCTTTTTATTTTTCTCTTTTATGCTGTTTTTTGTTTGTTAGTATGTTTGTTGTCCATTAAACTGCATGATGGGGCTTTGGTAGTTTTATATTTTCTCTTCTTCCCGGTTATCAACCTTTTTTTAAAATCGGAAATACCTCGAAAGTGATCATTTGAAAATGATTGAATGGATATAAATGTAATTGCATTTAGTCTTCGTAATCAGGACCTTGTTCCATCAAGTTTGTATCGATCGCGATTGGACTGAAACTTTCTTTGTTGGAAGGAGACAGCGGGTATGTGTGAATGGTGAATTTTCAAGTTGGGGTCATGTTGTAAGTGGAATGCCACAAGGTAGTGGACCGGTGTGGTTTGTGTTGTATATAAATGATCTCCCTGATGGAGTTTACTGAGAGTAATGTATATCTTTTTGCTGACGACACAAATATTTTCAAGTATATTTCAAGATCAGGATGATCGCAATGCCCTTCAGAGAACCTTGATAATCTCAGTTGCTGGTCTGAAAAAGAATTAGTGGTAGTAAGTTTTAATCTGAAGAAATGCAGTGTACTCACTATTGGTAACTCCATGCTTACACCATGATTTGTGATAATTTACAATATGCCCTCAAAAAAGTCTTTTCAGATAGAGATTTGAGTGTGATAATTGATAAGTTCAGTTTTGAAGAGCATATGCAGACAAAGGGTTGCAAAATTCACGCCCTGTAGTCGCAAAATTCGTGACTTTGGGTTGTGAATTTCATGACTTTGGGTTGCGAAGTTTGCGACTTAGGTCGCATATTTGACGACCTACGTCGTGAATTTTTTGTACATGGCTGAGCGGGACCGTATGAACCGGAAGAAGATATTGAACAGAAGAAGATGACCCGTTTTCGCGTCGTTGACGTTGTCATCTTGACTCTGCCGTATATCAGAAGATAGCGAAGAAGAAGAAGATCTTCAAGAAGTCAGACTTTATCATCGTCGACAACGGCCGTGTGTTGACAGCTGACACAAAGTCACACACGTGCACGATGCACAGACGTGCACGTGCTCATCGTACACATGTTGATCGATTCACATCCTTCGCACTCGCACCGCTCAGCCATGTACAAAAAATTCACGACTTAGGTCGTGAAATATGCAACCTAATTCGCGAAGTTCGCAACCCAAAGTCATGAAATTCACGACCCAAAGTCAATAATTTTGCGACTACAGGGCGTGAATTTTGGAAGCACTTGTCGCAAAGTTCGCGTCTCGGGTCATGAATTTCACGTCATGGGTCACAAAATTGGTGCGAATAGGTATTATTGGTGCGAATAGTCGTGAATTTCGCGACTAGGTCGCGAAATTCGCGTCGCACATGACCTGTTATCGGGCGTACTTAGGGCCACCATACTTATTCGCCCACAACTGGAGTATGCTTATGTTGTGTCAAGCCCTTACCTTTAAAAACATAATGCATTAGAAAATTTTCAAAGGAGGGTGACAAGATTAGTCCCAGAGTTAAGGGAGCTGCCTTATGCACAAAGATTAAAACAATTGAAAATCTCCACCTTGGCAAACAGGAGAGTTTGGGATAATATAATCGAAACATACATGCTTTTTAACAAAATGATGCGGACACAATACCATGCATGCAAATCTAGAAGTGCAATTCAAAAGTCAGCTAGAGGACAGAGAAGAAAATTGTTTATTCCCAGGACCAAAACACACAAGAACTCTTTCTATGAAAGAATACGAAAAACATGGAATAGTCTTCATAATGAAGTTGTCACTGTCCCTAGTGTACACAGTTTTGAAGTTGCTTTAGATAGATGCTTGAGGAATGAGCCCATAACACACGACTATGAATGCCCTGTACCTGGAAGTCGGTGAGCCAAAGAGGAAGAATCTAGAACTGAATACAGAGGCATAATATGCCTGCGTTCAGAATCTTTCCTAGGTATCCCTAAGTATGACACATCTACACTCATAGCCTGTCATAATGTCAGAAATTCAGTAGCTTACAATAAATATTTCAAAGTGTCATTGATAACAATTTTTTTGATACAGGGCCCTGATCCTCGTTCAGAAATTACACATTTGTATATAATGCTAGAAAAAATACTCCGATAAGAGTCACGGTGAGTTTTAAATCTCGATCTTTATTTTAGAGCATATTCAGGAACTGAAGCATTGAGTGAAATGAACTGTTTATATAGTAAGACAGTTTGAGAACAAATGAACTAAATCAATTACATTACCAACAAAAGGAATGAGATTACAAACGGGAGTAATTGAGAAGGGTACCAAACAAATAGAAAGTTGAATAGGATATTGCAGTAAGAATGTTGATTAGGGAATGCCCAAATATTTGACAACAAATGAACTAACTCAATTCTGTTACAAACAGAGAAGGAATGAGAATACAAAGGAAAGTGATTGGGAAGTATATCAAACACAATGGAAAGTGGATAAACACATGTTTACAGTAAGAATGTTGATAAATATACAGAAGGAAGGATAATCAGATTGTAAAGGTACAGTCTGGAGGTTACAAAGTTCAAGTAATTGAAAAGTTGTTGAGGGAGGATAATGTATAGAATTTTACTGAACAGAGTTACAGGAAAAGGACAATAAATGATACCAGCCAAACGAAAGGGGGGGGGGGGGGTCATGAATATTAAGTTCACTAACTTAAATGGAGTTCAATGATCATTGATTCACTGCAAGGAAGACAAGTGCAGTCATGTACATTTTTACATCCACCTTCAGAACGATGAGATGGCTGTGTTCTTCAAGGAGCTCATTTTGGAAAAAAGTCCGAAAGTTAATCCAGGTACAACGGATATGGGACTAAACAGATACATGTGAAAAACAAGAAATATTACACTTTTTCAAGAACTACCCACACCCTCCCGAAAAAAGTGCTCTAAGATTATATTTCATTTTTTTCAACATTCGTTATCTTTTTAATCATCGGCAGTATTTTTCTCTTCTAACCTTGTGAAATATGATGTCGGAAAATTTTGACTTGACACTACATCATCATATGTTTATGTCCTCTAAAATGCTATCATTCTCTTGATAATCGGCAAAAAGGTTATAATCCTGCCACTTTATACTAATATTCATGAATCCTAACTTTGCGTTCTGACAAGGACTGGTCACTAAAAACAACATGGGGACAAAATGTCAGAGACATCTCATATAGAGAGGTGCACGTGTTACATTTGATACCTCGCTTGGGATGTCTTTCTTTTATTCGACAAATGTAATTTGGTTCCCAATGAAAAGCTTCAACAAGCGAACATTATAGGACCACTGCATCAAATATGATCTGGCACCTACCTACCTCCGATCTCAGTTTCATTTTGATGATAATTTCAACGACTGAGACCGAGGC
>CM057161.1:16259285-16266785 GCA_029962745.1 Echinometra lucunter | reverse complement strand
TACTACTACTACTACTACTACTGCTGCTACTACTACCGCTACTACTACCATTAATAATAACAGCATCAGCAGCAGTAATATTGGTAATATTAGTAGTACAAAAAATAACATTGAGTACAAAATCATACATTAGTTGAATATTTTATAAAGAATGGACGGTAAGGAAATAGAGCCGACAGTCTAGACCAACACTACATGAGAGGGTGGGGGATATTCTTATGTTATCTTATGATATTCTTGGTCGTTTATTTTTCTTCTTCTTTGTTTGTATACAGGTTGAGAATACCCATTTCCTGCACGATATACCCTAAAAATGGCGCCAAGGATTGCATTTAACCAGCGGGCTTATAGAAGGTTTTAAATAATCATACAGCTCATCTTTCACGTAAGTCCTCAAATTTCAAACTTTGCTCTTAACATGGCAGTTAATCTGCTCTGGATACATGTAGATGTGGAATATTTGAACTATTTGCTTCTCATTTTCTTGTAATCAGTTCTAGGTTGACAGAACGCAAGATTCGTTTCGACACGACAAGGCCTTTAAATATAGGAATAAGCACGACAGCTTAAAAGTGTGTCGTATTTGAGGTTATCAACTATATGAATTGGATTTATCAGTAGATTATATCAATGGAAAACCCCCTTTTTTCTTTATAAGTGGTGGAATTCTACATGCATTGTGTATGAATGTTTGCCTAAGAATTATCTGAAAGTGTGGAAAATCATCTGCGGTTTTCCTTGTGTGTTCTGAGAGGACTCGTGAGGAATGGTTGTAGTGAGACCGAAATCTGAATAATTATACCTAAAACTCAGTTGAATGTATCTGAAAGGGCTGAATTTGCATATGTACGGGGATCTATATGAATTAGAAGGCTTCAAGTCCTCGTCTGATATTATTTATCATTTCGCCTCTATGTTTTTTTTTCCCTAAGGTTTTCCTGCATCTCCAAAGCCTCACCATTGAGTAAGTAGGGTATCACCTACATCTAGCGTTTCTCATCAGAGGCTTCAGAGCTGTAAACTCCTTTGTTTCTTGAGAAAAAGATAGAATTACCTTCCAGTCCTAACATAATTAGGTCCTCGAAAAGATACCCTTAAAGACAATGATAGGGATAGCATTGTTTCCTCTGTTGCCGAAAATATATCACGCTCTTGATACTTGAATTAAAGCCCATTGTGAGCATGGTTGGGAATTAACCTACAAACATTTGTTTCAAGCATCTGGGATGGGATTATCGGAGAAAAAAATCTAGTGTTGTATGGATATCTTTATCCTCTCTGTATCCGAAAGAGAGAAGAAGAGAGAGAGAGGGGGGGGGGAACCAAGTGAGTATAGAATCCAGAAAGAATCTAGAATTAACATTCAACATCTTCAAAATTCGTTTTTCTCACGTTTTCTCTCCACTTCTAAAATTTCCGTCGGCACATACGCCACCTCTATTGGCAAAACAAGGAAGGAAAGGAGAAAGAAAGAGGAAAGAAATAAAGGAAAGCGATTTCTTTAAAAAGTTAGAGACAAAAGAGGAAAGATGTAAAGTAAAAAGGAAAGAGAACGAAAGGAAAAGAGAAAAGAAAATAAAAGAAGGGAAAAAAAAAAGAAAATGGGGAAACAAATCCGAAGACTTCCTGTTTTTCTTCTTTGTCGAGTACCCATTCACGTGGCAGATTTTAATGAGAATTTTAGAATTAAAAACAAAACTAATCGTGAAATATATTTTAACATAACTAAGTGTTTCTCTCAATGCTTTCCTTGTCCGCTAATCCACTTTTAGTAGGAAACCTTGAAGGAGTATTCATGTTGTTGAATAACATAAACGTAATCCATCGAATGATATCAGGGGCTTACCAATATATACCATTAAGAATTGAAGGATATAAGCGATCCCAGTGGTACATCATTTTGCGCCCAGTAAAATCATTATCTATTAATATTCATCAGTGGTTTCTATGCGTGCAGATAAATCCACTTCTCAACGATTTTTGCATGGCTTGTTAGTCCACCAAACCACATCGTTGTTAACGATATCCAATGATCGACTGTTCTTTCAATTTCAATGCCGTGGTCTAAGGCGCTTGACTGGAGACGCGAAAGTCGGGGGTTCGATCCCCGTGGTACGGCACTTATGCCCTTAAGCAAGGCATTTTATCTACATTGCTCTTTTATCGTACATCAAATATATAAAAATGCTATAAGTATTATTGATACCACCGTGTGCACGTGTTAAAAGAAAATCGTGTAATCTCAGATTCTCAAAAAGAATCCTACATCAAAAGGCATTGTAGCTATTTCGAGAGCCTTGCTGATTTCCCATGATACGAAACGGTAAGTCAACAGAACGATTTTCTGTCCTATAGGCCTACATACTATCTACGGTAATCATGCAATAGACAGCGGGTCATCCGTTTAAATGTATGTACTTCTTTTCTATCTTTGTGGGTTCTTTTTTTTTCTTAAGAAACGCCGCCAGAAAGAGGGAGGGAGAGAGAGAGAGATCATTGCGTCACTGCTGCTTTCACTATTCGATTCGGTTGCTCTTCTTCAATGTCCTTTTCTCCGTTTATAGTTTCCGAAAGTTTGAAATTGCCTTTGGATGATTTTTCGACGGTCTTTGCGATCGTAAGTAATCCCTAAACTCACAGAAGTCATGCATGATGTCTTGCACGTTAAGAGTAACTTAGAGCTGTTACCTTCTTGAGTGTTCAAGATAATATTCATTTAACGGGTGTTAGAAAATTGTCACTAATGGCTTTTTTCTTTATGTCTCTATTAAAGATAGACTTATAACAAAAACAAAAAAGGAACAAAGATGTGATATAAAAAGTAACTTTTACAAAGTCTACAATCAAGTTACGACCATAAGAACAGGTATTAACTATATAAAAACATGAAAAACATACATGTATTAGAATCATACCACACAAAATTAGTAATCATTCACAGATCAATCTGCTTTTTCTTTAAATGAGTGTGTGAAGCTTACCCTTCCTGCAGAAATGTTATATTCTACACTACATTTCACTTTAACCAACTGTATAAATGCTTTGAAGTCAAGTGAGGAATCTTGCAACTTAGACCTATAATAATAGAACTTCAAACACAAAAATAAGAGGTTTGTACATAATGCATCTTTAGACGATTTGTTATCAATTCCAAAATACAGTTAAATTTTGAGAATTGCCTAGCTGGTTTCATATGCTTATTGATCAGATCAGATGATTTAAGCCAAAGGGGGTGGACCTTTATACAATCATAAAACAAGTGAAAAAGAAATTCTGTTTCGTCTTCATAAAAATGACATTATTGTTACTAATGTTTGTTATATAGTCGTTATGACAGTTTTCATGCAATTTTTATCACTCATATCAATGTACACTTCACTGAATTCTACCTTGTGTATAATACATCATAAAACAGAATATAATACCTAAGATGGCATCAACAACGCGATGTTGATGACATCTTATGTAATTACTGATCAGTTCTAAAATCATATCAAGCTGATATTCCACCGTGTAAATCAAAGATTCCGCCTTTTGTTTGTCATGTTTGTGCTGCACCCAAACTCTGGAATACTAGTAGTCTCCCTCCCTCAATTAGACATGCATCATCAATTAATTTGTTCAAAAAACCTTCTGAAAACTTACCTGTTCAGGAAAGTTTTCCGTAGATACGCTTGTTGTAAGGCATTTTGTAGAGACAGTAGGCTTCCCAGGTTCCCCTTTATCTATGATTTAACTTATGTTCATTTATGTTATTATTGCTATTGCCCCTCCTATTTTTACTATGGATTGTTCTGCGCAGTTGAGTATATTCCTATAGAAATTGCGCAATTACAATTACGTAATTATGTATAAAATCAGCTTGATAACATTCGATAATGGTTCATTAATGCTCTAGTAGAAACAGATTTTAAACATTACGAGAAAAAGCAGCCGAAACTGGATTATTTATTTTAATGGTATATTGAATAACATTCTTCGAAAGATCCTTTCATGCGAACAAATAATATGGAAACTTTTCATCATTGAATTAATTGGTTTCTCGTGCAAAAAATATTTTTAGCGCTGACGTGTACTATAGATTATGACCAACGTTGCAAAGAAAGTAATCGCAATTTGTAAGATGACAGCTCTTGTTCGCTCTCAAATCACGACTCTGCCGAAATTCACGGCCTATCTGAAAAGCGGCTTCTAGCTGATGACAGATTTTTACCTTGATTTAAATAAATTCAGTGCAATGCAGTACAATACAATACAATACAATACAATACAGTATACAGTACAAAAGAATACAATACTCGTTTTGCGTTACTAGCCCTTTTAAATATATTTGCAGAGCTTGATTGCAATTTTCCGAACTTTAATTTTTAGAGAGTAGTACCCTTTTATTTTCTTGATTGTGTCATAAGCAAGGCTCGCTTCGATCTCTCTCGATTCGTTTTATCGATAAAGAGAGAGAAAGAGAGAGAGAAGGGGGGGGGGGAGGGGGAGAAAGCGAGGAGGATGGAATGAATGAAAAGATGATGAGTCGGAATGACGGATGAGAAGAAAAATACACCCCCTTCTCTCCCTTGAATATGTGGCAGAGAGAGAGCGAGAGAGAGAGAGAGAGAATAGAACACGGGAGATGCCCTCTTGCTCCGTCTCTTTCATCGAATATTGTGGCCTGATAATTTGTAAGTCAAGAAAAGAGAATAAAAACGTAAATTCATGTAAACTGAAGAAAAGAAAACACGGGCCAGACAAGGAAAAAAAGTGAGTGAGTGTGCGATGATTATACAGTAAATCCGAAGCAAGAGAGACACGTTACGTAGGCGCAATTGAAAACGTACCCTCTTTTTGTAAGACAGAAGTTTACAGTAACTGGAAATCCAACCTTGTTAGAAAGTTGCTCTAAAGTAGAGCAAGCTGGATCCGAGGAAGGGATTTTTTGAAAGTTACACCTTTTCAATATTTGCACTGGTTTCACATAAAATGATATACATGTTAGAAAAGTTGGTTTGTCATTTGATATATGATATACAGTTAGCAACAAAGTAACGAATTAAAAAGTTTACCAATGGCAGAATGAGTATGGTGATTTACTACTGGAAATGAGAGAGAGAGAGAGAGAGAGAGAGATAGAGAGAGAGAGAAAGAGAGAGAGGGAGGAAAACATCTGACGCGAGGAATTCAGGTACTAGATTGCGCTGAATATGCCGGGTCGCGTTGATGATTATTCTATCATTTGACTTACAAGGTCAGGTATATAATTGGCAAGTAAAGACAGTATCATATTGGAGAATAATTGTAAATCCGAACTTGTTTTGAATTGGTACAAACGGAGAGAATGGCACAGTAAGGAGATATATTAGCACCTATCGAAGTACTCGTGTTTCACAAACTTTATCCTTGGACGAGATTTAGGATTTTAGACAGGTATAACAACGAATGCCCCAAATCCATAGCGCCTCTTCCGTCACTCTGCTTTCGAGCGGCCCGCCTGGGATGCGGGGAGGATATCACTGGATGTGGATCGCATCACTCCCATTCCTGGATAAAGAATTCCCCCAAGCTGTGGTGATCCGCACGCACCTTCTCAGTTCGTCAAACGACACGCCCACGGGAATGAGAAACACAGAAATAAAAACAAGAAATCATTCAAATATTTATTTCACTTCCGTTAAGGAATCATACGTGATGTGGCGAAGAAGAAGATGAATAAATACATTAAAATGAAAATAATAGAATAAGATGCGGCAGACGCGAAAAACGCTTATTAGGTGGAATAACATGTTCCCGGGATAGGGAAACATAAACATAAGAAGCATATTATATTCATTCAGGTATTCACAAAGGCTAGTGGTAGGAATATAGTGAATAGACGTATTATGATGAAATGAATATGATAAAAAATGCATTTTGTTTATATAACGATGCAGCAGATGCGAGGATTCATTGGAAAGCACACCCTATCAATTTATGAAACAAGTCATGTCCCAAGGAATGAAAAACACCAACAGGAAAACAAGAAATTATTGAGTTATTTCGCTTCTTTCAACACCGCAAGTGTTGTAAAATAATGATAAGATATAGTGAAAAAAATACATGAAAGAAGTATGAAAGAGAACAAATTCTAAAGCTATGCAGTGAATGAGGAATCATTGGCGTATACAAGTCCTTATTCCGGGGGGCGGGGGGCGGGGGGAGGGATGATTCCCCCATAGATATTATATATTGATAGACACATACACCCTCTTCAAAAAGTGGGGGCATGCATATCCCGTATCGCCCAGCTATCTACGCCCCTGTAAGGAATAACTAAAAACCAAACCATCTCAGTTTGTGAAAGAACATGTTCCCGGGAATGATAAACACAAAATAAAAAAAAGGAATCCATTCAAATAACAGTTACTATTTTGCTTCTTACAGGAAATCACAAGCGATAATGATGATAAAGGACGTCAAAATGAAAGTCATACGTTAGCAACATTAATCTGATTGATTATTTTACAGCCATGGATAGGGCTTTTTAAAGCAAGAAAATTTATAAACATTGTTTTTTATTGTAGCAGGAAGGAAATCAAGTACTATAATCGCAAGATCTAGTCGTTCCGGGAAGTACAGAGATTAATAATTGTTGTCATTTATACGATTCATACCCCTGCAAAAGGAGCTTGGTCTAAAAAAAATATTTTCGAAGGCTGTCAGTCGGTATGTCAGGCTTTCCTGATTTTTGTAAACCAAATCTGGTCTTCTTTATTAAAAATAAAATACATAATACTAACGTATATTTCACAAGTTGTTCAACATAATGTTCCATTTCGTCAGCTTCATAAATACATTTTCTTTCCTTTTATATCTTTCAACATCATATCGATTTTTCAAAACATATGTAAACATCGTTGTTATTTCAGAACATCTTATCTTTTTCGTAGAAGCTAATTCAATCTTGATACCCTTGAAAATCGAAAATAATGCGTAGTTCAATATCAAATTAATTTCTTCTTTCTTTGTCTCTTGTAAACCATAAACAACGTACTGGACGTTTAAATTAAAATTTTGATCTGAGCACCTTCTTATATATGCTTCTATATATTTCCAAAACTTTTTAACTTCCGAGCAAAACCAAAAAATATGTAAAAAGTCTCCTATCTAGTCGCATTCATCACAAATATCACTACTTCTCATATTCCATTTCTTTAAATTAGAAAGTGTTGGCAATAAGTTGTACATAAATCTAAAATTAAAATGGGCAATGGTATTATCTTGAATTTTTTAAAGTTTTAGTGTCCACGTATATGTCCAAGAGTGTTTTTTCTCTTCTACGACCATTTCTCTCCAAAATAATTGTGCCCTTGATGTTTCAGTATTTTATTGCAACATCTCGTGATAAATTTGTTTCGCACTAGAACTACTAGTAAGTGATGTAATCAATAATGGCATACAGGATTCATTCTTCGAACAGTTGTTCTTAAATCTTCTAAATAAAAACAGATTGTTTTCTTTTAAATTTTCTCT
>CM057161.1:16238355-16258785 GCA_029962745.1 Echinometra lucunter | reverse complement strand
ATTATTATTATTATTATTGGTTTGGCGTCACCTGTGCCTGGGAAGCGAAAAGAGAACTGAATCACTGTAACCTCAGGTCTCTCCTCCCGATATCACTGCAGGTGTGCAGGTGGACCACATAGACGGGTGTTTCCCACTACTCTTATAACGAATAGTGCAGTGGGATCTTTAACGTGCAAAGGTTGAGACTCTCCGTTACACGGGACCTCCATTAACGTCCTGTCCCGAGGGACGGAGTGGTTTTCCACTGTAGCATAGCCTGCGTCTATGAAACAGGGGAGGGGCACGATAACATACAACGTAGGCCTTCAGTCATTCGCCTGGGTTGGACTCGAACCCACGATCTTTGGTTCGACAGGCAGACGCTTCACCGACTGAGCCAATTCGCTCCCTGAATGGAAATCCAATGCAATTTTGTTTCTAATGAACCATTAGATCCACATGTTTTTCATGTTCTCGCTGCGTGTATGATTGTTTATTTTCTGCTTGCTTGTTTATGTTTGAAAAGAATAGCATAAACTGGATATACATGAGATAAATTGAACCATTTGAATCTCGAACGAATTGCTTATTTTGTGAATAGGCTACTTGGCACTTCAAGTAAAAAATATTCAACAATATTCCTTTAATCTGCAATAGCCATAGGGGGTACTAAAAGTAATATAATGTCGTATTCGTATGCAATTCAAGCCCGGCGCACACTATACGATCCGACTGCGACCCCGATTTTCGAACAAAAGGCATTTCGCATTAAATTTTAAAGTTTAAACAAGTAAATCTCTTCTTTTTTTTTGGAAGTTCGGTATAATTATAGGGAAACTAAATTGAAATTTGGGTAACTGCAAGCCTTGTGTGTCGGAGTAAAGACCAATCGGCTTCAAATCTTAGCCGATCGCAAGATTGCTATGACGTCACTACGACAGGGAGGCTCACAATAGCCAGGAATTTCGATTTACAGTGTTCATACGACTATTCGGAACTTCGATCATGAAGATTTTACATGTTGAATGTTCATATCAAATGCTATTACAATTTTTTTCCGAAAATCGGATCGTAGTTGGATCGTGTAGTGTGCGCCGGGCTCATATGGTTTGCAATGGTTTGCAAAGATTTTGTTTCTTAACCCTAATCAGAATGTCATAATCTTTTTCGATACCTCCCGTCATTTTCCCATTAGCATGATTAGCTATGCCTTGTTTAAAGATAAAAGGTCTAAAAAGTAATGGTGTGTCATAGGATTGATAATGGTGGCTTCTTGTATAGCGCTCATGCGCCTCACGCCGCGACGCTCGTCACACTCCAGCATATTAAGTTATTAGTCAGATCAGCCAAATTTCGTAGCGCTGTAGCATATCAGGCCCCTATTTTCCCCTCTAAATGAAACATTGGAAACTCATCTCCTGCCAATGGTACAAACTGATCAGTCGACTCCATGAATAAACATTTTTTCTTCTAAATAGTGAGTTTACCGGTTATTCACATTAGAAACCCGTCTTCTGATTTGATTAATGAAATCCGACCAGTCTCTGTTGGAAATAAACCTAATCATCAGAAGTATCATCAGTAGGCCTAATGGTCCATTGATATGCTTATTGACGTAAGTATATCATCGAAAGTATCCCCCTCCTCTCCAATGCCGAATGATATTACTACAACATCAAGCTAATTATTTGGAAATGATGTAGAAAATGTATAAGTTTCCAGACAAATATATTTCGATGATTTAAGTTGGGTGGTAAACAAGTTTGAACCGACATGGTTTCAAATTCGAAGAAAAAAATATAGGGAGTCTAAACAATAACGTGTTGCAGTTTTAATGTGTTCTTGTGCTTCTGTATGAAGTACACGCGATCAAATGAAAATGAAAATACTCCCGAGTCTCCATTTTCCCGTTTTTCCTTTTTCCTTTTTTTTCCTTTCCTAATCACGTGGGGTTGAGCTTATTTACCAAGTTTACTACCCGTCTTCTCATTTATTTGAAAAAATTCCCCGGAAAATACTGATTTTTCTAATCATTTCCGAGGAAACATGATAAGCAACTAGGGGTTCCAGTTCTGTCATCTATCTTTCTATCTGTGGAGACTTGATTGACGAATCGAACTGGTAACAGAAGCAATTAGAATATTGTAAAGAACAGGGGAAGAAAGAGAGAGAGAGAAAGAGAAAGAGAAAGAGAGGGGGGGTGAAAAAGACTGAGGGAGTTGTAAAAATGTCACAACAGGTGTTTCATTTGACCTCAATTAGCACCTTTATACCACAATGTTTTCTCCGGAAGTAGATTAAAAATAACTCACATTTCCACTCTCTCTTGAAGTAATTTTGTCCATTCGATGGTACAGTAAAACCAGGGGAATGTAACTTTGCTTCATTTTCCTGTTGAAATCAACAATATGATGATTACCAGGCAGTGGGTAGGGCTGACCCTGTTATGGAAGAGGGGGAGGGGTGGTCATTAAGCGTGTTACATGATCAGAAGTTGATCTTAGCCTTCAAACTGACTCTGATCAGACTCATTGCAGGTCCCAGTCTGAGTCACGGATAGTAACGGTCCCAGACGTAAATAATCACATCTGATTGATGCACGTCTGTAAAAACACAATTACACACATTATTTTTTTTTTTAGAAAACAGTGTGCTATGTGTTAAAAAGTCTTGAAGCCATACTAATTCAATAAAAAATTAGGCTTAATTAAAACCAACTATTTGATAATTTTTGAAGGGGGGGGGGCAGTTTCTGGTCTTTCCAGGTATTCTTTTTTAAAAGATGTTTCTTCCTTTCTTTGTTCTCTCTCTTTTTGATGATCGGAATTACAAATTTCTGAAACAGAGTCGTACAGTGCAGCAATAAAACAAACAAAGCAAAACAGTGTATTAGTGAGCGACTATGGCACTGCTCTCCCTCTCTTCCTGCTATCCGTAGTTCTCTTTCCCCGCCCTTCCTGTATCACTCTATCCCTTTCTACCAGGAAGTAGAAGCCCTCCCTCCCTCCCTCCCTCCCTCCCACCCGCTTCTTTCTTATTTTGTCCCCTCTCTCCTGCCTCTCTGCCCTTCTACCTCGTTCGTTCTCTCTCTCTCTCTCTCTCTCCTCTCTCTCTCTCTCTCTCTCTCTCTCTCTCACTCTCTCATTTTCCATCACTCTCTCCTTCCACTCTCTTCCCTCTTTCCCCTTTCCCTCTCTGAACCCTGCCTTCTCGGCTTTTACTAAGACTCGGGTCGCGGCGCGCTGGAAAACACTCGGGTCGTGGCTCGCTGGGTATGGTGCGCCAAGTGTTAACTAGGTTATTCGGTCCAAAACTAGTCAGTGAACACGGATGGGGGGGGGGGGGGGGGCACAGGTTGTATGAGCCCCCCTTCGAGCCAAAAATATGCGTTGTGCCCTCTCTTTTTTCAAGAGTGCCCCCTTTTGAAGTGAGTATTTTTTGTTATTTCTTTCTTTATTTAATATTTATTTATCTTTGCTTGTCGAAATTTAGTGTGCCCTTCTTTCACTACCTCCTGGATCCGCCTCTGCAGTAAACCGCTAACAAATAGCCACGCCCGTAAGCATACTCTGGCAAACTCATCCGTCCGTCGTCTGCTATGCACAAATTATGGTGGCCCTGAAGTACGCTCGACAACAGGTCATGTGCGACGTGAATTTCGCATCCCAGGTCCTGAACTTTGCATCCCAAGTCGTGAAATTCACGACCCGCGATGCGAAATTCATGACCCGTGGCGCAAACTTTGCATCCCAAGTCGTGAAATTCACGACCCGTGGTGCGAAATTCAGGACCCGAGCGCGAACTTTGCATCCCAGTCCTGAATTTCGCACAGCGGGTCGTGAATTTCACGACTTGGGATGCAAAGTTTGCGCCACGGGTCAGAATTTCGCATCGCGGGTCGTGAATTCACGACCTGGGATGCAAAGTTCAGGACCTGGAATGCGAAATTCACGTCGCACATGACCTGTTGTCGCGCGTACTTCAGGGCCATCATAAGAAAGTGCAATGTTTGTAACGAAACAAAGTACTAGTGGCTTGAGAGCTATATAAATCATTTCTGTCTATTCATACTAGTAGGAAGTTTTTGTTGCAAAATCGTCTGTTGCATTTCATTTTGTGACGAAATGGTTCACTGTTCGTGAATTCTATAAAGAAAGAGTGTTTTTCGTGCACTTTTGACACCGAAACTGTGTAGTCTTGTACTAAATAACTTGGTTAACACTGGGCGCCCCATAGCCAGCATGCTACGACCCGAGTGTTTTCCAGCGCGCCGCGACCCGAGTGTTTAGTAAAAGCCTTCTTCTCGTATGGCTGCATCATTAACCATGGGCCCAATATCGTTTTTCACTAGTGCCGAAATTTATTTATTTTTTGGGAAGATGCTGCTGAGAAGTGAGCCCTGCTGTTTTTATATCTTCATCTGATATGCCAGCTTTAACTCTAAAACGTTTGAAGGCGTCATATAACCCCACCAGGCTTTTCCTAAATCTTTGAGTGAATGTTGTCTTTCATCGAACAGTTTTACTTCTCTATGGGCCTACGTGATGTTATTCATCAGGTTGCTGTCTTGTTTGCAGATCTTTTCTGACATTTCCCAACGACAACGGATTTCTGGAAGATAGATCCTCAACTGACAGATCGGTCATCTAGAGAGCGCGCGGCTATAGGGCTATAAGAGAATTGCGTGTATAGGCAGGCTTATGCAATTGCTGTGAAAACAAGCCTTGAATGTGACTAAACTGCACTTTGTACTTCAGTCTGGAGTTGTATAAATTCTAAAATTCTAATTAGAGAAGATAAGCTACATCTAAATCAGTTTACACTGAGAAATAGTGCGTTAAGTGTTTATTTGTTCAGGGGCGTAGATAGCGCGCGGGGGGGGGGGGGGGGGGGGGGGGATAGGGGATGCATCCCTCCATTTGAGGTGGACTCATAATTATGTGTGTAACAAAATATGTACGAATGGGTTAATCATCCCCTCCCCCCCCCACCCCCCTGGTATGAGGACCTGTCTACACTAATGCTGCTTTGAACCCCTATAACGAAGAAATATAAGCTTTGGAGAATACAAAGCATAAAAAGAGCCTTTTCCGACAACACCCTCCTGACCACCACAATCATTACCTTTCACTGAAAAATTACCATATCAAAAACATTAACCAGATTAAAGGGAAAAATTCTTGGATGTCTTGCTGAAAAATCAAACCCATGGGATATTATCAAAGAATCTTTAAGACTTGCAATTTGTCATTATTTAGTCCGTCTTTAGAGATTTATGGTGATATTGACGGAGATTAATACATCGAATACTGTGAATGACAGAACATTTTATCAACTGCTAAAAGAGTAAATCGTCACCTGAGAGAACAATTATTAACCTAATTGGTCAGTAGTAGCACCACCGATAGTCGCGTCACCGAGGACCCGGGATAGAGCCATGCGAGCTATTCACCCGACATTTTTTTTTTTTTTTTGCTTTAAAATATTCTTTTTTTTTTCTTTCAGTGACATCAATATGTACAAACATAGCAAACAAATTACAATCATGAATTGACAAGTAACTTCATACGTACCACGGTACCACTAAAATCAAAGAAGAACATACAATTTATCTACATAGATGTACTTGAAAATCCACTTCATTATTTTAAGCCCACCGCACACATGGCACACTTTACAATAGGACTGCGACCCGATTTTCGAACAAATGGATATTTTGCATTAAACACATGTTAAATGAAAGTTAAAATAAAGTTATCTTTTTTGAAGTTCGAAATAATGAAAGGAATACTGAAATCGAAATTTTGGTTTAACTGCAAGCCTTTTGGTCACAGTAAAGGCCAAATCGGCTTCAAATCATAACGGATCTCAAGATTGCTATGGCGTCACTACGATTCGGACTTGAATTCGCTTTTATTCCTTTAGGGAGGCTCGCAATACCCCGGAATTTCGATTTGAGTATTCATGTGACTATTCAGAACTTTGATCATTAAGATTTTACATGTTTGAATGTTCATATTCAATGACAATTTTTTCCAAAATCGGATGGTCCTTTTCCTGTATTTTTCACTGAAGGAAAGATTAAGAAATAAAATTTAAAAAGACGGAAAATGAAAAGGAGGACTGAAAGATGAAAAAGGAAAAGATAGACACACCCGCACATCCCAGCACAACACCTCATCCCTCCCCTTCACCCCCCCCCCCCCGATACCAAAGATGTTCATCATAGCGTAGATGCCCCACCCCCTAACTCGCGTCGTAACTGCCCAAGTACACGCCGAAGATGAAATTCAACCAGCCGTTTAGTTCCCCGGAATGACGAATTTCAAAAAATGCGCTGTGTTGTCGAGATTTCCGAATTTAGTAGAACTTAATATTGCGAGTTTGCCTTTTTCCGTATAACTTCGGCTAGCCGATTGGCGATAACCGCATCTTATTCCAAGCTATGTTTCTGTGTTACGTCATGTTGTTTTGTAATGAAATCAAGAAATCTGGATTTTTTTTTTCTTTCACGTCTTCAAGCGATGCTTTCCGTAGGTGGCATGTATTTTTTTTCTCGATCTTATGCAAGCAGTACAGAATGATCTTTCACTTTTTGCTATCTTCATTCTAGGCGGCGTTTCTGTGTTACGTCATGTTATTTTGTAATTAAAACAAGTAATGGGAAATTCGTTTAATGTCTTCAAGCGATGTTTTTTGTAGACGGCATGTTATTTTTGCGATTTCATTAAGCAGTATGCTGACTGATCTTTCATATCTTCATTACAGGCGATGTTTCTGTGTTACGTCATTTTACAGCGTATTTTTGTAATCAGAGCAAGAAATCTGGAATGATTTTTAACGCCTTCACGGGATGTTTATCGTAGACGGCATGTTATTTCTGCGAGTTCATGCAAGCAGTACAGACTGATCTTCATTCCGATGCTTTTTTCGTGATACGACATGTCAGTTTTCAGTTAGCAGTGCAAGAAGATTGCAAGGGAATTTTTTGTTTCAGTTTTTTAGTTCAATGCTCCCTTTCAACTGCTACGTCGTGGTTTCTGGAGCCCAGAGTCTAGGAAGCGGCTTATATATATATTTTAGATTGTTAATTGGCAATGCCAATCTGGTCCCGATTTTGCCGACTCTCGTTTAACATCACATTCCTGAGCAGTGGCGTAACAACCGGGGGTGGGGCGGGGGGGGGGGGGGAACAGAGTGCCCCCCGAAGGATTTCAGCGGGAAAATCCACCAAACCACCTGGAAAAATGAAAGGAAGGGAAAGGATGAAAAAGGAAGGGAGAAAGGGAAAGGAAGAAGGAGAAAGGGAAAGAAAGAAGGAGAAAGGGAAAGGAAGAAGGAGAAAGGGAAAGAAAAAAAAAGGAGAAAGGGGAGAAAGAAGAAGAGAGAGAGGGAAAAGAGGGAGAGAAAAAAAAGAAGAAAGCAAAGTGAAACAAAAGAAATGAGGGAAAATTTAGTACCAAAGCCCCGGAGTTTCCGGGGACTCCCCCGCAGTGGCTTTCCCTGTAGACCCCCATCAGGGGCCCTAAGCCAGAACCCTGGGACCCACCCGCTAAGGGCTTCACAACAAGCAACTCGCGGTGCGGGCGCACCTCCGCATATTCTATTTCTAGACTTATACTGCTTTCACACCAAGGTACGGTCGCTGTGAGCGGTCGCTGCGAGCGGTCGCTGCGACCGATGAAATCATAATGTGAAAGCATTTCATCGGTCGCTGCGACCGATCGTTTTGGTCAAAAACGATCGGTCGCTGAGTACGGTCGGTGAGGTACTTCAGCGACCGATGCAAGCTAGATGTGAAAGCACATCGTACTCAGCGACCGATCGAAATGCAATGACCCCCATACATACCTACGCACTATCTTTACTTCCGCTTCCGGCTAGGTCAGCTATACAGCGACCGATCGCTCTGGGCCTGACCAAATTTTGACGGAGGTGTGAAAGCACGTCCGATCGGTCGCTGGGTACGGTCGCAGCGACCGGTCGCAGCGACCGTACCTTGATGTGAAAGCAGTATTAGTTACTGGAAAATTTTCGGCTCTGCCCCCCCCCCCCCAGAAAACAGGCAAAGAATTACACCACGAGATTCTAGACTTAATTACCGGGAAAATTTTGGCTATGCATATGCCCCCCCCCACCCAATAACAGGCAGAGAGCGAAAGAAAAGTGGAGGAAACTCCCCCCTCCCTGCACCCACCCCCCTAGGGAGCACTACCGTCTTATGTTTCATTATAATGAGTAAACTCTTATCTTTTCTCGCCATACATGTAGTAGTTTACACCGGACTACTGCTCAGTACAAGATTTAACTTATTTGCACATGATTACA
This sequence comes from Echinometra lucunter, assembly GCA_029962745.1. Lineage (NCBI taxonomy): Eukaryota > Metazoa > Echinodermata > Echinoidea > Camarodonta > Echinometridae > Echinometra > Echinometra lucunter. The sequence continues at coordinate 16,250,475 of CM057161.1, read as the reverse complement.
AGGAGCATGGATTGTTTGCTTCTTGGCCACAGATTGATAAGTAGGCCTGCTTTGTAACAAGCAAAGACACTGTAATTCACGAGAAAGATGTAACTTAGAAAACTGTTTCAAGAGAGCTTTTACATGCTTTGCTTATCTTACTAGTGTTAAATGGTATTGGATGTTTTCGATGGTAATACAATTCTTCTTTTGCATGATGCAATTGTCTTTTGCAAGATAATTTATGACTTTTGTCAACATTATTTAATCATGAACAGTCATTTATCCTGTCAGAATATCTATCAAAGAACTTCATTTCAGCATCATTTAAATTATTGTTAGGCCTATTTTTTTCTATATTTTTTTCCTATATTTGCATGGGAGCTATTCTTGAAATCATAATACAAGTATATGCAGGAAAGCAATGGCAAGCTATTTTCCTCTTTTTTCATGATATGTGTGGCATTTTGCACCAGACTACGCTTCGGTTCATGGCTTAAATATTCATGCATAGTCATTTGAAATTATGCAAATGATAACAAGGACCATATATTTTTTGCCTTTTGGTGAGAATGTAGGCCTGTTTTGTATCATGCAAAATAATACAAGGTATTTTACGACAACAGTGTGACTTTAAAATAAACTGTTTCAAAAAAACTTTCACAGGTCCTGTTCCGCGTATACGAGATGTAAGATGTTCGATGGATTTGATGGAAATACAATTTTTCTTCAACATGATGGTGTTTGTCTTTTACAGGATAATTTACACTTTTTGTCTACACTGCTTTTTGATATGTAAACATAGTTTATATTGTCAGAAAATTTATCCAAGAACTCCATCTAATCAAAATTTAGATAATCAGTTGTTATGTGTTTCTAATTAATGCTTGGGAGTTATATAAGGTATTATTGCAACAAAGCATTTATCTGAATGTCAAGCTATTTTCCTCTTTTTTTCGTGATACATGCAACATCTCGCTGTAGACTACTGCCTGGTCCAAGATTTAACTTATTGGAATATTCATATATTAACCCAGGTCGTCATGCAAATGATGACATATAGAACATACATTGTTTACCTTCTGGCCAAAGACTAAGAATGTAGGCCCGCTTTGCAACATGCAAGTACACTGTAACTTACTAGAAAGGTGCGACCTTATTTTTCCTAAGCGCTATACGATGCGTGTTCTCTTTTATCGTATTACACACACCGATACAGCATATTAGAACGTGCACCTGTTGCACTCAAGTTCATGTTTTTCCTCCACGATGAGTAGTCTCAGTATTTACTCCATGAATGTGCACAGTCTTGGTGATTTCCATAAACGTTCTCAAATGTTCGAATGGTTACGACAGAAAAAGCTAAAATATTCTTTTTGCAAGAAACCCATGCCACTCCAGAAACCGAATATAAATGGAAAGAAGATTGGGGTGAAGGTTCTGCATTTTTTTTTTTCACATGGCAACTCGAACAGTGGAGGTGTTTGTGTCTTGTTTAAAAATGTTCATGATGTTCACACTGAAAACGTCACCTGTCATGCCTGTGATAACAATGGCAGATACGTATGATTAGACACTATTTGGTCAGAAAATCACTCTTGTAAACATTTATGGGCCAAATGTTGACGACCCTTCGTTTTTTGATAACATTTTTGCAACCCTACAAAATTTGACTGTGAATCAGCTGTATTGGGTGGTGATTTTAATCTCGTCTTAGATATAACTAAAGACAAGAAAGGAGGTCGCTTGTCTACCCATTTTGATTCACAGAGAAGTGTGCAAACAGCAACTATAGAAAAATATGGCTTAGTCGATGTAAGAAGAATGAGAAATCCTAATATCCAAATGTTCACATGGCACGCGCAGAATGTGTTTTGTCGCTCAACTTCTTTTTAATTTCAAGCAATCTTTTGCCGCAAGTAAAAACCACAAAAATTCTGCCTGGATTTAAGACTGATCACTCAGCTATTGACGTATGATGTGTTCCATTCAATGAACGTAGAGGTCGTGGCTTCTGGAAATTTATCATCCCTTCAACATGTTCAAGACGAGACTTATGCAGAATTGTTTCGTCAGCATATAGAAAAAGGTTCAGAAAAATCATGCAGTAATCGTGGATTCTAACATGTTTAGGGAGTTTTTGAAATGTGAATTACGTTCAATTACGATTTCATATTCAATAGGGAGATCAAAAGAATCAGAAGGGCGGAAACTGCGTAGCTCAACAAAACTGCTGATTTAGAGGCTCGCTACTGTTTAGCTAATCCTGACTCTCTCTCAAACGAAACCAACCAGTGTAGAGAAGAATTAGAGTTGTTATGCAATAAAAGAACGGAATGTATTATCATCAGATCTCGCGCTTCGTGGATTGAATACGGTGAAAAAGCACAAAGTATTTCACTGATTTAGAAGGAAGAAACCAAAGGCAAAAAAAAAAAAAAAAAAAAAAAAATAGAATTAATCAATGATGAAGGACAAAGTAACTCTGACATAGGCAGAAATATATTGTTTATGGCCAAAAGGTACTTTTAAAAAGTTTACACAACTCATCATCCGCCTTCTCTGGATATTGGTGATCTCTTATCGAATAATATAGAATTTCCCAAACTTTATGATGATTTGCAGAAAAAGTGTGAAGGTCTTATAACTTTACAAGAATTGATGCTCTCAAAACTATGAATAACAACAAAAGTCCGGGCACTGACGGTTTCCGGCTAAATTTTACAAATTCTTTTTATGATATCGGCATTTTCATGTTTCGCAGTTTTAACTACTCGTTTAAGCATGGTTTTATTATTTCTTTCGAACAAAGAAGAGAGGTTATTCATCTCATCCCTAAAAAGGAAAAGACCCAATATATTTGAATAATTGGAGACCAATCTCTATTATAAACACAGGTTATAAAATCATTGCCAAATGCATCCTTAAGAATGAAAAAAAAAATTGCCGGACTGCCCAATTATCAAAATGTTTATCTTGGACGTTCAACATTTCAGTTTAGATGATAAAGTTATTCTGAGTAAAAACAATTTCTTGTTTGGATTGTATGAAAATGCCGGAATTCAGTTTAAATTTCTTTATCTTATATGGGTGACGTTCGTTATTCCGAAGGTCCGTTATTCCAACATGTCCAAAGATTCATTTACCGAAGGTTCGTTATTCCGAAACACGCAAATTGCGTATACCTAGATGTTTGTTAGTTCGAAACTGAAAAAGGGATCGTTAATCCCAACATTTGTAACCCTATTCCGAAGTTTCGTAAGTCCGAAAATGAAATAAGGTTCGATATTCCGAAGGTTCGATAGTCCGAAAATGAAATAAGGTTCGTTAGTCCGAAAATAACTAACAACCTAACGAACCTTATTTCATTTTCGGACTAACGAATCTTCGGAATAACGAACCGTATTTCGTTTTCGAATTAACAAACCTTCGGAATAACGAACCTTATTCCATTTTCGGACCAGCGAACCTTAGGAATAACGGACCTTCGGAATAAACAAACCTTCGGAATAACGAACCTTCGGAATAACGATCTTTAACCATGCCAAATACTATACATTTTCCACCACATGCAAAGATAACGTAATATCAATCAACTCCTTCAAAAGCATGTTAAGGTATTATCGCTCTCTTGAACAGTTATGTTAAAAATAACAACTTTATATCATTTTATAACAGATGGAAAAATATCATTTTGCTGTGAACTTGTATAATACTAATATGTCCTATATAGTATTATCAGAATGATCATGTTTTCTTAATTCTATTTTTATGCTTATGAATATGTATATGTTATGTTATGAATTTGTATACTGTAATGTCAAAGACAGAACCTAATAAGCATGTATCTTTAAAGAAGAAAAAATATTCAAAACAACAAACAAACAATTAACCTAATTCTTGACAGTTTTCACCTTGCTGGAAGAAAGAGAGAAAGCGAGAGAGAGAAAAAAAAAGAGAGAGTGTGTGTGTGTGTGTGCGCGGGCGTGTGTGTGTGTGAGGGAGGGAGGGAGAGAAAGAAAGATAGAAAAAAAACAGGGATGAGAAATAGATCAAAGGGTATAGAGCAAAGGAGAGATAGAAATAAATGGAGAGAACGAAGAAGAAAGAGAGGGAGTGAAAGAGGAGGTAGATCAAATGATAGCACAAAGGAGAGATAAAGGGAGAGAGAAAGAGAAAGAGAGAGAGGGAGTGAGAGAGAGAGAGAGAAGGAGAGAGAAATTGTGTGGGTGTGATTGGTGAATTTGTCTCGAGGTAGAAGTGTCATCATGTTGCAGTCAAGTGATTAATGATGGACTCGTGCAAATACGAGATCGTCGCCCTTTCATGCTTATCCTGTCAAATTCGGTAGAAGAGTAGTGTTTACCGACAAAAATCACCCGCTTATGAAATTCAATCTGGCATTTTTCATATCATACCGGTGAACAAGCCGTAAACAGAATTTTATATAGCATTATTGGCAGAAGGAAGTATCGTTCGTTCAAAGTTACAATGGTACGCAAAATACACCCAGGAAAGATTGAAGGTTATACACAAGGCATGGATGGATGGAGTAATTTTTATTCCATTGATAATCGACTTTCTCAGCTAGTGGTGGTGGTAGAGAGAGAGAGAGAGAGAGATCCATTTATTGTCCCGGGGACTGGGGACAGTAGCAAATTCGGACAATAATTGATATACGTGAATAAGCTGCACACTAAGAAAAAAAAGGTGCAAGTTTGCACCCTAAATGCAAAACTGGCAGCACCTTTTTGGGTGCAATCTTGCACCCTATACGAAAAAGGTGCAAAAATGCACCTCTTTGTTCTTGTTTGCACCCGAAAATGCCGGTTTGCAACCTAAAAGGTGCAAATTTGCACCTTCCCTAAAAGGATACAACTCTGCACCCTTTAGGGTGCAAATGTAGCTAACTGCATCCTTAAACTGTTAAAGGTGCAAAAACCTTGTAAAGGTGCAAAGTAATTGCACCCTAAAAAGAGCTCCCAGTGTTGCATTTGAAGAGTGCAAAATTGCACCTTTTTTAAATGAGAGAGAGAGATGGCCCGGGGGTGTAATTCATCCATTTTTCTATTTCTTTGCCACTCTTCTGGAAAATAAAAGAAAATGCCCATAATACATCTTGTGGGAGAGAAAATGTGAAGATTTCCTCTGTCTGGAGCGGACAGACGTTCTTTTTTTTTTTACACGCAAGATCCTCCGAGATAGATCCTAATGTCATGTAGCTGATAATGTTTATTAATTTGGCGTCAGGGATAAACATAATACCACAAATGCTGTCTCAACACTAATACATATGATATTTCATTCTTTTGATAAATGTTATCACACTATGGGGTTGTTCCTTGACCTCTCGAAAGCGTTCGATGCAATTAATCATGAAATGCTTTTATGTAATAAGCATTCTAATTACGGCATCAGAGGAAACGCATAACAGTGGTGAGTTATCTTACGGATAGACTTCAATTCGTAACTGCAAACGAATCAGAGTCTTGAACTAAGCCAGTTACGTATGCAGTTCCACAAGGCAGCATCCTTGCTCCTCTTTTATTCATTCTTTATGTAAACGATGTGAAAAACTCTTCTGATGTTTTTCCATTTGTTCACTTTGCTCAAGATTCCAATATTTTCTACACACATCATGATCCTCTTAGGCTTGTGAACACATTGAATCCTAACTTGAAAAAATGACGATTTGGATTTAGGCTAATAAACTTTCACTGAACTTGCATAAAAACAACAAAAACACTACATGCATTTTGTAACTCATTACTACACTGCCTCATCAAACACTGTATTCAAAGAAGTTCGAACGACATATTTTTAGGTCTTACAGTTGATACTGTTCATTGATTATATGTGCAAAACTGTGTTAAGAATATTGGATATTGGAATCATCATCCAACTAAAGAAAGCTCTTCAGTTCCTGAACTTATCATGTGTATTCTTAAATATGGAATTCTGGCTTGGAGAAATCCCTAGCCAGACAATACTTGACAAAATTTTATTGCTTCGCAAAAAAGCAATGATAATAATGTGCAACACTTCCTTCAGAGAATGTATTATTTCGCCAAAAATGTTCTGAAGATAAATGACCAATATCGATTTAATGCATGCATCAACTGGATAGAAATAACATACCTAGGAATTAAAACATGAAAATTATATAAAAAATAAACTTTACACGAATGCAATACTAGACAAGTAAATGACTATCACTTAACAAATTATGTATTATACAATTCATATACAACTTATACCATTGATATTTTCACACATGTATTACAATTCATATTTTCACACATGTATTTACAATTCATATTTTCACACATGTATCTTCTTTTGAGGGGTTTGCACAATACAAAACTGGCTTTTAGCATTCCCCTCCATTTTCAACGTTTATTTACATGCTTAATTTCTAAATTTCACTTTGACAATTTATTCTCAAGTTATGATTATGTAATTATTTTCTATATAAATTATGTATGTTATACAACCATGTATGTTATTTTGAGTTGAAAATTATGTATGTTGTATCTGAATTGAAATTGGAAAAAATAAATGAAATGAAATGAAATGAAAAAAGCAGAACAGCGTTTTCTAGTAAAACTTTATTTTTCACCGGACCAAAACATTGGAATTCTTTAGATAAAACATTTTGTAAAAGTAATACTTAATTCCTACTGATTTAATTACACGTTTCCTTTATTTTGTTCTTCATCTATTTGACTGTACGTAATTCATTTTTGATAGTAGTGCAGTAACTTTATCTGTATATATTTGTGTAAACCGAACATTAAAAAAACGAGATTTAATTCGTCATTCGATCAGACGAATTAGGTGGTCTGTCATCTTTTTTGATATGGATATGATATCTATGATTATGAAAGGTATATGACAGTTAGCCTTTTATTCATCATTTTCATCATCAGGGTTTGTATCACCGTCAACACATACTATCTCATTATCATGGTCATCAAGAGGATTATAGTCATTCCCAATTAAAATCCCCATTCAGAGAAAATTTACGAAGAGGAAGCAGCCCTGATAAAAAACGTTTTGTGAACGTTTATTATAGAAAGTCGTAGCGGACCTAATAAAAATGTTTGTAAACGATTTATGAACCTTCTGAAAATGTTTTGCGAACGTTTTTTAAAGACGAAGACTTAGCGGACATTAAAAAAATCCTTTTGTGAACGTTCTGAAAACTTTTTGTGAACTTTTACTAAAGACTAAAACGTAGCGGACCTAATGAAAATGTTTTGTAAACGTTTTGTGAACTTTTTGAAACATTTTGTGAACGTTTATTAAAACGAAGATGTAGCAGACCTAATAAAGACGTTTTGTAAACGTTTTGTGAACGTTCTGAAAATGTTTTGCGACCGTTTATTAAAGACGAAGACATAACGAAAGTATATTAAAGATGAAGACATAGCCGACCTAATGAAAACGTTTTGTGAACGTTTATTAAAGATGAAGGCGTAGCGGACCTAATAAAAAACGTTTTGGAACGTTCTGAAACGTATGTGAACTTTATTAAAGACAAAGACGTAGCAGACCTAATAACGTTCTGAATACGTTTTGTGAACGTTTATTAAAGACAAAACGCAGCAGAACTAATAAAACGTTTTATGAACGTTTATTAAGTCGAAGACGAAACATATCTAATAAAAATGTTTTGTAACAATTATTAAGACGAAGATGTATAGCAGACCTAATAAATGTGTTCTAAGAACGTCTGAAACGTTTTTGTGTTGGTAATCTATTTGCCGTCTAATCACCAGTTTATCTAATGTTAGATGACCTGAAGATTTGCAATAGGGGTTGTACATAAACTAATGTACACAAGCATTGCAATAGACATAACAGGCAAAATAATGCAGTTATGGCATTTGTTTGTAATTGTATGTGTAACATAGTCAATGAAGATGGTAATATAAAAGGGTAAAAAATGTAAAAAAAAAAAAAAACATGACACCACCGTCGCCGGGAGTCGAACCAGGGACCATGAGGATGCGAGACCAGTGCTTTACCGATGGACCAGAATTAGTCCATAGAGATAAGAACGTAGATGGAAATGGGATTCCTAAATCATGTCTTCCAGTTGAAATTTCGATATGTTCCTGACATCTGATTAAAAATAAATGGCACACATAATATAGAGAATTTTCTCAGCTACACATACTCGAAAGCTGGCGAAAATAGAGCAAGAAATAACGGAGCTGTTGCTCAAAAAGACGGGAATGTAGAATCGAGAATTAGAAAAAGGTCATGTCCCATAGACAATACATGCAAAATGTGAAAAAAATGACATACCTCGTTTATCGTAAGATAAGACCATGATGCCGTTGTCAAAATGAAAAATAAAGGTAATTAATATGTAAAGCATTGTCTCAGCTACAACATACTGAAATCCCGGCGAAAATCGACCAACAATAAGCGAGATAGTCTTGATTAAAGGTAAAAAATATGACGTCATAATTGAAAAAAAGAAATTCTTACTTTAAAGGTCTATATGATGACGTCCACGAAATTGCGAAATTCATGACCCGTGGTGCGAACTTTGCATCCCAGTCGTGAATTCACGACCCGGGGCGCGAAATTCATGACCTAGGATGCGAAGTTCAGGACCCGGGATGCGAAATTCAGGACCGGGGATGCGAAATTCACGTCGTACATGACCTGTTGTCGAGCGTACTTCAGGGACACCATAGTAATGCCATGGTGGTTTCCTGATTCATTGACAATAATGCCGAAATCAAAATAAGATACGAGTCAAAGAATGTACGACTTACCAAGAATGACGTGAATGAATTAAAAACTAGAAATGTACTGTGTCCCGGGCTGTGTCCAGGCACAGGACACGGATGCCCCCCCGTACCATGCTTAACGCGATCAGTAAGCATTTCTTAGTTCTTTGGTCTGAAAAAGAGTATGTCACTGTTGTGTAGTGACAGCAAAAAGATTAAAATCCAACAAACATTTCTGAACTCATGGACGGGAAACCACATTTTTTTTTTTTTTTACTTATAATGAACTATGACCTTTGAACTTTGACCTGCGGACTCCGAATTCAAACTTTATCTGTATTTCAGTGTCATCTACCTACACAGCAAAAATTATTAAAACTCCGTCCAATATTTGTGAAGTTTTACACGCAGAAACCAATTTGCATATATAATGAACTTGAACTTTTTTTTTTTTTTTTGGTGTTTATTAATGAATCAAAACAATACAATCTTCCACAGACAGATTAAAACTGATAGATTACAAAAAATTACGGCATATTACAATTGACTTGCGACTCCCGAATTCAAACTTGAACTGTATTTTAGTGTCTTCTACCTACACACTAAAAATTATTAAAATCTGTCAAATATTTTCAGTTATCGCGCGGAAACAATTTGCATATATAATGATTTGTGACCTTTAACTTCTGACCTGCGGACCCCGAATTCGAAACTTGACCTATATTTTAGCGTCATCTACCTAGACAACCAAAAATTATTTCAAATCGTCTGATATATTTCAATTATCGCGCGGAAACCGATTCGGGACGGACAGACGGACGGACCGGGGGCAACGCTTAATGCCCCCTCCAGACTTTGTCTGCGGGCATTAAACTCGGGGATAAGTTGAGAAAGGAGATCACAAGCATGACCAGTGTTCTGCGCAACTAACCTAAATTTAGCGATCAAATCGCAATGAGATTATGGTATCCGCGCTCGCACAAATTATTCACATGTAAACCAAAGGGGATCGATCCAACATATCCAATGGGATCGATACACAATTCATTATTGCTCGCTGGCGCGGGCAATGGTAAATTTTCGGGGCATGATAAAAATCAGAACGGCACTTTCAACCATGGCAATCAGATGACAGGATTTGGAAAGATTCTTAAAGTGAGGTATATAAACTAAGCTATAAACTGCTATAACTGTATGAAAATGCCTTTGCATAACCCCTTCACCTATCATTCAGCTTTATTATGTATAGGCCGCGGGGCAACGCACTATACATGCTGTATTTTAGACAACATAGTCCGACATTTCAACCATTCTTGTGCTTCGCTAAACTTTTCCGACACCCTATCTCATTGAGTAAATTGATATATTTCATTTCCATCCACGATCCAAAACGAGTTTAATTCCGTAAAGAAAGCGGTCATTGAAGAGAAAAGATCCCTCCTTTCGCACCCTCGAGGGATACACGGCGTTTAAGGAGTGTCTTTGATGACGATAAGTGGAACAGCGTAGCAACGAGGGGCTCTCTCTTTCTGTAAACGTATTTTATCTCCTATTTAGTAACGGTACGTCTAATGCTTTGCGGCATCGGTGTAAAATGCCTATCTTGTAGCTTAAAGGGTCTGCATTATTTTGAAGAAAAATATCGACAAATAAAACATCACAGAATTGGACAAGAGACAGCAAAATACCCTAAAGATAACATCTGCGAAGTCTTGCCGTTTCCGGGTGTAGTAAATATTGTATTGACAATTTAAAAAAAATTGAGAGCGTCGTCGAGCTCGCTATTGGACGTGCAGGTGTGGACACATGTGATGATAGTAACAAACAGTAGCAACATGCAATGCAATGTGCTTTTGGCATGCGTGCGTAAACGTACGAAATTCCAAATGGCTCCGTCTTGCTAATCTAATTCTAAGGCATCACATGGGTCCCGTTCATAAAACTTGTTATCAGTAAGAAATGCCACATTTCTATGACAAATTTAATTGCTCTCAGCCAATCAGATGCGAGGATTTCAGTAGTTTAAAGCAGTTATTGCAACTTGTATTAATAACAAGTTTTATGAAACGGGGCCTTGTATCCGTATGTTTGCTGATTCCTGTTCCTTCTAGTCACCTTTTCATGCTTCACAAACTATGTAGTTATATATTTCTGTCTCCTTTTTTTATGGGTTGATCAGCTTGGAAACCTCGCTGCGTGTGTAGTGATCGTGCTTCGAAGTGTTCCGAGTGGATTCTGCACCATTCCGCTAACCCTCATGTAGTCGCGTTTGATACAACTGTATGAAGAAAAAACTTCTGATTTACAAACTTGTCTTGTAACTTTTTTTAGAGAGGGATAGAGAGAGAGAGAGAGAGAGAGAGAGAGAGAGAGGGAGATGGGGGTGGATGGCGTGTACAAATATACCACCCACTTTTTAAACATGTTAAAGCAGAAATAATTTTTAATCAATCAGTTGTAATTTATTTAGGAAAAATATTTATCATAAACGACAGTTATAACAGTAAAAAATTCAAATGCTGATAAATACCAGATGTAGGATTGGAGGTTATGTGTGCGGGTGGGTGGGTGGGGTTGTGGTGTGGATAGTGTGTGAGTGGCGCTAGAAATTTCGATTTCGGCAAAACATTTCGTTCGATCACCCCCTCTTCCCCCCCCCCCCCCACACACACACACACATGGACATGGAATTACCCTGTGTGCAGGACTGTATTCTTCCTGCCTTAAAAACAACTTCTATTAGCGTTGAAAGTGCTTGGTACTTTGGATGGAACGCTGAGTGCTTGCCGGGATGGTACATTAGCAATAATTTGAAGACATCGCCTTCCTGCGAGTTCCTGATAGCTATGTCTTTTGGCGACTGGCGACCATGGCGACTGAATCTTATTGTACGGAGGAAAGCAGCTTGAAGCTTTACTGTCAGTCAGCAACGATGCAGTGGTCGTCCTATCAATACTGGCAACGAATATCAGACAACCTTTATCATGAATGACAAGTTTGTTTCATCAAATGCAAATCGGTAAATAATTGAAACCATATGATTACCTTGGGAAAAGGGGGACCCCCTTGGTGCCCTGTTAGTTCGTTTGTCGATCGTTGAGAAAGCCTGAATACTAGTACGTCCTGCAGATTGTATCATTAAAACGTTCTCGGGATTCTATAGAGCGTCCTTAAAATCCCAAAGTATGAAAGTTCTTGACTTTCGAGATCGTAAAAGAATGCTGAGTGTTTGGCCGGGATACATGGCACGTTAGCGAAAATTTGAAGACATTGCCTTCATGGGGAGGTTGGTTATAGATATGCGTTTTGATGAGTGTCGACTGAATCTTAGCCTGGAGAGGAAGCAGCTTAAATTTGTTTACTGTCAGTCAGTAACGAGATAGTAGTCGCCCTG
>CM057161.1:16206498-16237855 GCA_029962745.1 Echinometra lucunter | reverse complement strand
ATTTAGAAGGAAGAAACCAAAGGCAAGGAAAAAAAAAAAAAAAAAACAATTACAGAACTAATCAATGATGAAGGACAAAGTAACTCTGACATAGGCAGAAATATATTGTTTATGGCCAAAAGGTACTTTAAAAAAGTTTACACAACTCATCATCCGCCTTCTCTGGATATTGGTGATCTCTCATCGAATAATATAGAATTTCCCAAACTTTATGATGATTTGCAGAAAAAGTGTGAAGGTCTTATAACTTTACAAGAATTGATGCTCTCAAAACTATGAATAACAACAAAAGTCCGGGCACTGACGGTTTCCGGCTGAATTTTACAAATTCTTTTTATGATATCGGCATTTTCATGCTTCGCAGTTTAACTACTCGTTTAAGCATGGTTTTATTATGTCTTTCGAACAAAGAAGAGAGGTTATTCATCTCATACCTAAAAGGAAAAGACCCAATATATTGAATAATTGGAGACCAATCTCTATTATAAACACAGGTTATAAAATCATTGCCAAATGCATCCTTAAGAATGAAAAAAAAAATTGCCGGACTGCCCAATTATCAAATGTTTATCTTGGACGTTCAACATTTCAGTTTAGATGATAAAGTTATTCTGAGTAAAAACAATTTCTTGTTTGGATTGTATGGAAATGCCGGAATTCAGTTTAATTTCTTTATCTTATATGGGTGACGTTCGTTATTCCGAAGGTCCGTTATTCCAACATGTCCAAATATTCATTTACCGAAGGTTCGTTATTCCGAAACACGCAAATTGCGTATACCTAGATGTTTGTTAGTTCGAAACTGAAAAAGGGATCGTTAATCCCAACATTTGTAACCCTATTCCGAAGTTTCGTAAGTCCGAAAATGAAATAAGGTTCGATATTCCGAAGGTTCGATAGTCCGAAAATGAAATAAGGTTCGTTAGTCCGAAAATAACTAACAACCTAACGAACCTTATTTAATTTTCGGACTAACGAATCTTCGGAATAACGAACCGTATTTCGTTTTCGAATTAACAAACCTTCGGAATAACGAACCTTATTCCATTTTCGGTCCAGCGAACATTAGGAATAACGGACCTTCGGAATAAACAAACCTTCGGAATAACGAACCTTCGGAATAACGAACTTTAGCCATGCCAAATACTATACATTTTCCACCACATACAAAGATAACGTAATATCAATCAACTCCTTCAAAAGCATGTTAAGGTATTATCGCTCTCTTGAACAGTTATGTTAAAAATAACAACTTCATATCATTTTATAACAGATGGAAAAATATCATTTTGCTGTGAACTCGTATAATACTAATATGTCCTATATATTATTATCAGAATGATCATGTTTTCTTAATTCCATTTTTATGTTTATGAATATGTATATGTTTTGTTATGAATTTGTATACTGTAATGTCAAAGACAGAACCTAATAAACATGTATCTTTAAAGAAGAAAAACTATTCAAAAAAACAAACAAACAATTAACCTAATTCTTGACAGTTTTCACCTTGCTGGAAGAGAGAGAGAAAGCGAGAGAGAGAAAAAGAGAGAGAGAGTGTGTGTGTGCGCGCGCGCGCGTGTGTGTGTGAGGGAGGGAGGGAGGGAGAGAAAGAAAGATAGAAAAAAAGAGGGATGAGAAATAGATCAAAGGGTATAGAGCAAAGGAGAGATAGAAATAAATGGAGAGAACGAAGAAGAAAGAGAGGGAGTGAAAGAGGAGGTAGATCAAATGATAGCACAAAGGAGAGATAAAGGGAGAGAGAAAGAGAAAGAGAGAGTGAGAGGGAGTGAGAGAGAGAGAAGGAGGGAGAAATTGTGTGGGTGTGATTGGTGAATTTGTCTCGAGGTAGAAGTGTCCTCATGTTGCAGTCAAGTGATTAATGATGGACTCGTGCAAATACGAGATCGTCGCCCTTTCATGCTTATCCTGTCAAATTCGGTAGAAGAGTAGTGTTTACCGACAAAAATCACCCGCTTATGAAATTCAATCTGGCATTTTTCATATCATACCGGTGAACAAGCCGTAAACAGATTTTTATATAGCATTATTGTGGCAGAAGGAAGTATCGTTCGTTCAAAGTTACAATGGTACGCAAAATACACCCAGGAAAGATTGAAGGTTATACACAATGTCGGTCAACGGCATGGATGGATGGAGTAATTTTTATTCCATTGATAATCGATTTTCTCAGCTAGTGGTGGTGGTAGAGAGAGAGAGAGAGAGAGAGAGAGATCCATTTATTGTCCCGGGGACTGGAGACAGTAGCAAATTCGGACAATAATTGATATACGTGCATAAGCTGCATACTAAGAAAAAAAGGTGCAAGTTTGCACCCTAAATGCAAAACTGGCAGCACCTTCTTGGGTGCAATCTTGCACCCTATACGAAAAAGGTGCAAAAATGCACCTCTTTGTTCTTGTTTGCACCCGAAAATTCCGGTTTGCAACCTAAAAGGTGCAAATTTGCACCTTCCCTAAAAGGATACAACTCTGCACCCTTTAGGGTGCAAATGTAGCTAACTGCATCCTTAAACTGTTAAAGGTGCAAAAACCTTGTAAAGGTGCAAAGTAATTGCACCCTAAAAGGAGCTCCCAGTGTTGCATTTGAAGAGTGCAAAAATGCACCTTTTTTTTTCTTAGTGTGTGCGGAGAAGGCGTTGCAAGTGAAAAAAGAAGAAACAAACCAGATAAATGTGTATCATAAGGTTATAACACTAAGATGAAAATGAGAGAGAGAGATGGCCCGGGGGTCTAATTCATCCATTTTTCTATTTCTTTGCCACTCTTCTGGAAAATAAAAGAAAATGCCCATAATATATCTTGTGGGAGAGAAAATGTGAAGATTTCCTCTGTCTGGAGCGGACAGACGTTCTTTTTTTTTTACACGCAAGATCCTCCGAGATAGATCCTAATGTCATGTAGCTGATAATGTTTATTAATTTGGCGTCAGGGATAAACATAATACCACAAATGCTGTCTCAACACTAATACATATGATATTTCATTCTTTTGATAAATGTTATCACACTATGGGGTTGTTCCTTGACCTCTCGAAAGCGTTCGATGCAATTAATCATGAAATGCTTTTATGTAATAAGCTTTCTAATTACGGCATCAGAGGAAA
The DNA here is from genome assembly GCA_029962745.1 of Echinometra lucunter. NCBI lineage: Eukaryota > Metazoa > Echinodermata > Echinoidea > Camarodonta > Echinometridae > Echinometra > Echinometra lucunter. Next base: position 16,234,729 of record CM057161.1, on the reverse strand, counting down.
CGCATAACAGTGGTGAGTTATCTTACGGATAGACTTCAATTCGTAACTGCAAACGAATCAGAGTCTTGAACTAAGCCAGTTACGTATGCAGTTCCACAAGGCAGCATCCTTGCTCCTCTCTTATTCATTCTTTATGTAAACGATGTGAAAAACTCTTCTGATGTTTTTCCATTTGTTCACTTTGCTCAAGATTCCAATATTTTCTACACACATCATGATCCTCTTAGGCTTGTGAACACATTGAATCCTAACTTGAAAAAATGACGATTTGGATTTAGGCTAATAAACTTTCACTGAACTTGCATAAAAACAACAAAAACACTACATGCATTTTGTAACTCATTACTACACCTGCCTCATCAAACACTGTATTCAAAGAAGTTCGAACGACATATTTTTAGGTCTTACAGTTGATATTGTTCATTGATTATATGTGCAAAACTGTGTTAAGAAATATTGGATATTGGAATCATCATCCAACTAAAGAAAGCTCTTCAGTTCCTTAACTTATCATGTTGTATTCTTAAATATGGAATTCTGGCTTGGAGAAATCCCTAGCCAGACAATACTTGACAAAATTTTATTGCTTCGCAAAAAAGCAATGATAATAATGTGCAACACTTCCTTCAGAGAATGTATTATTTCGCCAAAAATGTTCTGAAGATAAATGACCAATATCGATTTTAAATGCATGCATCAACTGGATAGAAATAACATACCTAAGGAATTAAAACATGAAAATTATATAAAAAATAAACTTTACACGAATGCAATACTAGACAAGTAAATGACTATCGCTTAACAAATTATGTATTATACAATTCATATACAACTTATACCATTGATATTTTCACACATGTATTACAATTCATATTTTCACACATGTATTTACAATTCATATTTTCACACATGTATCTTCTTTTGAGGGGTTTGCACAATACAAACCTGGCTTTTTAGCATTCCCCTCCATTTTCAACGTTTATTTACATGCTTAATTTCTAAAATTTCACTTTGACAATTTATTCTCAAGTTATGATTATGTAATTATTTTCTATATAAATTATGTATGTTATACAACCATGTATGTTATTTTGAGTTGAAAATTATGTATGTTGTATCTGAGTTGAAATTGGAAAAAATAAATGAAATGAAATGAAATGAAAAAAGCAGAACAGCGTTTTCTAGTAAAACTGTATTTTTCACCGGACCAAAACATTGGAATTCTTTAGATAAAACATTTTGTAAAACTAAAACTTAATTCCTACTGATTTAATTACACGTTTCCTTTATTTTGTTCTTCATCTATTTGACTGTACGTAATTCATTTTTGATAGTAGTGCAGTAACTTTATCTGTATATATTTGTGTAAACCGAACATTAAAAAAACGAGATTTAATTCGTCATTCGATCAGACGAATTAGGTGGTCTGTCATCTTTTTGATATGGATATGATATCTATGATTATGAAAGGTATATGACAGTTAGCCTTTCATTCATCATTTTCATCATCAGGGTTTGTATCACCGTCAACAACATTACTATCTCATTATCATGGTCATCAAGAGGATTATAGTCATTCCCAATTAAAATCCCCATTCAGAGAAAATTTACGAAGAGGAAGCAGCCCTGATAAAAAACATTTTGTGAACGTTTATTAAAGAAAGTCGTAGCGGACCTAATAAAAATGTTTTGTAAACGATTTATGAACCTTCTGAAAATGTTTTGCGAACGTTTTTTAAAGACGAAGACTTAGCGGACATTAAAAAAATCCTTTTGTGAACGTTCTGAAAACTTTTTGTGAACTTTTATTAAAGACTAAAACGTAGCGGACCTAATGAAAATGTTTTGTAAACGTTTTGTGAACTTTTTGAAAACATTTTGTGAACGTTTATTAAAAACGAAGATGTAGCAGACCTAATAAAGACGTTTTGTAAACGTTTTGTGAACGTTCTGAAAATGTTTTGCGACCGTTTATTAAAGACGAAGACATAACGAAAGTATATTAAAGATGAAGACATAGCCGACCTAATGAAAACGCTTTGTGAACGTTTATTAAAGATGAAGGCGTAGCGGACCTAATAAAAAACGTTTTGGAAACGTTCTGAAAACGTTATGTGAACGTTTATTAAAGACAAAGACGTAGCAGACCTAATAACGTTCTGAAAACGTTTTGTGAACGTTTATTAAAGACAAAAACGCAGCAGAACTAATAAAAACGTTTTATGAACGTTTATTAAAGTCGAAGACGAAACAGATCTAATAAAAATGTTTTGTAACAATTATTAAAGACGAAGATGTAGCAGACCTAATAAGTGTGTTCTAAGAACGTTCTGAAACGTTTTGTGTTGGGTAATCTATTTGCCGTCTAATCACCAGTTTATCTAATGTTAGATGACCTGAAGATTTGCAATAGGGTTGTACATAAACTAATGTACACTGCATTGCAATAGACATAACAGGCAAAATAATGCAGTTATGGCATTGTTTGTAATTGTATGTGTAAACATAGTCGATGAAGATGGTAATATAAAAGGGTAAAAAATGTAAAAAAAAAAAAAATACAAAAAAAAAAAAATGACACCACCGTCGCCGGGAGTCGAACCAAGGACCATGAGGATGCGAGACCAGTGCTTTACCGATGGACCAGAATATAGTCCATAGAGATAAGACGTAGATGGAAAATGGGATTCCTAAATCATGTCTTCCAGTTGAAATTTCGATATGTTCCTGACATCTGATTAAAAAATAAATGGCACACTTAATATAGAGAATTTTCTCAGCTACGACATACTCGAAGCAGGGCGAAAATAGAGCAGAAATAACGGAGCTGTTGCTCAAAAAAGACGGGAATGTAGAATCGAGAATTAGAAAAAGGTCATGTCCCATAGACAATACATGCAAAATGTGAAAAAATGACATACCTCCGTTTATCGTAAGATAAGACCATGATGCCGTTGTCAAAATGAAAAATAAAGGTAATTAATATGTAAAAGCATTAGCTACAACATACTGAAATCCCGGCGAAAATCGACCAACAATAAGCGAGATAGTCTTGATTATAGGTAAAAAATATGACGTCATAATTGAAAAAAAGAAATTCTTACTTTAAAGGTCTATATGATGACGTCACGAAATTGCGAAATTCATGACCCGTGGTGCGAACTTTGCATCCCAGTCGTGAAATTCACGACCCGTGGCGCGAAATTCATGACCTGGGATGCGAAGTTCAGGACCCGGGATGCGAAATTCACGTCGCACATGACCTGTTGTCGAGCGTACTTCAGGGACACCATAGTATGCCATGGTGGTTTCCTAATTCATTGACAATAATGCCGAAATCAAAATAAGATACGAGTCAAAGAATGTACGACTTACCAAGAATGACGTGAATGAATTAAAAACTAGAAATGTACTGTGTCCCGGGCTGTGTCCAGGCATAGGACACGGATGCCCCCGCTTACCATGCTTAACGCGATCAGTAAGCATTTCTTAGTTCTTTGGTCTGAAAAAGAGTATGTCACTGTTGTGTAGTGACATGCCAAAAAGATTAAAATCCAACAAACATTTCTGAACTCATGGACGGGAAACCACATTTTTTTTTTTTTTTTTTTTTTACTTATAATGAACTGTGACCTTTGAACTTTGACCTGCGGACTCCGAATTCAAACTTTATCTGTATTTCAGTGTCATCTACCTACACAGCAAAAATTATTAAAACTCCGTCCAATATTTGTGAAGTTTACACGCAGAAACCAATTTGCATATATAATGAACTTTGAACTTTTTATTTATTTTTTTTGGTGTTTTATTAATGAATCAAAACAATACAATCTTCACAGACAGATATAAACTGATAGATTACAAAAAATTACGGCATATTACAATTGACTTGCGGACTCCGAATTCAAACTTGAACTGTATTTTAGTGTCTTCTACCTACACACTAAAAATTATTAAAATCTGTCAAATATTTTTCAGGTTATCGCGCGGAAACAATTTGCATATATAATGATTTGTGACCTTTAACTTCTGACCTGCGGACCCCGAATTCGAACTTGACCTATATTTTAGCGTCATCTACCTAGACACCAAAAATCATTTCAAAATCCGTCTGATATATTTCAATTTATCGCGCGGAAACCGATTCGGGACGGACAGACGGACGGACCGGGGCAACGCTTAATGCCCCCTTCAGACTTTGTCTGCGGGGCATTAAACTCGGGGATAAGTTGAGAAAGGAGATCACAAACATGACCAGTGTTCTGCGCAACTAACCTAAATTTAGCGATCAAATCGCAATGAGATTATGGTATCCGCGCTCGCACAAATTATTCACATGTAAACCAAAGGGGATCGATCCAACATATCCAATGGGGATCGATACACAATTCATTATTGCTCGCTGGCGCGGGCAATGGTAAATTTTTCGGGCATGATAAAAATCAGAACGGCACTTTCAACCATGGCAATCAGATGACAGGATTTGGAAAGATTCTTAAAGTGAGGTATATAAACTAAACTATAAACTGCTATAACTATATGAAAATGCCTTTGCATAACCCCTTCACCTATCATTCAGCTTTATTATGTATAGGCCGCGGGGCAACGCACTATACATGCTGTATTTTAGACAACATAGTCCGACATTTCAACCATTCTTGTGCTTCGCTAAACTTTTCCGACACCCTATCTCATTGAGTAAATTGATATATTTCATTTCCATCCACGATCCAAAACGAGTTTAATTCCGTAAAGAAAGCGGTCATTGAAGAGAAAAGATCCCTCCTTTCGCACCCTCGAGGGATACACGGCGTTAAGGAGTGTCTTTGATGACGATAAGTGGAACAGCGTAGCAACGAGGGGCTCTCTCTTTTCTGTAAACGTATTTTATCTCCTATGTAGTAACGGTACGTGTAATGCTTGCGGCATCGGTGTAAAATGCCTATCTTGTAGCTTAAAGGGTCTGCATTATTTTGAAGAAAAATATCGACAAATAAAACATCACAGAATTCGACAAGAGACAGCAAAATACCCTAAAGATAACATCTGCGAAGTCTTGCCGTTTCCGGTGTAGTAAATATTTCTATTGACAATTTAAAAAAAAAATTGAGAGCGTCGTCGAGCTCGCTATTGGACGTTGCAGGTGTGACACATGTGATGATAGTAACAAACAGTAGCAACATGCAATGCAATGTGCTTTTGGCATGCGTGCGTAAACGTACGAAATTCCGAATGGCTCCCGTCTTGCTAATCTAATTCTAAGGCATCACATGGGTCCCGTTTCATAAAACTTGTTATCAGTAAGAAATGCCACATTTCTATGACAAATTTAATTGCTCTCAGCCAATCAGATGCGAGGATTTCAGTAGTTTAAAGCAGTTATTGCAACTTGTATTAATAACAAGTTTTATGAAACGGGGCCTTGTATCCGTATGTTTGCTGATTCCTGTTCCTTCTAGTCACCTTTTCATGCTTCACAAACTATGTATTTATATATTTCTGTCTCCTTTTTTATGCGGTTGATCAGCTCTGGTAACTCTCGCTGCGTGTGTAGTGATCGTGCTTCGAAGTGTTCCGAGTGGATTCTGCACCATTCCGCTAACCCTCATGTAGTCGCGTTTGATACATAACTGTATGAAGAAAAAAACTTCTGATTTACAAACCTGTCTTGTAACTTTTTTTTAGAGAGGGATAGAGAGAGAGAGAGAGAGAGAGAGAGAGAGGGGGAGGGGGGAGGGGTGGATGGCGTGTACAAATACACCACCCATTTTTAAAACATGTTAAAGCAGAAATAATATTTTAATCAATCAGTTGTTGTAATTTTAGGAAAAATTTATAATAAATGAGTTATAGCAGTAAAAATTCAAATGCTGATAAATACCAGATGTAGGATTGGAGGTTATGTGTGCGGGTGGGTGGTGTGTGTGTGTGTGTGTGTGTGTACTAGTGTGTGAGTTGGCGCTAGAAATTTCGGCAAAATATTTCGTTTTATCACCCCCTCCCCCCCCCCCACACACACACACACTCACACATGGACATGGAATTACACCTGGGTGCAGACTGTATTCTTCCTGCTTTAAAAATAACTTCTATTAGCGTTGAAAGTGCTTGGTACTTTGGAGGAACGCTGAGTGCTTGCCGGGATGCATGGTACATTAGCAAACAATTTGAAGACATCGCCTTCCTGCGAGTTCCTTATCATGCTTATAGCTATGTCTTTTGGCGACTGGCGACTGAATCTTATCGTACGGAGGAAAGCAGCTTGAAGCTTTTACTGTCAGTCAGCAACGATACAGTGGTCGTCCTATCAATACTGGCACGAATATCAGACAACCTTTATTCATGAATGACAAGTTTTGTTTCATCAAATGCAAATCGGTAAATAATTGAAACCATATGTTTACCTTGGGAAAAGGACCCCTTGTGCCCTGATAGTTTGTTTGTCAATCGTTGGGAAAGCCTGAAATACTAGTACATGCAGATTGTATCATTAAAACGTTCTCGGGATTTTAAAAAGGTTCTATAGAACGTCCTTAAAATCCCAAAGTATGAAAGTTCTTGACTTTCGAGATCGTAATAAGAATGCTGAGTGTTTGCCGGGATACATGGCACGTTAGCGGAAAATTTGAAGACATTGCCTTCATGGGGAGTTGGTTATAGATATGCGTTTTGATGAGTGTCGACTGAATCTTAGCCTGGAGAGGAAAGCAGCTTAAATTTTTTACTGTCAGTCAGTAACGAGATAGTAGTCGCCCTGTCAATATTGGCACGAATATCAGAGAACCTTTATTCATGAATGACAAGTTTTATTTCATTAAATGCAAACTGCTAAACTGAAACCATAATGCTTACCTTGGGAATAGAACCCTTGTGCCCTGTTCGTGTGAACGTCTATTTGACACTGGATTCAGTGGCAAGGGACAGTGGTGTCGAGAGAATGGGGGAGGGCTAAATAGCCCGCCGCACACTATACGATCCGACTGCGACCCGATTTTCGAACAAATGGCATGCTGCATTAAAATATGAAAGTTTAAACAGGTAAAATTATCTTATTTGAAGTTCGGAACAATAATACTAATAGCCTTGTGGTCGGAGTAAAGGCCAAATCGGCTTCAAATCGTAGCCGATCGCAAGATTTCTATGACGTCACTACGATTCGGAATTAAAGTTGATATAAGAAAGCGATCACAAATATTGAGATAATTACATCAATGGAAAGCTATCAACCCCCAAAATAATACTGAGTGGTGTTCAACCACAAAAAAAGTTCAGAATGGTGAATTTAAGCGACTAAACTTCAACAAAATCTCGAAGTCAGAAACGTCGCACACAGAAACCAAGGGCCTCGATGGTGACGTCACGAAAGGGGATTGCATGCGCCGGTGGAAGTAGTGGCAATGCTGTGCCTATGTAAAAGTGCCTTCTTGTGACGAGCTTAGATTGTCATTGTAAATTGGTAAATGGGATAATTTGAAAGACTTTATGTTTTTATTTGAATGAAGAAACACAAAACAACATATTCAGTAGCTGATTTTTTTTTTCATATGGTCACAGTTTCCTTTTTGGAGAGTTTTAAGGCGAGTTTACTGTCTCGGAAAACAAGGTGCAATCACCATCGAACCTACGCGTACGAATAGTAAATGTTAGATGGGTTTCGTTGGTCTGCAGGATCAATTATGTGAATCAGTAATTCCTAGAACTATGATCATACTTATCGTTCATATGTGTGACTGCCTCAAAAGGATGCAGTAAGCCTAAAAAACAGCAAAACATTCCAAAAATATATCAAACTTGATACAGAGATCTCCAGCTGACGACGTTGTTGTTGAACGATATTCATCCGCGAGTGATTCGACTCCTGCCTGGACGTTTTTGCAGAGAGCGGCTTGATATATTGCGCTGGCTTATGCAAGCCACCAACCAAAGATAGCTGGCCGGGTACACACACTTACTATACGCAGCACTTTTTGTTTTCGACACACGCGCTATACACAAGCTACACACGGTAACACCAGGCTATACTATACACACACGAGCTTCCTACGTTCTTCATGCACTTTCTGTACGACCGGCTGGCCGGATCCACTTTCAGAGCAAGCTCTCTCGTAATCTCACCAAATTCGACACACACCAAAAACTAATGGTGAAAAATATCAATTAATTTCGCATTGTTAGCATGCATATATCATAATTCTAAACCAGATAACTGATATTCACACTATGAACTATAAGGAGAAGGGAAAGCATTGATCAAAGAGTACTGAATCATTTGACTTTTCAGGCTTTGGAAAAAAAAAACTCAAGAAATCTCTCTCTCTCTGCACATGTTTTGTATGGAACATCCGGGTATGTAAAAATACTTATCCCCTTTCGTGACGTCACGCATAGTGGACTTGTTCCTCGACTGGTTTTCCAGGCTGACGGAGGAGGGTATTTCTCGACATTTCAGTTAAGGATATCCAGGAGCAAGAAGACTTTTGTGATTTGCCATGTGAATAAACACCTTATGAATAACATGCTTTGCATAGATAACAAATTCATGGACATTTATTTCCCTTCTTATATCTACTTTAAGTTCGCTTTTATCATGTTTATTCCTACAGGGAGGCTCGCAATAGCCCGGATTTTCGATTTCAGTATTCATACGACCACTCTTTGGTCAGTAAGATTTTATGGCCCGAATTCGCAAAAGTGGTTTCATTTGGAACCGTGGTTTCTAAAAACCATGGATTTTTGAAACCACGGTTTCAATTAGACCCATGGTTGAAACCACGGTTAAAACCACGGTTAAAACCACGGTTTTAACCGGAGTCCAGGGATTTCCCCTTTTTGCACTGCACTGAGCATGCTCAGTATGATTGATCCAGAGTGTCGTATTACCGAGCCAGCTTTCCTTTTATTTTCGTATCTTTGGAATAAAACGCGGACGTGTACAGCAGGGTCATCTTATCTTATACTTATAGCCAATTGGGGCATCTACACGACGTCTTATCATGAATGCTTACGGCATTGAAAAATAAAATGATATTCAATTTGTCGATGTTGAATTTTTATCTGTGAATAATAAGAATGTGGGTAATTAACATCTCCGGCATCGTTTAGAATTGTAATTGATCTCGGACTTATTTTTATCTAAACATTCGAATTAATTTCGCAGACAATTTGCCACGTCGAAAGTCCTTTTTATTTAAAAATTGTGCAAGGTTTGGGGCTTCATTGTTCTGACGGTCACTGCAAATTGTAGATTCAGGAATTCATTGTACCTTTTTTCAGCAGTATTTTCTCTACATGTCAGTAATATTTCAAGACAATTTTGTTTAGAAACTTTTCCGTAGTAGGATGGGAAACTTTGAAGTGGTTGGCATTAGGTTAGGCATCACAGATTTTGTTTTTGTTTTTCCAAATATTTCATTAGAGATTTCATTTAAAATAAATTGTCGCATGCGCGCGAACACACACACACACAAACATACAAGTCTACATAGACCCCCCCCCCCCGGGCGAAGTCAAAGCATCATAACAACCGTTCCAACATGCTGCTATCTTCAAGCATAGCCTACCAAGATCTTCTGCAACATCAACCTCTCTTGTGCAAAGTATTCACTATCAATATTTTCCAATAATATCAAGCATATTTACATTGCCTCATCAGAAACTGCAGAAAATTTTCGAAAGTGGTGGGGGGGGGGCGGCTGCTCGTACAAACCAGGATAATCATTTCCAAGTTTTTGTACAGAGGCAAACGTGTATACTCAAAAAAGTGGGGGTGGGGGTGGGGAGGCTGCAGCCCCCCAGCCCCCCCCCCCCCAGTTTCGTGGCCCCTGCTCATAACATCATCATCAAATACAAAATATGACGTCATTCACATCTTGCCAAAAAGCAACACAAATTCCAGTGTGATGTTTCTACGATACAAAGTTTTTATAAAGTAAGTTAATTTCAGCAATTTAATCTATATTTTTGTCATATTACTGCTACAAAATTTACACACAAAAAAACATTTAGGTAACCATATTTTCCGTTGCTAGTTAATAATAGTCAAAAAAATTACATACTGATTCACTGAATATGAACATGACTATTTTCTCAGAAAGGGATAGCATAATTAACAATATCAATCAATCTACATTCATACATTCATGGCCATACGCAGGGGGGGGGGCACCCCAGAAATTTGAAAACCCTACATCGTTTTACTGAAATTTTTTTACAGAATTCACCAAAAGTGTTTACCAAATCCTCCAATCTCACTTTTAAAAAATGCAAAAGCGTCCCATGACAAGCGCAGTCGTTTCGCTTCTTCACTTTCGATTTTCTTCGAAATTTTTTTATGCATCTTGCCCCCCCCCCCGAGAAAAAAATTTCTGCGTACGGTTCTGTCTACATTTAAATGTATTCCATTTACACTATAAATATTTCACTTCCTGAGTACACATCAATAAAGTTTTACTCATTAAATGAATTCATAAAACCATGCAGAAACCATGCCAGGTTTATATCCACTTGGTCTACCAGCAGATGGTCTAATTACCCGATTGTCTAATACCACATTGGCTAAACCCATTTGGTATACTATTAATTTGGTCTAATTGCTGTTTGGTCTAATACAGTGAAAACTCGGTATAACGAGATCCTTGGGACCATCAAAATTACCTTGTTATAGCAGGAATCTTGTTATATCAGGATTTAAAAAAAACAATAGAATATAAAGAGCTGGGACCAAAATATTACCTTGTTATATCAGGCGTATTGTTATATCAGATCTCTTTATATCAAGTTTTCACTGTACATACTTGGTCTAATTCTCATTTGGTCTAATGACCACTTGGCCTAATTGCCAATTCGTCTAATCACCAAATTGTCTAATTGCATTTGGTATTAGACTAAGTGGTGTTAGACCAAGTGGACATTAGACGAAATGGGCATTAGACCAAAAGGTCATTAGGCGAACTGGTTGTAGACAAAATGGAATTAGACCATGTGGGACGATACTAAACGGGCAGTAGTCAAAGTGGGAGTAGACCAACCGGCAATTTACCAAAAGTATCACTACATTATTTGCATAGAGAAGTTTGCAGTATTGTCAACAAGGTCAAGGCAACAAGAAAGGCTGCATCGTCCACCACGTATTACCCAAGGAAATGATGGTTGAGTTGGCATGGGAGGAACATATGTTAAAAATACAATTTATCAAAGAAGAGCATGCTCTAAACATGGATATTTTCTGTATGTACACCTATATAAACAGAAATAGTATATCAAAATTTTATTATATGAACCTTCTTAAGCTGTAGATAACATATGTAGTTGTAAATATGAGAGTGTTCTGAAATTAATACGTATTCATATTTTTGTACAATTGCATACAGTGATGTGTTGCTGACTTGTTCTTGTCTAAGGTTTTAAGCACTATTTTATTCATAAATGAACTGCATTTGATATGCCTATCAAATTCATTAATTATTCATGACTCATATTTTGAGGTGAACATAATATTTTAGAAGACAATTTGCCAGATTTAGTATGAAATTGACAATTTACTGTGATAAGAATGTTCATTAACACATACGCACTGAACTATGATTTGTTTTGAGAACTTGTAAAAAAGGAAATATCATTATCTATTTTTAATAATGATTGCAAGAGCAAGACAATGTGCAGCTCATCTAAATATATGAATTCAGGATAGCCGTAAATAGGATTCTACTATAGAATTGAAAATTCAATTTTTATTCAAAATATTATTCAAATTCAAATAAGTTTTTTGAAAAACTGTTTTCAGTTTGAAATTATGATTATGAACCAAAATTTTCAACAGAAATCAGATTATGATATACTGCAATTCCAATCCAAGCTAATTGATGTATTTGTAGAGCACCAATATCTAGCTGTCTAATCAAAAGCACTTATGAGACTAATTCATATTGCAAAGAGAAATATGTAACTAAAGGCAAACCTTGTCATAACAAACTTCTCCGCAATAGGGGGGGGGGGGGGCTCCATGTAGAAAAGAGGGTGTGTTTGTGTGTGTATTATTATTTTGTGGTGGAAGGGGGCATGTGACCCAACAGTTACGTAACTTCGGAACCCATGCCCGGACGTCACGACTTTGGTCTTAAAAGATTGGCGAGACTTTAAAAAAAAGAAAAATCATGAAATGGCGCATCGACTTTTTTGCATATTAGGGACATATCACGCGAAACGTCTGGGCAGACCCCCCCCCCCCCTTGCTTAAGGTTAAGGATAATAACTTACAGATGATTATCAAAAAAATTATCCACATTCCACTATCTCCATATAGCCACCTGGCACCATATGCCCTTGCCTTTTCAGTTCTTTCAGTTAACTCTGATCCATGAATTTGACACGAGTCCAATTAATAGCTCCTATATGCCACCTATGACATCTGGAAATCCGCAATACTCATAGAATCACTGATGGGTAGATTCAACCTCTTCTTTCAGTACTTGGGAAACTGCATGAATTCTATCTTCCTTCTTACGATAGCTTTGGAAACCTCTCTGATGTCTCTGCAAACAGATGATTGTGATATTGATGCGTCATCAGTCATCACCATGCATCCTATGGAATGATCCTGTAATTACATATCAACAGATACCGGGTTGAAAATATTTTCTCAGAAATATTGACCTTTAAATTAAAAAATATATATATGAAAAAGCAGACAAAATAAAACAACAGACCTATGCATCATTAATTTGAAATTTAAGAAAAAAAGCCAAATTTTGAAAAAAAAGCAATCAATTTGTAATTTAATATTAGCATAACAAAATTACAGAAATTATGCCTTCTTTTCATAACACACTTGCTACTGCTGCATGAACAATTTTACAAGTAGAGAAAGTCATTTTCAGATGTTGAGAATTGAATGGTGCTCAATTCTTCACTCCTTATAGCCAAAAATATGGAAAAATGAAATTTGGAATTACATGTATTGTGATATTCTCTTTCAAAATGACATTTTTAAATGATTAAGATACCAAGATAACTTATCAGCATATCAGAACTTTTAAAGACCAAGATTTGCTTCCACAAAAGGATTACAATGTTAAAATAAGTTTGATGCCTTGCTCAAAAAATTCCATGCAAATAACAATGACATACATTAAAGGACCTCCACATTTAAATTGATTTTCAAATCTCATAGCACTAACTTCTCATATGCCTCTCTTCCCTTCAATATTATTCGAGGATAAAAAAGAATCAACTTCTCTTAAATACAAAGCAAAAGCAAGTCCAGCTTATAATTTAAAGATTCCACCCCCCGAAAGAGAGAGAGAGAGAGAGAGAGAGAGAGAGAGAGAGAAAGAAAGAAATTATAAACAATAAAAACACAAATTCAGGGGGGGGGGGAAATAGAGCAGTCAATACCTGCAAGATCACACGTAGCTATAGTGGATCATTTCGTTCAGTGTTCAAATTTCCTTCAAGCATGCTGATGGGGCAGAGTGCATTCAAATGGATTCCTCCGGTCTAATTAAGAGACCTTGCTGTTTTCTGTCAGCTTTTTGTATGTAAAATAACATTGAAATTAGAGGCAAGATTGAATATTGAAGGCAAGAATTATTGGAAATAATAATCCTCCACAATTGTTATCATTAACCGTGATTAAGAATTCGAGATTCAGGCCTCAAGTCAAGGCGTTAATCCACTTTCGTATCCATGCACATATTTCCAATTGTAATGAACAACTCTGCATTTTAAAAATTTCACATAATGATCAGCAACATGTATTCAGTCTTCCATCTGCTTTGGAATAAAATTGGACCAAGGAAACCTTGATTTACACAGCTTTGGCCTCCGATTTTGTTGCTCAGTACGGTCCTCCGATGCTTCGCTTCACTTCATGTGCGCATTTGTGCCATCCTTAAGCCAACATCTAAATTTTTGCAAACTTTCCTGTGTTATCCCACATTATAGATGGATCTACATGTAAAGTTAGCAAAAAATTAGATTGCTACCTCACAGATTACTAGACCATCAAGGGAAGTGGTTAAATTCCATGAAAAGCGGTAGTCTATACCGCCACTCATCCTGTGTACTCGGTCAATGAATTGACCTCGTCCCCCAAATGTGACAAGTCTGTACCGAAACTACATAGCATGCTTTTCTATCATGTCTATTGGTTACTCGACGACATGCTGTCGACCTACGAGTCTGATAAGCGTCAGTTTTCTTCTTAAAATTCACTTTCCTTCTTAAAATTCACCATTTTCAGTTCATTCATCAGATATGAAACAGGAAGGGGAAAATCGAGAGCCTCAGGAACATTGCTGGTATAGAAGATCTAAGTCAATTTATTTCGCGTTCGCGTTGGCAATTTGTTTCGCTATTCAAAACGCCGTTTTGACCTACGGGTGTACACCGCCTAGATCGGTAGAGTTAGCAAGTAGGACATGATTCATGATGTACATAATAATTTAGATTCTAGCTTCAGTTTAGGAATAGAGGGCAGAATCTACATGCACTGATGCAGAGAGCGAAACACGTAGCACACAGCGCGCAGCAGGGCCTGGCGGGGGGGGGGGGGGGGGGTGGTACTGAGCAACGACATCAAAGATCAAACTTTCAAAGCCATAAATGGAGGTTCCCTTGGAAAGAATTTATTCAAATTCAGGTGAAAAACTGAATAGATCTAGATTTTAGACTCGAATCTACATTAGAGTCTATCACAGTACACATGACATTGACATGTTGCTGACCATCCATGCTCTGTGAAATTTGAAGCAGATTCATTCATTTCATTTTCAATTCAACTGGAAGTGTGTCGTGTGTGGATATGAAAGTGCATTATAGCTCCCAAGTGAAATGTGCAATAATTGTTCATTATCATATAATGAAATTGTGATGAACATCCATTTATTAATGCAGGCTGGATATTATTAGCCGAGACCCGAGTTCAAGTCTTACTCCAGCCTTACTCGATCTCGATCCAGTCTTCAACTCGCTGTGATGAAGGGGCACAAAAATAAACACCTGGGACTGAAAAATTAACCTGCTTGCGATTATGCTCCACTGTGCTCCACACTGGCGCTCTGCTCCAAACAGCATGCTTTTTAATCGTCATTTTTACTTTTCTGTACAACAAAATACGTATAAATATGAAGAAAAGAGAATTTCTAATTAGAAATCTCTAGGAATCGGTAAATTACTCACGATTTCGTTCTAGCTAGGGCTCGGGAAAAAAGGCTTAACTCCTCAAGTCTTGCTGCCGAAAAAACTTCTTTCCGCTACGCTTGACCGGTGGCTGTCTGCCGCACAAAACCACGGTTTTGACTGAAACCACCTTTGTGAATTCGGGCCTATAATGTTTGAATGTTCATATCATATGCTATAAAGGACAAATTTCTCAAAAGTCGGATCGCAGACTAATCGTATAGTGTGCGGTGGACTTAACGCAGGGGAACATAACCCCTCGCATTTTTGTTTGTTTGTTTGTTTCATTCTTAAAGGATGTTGAAAAATGAAATTCACCTTTCCCCAGTTACACTGCAGTTATGGGGACGGTGCATGTTGATCATGGCATACACTGGGGAGAAATAGAAAAAACAAAAAATAACGGTAGCCTAATAATTTTAGTGCCATTATTTTTTTCGAATTTCCATTATCACATTGACTACATGGCTTACAACATGAATCAATCTATCCCAAGACGTACAACAGTTCAAATAAATGGATGAATCGTGACATACTCAAGAAAAGTCACTATAAATATAGCAGACAATCTGCAACTCCGTTGGCATATCAATATTCTTTACAACCGGTTGAATTCAGTTTTAGTGTTGGTAAGTCACTCTTAATCTCCCCTATACGTCTTTTCCATCTTCCTCCAGCTGAAGATGCCCTCAACACTGCTTTGGAGAAGGTTTTTTTTTTCATCTTGCGAAATCTTGACAACGATCTTTTGCCGAAAGCACATTGTTCCCATTGTATTCTTTACCACTTCCCGAGAAACTCGATTTAATTTCATTATCCATGTTTCTATCTCCGGTCGTCCGATATGTCTTCATCGCAAAACCCTTTTGTCAGGAAGTCGGGGTTTTCCACTACAGCTGATCTTGGAAGGAGAAGAGGAGGCCTGAGTAGCGCTAGCTAGTAATGATTTGGAGGGTGTGATAACGAACCACGCATCCCGAAGGTAGATTGACTCCACATGCTCTCATTACCTTGATTTTAGCGCCCTTGTCTCCTTAACCTGTAGCAGAGAGTTCCACATCCCTTGCCTGAAAGGAGGGGCTGGGGATCTAAACATTTGAACAGTCCCTACGAGCAGATGATCTTTGCCTCATGTTTCTTTATAAATGTTCATGATGTTGCTCCCCCTTTTTCCCAGTTTGCGTTGAGCACATAGGTTATATCACTGGTACAGAACATGTACATCCTTTATTCATACTTAAGTCATAATTATGAAATACATTGTATTACCATGATTACACATAATCAATTCTGCGCGTGAGGGGAGGGGGTGGCTCTTTGTGGGCAGTATCAACTTCAACCTTGCTACCCCCACTCTAAATATTTACAAGGCTGTATACAATAATTACATTTCTATAGCGTTCTTACAATCTACAAGTTGTTTCAAAACGCTTTACATCAATAAACGTAAGAATAAGAATAAGCGTTGATTTGGTTACTGTTTGAAGAGCAGAGTTTTTAGATGTTTCTTGAAAAACTCTAAGGAAGGGGATAAACGAATAAATATTGGAAGGTCGTTCCAAAGTCTAGGAGCGCATGCCTGGAAAGCATTGTCGCCAGCTGAGGTGTATGTCCGTGGAATATGGAGCAGGTTACTGTCTGTACTAGCGAAGACCAGGACGTACAGACTGATGTGGTAGGATGAGAGAGTTGATATATTCTGAAGCTTTGTTCTGGATACTCTTGAAGACAACAGTCAATGCGTTGCTTGACTGGAAGCCACTGCAGTTCTCTAAGCAAAGGGGTGACATGATCATGCTTACGGACCTTAAAAATCAGCCTAGCCGCACGATTCTGAACCCTCTGAAGACGTTTCATTCGTGATGAGTTGATTCCACACAGTAGAGAATAGAGTATAGAAAGGCTGTTCGGCGCCCCTTTTCGTAGACATATCGATTTATCAAAAGCAAAACGTCTCAAAATTCTCAAGTGCACACTCGTAAGGGGATGAAACTCGCTTTTGTAGTGTATAGGAACATTGTATAATATCTTCAGGCCCTTTTATTTTGATCATTTTGATACTCTGCAAAAGTATAAACAGAACTGTAGCAGGCTTATAATAAACACTTTATAATCAGCAAGTATCATAATTTTTCTAAATAATCATAAATGATGATATTTATTAACCTAGCACTTATAAATCAATGATACTTATCATGTCAACAATCTTTCACAGTATTTTGGGATAACCATCGTCATCCTTTTGATCATCACGGAACTTCGTTTCAGCTACGAATTTAGCACCCTTTACTCTATTTCATTGCGATAGAGAGCATGTGAAATTGTAGACAATAACGGCTACTTGTTTATCTAGAAATCTAAACATAGAGGGACATAATACGTTTACTCCCATATTTCTTCCTAAAACACAATAGAATTCCCTAACATGCTGAACAGTTCGCATTTCAAAGACCTATGTTCCCCCATCTAATGGTGCCAGTGCCCTGCCTATATACGTCTGGATCCATACAACGTCACACCTGTTTTCTTTCATCACAGTTGACGTATATGTTTTCGTCATTTTCTTATAATGCCAAATGTAAACTTTCGATCCTCTAACGGAAATACATTTGAGAAGAACACCATAGGATACGACGTACAAGCATTTTGCTTTTCGGTGTCCCAAACCATTATTTAATTTTATCATCTATTGTACATTACCATTTTGATTTCATGTGTTTTATAGTTGATTTGATTAATATGATTTGATTTTGTTTTATTTCAACAGGGTAGCCCCTTCAGTAAACATAATACTGTTCTTCCAGTATGTCCAGGGGCCCCTGTATAACATGAAATATACATTCAAATTTACAAAAAGTCATATAACACAATTCAAAAACATGACACCATTATATACTATACATATATATATATACACATATATACATGCACTGTGATACAGGTTGAGTTATTGAGAAATGAATTAGATTATATATAAATAAAAAATACATTATTTAAACTATTCTCATGCTACGGTTGAATTAAAAAAATACAAAGAATGCATGAAAAATGATTAAAATTGCTCATCATGCAACGGATTATTATCCGTTTTGAAATAAAATGAAGCCGATATTACAGACATTTTGAGAAAATACACTACCTTTCACTAGGTCAATGGCACAACTCATATTTATAAGGAAGTAAGATTTCTTTTGGATCACGCAAATGAGCCGAAGAACTCGTGTTTTTTTTTACTTTTCTTTCTTTTTCTAAACTCTGCTTTCTTCGTTCACATTACAGTCACCGATCTTTTTACTATACATACTCAGTTGCTTGTTTGTTTTTATAGATACGATTGATGTAATTGTATTCTCAAATCTTAGGTTAAACTCTTTGTTAGCTCACGTGCAATTTCGCTTCAGGTTAGGAGGATTTTCCAAATTCATCCTAATATCTGAAGGCTGCCTTTAGTAAGACGAATATTGCATCAAACGTGATTAAGTAGTAATAGCTCAGTCTCGGTAACCCAGTTTTATTTATAAAAAAAGAGTAGAAGAATTCATGTAGGTACATAGAGAAATGAAAATGAAATTTATTTTCCCCTTGATGAATAAGGAATGAAGTCCAAATTGGTTTTGAATTTCGGGGTTATGTGGCACGTGCGCAGTTGCGTGTGCTTATCACAAGTGAGGAAACCATAGGGTATTTAATGGGAATGCGTTGGATAGAAAGCAGAGAAGAAATGGACGATTAGTGCACCTTCGAGGAAATATGATGGAGGGTCATAAAATTATGAATTTGTGAAGTCGTCACAGGACAAACATTTAACAGGCAACTTTACGATCCCTTTGCGAGGTGCAGCTCCCCATTTTTTCTGTTTCTTTCTTCCTTTTTTTTGTACATCTTCCTGGTTTCTGAAGAAGGAATATAGCTTTTTTCAACAGAGTGGGGAGTATGAAACCGTACAAATTACACATTACATGGGCAAAAATCTGTCTTAAGGGGGACACACCTCTGAAGTTTTCTGAGACGCAACTAAAAAGAAAAACAACATTAATAAAACAAAAAAAAAAAAAGAAAATATACTCGGTCTTCTTAAGTGTCACTTTTTACCTGTATTCATTGACTAGCATGAAAAAAATGGGGAAAAAAGAAGAGAAAAATAATCATACAATCTGACATGACAAACGAGTATACCAAGAGATCGTCAGCCTTTCTACCTTTCTACGGTGTTTTGACATTATTCTTTTGCTTGCTAGCTCCATTTCCTCTAAAGCTTTTATTGCTAAAAGGCTGATTGTTTTTTTTTGTTTTTGTTTTTGTTTTTGTAAGCAGTACCTCACCCCAAGCGCCAACAATGGCAGGACGATAAACGATAACTATCATAACCATAATGAATTAGGGAATCCGGGAAATAATGCAATTTTATGGGATGAGGAGGCCGGACACAGCATCGAAATTCCTCTATTTCCCCAAATTTTAATCCCAGTTCACCAAGGTTTCCACAATCAAAGGTTACAAAATAGTGCATGTGCGTGTGCGCACAGGGTGGGTATGTGTTAGGGGGTGTCCCCTTCCCCCCTCCCCCCCCCCCGGATTTCTGCTCATGCCCAGTTAAATACAAAGTATTTTGACATATTCTTCAAACTTTTATCAATTTTTTTCTCAATTTTTAAATCCTTAAAATCTTTTTTTAAAAATCATGGAACATTTTGTCATCACCTTCAGCCATCGTCTGTAAAATTCGAATTGAAACTCGAATTCGCATTACATCAGCATTTAACATTATCATGCGTACTAGTAAACTGACGCCAAAATCTTCACCATCATTCTCTTTTGTGGTATCACCTAAGCTTACTTTGACAGTATCAATTTTATTTACTTTGATAACTCTAATTTTAGGTTTCTGCTTTAAAAATATTTTGGAATATTTCGTAGTCACTTGTACGTATCGCCTGAAAATTCGAAATGAAGCTAAGATTCGTATTACAGTAGTTTTCATTATCATATTAGTAAACTTGACGCCAAAAGCTTTAACATTATTCTCGTTTGTAGTATCAACTAAGCTTGATTTGATAGTATCTGTTAAACTTTTTTGACAACTCTGATATAGTTTCTTCTTTAAAAATATATTGGAACATTTCGTCGTCACCTATAACCATCGTCTGCAAAATTAGATATGAAGCTCGTGCTCGCATTGCATTTAGTTGAGTAGTAAACCGACGCCTAAAATCTTAAACAGTATTTTCTTTTGCAGTATTAGTTAAGCTTTCTTTGACAACTCTAATTTTATATAATTGATTTATTTGTTGTACGTTTCTGCTATTCATTGAATTTTATTGTAATCCATAGGTGTCTAATGCGTATCTAATTATCTGTAAAAATGCGAAAAGTAGCTCAAGGTATCAGACAATTAGTTTTGAAGATTATCATTGGTATGAATTATAGGGAGTATGTAGACATGGTGGAGAGTTTAACGGAATGCCAACTTCACCAGGCCTTCGGTGAAGATCACCAAATTTACATTATGTTTGCCTATCGTCTTTCAAGCAACGGCTTGCATGGGTAAAGAGCACTTCCATATACCTCAGTCACACGAAGACATGCACCGATATCACACCGAATACTGTTATTACATTGCATCGAATGGAAAGGAATCGTGCAGTACTCAGAGTGACTGGTCCATGAAAGATCCATGGCGCCTCGGATAATATACAATGAAAATGAGGTAAAGAGCAACCTTGACAAGACGGTTTATTCTCGTCGTCTGAATTCTTAGATCGCGTGTCGGAGAATCATCAGTAATTACTTGATAATGGCATTTCATGAATTTCACACCCGTTTTTCTTTTCTACCTCTCTCTTGCCTGATCATAAATGTCTGGTATATGGCTCTTGAAATGCATAAAATCAAATTATATCGAAATGGAGGGACGAAATGCTACTTTAGTCTAGTCAGCCATTATCTTTAGTATCGAGACGACATACAGCCACTCGTTGGGGAAAGTCCCGCAAATTTAACAAAGCATTAATCGTTTAATCAGAATGTCACTTAACCCTTCCGCTAATCAGATGGTCGTCTTCACCAATCTAACCAAGTGCAATAGACATATTCGCTCATGTTTTCAAATTTATGCGCGTTTATCTCCAGAAACCTTGGTTATTCAGTGCACCTGCAATTGTACGTGTTATGCATAAAAGGATATGAACAGGTAAAATCCAGTTTGCATACATACGTTGTTGCTATTTCGAGCAAGCATCTGACAAGTTTCTTAGTTGTCAAGGAAAACTATTGTTAAAGGGAAACTGTTGGTGCTATGTCAGGCAAGCATCTGACAAGTTTCTTAGTTGTGAAGGAAAACTGTTGTTCAACAAGTAACCGCACATTTCGTATGCATGAAGTTGGTAGGTCTATTCATCAGCGCGGAAAAGACATTCTATTAGCACTATATCGAAAGCCGGGTGAACACGGTCATGACGGTGGAAGTTGAATGTGGCTGCTGTCTGGAGCACGCCCCAAAGTCATCAAGATCTGGTCATTATTTTCTTAAAGGGGAAGGTAAAGATTAGCCATGCTGCATCAGTGATCATTGTTTGCTCATGTCTTCCCCAATGAGACAAGTAACTTTTATCCACTAAAGAGTGGTGATACCTCACTGAAAACAAAAAGCGAGATGATTGATTAAAGGTGCACCACGTCTGTCATACTTTTAACACTGATGGGCATGCTCACACGTGCACACAGTAGTGTATGGTGAACATTTTATTATCTCGTTATCGTTACAATTATGAGTCCAGACCAGCTCGTATCAGTTTTTTCACCATTACCTGTAGGATCGCTTCTCGCTGGTGCCGGACATGGTCACGATCACACGATCCGGTGTTTGAACTGTTAAATATTCTGAGAATTCATTACAACTATAGTCATGATAGTGGCTTGATTTCGTAAACAAGGTTATCTGTAGACAAATTAGGGATCATGGTAGCGGTGCGCGGGGGGGGGGGAGAAGGGTACCAGATCAGTGAGAAAACAGCAGAGTATTTTCCAACAAGAAACAAATATTTTAATAAAGGAAAACAGTATTTATGAAGATTTTATTTCCACTTTGAGTGATTTCGAGTAAATCAAGGATTTTCATTCAATTCATTTTCCCTTTTTGAAACATCACTTTTTCACACTTGGAAGCACCAACATTAAACATTTAAAAAATGAGAATGAAAAATCCCGTATGAGTAGTAATTTTTTTTCTTTTAGAATTCGTTTTTTTTTTCAAACATGACTTCCAATGCTACAAAAAAAAAGAGACCATTTCCAAAAGGAGCTGAATCCTAGTTTGTTTCCATAAAGGCACGAAATCCGCACTAATGAAAACATATTTAAAAATCCTAGAAAATTTACTACTCTTGCAAGATTTCTTTCTTTTTTATTTATTATATGACTTCTGTTGGTACTTGCAACTGTGAAAAGTTTGATGTTTCAAAGAAGGAAAATTGTTTGAATAAAAATCCTTAATTTACCCATAGTGGATTCAGTGCCTTTTCATTTCATTTCATTTCATTTATTTCCACAATAACAGCAAAAATAAATCATTTTACAAAAGCAATGTGAGCATTAGATAAATCAACAATTAAAAATATTGTAATAGTTGATATAGGTCCGGTATATACAGGTATATGTATAATTTGAATTTTAAAAGGAAGAGTAACTTAAATGCTAGCTGTATTGTGGGGGAAACCTTGGAAAGCGATGCTTGTAATTCAGGTTCCTTAACATAAATACGTGTATCACAGTATCATTAATTAATGAAAAGGCATAAAAAGATACAAACAAGACGGACGATACAGGACCACACAAAACAACACAAGCACATGGATGGGACATTGGAAAGCCTCCTGCAGGAAAATCATAGTATAACATTGTAGCTATTTATTTGTATAATCTTAAGTTTATGTTTGAACGAAAATAAGCTTGGTGTCAGTTTTAAAGACACCAAGCCATTTTAGGCCTATTTTTAGAAATAGGCCTAAAATATTTTTTCACTCACTTTTCCTACGGTTTTCTTAAAATATTTTTGATAATCAAATTAGTCATACTGAAGCGCATATACATGTATATCATGGAACAAACGTCCAATCGCATTCAAACCTTGGTTTCTGTGAAAAATGAATTTATCGCCTTATAGAAATAAGTTCTTCATATATATATATATATATATATATATATATATATATATATATATATGAAGCAAGGCGCTGAATCCATATATATATATATATCTATATATATATATATATATATATATATGAATATAATCAATGAGTTTAGAGAAGTCTCTCTTTCAAATAAAGAGGGTGGTAAATGCTCTGCGATTTCTTGCCAAACAGGAACAAAACAAAAGTTAACTCCAGAATGTCAAAACATGGAAAATTCAACATTACTCTACGGGTTTTTACACATTTATGGTATAGTTCTCATGACATGTATACCCATTGCAACAGATATGGTTTAAACTGATTATCAGCTGCTTTGAAAGCCTCATGGGAGTGTTGTTACCATGGCGACGGCTAAAAGACAGAGGACATCGTCAAAATTAACCGAAAACGACAAAATTCATTCACCTTGCATAGCCATCTGTCCTGACCATGAATTACCTCATAATTGAAGTGGGAAAAGAAATATCACCGTTGACCACATTTCATTATTCTATTTTCGTACTCTTATATAAGTGAACTGACCGGCATTTTTAGCGGGGTAAATTATCGTTTGGTCCAATTCCATTTCGTCCAACCCATTTGTCTCACATTCCGTCTTTGCCATGTTTACCAAGTTCGTAATATATATCGCCAGATACTTTGTCAGATTTCCTCTTTGTTTACTGCTAAGTTTGCATTGTTCTGGATATGATCCATTCTAATTTTCGTTTTGGTCTCATGTCTGTTTGGTTTTATATCCTTTTGGTCAAATGTCAATTTGATCTAATGAAATGAAGTGTCGAGAACAACGGGAGGCTTTGGAAAATTAAAACAATACCAAACCAAAGACTCAGTGGACAAATTAATGAATTAATTTTAGACTGATTGGACTGAATCAAAAAGAGAAAAGCTGGTAATCAGACTACGAAGTTCACTGGCAAACTGGGCGTACAGTCATCAAATATACTTGTGAACGTGGAGAAAACAAAACTAAATAATACAAGGTACACTATAGACAAATGGGAAATGGTCTAAATGACTTTAAACATGTATCTCATGCATTTTGGGAGTACTTTAAAACAAAATAAGTCTTGAATTGCTCCCTTGGGAATTAATCATACCGGCTCAGCATTGAATTATTGCATTCTCTTGTTTTTAGTAGCTCATGACCTCGGGAGGCGAGCAGATCATTTTTGTATTCTAGGCATGCTTACTTTACCTCTTTTTCAAATGATGTGAAAAGCCCCAGGATAATCACATAGCACCTTTAATTCTCATCAATTATTGCCAAGCTATTTGATTTCTTGATGATCAAGTAGGTTCCGGTTGTATACTACAGATGATTCCGAGGCGTTTTTTCCCTTTGGCACGTGACTTTGACACAGATATGGAAATGACAAGTTTCTACGTCGTTAGAAGGGCATTCGCAGAATCGATAAGAGTAAATAGGCTGGAACTCAGAGGGAGAGAGAGAGAGAGAGAGAGAGAGAGAGAAATAAAGAAAAAAATTAGAATGTCCTGCACTCGTTTTAGTGTTTTGCTCATTCTTTGAAAAAAGTTGTTTTAAAAAAGTAAGACTCTTCCATCAAGGGGGGGGGGGGCACAAGAAGCAGCCACCATAATCGACATTGATGCGTGATGACAAGACATTGCAAGCAGATTATGCAGTATTTTGGCAAGATAAGAGTTATTGCGAGGAAGTGAGTAGAATGTGTAATCGAAATCCCCCTTTGTAAAGGCTGTCATGATTCCCATCTACATGTACTCGTAATGTCTCTCAAATAGCTGTTCGTTTGGAAGACCTAATATAGGCATATTCGGACATTGCCAAGTTGCTTGCTACACTACCAAGGCAAATTAGTCGGTACAAACATGACCATCGTGAGGATAATAATATTACCAAAGTGATCGGCCAACCTTGGGCAAGTTGCCCAAGTTGGGTGACGAGGACGCGCCGTGGCTCAGTGGTAGAGCAGTGGTGTCGTAATCGGGAGTACCCGGGTTCAAAACCAAGCGGATACGCTTATTCCCTTTGGTAAGGTATTAATTCTCATTGCCAAGTCCTTCGGAGGGGACTGAAAGCCGTTGGTCCCCTGGTTGCTCACTATAATAACAATACACATGCTTTCTTAGAAGTCCGGTAAAAAATAGACAACGATTTAACCATTTTAACCAAAAGATTGTCTAATTAGGGTTAAAAATATATATTGATTACTTTCAACAAGAGCAAAATAGTACCAGCGTTGATTACTACTATGATGCCTAAAACTTGTTAGACACATTCTTTACCGTACTGGCAGTTTTAACCCAATATTTGCCGAGTTTATAGAAAGTGTGACATTGTGCAAGGAGAGAAAAGGGAATGAGGTGAGAAGCAATGATAGATAGTGACTTAGATAATCTCCCCTGAACATCACCAAACAGGTTAAATCGCCCGTGAACCGACCATAATATGATACCCTTTACTTCATCACGTAATTCAGTAAGTGGTCCCAAGGGGAAAAGCATTGTATCCATCTCATCCATTTCAAGCATGTTTAATTCAAGGAATACACCCTCAAGTGACTGATATTGAAAATCGGCGCACATAATACCGAGGCAAGAAGGAACCCTTCCATTTGTTTTTACGACAACTCGAAATTTAATTCCGAACAACTTCTTACAATTCATTTCCTTTTTCGAATCATGTTGAATATATGTTTTTAATAATTTTTTACCGTTATACTGTGTTCTGCTTTCTTCTGAATGAAGAAGTGATGTGACTGATATCACCGAAATAGATATCGTTGCTTTTGAGGACGGCTTCTCGTTCCGTTATGATGGGAGTTAGACATGACAAAACAAATTGAAACTGATTCATTGTGGGGAAAGAACATGAAGGAAAAAAATGGTTTTAAACACTCGAATAAATACAAAAAGGTCATGGGTTCATTTTCGCCGCTGCACCGGTGTATTTTGGCAAGACATGGATCTACATTTCAAAACAGGAGTATCATTCTTACCGGTAGGAAGGACGAACCCTTTGAATGCTGTGAGCACCGATATCAATAGCCTTGCTGATCCGGGGTAATAAACCGTCTTGAGCACATTGCATGTTATCTGCTGCATATCCTATATCTGTATCAAAAACTTTTTTTTATGAGCCAACATGAATATGATTCAACGCATTTAACGCTGAAGAAATATTCTTTATTATCATTTTGTTATTTTTCATTGTCAATCTTCTTCCTCCTCCCCCCTTTTCTTTTTCTTTTTCTTCCTTTTCGTCTTTTTCTTCTTCTCCTTCTTCTTATTTCGTTATCATTATTATTATTATCATCACCATCATTATCATTATCATTATCACTATTATCATTGCATTATCATCTTCTTCTTCTTCTTCACATTTTGTCATTATCATTATTATTATTATTATTGTTATAGCTATATTTGTTATTGTTATTGTTGCATAGTTTTACGTTTAATTTCTTTTTGTTTCCAATGTAAACAACTTATGCATCTCTATTCCCTCACTTTTCATTTTCAAGATCATTCACCGGATGAACAGTAGAAACCACTGGTCCCAGACTAACAAGTCCTGGGTTTGATGCTAGTTCATGCTTACATCCTTGGATAAGATGTTTTTACCATTATGATAATTGGTTTATTCGGCCCACTTGAAGAAAATGGGCTTATGGAAAAGCTATAGAGTATACCTGCTAGGCCCAAAGGAAATACAGCACTGATGAGGTTACCCTGGTTAAACAGTGGCGTATTATATATTCATATATTCATTTTTTCTATCAATAATTGATTAATTCACTTCGTCATGCTTGTCGCATTACTGATGAAATTCCTCATCCAGAACACTAGTTCCTAGAGCTGATTAGAATTAATTGTATGCCTTCGTAGGCTGACCGTAAAGTGCAAGATCTAGTTTAAATGATTTTATTCCTTGCATGATTGGTATTTGAGCACTTTAAGTGCAAATAGCAAAACAAGTCACAGTGAAATCATGCGACGCTGATAACTCTACATGGGTAGGGAAAGAGGAAGGGGATGGAGAATGTTAAGTGCCATTATCAGTCATCATGATATATATATATATATATATATATATATATATATTTTTTTTTTTTTTTCCAGCCGTTCCTGCTCATGACATCTTCAGGCAGAGGCCTAACGTTAAGCCCTTTTGGATTCCTTGCAATTGGCCGGTCAACCATTTTAGGCTATAGTTTATGACATTTTTTCTTAATTACTATTTGCTAATTATTTTCAGCTGTCCATGCGATGTGAGATCTCATTACGCCAAGTCATATCTTTCATCGTATAATAAGTCTCAATAAGTCTAGGTTTAAGTTGCGTAAAGATGCTACAAATACGCAACGTATGACCGAACACCGTATAATAAAAAAGAGCAAAACATGAATAAAATTGACATGATCAAGTCAGATGATAAAAACCCCATGTATACATGTACATCCTTTTTTCCCAAAATTGCTCGAATTTAAAGTTGCTTAGAGTTGATTTATAGATGGCGCTTCACGCAATGCTTGCGGAAATAGGGAAATCCTACAGGGCAGCGCCATGACAGTTTGCGAGTCTCTGCAAAGTTTTTTGTTTTTTGTTTGTTTTGTTTTGTTTGGGTTTTTTTTTTTTTCGTAGGTTCGCCGCAGCTCCCGCGCTTGTGTGCAATACGCGATATATAGTACTTCGGCATCTGTCTGCGTATTTGCTACTAGATTGTTTCGTACACGCGTAAAATCGAACTGTCATGGCGATGCCCTGTGGGGAATTTTGCAAGCACTGCTTGAAGCACCGTCTATAAGTCAAGTCCGAGTAACTTTAAACTAGGATAATTCCAGGGTGTCCTACCATATCAGGAATACTTTATTTTAACT
>CM057161.1:16176498-16201498 GCA_029962745.1 Echinometra lucunter | reverse complement strand
CCAATATTCAGGGCCGTAGTTTGATGTTAGGGGGGGGGGGGGGTGGACCACATAACCAAATATTGATGGCCGTGCTGGGGGAGGACTCTAAGGGGAGGGGGTCTTTCTTCCCTTTGGAAATCTTTTGCTTATCTAAGAGGGCTAAGATGCAAAATGGTGGACTTCTGGCATAAATTCCTCTTGCGTGTTTTATTTTTTCATAACAATAAAATTTCAACAGAAACTTTGGATTTTTTTGGATTTTTCTTTTTTCTTCTTTTTTTAGGGGGGGGGGGGGCACGTGCTCCCTTAGCCACCCCCCCCCCCCCCCCCCGTGTCTACGTGTCTGGCGACGTTGCGCTTATTCCTTGTGCCCTTGCGTCAAGAAGATATGGGATCTGAAGCTAGAGGCCCCCTTACCGGGATAAAAATATTCCTGGATGTCCTTGAATGGCACCATTAACTGACGCTTCCTTGGAGACCAGGTCTACAGAATTTGTTGCGAAATTCGATCCTCCTGACAATTCAGGCCATGATTGAACCTTCATGTATCAGTAAAATGAAAACTTCATTGATATTCCACGACTGTGCAACAGCAGGGCATATTCATTCTCGCGTTGATATTTAATTCATCTGACGTCGTTTAAAACGTAACGCCATCTGTTACGTGACAGTATCAGGGCAAAAGCCTGGGGGGAGGGTTGTCTGGTAAACGGAGACAGTGGAAGAATATAAAGCAGGCATCAAGTTAATTGCAAACACCCACAGGATTTTTGAAAAGGAAGGTCCTCTCAATATTCCCATCGAATGTGTCAAATGAAGGAAACAAAAGAGAAAAAGAGATTAAAAAAGGAAAAAGCTTGAGTGCCGTTGGTAGCGCCACTCCAAAAGGTTCATTGGAGGAAGATTAACATGACTAACAGGTTTTTATATTTCATCACCTGTTTGAAAATTACCAGCAGGTGGTTTCATATATTCTCTAGAAAAAGACATTCCTAGCGGAAGTATCATGCTTCCAAGCACTGGAGAATGTCGCAGTGCGTCCATGCGACTTTCTCATGGCATGATCCGGTTTGTTTGAATGAATCATGAAATTTCAAAAATGATATTGATGATTACTGTTTTTACAGGGGTATGTTTTTCTCATCTTAAAGGAGAGTTTTGCCTTGTTATGCAGTTTTTTTCTGATTGAAACGCGAACTTGATATCGCTGCATGAGTTTTAACATGTTTAACATTCACAGCGAAAACTCGATTACCATGATTACGGATTCCTTTTTTTTCATGCGGGTAAGCAAAAAGAGGAATCACTTTCTCGGACAACAATGATTCATTAAAATCCTTTTCCTGATGAGAACTTTGTATTTGTGATAAGACATATTTACATACCCAGGAGGTACTGCGATTTTTTTCAATTAATGTGCGATTTCACGATGGAAGATCGCTGCTTTGCAAGTTTTACAGAAACTTCGGTATTACCTTGACTTTGAGTATGGAGATTCATATGCAAGAGGGAAAAAATGAATAATTTCATTAGGAATTCTCACCGAACCTCGACGAATTTTTGATTTCTTCTCTTTCTATACGTTCCCAATATTACATGAATCAATAATAATTTATTAAGAGACAAAGAGTGTCCTTGGTGAAGACAGTAGCTTCAAATTTTGAAGGTTTGATAGGTTTGATAGGTTTGAAAACACTGTATGGACACACGTAGGATGCTTATTCGGCCTAGATATTGGAAGTTGATCTGGGACGTACCTGAATGCACATCATTGCTGCATCAATCTATATATATTGATAAGAGCACACTCCAACACATTCGAAGGTCAAATGAAAGACACTTCTTTATTTTGATCAGCAGCGAAATAGCTTAGATTTTGATCACATGGACCAAAAACACCAAACGTGTCATCATACTTTGAGAAAGCTTTCACTTCATAGGTGTATTAAGGCTCATTCACACATCGAGCGTCAAACCCGGGCGGAAAATCAACCTCAGCTATAGCATTATGCTATTTTGTTTAATAGTTTCCTTTACCAAAATATACACTGTAGTTTTGTTTGTTGTATTGGTAACAAATGAGTAACAAATGAGCAACTCAACTTAACTCAACTCAACTCAACTCAAACACCCTCGGCGGTTCATTTGGTCAAATGTGTTCACGTATGAGAAAGGGAATCTGATGATAGTTCACTTTCCAATAAAAAAGGGAGTTTTGTCAAAAGTTGGGCAGACAATACCCGTGACGTCATATTTTGCGCTAACTTCTCAATATGTTTTGTACACAAAATTTCATTATTTTCTCCATTTTCTCCAAAGATGCTGCTTCTCTCCTTCTTAGCTCAAGATATATCATGGGAAAATGTGTCTGGATTTCAAAGATATCTGGAAATATAATTGGTTACCTATTAGGGCCGGAGTATTATTCTCTCATATAATTTGTTAAAAACGTGGAGGCAATTTCTAGTGCATAACAGAATAATGTAGGCTTAAATGAAAGTCACCCACAGCGCGTAGCCTTCTAAAGAGATGGGGATATAACTATCTGCTACTTGGTATCTTAGCATATCCCATATCCCGACAGACTTAACGAATTCCGGCTAGCTATACACCTTCAAACGTGAATTAAAATTGTCCCTTTGATAACCATCCTAAAGCTCCTTGATGTATCCTTATAGACCAATCCCACAACTTTTATAGTACACAAGTCAATAGCGCGTTATGTACATTCGTTCGATTTTTTGGTCTATTTTGACCAATATATGTAGATTTCTTTTAATATTTGCAAGGAGGAATTATCAGGTAAGTTCAGGCCGTAGCTGTGCGGTGCTCAAATGCCACAAGAATTTGAGAAAGTTTAAAAATTGGAAGCTAACTGAGTGCGAAATTCACTCGCTTTTGACTCATGAAGCCTGTTTGTGTGAGAAGCCGTACTCCCTACATAGGTTTCCGTAAGCAATGTGAAGGAATTCGTCGCCAGTGGGTAAAAACATTAACAGAAAGGACTTTGAAGTCAAGAAACATTACCATTATGCACTTTGGCGTAAAATCTAATGAGTGAAAATATGACTTTATAAACAGGGTAAGATTGAGGGCTCCCGTTTACTACGGCTTCTATGCTGCAATCGAACTTTTACTGACAAAACTAAGTTGAAAAACTATCGAAAGTACAAAAATACATCATACCTTCATCTGTCAGATATGGCCATTGTCTTACCTCATCTACCCATGTATCCATGTTTTATTTTATTGATCTAGAATAAAGTAAATGGAACAATATCAGGGCATATCTCATATCTTACATTCATTTTGTACACAGAGCCAATCGCGGTCAGCGCGCTTGCCCACCGCCGCAACGGAGTCGCCGATAGAGGGCCAAATACATAAACCGAGGTGAAATTGGTCTATTACTTATCGTTTCATTTTTTACTTTAATAATATATGTCCCTCGTTTTGTTCTCGCCTTCCCTACTATTCTTCCTTTCCTGTTTTAAAATAATGTTTATCTATAAGTTATAAAGTAAAGTAGACCGTTATTATTTATTGTAAGGGAATCTATAACTTAAGAGCTTATAGCGTTCGAAATAGATTCCCTCATATTTCACTATTGATTGACTTGTCTGATTTCATTTAAAACACCATACAGTTGTTTTATCATTTCTGTGTGTTATATCGACCGCATAGGTCTGTTTACATTTGCAATGAACAATTTATGCCTTATTATGTAATGATTGTGAAATATGAAATAAAATGAGACTGAAAACTAAAACTGAAAGCAACCTAGTGGTGATATTCTCAAAGCTATCAACATCATTTTGGAACCAGGGAAATGTAACATTTCCCTGTTGAAACACTCGTGGGGTTGAATAGCCTTATATACAGGCAGGGACGAAGACAGACGACGAGAAAGACGGATTGAGAAAGAGAGAGAGACACACACACACCCACACACAGAGGTCAAAAAAGGCAGAGACATAGAGAGGGGAAGAGAGAAGGAGAGAGAGAGAGAGAGAGAGAGAGAGAGAGAGAGAGAGAGATGGGTGCCGATCGGGGGGGGGGGATGGGTTGGATATATCCCCCAATATTTTGGGTGGGGGGGGGGGTGGCCTGTACAATCATCCCCCCAATAATTCACCATGAAAAACATGAAATATGTCATAGCCTCCTATAATCCCCTAAAAACAAAGAAAAGGAAAGACAAAGACAAAGGGAATATAGAGTAAAGAAATCTATTTGAAAAAAGAAAAGGAAAAAGAAAAACCTTTCAGCGCTCGCTTACTTCGCTCGCTCGCATTTTAAGTATCCCAACCACTGATAGTTATAATCCTATATCTTTATGAAAGCAAATTGGTTAGCGCCTTGTCTTTCTATCTAATAGTATGGTAATCTTATACTCGCATTTACTGTCGGTGCACATATTCATGAAATAAAGCGCTTTGCCTCTTGTCTTTCTATCGAATGTTACACTATTAGTAATATAACTGCAAGGAATCGAACTGGAAGAACATAAGTCATAACAAGAAGAACATAACAGAATGAAATAATTGTCTGTAACCAACAGCTTGGTCCTAACGGAGGATGCTGAAAAAATGTACGTTATTAAAATCATGAAACTGGAGTAACAGTAGACTAGAACTTGTTCTCAGTACTCATTTCTCGCTCGCTAATAGCAACAGACATTGCTAAGAAGGCAAGTGCTTTTATTCCCTCAGCAACATCGAATATCGTTCTTCCACAGCGAGATGTAAAGCTTTCCTCGAATTCCACTGAAATAGTCCTTCATCTAGTTTATTTTGGTGGAAATTTTAAAGAAACAGAATTTTTGTCGGTAGCTCGCTTCGCTCGCTCATAGAAACAAAATGGTTTTAGATGGCAAGTGACAAGCTAAAAAGCATCATTGACAGTTATCATGGTTATGCAATCAAACACTATTTAGATATCTTTGAGGCTGTCAAGAATGTAAACTTGTTTCCTCGCTCGCTACGCTCACTCGTATAACATTTAGATACAGAATAATGTAATGTAGATATTTTGTAAAACCTGTAGTGTATTTTGATGACAAAAAAACCACTTTATCACTAAAATAGTGTGTTTTCCCCAATCTCGTCTCCCTCGCTCGCAATATCTCAAATAGGTGGTTTTAAGAAAATAAACAATAATTGGACCAGCGAGGTGCTGAAATAGTGAACCATCTTATATTATTTGAGTGTACTTTGACGTTGGTTAGTTGGTTAGTTGGTTTGGGGATTTAAGGCGCTTATCATGACTAAATTAGAATACATGTATTTGCTCCTTATTATTCTATAATTAGAATATTTGACGACGAAAAAAATATTCTTTTATAGATAGAACGTGGAATTTTTCGGCTCGCTCACTCGCAAAATTAAAAACGGGATGGTTCATTCTAGGAAAAGATAGTTGAAGTCCCTAAAGATTTTTAGTCAAATAGGCCTATGAGGATGTACCTGTGCGTATTGTTTGAAAAAAATTCGTGTGCGGTTAATTGGAGGAACGGTAGATTAGACTTGGAATGCAAGGGTACTGACAGCAAAAACAGGTCCTACACCCCCCCCCCCCCCCCGCTTATTTAGTCTATCCTTCACTTTGAACCACCACACATTTTCTACGCTCGGTCGCTTGGCTCCGCGGTCGAGGATATTCGGCATCAATCATCCCCCCCAACCACGAACACAAATCGACACCCATGGAGAGAGAGAATGGTGGCAGAAACAGAATAAGGAAGGGAGGGGGGGGGGGGGTGTACACGCACCAACATGTTCCTGTGCGCACTCACACCATTAATAGATGCTGTAAAAAGTTGTTTCTGTTTGCTACTCGAACCTGCCAGGTGGCTCCTATCACAGTGATCATCGAAGTTTTTCTGATTTAGTCATTATTTATTTTTTCAGCGAAACGCATGATGAATTGAAGAGGACCTCATACCACCTGGGTTAATCAGCAATATGTCTCCATGATGAGGCTAATGACTGGGACCGATCCCCAATTTAAACTTGGTAGCGCGGAATAATATTGAAAATTGGCTCATGAATTATAAAAAGCGCGAGTACGAATAACAGCCTTGCTTCACGCCTTTTTTTTTTTCATCCCCAGGTCAAGGGATAATTGTTCAACCATGGACCAAGGTTTCCAATCTACTGTTTGCGTAATTAAAATGTGTGTATAGTGGTGTAGATTCATCTGCCCTTTACCTTAACTACACCTGCATTGCGGAGTTAAAAGGGATTTGATGATGTTTAATGCGACTTCATTATGATCCTACAACAAGTTTTGTTATGGTGGTGTAATGATGCTCCTAGTCAAAATTAATGTCGCACAGGGGATGCTCACCTCCTATCGAGGACGACGACCTGCCGGGTTTTCTCTCTAAAGGTGATGGTGATGATGATGATTCACATTCGATGCTTCCATCGATGATTTTTTTTTTCTTTCCTTGTATGTCGTAAATCCGAAGGAAGCTCGTTGTTCAACATTTCTAAGAAATGACCTGTTCCAATAAGATGTGGGCGGAAAATTTGCGCTCTCAATCCTCCAGTCATTTAAAAAAATGAGAAAAAGAAAACCCCTGACATCAAGTTAAAACTCTCATTACTGCCAGCATGTTCACATTATTACATCTACAGGCCTGTGTTGCCACAGCCCATCTGAACCAGTCCAAATCTGTTATCATTTTTTTTTATACTGTACTTTATTCCTATTCACAATCATCTACTCATATGCTGCAAAGGCAGCAGCTGAATAACTCGACAGAATCTGGTAACTACGTTCAGACTCTTCATCATTATTGATTCATTAAATTTCATTTTTCAACCCCGTGGTGGTGTCATTTCATAGTCAAACTCATTACGGTAATAGTTTTGATCTAGATGCCTAGTTATCATCCATAAACATATTTGCACGGTGTGAAGAAAAATGGATTTAAATTTTTGTTAACCTATATCATCAATAGCTAGAAATACTATTATTTATGTTTTACTTTGTTTCTGTTTATTTTTTTTCTAGTTTAAAAGCTTAACGTTATCTACTTCATGTTGATTTATGATTATGTTCATGTTTATGTTTATGTCAGAACAGAATACTGATGAACATCAATGACGTTTTCAATAAATGTAATTCAATTCAATTTACGTTTGATGAGTTCATCAGAGGCACAGTGTAAAACTTAATTGCATCCCAAAGACAGGAGGTGGTGCAAATGATGAATTAATTCATCGAACCTCTACTGTTAACGCAAGGTTAATGATATTTTTATCATGTGCCGCTGATCCGAATGATAACTTTCATTTGTAAAGAGCCTTTTCAAATTAAGAAAGAAAGCGCATGAAAGAGAGAAACACAAAAAGAAATAAAACACAAATACAATACAAAGTTAAACTTTAGCTTTAGAACCAGTTAAATGTGGAGAATTGGACCGCCAATAATTTATGTAAATTTCGTTGCGGAAGCCATCGCCACCCTGTGTAAGCGGTCGTTATGAGAATATATCCAGCGAGAATAGATTGTGTGCTGTCTATAATGTTTCATTATCAATGTGTTTCATTAATTACAATTTTTGTTCCAGTGTGAATACTTTGCCGATGTACGGAAGACTTACATTCCTAGCAAGTATAGAAACCATACATATACCGTGAAAATGCATGAACGGTTTAACACACACACACACACATACACGAGCACACGCACACACACAGAAAATCAAAATTGCTGTCTAAACTTGCCA
Organism: Echinometra lucunter; assembly: GCA_029962745.1. Lineage (NCBI taxonomy): Eukaryota > Metazoa > Echinodermata > Echinoidea > Camarodonta > Echinometridae > Echinometra > Echinometra lucunter. Next base: position 16,193,778 of record CM057161.1, on the reverse strand, counting down.
AGTTTGTTAGAATTATATTACAAAAAGTTTAGTAGATGAGTTGTTAGAGTTTCACTTGTATTATTTATATATGAACATACGTCTCTGTAAGAAGTCAGTATCACAACCTCGGTTTTTGATTTATACTGCCATATTATTGTTGTTATGCTTGCATTATATTGTTATATTGTTATATTGCTATATTCATTTCTGTCGAACCGAAAAGGGGTTCTAGCATTTGGGGCCCGGGGACAAAAAAGAGCCCTGTCACCTATTTGTTGACCAGTAATGAGGGACTCGAGGAGACTATGAAAAGCTTTGAAGCAAGATGTAAGCGTTAGTAAATAAATACCAAATTACAAGCTCCTCGCTTTCTTTTCGTGCTGTCTTTTATTTTCGTCGCTTTCGGGTTCAAGTTGTCTGTCTCCCAATCTACATGGTTTAGGGCTCTCGAATTATAGCTCCGTCATTGCCAAGGACGTTTTATGAGTCTCTTTCGATCGGTCGCTGCTTTGCCGTTGAGGTGACCGCAAGGCTTGTTGCACTCCTTAGGATGATGTAAAACGATAATCAATCTCCGCTATTTGGGTGTGTGACGACGCTAGCGGTTTTCAACAAACTGTAAACAATAGTGAGAGAGCGAGTAGTATACCAAAACAAAAAAAAAACAAAAAAGAGAGAAAAAAAATAGTGATATATCATTATTGAATTATAGATCGGACGACAAGGTTACAGAGAAAGGTGGTAAAGCACATAATTATATCAATAGAGAAAGAAAGCGTGTAGGAGTGTGTTTTTTATATGTTATAAGTAAGATATGAAATAAGGTAATTATTATGTCAGAGAGTAGTGATGTATACATGTTATTCCGCAGTTTCTTAAAAATTCTACTCTCTCTCTCTCTCTCTCTCTCTGTCTTTTTAAAGATTTTTTGTTTCCCTCTCTCCTACAGTTATATCCCCTTCTCTTTCATCTCATTTCGACTCTCTGTTTCCTCTCCTCTTTATCTCAAGCCCTGTCTACTGATGTCTCTTTGTATTTTTTTGATTTGGTTCTACAACTTATCCATCTCTTCCCTCTCTTCTTAATGTGGCAAATATGGGGTTCATGTCGGTTTGGTTTATCGTGTGTGCGCGTGTGTTGTGCGTGTTAGTGTGTGATACCCAAAGGACGTATATTGTTACCTGAAACGAACACTGACGAAAGAGCTCTTATTTAATGCAGTCACGACTGAGTATAGAGAAAGTGAAATGGTGCAGTAGAAACGCAGTTAAATTTTACAAATATTACAAACGAATAAGAGAGAAAAATAAAAAAAACATAGGAAAGCACACCGCCTAGATTTTACTCGACAGTTATGATTCACATACTCCTGGGACATTTAATGCATTATAAAATTTATAGCCCCCGGCGGAATGTATGGTAAGAAGATTAATCCAAGTACGCTCCTGGCTTTCTTAGTCTGAATACATACCAAATTATAGATGCATATTGTTGTTTTGATAGGGTGATGGACCACTATATATTCTGCTTATTTCTAATCCGATAAGACATTTTGAACAAAGAGGAATAAAAGTCCCTTTTTGTTAGTTCATTTGTACATTCTCTGAGGATTTTGAAGCATTTCACATATAAAGGTAAGGAGAAACAAATTTCATGTATCACGTGATTCTAATACAGATTTTATCCCTTTTATTTTATCTACCTTGGTAAATGAATAAATACGACATTCCGTATAACTGAAGAGGGACTTCAAGTAATGTTTTCTGCATATTCTACACTGTTCTATGTATGAAAATAGAATTGCGCTTTTTAAAGGCCTCTATGCTGCATTTTTCAACTGAAAAGATCTTAGACCTTGACACACAGATTTATGGAAATGCCTGTTAAAGATATCTGTTGCCGTTCTGAGAACCACAATCTAGATTACACGAGTGCAGAAAGTACGCGAGTAAGAACAAAGCTTTAGATTTTAATGTTAGGGTAGGCCCGTCATAGCAACAATGACAATGGCAATAAGCTAAGAGAATCCTGGACGAGAAGCGCAATGAAAATTTGTTGCTATGACCATGACGACGACTAGGGCCTCTTGCCAGAAAACTGGGCCCCTGGCCTACAAACCCTGTCTACTGCATAAGCAGAGCACCTACCACCCGAAGCAAGTGGCAACCAGCACGGTCAGAATTCGATGTGGAAGCCAACGAGCACGGTGGAACTCCAGACTACTGGACAAGTTGACATTAACATGGATGCATCACGTCCAAGCTAGACTCCTGCAATGCTCTGTTAAGGAACCTACCGGAAACGGAGATCAAGAGACTACAACGGGTTCAGAATATAGCTGCCAGGATAGTAAGAAAGGCCCGTAAGCACGAGCACATCACACCTTTGCTTTCTAGTCTCCACTGGCTGCCAATTCACCTCCGTATTCCTTCTTGTATTCAAGTCTTTAAATGGTAGCACCCCTTCGTACATCTCTAACCGTGCTTTCAGCACCTTAGCACCAACACTCTGGAATTCGCTTTCTCCCCAACTCCGAGATGCATCAACTGTCAATAGCTTCAAGGACTCACTAAAAAGGTACCTTTTCTCACATGTTTAATATTTATTGCTTATTCATAATGTAATGTAGTATAATGTAATATTAGAATGTGATTAATAGGTTTAATTAAATGTAATACTATTTATATCTTAGTTTTGCTAGTTCCTCTTTGTTGTTAATTATGTTTGTACCTTAATTTGCCTATTACTGTTCTTTAGTCTAAGCTTTATTTATAATGTGAAGCGCATCACAGGGACTTACATATGTATTATGCACTATACAAGAAGCTGTTATTATTATTATTATTATGCAGAGAGATAGGGGATAACAATCCACAGGCGTAAATCCGTTTCGAATAGGGGGGGGGGATGATCGAAACCTTATGCCGAAATTTCTAGTGCGAACTCAAACACGAGTACAAATATACCCTTACCCATCCTCACACTCGCCAATACACAATTACTCTCCCATCCTATCCCTAGCTTTTAATAGCAATTTGACTAGAAATGTTTCTACTATAATCGTAGTTTATGATAGATTTATCAACACTTCCACAACTAATTTATTAAAACAATGATTTTTCTTGGAAAAAATGGGGGAGGGGGTATATCATACACGCCATCTCCCCCTCTCTGAGTTAACCTCCCCCCCCCCCCAGATTCACGCCAATGTAGCAATCATTTCTTGCTCAAGCATGTCAAGGCTTGTCACAGGACAATATTGTGATACAGTGTATTATCTTTCTGCTCTGCAACCTATCCACATTTTTTTCATTCTGTAATATTCATTATATCTGATCAAAATTTATTTGTTGCCACTTTCCTTAAATTGCTTCTTTAAAAAATGATTTCTCTGCATGCAATTTCCTCTGCAGTAAACTGATTGCAAATAATGATGAATAAAATAGAGCAGTTTAACCATGGGTTCTCATAAGATCCATGGTTTAACTATAGTTGGCCAGTCTACATACTTTCATCATTATAATTTATCTCGTATAAAGAGTGCTTCGCAGGTATCGCTGAAAAGTGATTTCCGGTCATTTTCTCTTTTTATTTTTTCAGATGATCTGAATTATGAAATAAAGTGTCCTCGGGTGAAAAAATTGAAAATAACTGATTGAAAATGTTATTCCCGTGGAAGTAATCTTAGGGCAATAAAATAACAATATTCTACGGTTTCTGACTCCGACGTAATAACAAAACTGTGACTCTTCTATCATTCTGTTTTGTATTATTGTACTGAATTACTTTATTAATTACTTTCTGAATTACTTTCTGAATGACCCGAATAAAAACATTTTTCGATGTCACCTTCACAAACTTAAAGGTTATGTACAGTTTTGGTATAACCCCTAAAAACTATTCGTCAGATTTCCTGCTCCCAACTGCTCAGTAGCAAGAAAAATAACTAGGATGCTGTAAAGTATTTTTTCTTCAAGTTAGAATATTAAAGAAATGAAAAAGGTAGAAATATGTCTGATCTCGTGACACAGAATCACGCATTGCCTGCACGCTGTCTTGTAAAACCAATTATTTCTTCTTTGAAAATTGGGGGGGGGGTGTACGTATAATTGTACACGCCATGTTTTTAATAGCATTTCAAATCACCATAATATAACCTTGTTTATCATAGATTTATCAAAGATTTCAGCAACTGATTCATGAAAATATTATTTTTTCTTTGAAAAAATGCGGGGGGGGGGGGTTAAAATTGTACACGCCACCCGTCTCTTAAAGAATGTGGGGGATATTTATCCCGATCCTCCCCCCCCCCCCCCCCGGATTTACGCCAATGTAGCAATCATTTTTTTGCTCGAGGCTTATCAGAGGGCAATATTGTGAGATTGTGTCTCTGCTCTGCAACCTCAAGTTTTTATCCATACTTTTTCCATTTCTACAATATCCTTGATATCTGATCAAAATTTATTTCTTGCTACTTTCCTTAAATTGCTTCTTTAAAAAATGATTTCTCTGCATGCAATTTTTTCTGCAGTAAACTGATTGCAGATAAGGGTGAATAAAATTGAGCAGTTGAACTATAGTTGGCCATGTCTACATACTTTCATCATAATATTCATCGCTGTAAATAATGCTTCGCAGGTATAGCTGTAAAGTGATTTCCGATGATTTTTTTTCTTTGTTTTTATGATGAGAAATATGAAACAAAAATTGGCCTCGGGTGAAAAAATTGAAAAAAAAACCTGATGAAAATGTTATTTTTGTGAAAACAATCTTAGGGCATTAGAATAACAATATTGTACGGTTTCTGACTCTTAATAACAAAAACTATCTATCTATCTACCGCTTCTATCGTTCTGTTTTGTATTATTGCACTGAATTGCTTTATGAATAATTTTCTGAATGGCTTTCTGAATGACCCGAACAAAGACATTTTGTTATGTAACCTTCAGAAATATAAAGGTCATGTGCAGTTTTCGTATAGCCCCTCAAAAACTTTTCGTCAGATTTCCTGCTCTCAACTGGTCAGTAGCAAGAAAAATAACTAGGATGCTGTAAAGTTTTTTCCTCCTCAAGTTGAATATGAAACAAATAAAAAAATGTAGAAATATGTGGGCAGTTCCATGCGTTACAGACATTACAGTTTTGCAACTTCAAAAGGTCATTGAGATAAAACCACTTTTTTATTTGGAACTCATACGATGGAATCATGCACAAAACACCCTTGATTATAAATAGTGAAAGTTTCAGTCCATTTCCGTACAGCATGTGGTAGTTATGGTAGGACATTGCATTTCTTGTCCAACGAATGATATGTCCGTAACGAAAACATAACATGCCGTAACTACCACAGAATGTGCTGAAATGGACTGAAACTTTAACTGCTAATGATCAGGGATTTTTCTGCGTGATTGCTTCTTATCAGTTCCGCAAAAATAAAGTGGTTTTATCCTCATGAACTTTTGAAGTTACAAAAATCGTCCGAAATTTAATATCCGTAACGCTGGAACACGATATCAGACATCTGATCTCGTGTCAGTGACACAGAATCACACAGTGCCTGCACACTTTCTTGTAGAACCAAGGAGAGTTCTGAAAACGCGACAGCTGTAACGAAGCGGTGTGATTATTATGCGGTGAGAGGTTGGGGTTCCGGGGGTTGTTTCATAAAGCTGTTCGTAAGTTACGAACGACTTTACGCACAACTGGAACATGTTCTTGGGTGCTAATCAGATTCTCAGTCATTTACATGTAGCACAAAAACATATCACCAGTCGTGCGTTAAGTCGTTCGTAACTTACGAGCAGCTTTATGAAACACCCCCAGGTGTCCTAGCGAAAGGCAGGGGGGGGGGGGGACCCTTCAATCGCATTTATTTCAAATACACACCAAGATTCAGCGAAAACCATAAAGGGAATATAACATGATCTCTCAAATGTATCTGTTAATGCAAGGCAGACAGTGTTAGTCTATATAATGTGTGTATCAAAATGAAGGTAATCGTAATTAACAGGATTTATATTCAAATGTTATTAACTTTGGCAATTTAGATGTAGCTAAGAAATACACGGGAAATCCTCCTCTTTCCATAAGTACTGATACCTCACTTGCATCACTAATGTTAGGCATGAACAAGTTCATTGTTACTGAAAAGTGACGGATACGAATTCCATCTTTTGCAAGTATTGGTAAATAGATGAAAGACTGAACTTACCTCTTTCAATGGCGTCACACATACATAAACGAACACTTTTTATATAATCAAGTGCTCTCTGATTTAAATACGACCAATTTCTATAGCATATTTGCAATCTTAATGGACGCAAGACTGAAACACACATTTTCCCCTTATGCTCATGCACGTGCGGCTTTTAGCGCGTCTGATAATCATCGGTTATCATCAGTGATCGATGAGAAAATGGTGCAGTTGACTGAAGAACACACTTTGGGCTTTTTAAACTTGCAACATTTTATACCAAAACGAAAGGAGAAAGAATAGAACTCATGAAGATTTCAGCGAACCAGAAAGTTTGCCTTCAGCATTTTCTTGATCTGGAAAAATGTTGGAAAATACCTATATATCATGATAATATTTGCCTCATCCAAAACCAAAGGTAGTCTGGTAGGAAGTGCCCTGGATGTTAAGAGGTGAACACTGCAGCGACCAGGCATCAACCAAGGCATCAATTTGTCCAGGATACTACCGCAAAGCGAAGGCAATATGCCACAGACTAATCAGAAGAGCAAGCTCTTTCTAATAAACACTAGCAAAAATCATTTAACTTGTCATCATGGTCATAGTCAACAGCAATGTAAACAACTTGTATCTATTTGTTTTTTAAACTTCGGGTAGTCAATGAAAACAAAAAAATCATTAACTAAAAACATTACTCAAAACAGAAATGTTACACAGGGAATAATAATAGATAACAATCAAACAATAATTGTAATGCTCTAAACAACGATAGTTTATTGACGGTCTACCGAACGATATTACGATTACAAAATATTATCACTTCTATAAATTCTGAAATACGTGCACTCTTTTTCGAGGTGGAAACAACAGATTAGTGATTTACAGTAAAATTAAATTCGAAACGTCATGAAAATATATCTCAGTAATAAATGCACTCACCATAATATAGGGTAAAAAATGAAAATTGAAAATTATTTCGGACTAAAGCTCCTTCTTGAAATATCATTAAGGGTAGAGATTCAAATTTTAAGATTTCATGAAATCTAGTATATAGTACAGCAGAAGAAAACGATGCTAAAGTTACGATGATCGGTACTCTGTAGTAACGCACACAGATAAAACGGAAGAATTATAGTATTAGTAGAGTTGTAGGAGTAGTATGGGCGGTACTGGTGGCAATTGTGGTGGTGATGGTGGTGATGATGATAATGATGATGATGTAGTACAAGTAGTGGTGAATATAGAAGTAGTGGTGGTAGTTATACTACATGTGGTAGATGTAGTGGTTGTCGTAGTGGAAGAATTAGTGGTAAGAAGTGTAGAAGTAGTAGTAATAGTAGTAGTAGTAGCAGCAGCAGCAGTAGTAGTCGTAGTCGTAGTAGTAGTAGTAGTAGTGGTAGTAGTAGTGGTAGTAGTAGTAGTAGTAGTAGTAGTAGTAGTAGTAGTAGTAGTAGTGGTGGTAGTAGAAGTAGTGGTAGTGGTAGTAGTAGTAGTAGTAGTAGTAGTAGTAGTAGTAGTAGTAGTATTAGTAATAGTATAGTAGTAGCAACAGCAGCAGCAGTGTGCAGTGGTACTACCATCGCAACACTGGCATTTTTTCGTAAGGTGTAAGAAATCTTGAAAGAGAATTTTGAAATTAGAAATTCACAATGCTTAGCTCCTCCAAGAAATGCAGTTTTAATATCATTCAAATCTTATGCAAAAGATCAATGCAAAATATCGCATTTCCTGTGGATTGATATAACCGTCAAATCGAGATCTCTCCTGAGGTGGCTTAGATTTCATGCCTAATTCACGTAATAATTGAGCAAGGGGGAATTTTCATTTGGAGGGAAATAAAATTATGAGTTATCGAATTCAGGTATGCATGTAGAATAAGGTTTCGGGTACTTCGAATTAATTCCTTCTTCCATCTCTGGAGGGTGACAAAGTAGTAGAAGCAGTAATGACAGAATAGTTCTGCCAGCAATGAGAGGTTTGGTGGTAATAGAAAGGGAAGCAGAACATTGGCCTTTTGTTTATCGCAGATGTAATAGTAGTGGTGGTGGTGGAGGTGATGGTGGTAGTAGTATTAGTAGATGAAAGAGGGGGAGGTGGAGGAGGTGAGAAAGAAAGAAAGAAAAGGAAGGAGAAGATGAAGAGGAAGAAAAATAAAAACAAGCAGAAAGTTGTAGTTTCAGTGCCGTAGTGGTAGTCGTAGAAGTCGCAGTAATCGTGGTCGTCGTCGTCGTCGTCGTCGTCGTCGTAGTAGTAGTAGTAGTATAGTAATAGTAATAGTAGTAGCAGTGGTAGTAGCAGCTGCACGACTAACAGTAAGAATATTAACATTAAGATCGGTTTTGGAATTACGAGTAATATCAGAGGTGATATAACTAAAAGCAGTAGTCGTAGCAGCAGCATTAGTAGTAGTAATAGTAGTAGTAGTAGTAGTAGTAGTAGTAGTAGTAGTAGTAGTTGTTGTTGTTGTTGTTGTTATTGTTGTTGTTGTAGTAGCATGCTACCACCAGCAGCAGAAGTAGAATTAGTAGTAGTAATAATGTTAGTAGTAAATTTATTAGTAGCATGTAGAAGTAGTAGTGCTAATTTTAGTCATATTTGTATTATTTTCAATTATTGTTAATATTATTATCATTGTTATTATTATTATTATTATTATTATTATTATTATTATCATTATCATTATTATTATCCTAATTATTATTTCTATTATTATCATTATTATTAGTAGTAGTAGTATTATCATCATTATTTTAATAATTATTATCATCACCATCATTACCATTATTGTTGTTGTTGTTATTAATCGTAAAAGTCGCAGTAGGGGTAGTAGTAGTAGTCTCAATATATCTCGGGGAGTTATACTTGTCTAGAAGCAGATATTACGCATATCATCCCAGCTATGAATTTTTATTATTCCATAATGGATATCTGACTTGGAAAAAAAGTGTCACTAATATAGTAACTTTTCTTACATTAATTATTTTTCTTATTTGACCTCTTGTGTGTCACCATCATTTCCGCTACTTTTTTTATTTAGACGAATAGTAACGTGAGCAAAATTTCGAAATGACAGTATTTTCGCAACAGCAAAAAAAAAACAACAAAAAAACAAAAAACAAGGAGTATAGGAGAGACAGAAAAATTATATATATACATAATATAATCTAATTTACAAATATCTCCACTTTCCTGTAATCTGATGAAATTACTTTATACTTTAAAGTAATTACTTTATTTTTGCATCATGCATTTTATGGCAATATGTCTTATATTTTTTATGTATTTATCCAACTTCTGAATTGTAATAAAGAATAAACAATAAAGATTACTTTCATTGATAAATCTTATGTTCTCATTTGTTTCCAATCTTGACCTCTTGCTCTTGAATAGTTTACAAAATCGATATACTCTGGTTAAATATCTTTACATCATATACACTGCAAGTTTACAGGTGCGATATAACATCCTCATATATACATTTATGTACACATATGAATTTATTCACATTATCATACATTCGATTCAATATAAGCTTTCAATATCTAAGCATATTTATATTTACATTAAACATGCTAACTCACTAAAGTCATTCAAGTCATTTCAAGTTTGCAAAAAAATCTTAAGCTGCTCATTCAAGATCATTTATTTTGTGCTATGAAATTTTGTAATCGCAAGTACAAATGAGCTCCTTTAGATCAGTCAGAGTAGTTTTTAACTAATAGAATTACTACTAGATCAGATAGAAAAACAAACAGAAACAGGGAAAAGCAAATGAGTTTTCACTTTTACAAGTATTTTTCAGATTTTGAATATAGCTGAAATAATCTCTGCCTTCTTGAAAAAAAAAAAAGATTTTAATATTGCATCAGTGTTTACATAGCCAAACACTTTTGTTTAAGATTCACGCGGTCTGGCCAAGTTGTGTTTACCGAAGAACTTTTTTTTTCTTTTCCTAGATTTTCTTCCCCTAAACATGAATGTACAAATAAAAAATTACAACTGCAAAAGAAAGCTCTTTTTAAAAAGTCCAACATTAAAGAAATGATATTTGCTTCAATTGCAGAAAAATGTTTCTTTAATTCGTTTTTCCTAACCTCGTTGTTAGATGCTTATACGATCCTTTAACCAACGGAAGAAAGAAAAAACATTCTTGGGCCTTTAGTCATGGCATATTACCTCCAAAGGACGAAATGTTGTATTATTATAACGTGACTTTCAAACTAATAATTCAATTACGGCAATCAAATCTGTACATTTCCCTTCGGTTCCATCTATCCCTTTGTTTCAGCCTTTAATTTTAAATCCGTAAGAGTCGTCCCCCTGTGATCGTACATCGTCTGTATATTAACTGTATTTATGTAGGTGTTCAAGATCATGTCAAAATGTCTTAAACAACGGACACACGATAACAATTTTGTTCTCTGTCTCGTTCTCTTCTCCTGTAGGTCGATGAGGGTTTCAAACCAGTCGATAGATCTTTTCGAGGATGGCGCGTCCTGTCAGCATTACATCGGGAGGAACTCGGTAAACTTCGTTCGCGTCGACGACCCCTTGGAAGAAAACGTGAGCGAGCGCGCACGGTCAAAACGCCTCTTTCTGCTGCACAACCAACAAAAAGAGCGACGAAAATGCTTCCGGTAGGTCGAACTTATAAAGCAGAGGATGTACGGGTTGATACAAGGATTTAGATACTTGATGACGTCGGCGAACATCTTGGCGTCAGTCATGCCGGGAAAGAAAGTGGCGGGAGGGTGGAACTGCAAGAGTAGTCGCACGCAAATATGCGGGAACCACAACACGGCGAAAAGCACAACGATTGCAAGGACAACCACAGCTAACCTCTTCCTAGAGCGCAGCTGAGGGCGCTTGTCATTGGCATCGCCAGGGATAGCCCACGCACTCTTCAGGAGACGCCACGCCACCATTGAGTAATAGATGCTGATGAGAAGAAGAGGGAACACGAACATTAGAATACAGAAGGTAATAGTGAAAAATTTTTTGTAATCGCCCATCGCCGTGTAACAGAAAGTGACCTGTGGATGATATGTTTCCCGCTCTTGGGACCAGATGAAAGATGGAACTCCAAGTGCAATAGAAATTAGCCACAGGGAACCCACTAGAGAGGACAACTTACACGCACTCCTATTTCCGGTATAGCTTGTTGGCCGGACAATCGCGTGGTAACGGTCAGCACTCAATGCAACTAGTGAATACACAGACACCAACCCGCAAGTGATGGCTAGGTGATGGACAACCTTGCACCAGATGTTGCCGAAAAGCCAAGTTTTTGTGAGATAATAAACGATTTTGTAGGGCACCGACATGAGGAGGACAAGTAGGTCTGCGACCGCGAGCGATGCCACCATGGCATTTGGTGTTGTCCTCATCGTAGAATCTTTGAAGACGATGATGATGACCATTAGGTTGCCAAGGACTCCGATGATGACTACGAGCATGAGGAGAGCTATCACTATGTAGTAAGATATCGGAATATTGAATTCAAAGATTATACTCATTTCATCTGTCGTGTTTCCTTCGCTCTCTGTTGTTGCCATAGTTGAAGTTGCGTCCATCATGTCAAAGAAGACTCGCGGCTCGGCAGTTGATCTCTCAACCTGTTGGAAGAACGAAACGAGAGAAAACTTACAACAACTGTGCAAATATCAAGATCAGGAAGATGGAGCTGCTCCAATAGGGCATCGGCATTTTTTTTTCCGGTATGGGAGCAGGAATGGGGCCTTACCAAAATTGCCAGAAAAATTCCCCTGAGACACTTTATGATTCCGTTTAATACTTTCAATCGTTTCACCAATTCAAGGGGTCTTTACAATCCGAAGTCCTTCCACTTAGTAGTCATGGTTACCTTGACAACGGACGCGAAGGTCATAGATTCCGTATCCAGGAGATAATAGAGACCCGGGGAGCGTTTCATGAAGAGTTTTGTCAGTGATTTTCACTGACAACCGTTATAAGCTACTGAAAATCCTCACATCTGACTGGTTGACAGCAAATTAGTCGGTGAAAATCACCGACAAAACTCTTCATGAAACGCTCTCCAGATAAGGGCAACAATAACCCATTTCAAACAAACTCACCATATACCCTCAGATAGTGTGCATACACTCTTCCAATGATGTTATCTATGGCATAATATTTTTGCTGAGTTATATTTGATTTAGATTATGCATGTTAAATGAGCAGATGAAAGTGTAATAAATCTACAATCTTGTATCCCGAATCTTGAATACCTTCCAAGCAATCCATCTTACCCCATATGAGAAGTTGTAATGGCTTATTTCAAAACGACGAAGATACGGACTGATTTCAAACACCGATCAAGTTTATTGCGATAACCTTCAGAACAAGACTTGAAGTATGGATGATCCTAGATTCGTGCATAATGGCTAGAAGCTGTAATTTCAATAGCCTGGTTCCAAACGGAATCAGCCCAACCTGTATGTCATTTCGTAAACCCATTAATCCTTTCGCATGAAACAAATTCATCACAGCCACCTCTGATTTGTTTTAAATGTGTGATTTAACATCGTCTGAGGGAGGGAAATTGCATGTCAGCATGGTCAGTACACAGATCTTTAAGGTGCTATCGCTATGATCGTGATCACTGAGAAAGAGGAGTGATAATAAACCTAGCGTATTAACCTGTTAACAGATTAAAGGCGTTCTCATATCATACTTATTTATAAGTGGTTAACATGCTTCAATACTTTTTCGCTTCTCGATAATCTCCTAGGAAATTTCACAATAGATATAAGAAAGGAAACTTAAATTGAAGCTTTCATACATGATGCCTGGTTTTTGCACATCATTCTTGTATGTTTGTTGTACACTCCGATCAAATAAACCTTTATGCTTTTCCGTGTTAGTATAACGAAAGTGACAGTTATTTGATAGACCTTTTATGCCGCATTTCGTACATTGCTAAATGAACGGTAAGAGAAGAGTTTTATTTATTTTTTCTTAAAGAATGAAAATCATAGAAGACAAAAGGTTGATCAGTACAATTGCTGCTGATGAGATTTTTTTAGGTGTTTACTACAACCACAGGAAAAAATGTCTGACATTGCCTTTAAACTGGAAATGAATGGGTATGGCTGACGGGGATATTCTTTCAAGGAGAATGCAATCCAGGCATCAGTGTGCTCTTAGTGAATAAAGATGACCAAGAAGAGTAAACAGTGAAAGTTTGAGTAAAATCAGACAATCTGTTCAAGAGTTATGAATTTTGAAAGTTTCAGTAAATCCCTGTTATGGAGATCCTTGAGTTGGCAACTTTACCAGCATCTGTGATGTCATCGTGGACAACTCTCATTTCATTTTGTACATAATTTAAATTGATTTGCATGAAATTTCAAGTCAGGAATCAACATAATTCTTCGCCAGTTGCTTGCAGAATTGATATAGCCATGCCATACTCAAACAATAAATCAAAAGAATTTTCATTTTTCTTGAAAATAAAGAAAATGTTAAATTCTATGTACAAAATGAACGGAGAGTTGTCCACGATGACATCACAGATGCTGGCGAAGTTGCTAATTCAAGGATCCCCATAATAGGGATCCACTGTTCATAACTCTTGAACATATTGTCCAATTTCCCTCAAACTTTCACTGTTTACTCTTCTTGTTCTTCTTCATTCACTGGAAGCACACTGATGTCTGGGTTGCATTCTCCTTTAACAACATGTTGGTGTAGCTCCAGCTTAAAGTGATACCTAGTAGCAACAGGCTACGTGTTAAATGACGTAGGGTGAAATGAAAGACATCTACGATACTATACTGAAATTGAAGGCTTTAGCCATCTTACCGTGAATGTTATCACATACATTAAACGTTAACGACTTATTAAAGTTATTAATCTATTAATCTATTAAGTAATTAAGCCATTAACTCATTAAGTCATTGCAGAATGGTGTTAACTCAAGCACGCTCCGCGAAAGGTACAAGGTCGCGCTCTAGCTAACGCCCTTCTGTCAACCGAACGAATCTAGTCCAGACATTCCTGTTCGCTGTGATATCTTAAAAACTCGCATTTCATGAAAAAGCAGATAATTTTAATGGCAAAGACATGTAACAATATTTTAAGTAATGAAACATGAAAGTGACATAAAGCTTTTACGATTGAATATGTTTACGACAGAATATAATGAAATAAAACTTTGTGAATACTCAACAATACTCAAGCAGAACATGAGTCTTGATGTTTGCGATTCTTTTTAATTAGATAAGTATACATTGAATACAAGGATGGATGCCATTACGCATCGTTTTCTCCCTCCATCCAAGGTCAGTGGACTTAAGGCGAACATAAATATATCAATGATACGATATTCACATAGCAATATTTCATTTCATAATAATGTAATGATCAGTTCTAAACCTTCAAGGAAGTGTCATGTTAATACAATTACCATGATTACTGCTTTTGTTTATTTGGACCCCAACCCTCACGCCATTCCATCTTATCTTCTTCTATATCTTTTGTCTGTCAATCTGCATGCATATCTTTTTTATACTGAAAATATAAATAACAGAAATACTTATAATAATGATGATGATGATGATGATGATAGTAATGATGATTATGATAGCAATATTGATAATAATAGCAATGATTCAGTATTATCATAATCTTGTTATTTGAGGATATCAAGTGATTCGTTTTTTGTTTATAAGAGCAATCTTACATTCAATGAATGCATTTTCTCCGCTGTCGGGAAGCTGTCAGGAGGGTCTAAATAACCCCGTTTGCGAGCCCCCTCCTGTAACGGTAGTGGCAAACATACTATCGGGCCAGTCCTGGAGGGGACAAGGCCTAACTTGGAAAAGGAGGTTAACAAGATTACCATGAACTTTTAAATTTTTTATTTATATATTTCCTCAAGTAGGGTTAATAGCCCTTCCAACAGAAGTGATTTTCAAAGGGGTCCACAAACATTAAAACAATTACAAATCAAAATTTACAGGAATAAAACTGAATAATACAAGACAAAAAAAAAAGGAACCAACAAACAATACACAAAAAGTAACTTATGAAGTGATAAATGATAAATGACAAACCTACAGCCAGATTATTCTTATGACAAATGATGACAAAAGACTGAGTACAGAGTTCCAGTGAAGGTCAAAAATATATTATTACATGTACATGTTATGTTAAAAAAAATCATTGCCTCCTTCCGCCTTTCGTTCCCTATTATCATCTGTCTCTCGGATTTTTTCACTTCTTTATTGAATCCATTTTCCCCTTAACCCCGCTTCCTTCTTTCCATTCTTTTTTCGGCAGTGTACGCAGCAGAGAGCGATATCAATTCATCGCCTTTCAGAAATTTAGGTTCTAATGCTTGTTGTGTCGAAAAGAAATTCCCAAATCACATCACCGTTTCAATGGATAGAGCAAGAAAATCCTTTTCTTTCCATGAGAATCTTTGATATCAGATTTTCTGCTATCATGCTTATTCAATTAATATTCTATTTCGTTCATCATCATAATTTCATAACAACATGTTGTTGGGGTGGTTATTTTTTCTAGGAGGCATTGGATATACGAAATTCAACCCATTCATCCTTGTGCCGGTGTGCGTATTATTTACGAAAATGCTCTAACGTAAGAGGCCATTATGATATTTAAAGCTAACCACTTTAAAGAGAACAGAATCCTAATTCAGATACCAGTAAGAATATCCAAGATGCTAATTGATATTTCAAAATGGCAAAAATGGCTGCCCATGTGAGCAAAGAAGGACTGGGATATTGAGCTGGGTTAGTCTCAGTCAACTTGTCTCATAATAATTATGTGCATCTGTGCATTGATGCCTTGTTAAAAGTCAACGCTTAAGTTTTGTTGTTATCCTACCATTCAGCTGCATGCTCCCTCCGTGTAAATGTATTATCATCGTCATGTTTTGATTACCTAAATCCTTAACTCAAAAAGGTTTTCCCCGAGCTAGAACGTTAAATCATTCAATGATTTGTAAACATATATCGGGTAGCACTTGTCTATATTTAACAAAAACATCTCTCATTCATAGCTCTGACGTATAGAGCCCGAGGCTGCGGAGCGTTCCACTTCTCACATAATTATAAGCGGGATTAGCCTTACCAATGGAAGTGCAATCTAGATAGCAGAAATTACTACACGGCGAGGGGATCTTCTTTAAGAAACTTTTATTTTGAGGGGATGGAGTCAAGTTCTAATAGGAAAGATCAAAAGGCAAAAGGGGAAGAAAACAATAACAACAAAAGAGTAGAATCAATCGCGGAGCCTGCGTTGCAGAACACTCAAGGGTCTTCATTAAACCAGATATTAGTGCATGGTTGTCGACCGTCAACTACAGTTTGTTCATTAGGTTTTCTCCCAGGGGTGATAATTTTAGCCATCTCTCAATTACCACATTTCCTCGGCTACACGTGGGAGAGGGACACGATGAATCGTGTTTATACGAGCTTTCACGGCCCGAGTGTAATAAGGATTCCATTACATGACATTCTGCTGTCCATGAGAGGAAAGAGGCAATAAGCACACTTCGGGGGTATAGGCTGATGTCACGGGCTTAAATTCGTTTCGAGGGGTGGGGAGGGGGATGATCGAAATATTTTGCCGAAATTTCTTGCTCACACTCGGCTATACATACACCCTCATCCGCCCCCACGCACATACTATTTGTTGTTGTTATTGTTGTTCTGCGAGCGAGCGAAGCTAGGGAGCCAAAAATAACCACTTCTCACTATGAAAGAAAGAAACCCTGAATATTAGGCTATTCTATTAAATCATGTTCGTTAGACTCACTGTAAAGTTCTTGCAACTGTTTTTACACATCCTGTTATTAATCAACAATGTATCATGGGTAGACGTAGCCGGTGTTTTTTTTGCTATGCGTTCGCAAGCTGAATTCATTATCAACATCAACTTGAAAAGAAAAAAAAATCATACGAGCAGGTGCAACAGATTTTTAATTCCTATACTGTGAATGACGAATTATCGACATAATACGTATCACCATTAGTAAGCACTTTCTGGGCCTGTGCGTATTTTTGCTGTAGTGCTACTTACTACACCATTGGGTTATCTTAAGTGTGTTTTAAAAT
>CM057161.1:16110794-16175998 GCA_029962745.1 Echinometra lucunter | reverse complement strand
TTGTTGTTGTTGTAGTAGCATGCTACCACCAGCAGCAGAAGTAGAATTAGTAGTAGTAATAATGTTAGTAGTAAATTTATTAGTAGCATGTAGAAGTAGTAGTGCTAATTTTAGTATATTTGTATTATTTTCATTATTGTTAATATTATTATCATTGTTATTATTATTATTATTATTATTATTATTATTATTATATTATATTATCATTATCATTATTATCATTAATTATTTATTCTATATTATCATTATTATTAGTAAGTAGTAGATTATCATCATATTTTAATAATTATTATCATCATCATTATTACCATGTATTGTTGTTTTGTTATTAATCGTAAAAGTCGCAGTAGGGGTAGTAGTAGTAGTCTCAATATATCTCGGGGAGTTATACTTGTCTAGAAGCAGATATTACGCAGTATCATCCCAGCTATGAATTTTTATTATTCCATAATGGATATCTGACTTGGAAAAAAGTGTCACTTATATAGTAACTTTTCTTACATTAATTATTTTTTCTTATTTGACCTCTTGTGGTCACCATCATTTCCGCTACTTTTTTTATTTAGACGAATCGTAACGTGAGCAAAATTTCGAAATGAGCAGTATTTTCGCAACAGCAAAAAAACAACAACAAAAAAACAAAAAACAAGGAGTATAGGAGAGACAGAAAAATTATATATATACATAATATAATCTATTCACAACTATCGTCCACTTTCCTGTAATCTGATGAAATTACTTTATACTTTAAGTAATTACTTTATTTTTGCATCATGCATTTTATGGAATATGTCTTATATTTTTAATGTATTTA
Source organism: Echinometra lucunter (assembly GCA_029962745.1). NCBI lineage: Eukaryota > Metazoa > Echinodermata > Echinoidea > Camarodonta > Echinometridae > Echinometra > Echinometra lucunter. Next base: position 16,175,184 of record CM057161.1, on the reverse strand, counting down.
TCCAACTTCTGAATTGTAATAAAGAATAAAACATAAAGATTACTTTCATTGATAAAATCTTATGTCTCATTTGTTTCCAATCTTGACCTCTTGCTCTTGAATAGTTTACAAAATCGATATACTCTGGTTAAATATCTTTACATCATATACACTGCAAGTTTACAGGTGCGATATAACATCCTCATATATACATTTATGTACACATAGGAATTATTCACATTATCATACATTCGATTCATATAAGCTGTCAATATCTAAGCATATTATATTTACATTAACATGCTAACTCACTAAAGTCATTCAAGTCATTTCAAGTTTGCAAAAAAATCTAAGCTGCTCATTCAAGATCATTATTTTGTGCTATGAAATTTTGTAATCGCAAGTACAAATGAGCTCCTTTAGATCAGTCAGAGTAGTTTTTAACTAATAGATTACTACTAGATCAGATAGAAAAACAACAGAACAGGGAAAAGCAATGAGTTTTCACTTTTACAGTATTTTTCAGATTTGAATATAGCTGAAATAATCTCTGCATTCTTGAAAAAAAAAAAAAGATTTTAATATTGCATCAGTGTTTACATAGCCAAACACTTTTGTTTAAGATTCACGCGCTCTGGCCAAGTTGTGTTTACCGAAGAACTTTTTTTTTTCTTTTCCTAGATTTTCTTCCTCTAAACATGAATGTACAAATAAAAAATTACAACTGCAAAAGAAAGCTCTTTTTAAAAAGTCCAACATTAAAGAAATGATATTTGCTTCAATTGCAGAAAAATGTTTCTTTAATTCGTTTTTTCCTAACCTCTTGTTAGATGCTTATACGATCCTTTAACCAACGGAAGAAAGAAAAAACATTCTTGGGCCTTTAGAGTCCATGGCAATATTACCTCCAAAGGACGAAATGTTGTATTATTATAACGTGACTTTCAAATTAATAATTCAATTACGGCAATTGAAATCTGTACATTTCCCTTCGGTTCCATCTATCCCTTGTTTCAGCCTTTTAATTTTAAATCCGTAAGAGTCGTCCCCTGTGATCGTACATCGTCTGTATATTAACTGTATTTATGTAGGTGTTCAAGATCATGTCAAAATGTCTTAAACAACGGACACCACGATAACAATTTGTTCTCTGTCTCGTTCTCTTCTCCTGTAGGTCGATGAGGGTTTCAAACCAGTCGATAGATCTTTTCGAGGATGGCGCGTCCTGTCAGCATTACATCGGGAGGAACTCGGTAAACTTCGTTCGCGTCGACGACCCCTTGGAAGAAAACGTGAGCGAGCGCGCACGGTCAAAACGCCTCTTTCTGCTGCACAAACCAACAAAAAGAGCGACGAAAATGCTTCCGGTAGGTCGAACTTATAAAGCAGAGGATGTACGGGTTGATACAAGGATTTAGATACTTGATGACGTCGGCGAACATCTTGGCGTCAGTCATGCCGGGAAAGAAAGTGGCGGGAGGGTGGAACTGCAAGAGTAGTCGCACGCAAATATGCGGGAACCACAACACGGCGAAAGCACAACGATTGCAAGGACAACCACAGCTAACCTCTTCCTAGAGCGCAGCTGAGGGCGCTTGTCATTGGCATCGCCAGGGATAGCCCACGCACTCTTCAGGAGACGCCACGCCACCATTGAGTAATAGATGCTGATGAGAAGAAGAGGGAACACGAACATTAGAATACAGAAGGTAATAGTGAAAAATTTTTTGTAATCGCCCATCGCCGTTTGTAACAGAAAGTGACCTGTGGATGATATGTTTCCCGCTCTTGGGACCAGATGAAAGATGGAACTCCAAGTGCAATAGAAATTAGCCACAGGGAACCCACTAGAGAGGACAACTTACACGCACTCCTATTTCCGGTATAGCTTGTTGGCCGGACAATCGCGTGGTAACGGTCAGCACTCAATGCAACTAGTGAATACACAGACACCCAACCCGCAAGTGATGGCTAGGGTGATGGACAAACCTTGCAACCAGATGTTGCCGAAAAGCCAAGTTTTTGTGAGATAATAAACGATTTTGTAGGGCACCGACATGAGGAGGACAAGTAGGGTCTGCGACCGCGAGCGATGCCACCATGGCATTGGTGTTGTCCTCATCGTAGAATCTTTGAAGACGATGATGATGACCATTAGGTTGCCAAGGACTCCGATGATGACTACGAGCATGAGGAGAGCTATCACTATGTAGTAAGATATTGGAATATTGAATTCAAAGATTATACTCATTTCATCTGTCGTGTTTCCTTCGCTCTCTGTTGTTGCCATAGTTGAAGTTGCGTCCATCATGTCAAAGAAGACTCGCGGCTCGGCAGTTGATCTCTCAACCTGTTGGAAGAACGAAACGAGAGAAAACTTACAACAACTGTGCAAATATCAAGATCAGGAAGATGGAGCTGCTCCAATAGGGCATCGGCATTTTTTTTTCCGGTATGGGAGCAGGAATGGGGCCTTACCAAAATTGCCAGAAAAATTCCCCTGAGACACTTTATGATTCCGTTTAATACTTTCAATCGTTTCACCAATTCAAGGGGTCTTTACAATCCAAAGTCCTTCCACTTAGTAGTCATGGTTACCTTGGCAACGGACGCGAAGGTCATAGATTCCGTATCCAGGAGCTAATAGAGACCCGGGGAGCGTTTCATGAAGAGTTTTGTCAGTGATTTTCACTGACAACCGTTATAAGCTACTGAAAATCCTCACATCTGACTGGTTGACAGCAAATTAGTCGGTGAAAATCACCGACAAAACTCTTCATGAAACGCTCTCCAGATAAGGGCAACAATAACCCATTTCAAACAAACTCACCATATACCCTCAGAAAGTGTGCATACACTCTTCCAATGATGTTATCTATGGCATAATATTTTTGCTGAGTTATATTTGATTTAGATTATGCATGTTAAATGAGCAGATGAAAGTGTAATAAATCTACAATCTTGTATCCCGAATCTTGAATACCTTCCAAGCAATCCATCTTACCCCATATGAGAAGTTGTAATGGCTTATTTCAAAACGACGAAGATACGGACTGATTTCAAACACCGATCAAGTTTATTGCGATAACCTTCAGAACAAGACTTCAAGTATGGATGATCCTAGATTCGTGCATAATGGCTAGAAGCTGTAATTTCAATAGCCTGGTTCCAAACGGAATCAGCCCAACCTGTATGTCATTTCGTAAACCCATTAATCCTTTCGCATGAAACAAATTCATCACAGCCACCTCTGATTTGTTTTAAATGTGTGATTTAACATCGTCTGAGGGAGGGAAATTGCATGTCAGCATGGTCAGTACACAGATCTTTAAGGTGCTATCGCTATGATCGTGATCACTGAGAAAGAGGAATGATAATAAACCTAGCGTATTAACCTGTTAACAGATTAAAGGCGTTCTCATATCATACTTATTTATAAGTGGTTAACATGCTCCAATACTTTTTCGCTTCTCGATAATTTCCTAGGAAATTTTACAATAGATATAAGAAAGGAAACTTAAATTGAAGCTTTCATACATGATGCCTGGTTTTTGCACATCATTCTTGTATGTTTGTTGTACACTCCGATCAAATAAACCTTTATGCTTTTCCGTGTTAGTATAACGAAAGTGACAGTTATTTGATAGACCTTTTATGCCGCATTTCGTACATTGCTAAATGAACGGTAAGAGAAGAGTTTTATTTATTTTTTCTTAAAGAATGAAAATCCGGGTGAAAATCATAGAACACAAAAGGTTGATCAGTACTATTGCTGCTGATGAGATTTTTTTAGGTGTTTACTACAACCACAGGAAAAAATGTCAGACATTGCCTTCAAACTGGAAATGAATGGGTATGGCTGACGGGGATATTCTTTCAAGGAGAATGCAATCCAGGCATCAGTGTGCTCTTAGTGAATAAAGATGACCAAGAAGAGTAAACAGTGAAAGTTTGAGTAAAATCAGACAATCTGTTCAAGAGTTATGAATTTTGAAAGTTTCAGTAAATCCCTGTTATGGAGATCCTTGAGTTGGCAACTTTACCAGCATCTGTGATGTCATCGTGGACAACTCTCAGTTCATTTTGTACATAATTTAAATTGATTTGCATGAAATTTCAAGTCAGGAATCAACATAATTCTTCGCCAGTTGCTTGCAGAATTGATATAGCCATGCCATACTCAAACAATAAATCAAAAGAATTTTCATTTTTCTTGAAAATAAAGAAAATGTTAAATTCTATGTACAAAATGAACGGAGAGTTGTCCACGATGACATCACAGATGCTGGCGAAGTTGCTAATTCAAGGATCCCCATAATAGGGATCCACTGTTCATAACTCTTGAACAGATTGTCCAATTTCCCTCAAACTTTCACTGTTTACTCTTCTTGTTCTTCTTCATTCACTGGAAGCACACTGATGTCTGGGTTGCATTCTCCTTTAACAACATGTTGGTGTAGCTCCAGCTTAAAGTGATACCTAGTAGCAACAGGCTACGTGTTAAATGACGTAGGGTGAAATGAAAGACATCTACGATACTATACTGAAATTGAAGGCTTTAGCCATCTTACCGTGAATATTATCACATACATTAAACGTTAACGACTTATTAAAGTTATTAATCTATTAATCTATTAAGTAATTAAGCCATTAACTCATTAAGTCATTGCAGAATGGTGTTAACTCAAGCACGCTCCGCGAAAGGTACAAGGTCGCGCTCTAGCTAACGCCCTTCTGTCAACCGAACGAATCTAGTCCAGACATTCCTGTTCGCTGTGATATCTTAAAAACTCGCATTTCATGAAAAAGCAGATAATTTTAATGGCAAAGACATGTAACAATATTTTAAGTAATGAAACATGAAAGTGACATAAAGCTTTTACGATTGAATATGTCTACGACAGAATATAATGAAATAAAACTTTGTGAATACTCAACAATACTCAAGCAGAACATGAGTCTTGATGTTTGCGATTCTTTTTAATTAGATAAGTATACATTGAATACAAGGATGGATGCCATTACGCATCGTTTTCTCCCTCCATCCAAGGTCAGAGGACTTTAAGGCGAACATAAATATATCAATGATACGATATTCACATAGCATTATTTCATTTCATAATAATGTAATGATCAGTTCTAAACCTTCAAGGAAGTGTCATGTTAATACAATTACCATGATTACTGCTTCTGTTTATTTGGACCCCAACCCTCACGCCATTCCATCTTATCTTCTTCTATATCTTTTGTCTGTCAATCTGCATGCATATCTTTTTTATACTGAAAATATAAATAACAGTAATACTTATAATAATGATGATGATGATGATGATGATAGTAATGATGATTATGATAGCAATATTGATAATAATAGCAATGATTCAGTATTATCATAATCTTGTTATTTGAGGATATCAAGTGATTCGTTTTTTGTTTATAAGAGCAATCTTACATTCAATGAATGCATTTTCTCCGCTGTCGGGAAGCTGTCAGGAGGGTCGAAATAACCCCGCTTGCGAGCCCCCTCCTGTAACGGTAGTGGCAAACATACTATCGGCCCAGTCCTGGAGGGGACAAGGCCTAACTTGGAAAAGGAGGTTAACAAGATTACCATGAACTTTTAAATTTTTTTATTTATATATTTCCTCAAGTAGGGTTAATAGCCCTTCCAACAGAAGTTGATTTTCAAAGGGGTCCACAAACATTAAAAACAATTACAAATCAAAATTTACAGGAATAAAACTGAATAAATACAAGACAAAAAAAAAGGAAACCAACAAACAATACACAAAAGTAACTTATGAAGTGATAAATGATAAATGACAAACCTACAGCCAGATTTATTCTTATGACAAATGATGACAAAAGACTGAGTACAGATTCCAGTGAAGGTCAAAAATATATTTATTACATGTACATGTATTAAAAAAAAATCGTTGCTCCTTCCGCCTTTCGTTCCCTAGTATCATCTGTCTCTCTGATTTTTCACTTCTTTATTTAATCCATTTTCCCTTAACCCCGCTTTCTTCTTTTCCATTCTTTTTTCGGCGTTGTACGCAGCAGAGCGATATCAATTCATCGCCTTTCAGAAAATTTAGGTTCTAATTGCTTTTGTGTCGAAAAAAATTCCCAAATCACATCACCGTTTCAATGGATAGAGCAAGAAAATCCTTTTCTTTCCATGAAGAATCTTTGATATCAGATTTCTGCTATCATGCTTATTCAATTAATATTCTATTTCGTTTCATCATAATTTCATAACAACATGTTGTTGGGGTTATTTTTTCTAGGAGGATTGGTATTAAGAAATTCACCCATTCATACTTGTGCGGTGTTATTATTTTACGAAAATGCTCTAACGTAAGAGGCCATTATGATATTTAAAGCTAACCACTTTAAAGAGAACAGAATCCTAATTCAGATACCAGTTAAGAATATCCAAGATGCTAATTGTATTTTCAAAATGGCAAAAATGGCTGCCATGTGAGCAAAGAAGGATGGGATATTGAGCTGGTTAGTCTCAGTCAACTTGTCTCATAATAATTATGTGCATCTGTGCATTGATGCTTTTAAAAGTCAACCCTTAAGTTTTGTTGTTATCCTACCATTCAGCTGCATGCTCCTCCGTGTAAATGTATTATCATCGTCATGTTTTGATTACCTAAATCCTTAACTCAAAAGGTTTTCCCCGAGATGAACGTAAAATCATTCAATGATTTGTAAACATATATCGGGTAGCACTTGTCAATATTTAACCAAAACATCTCATTCTATAGCTCTGACGTATAGAGCCCCGAGGCTGCGGAGCTTTCCACTTCTCACATAATATAAGCGGGATTAGCCTTACCAATGGAAGTGCATCTAGATAGCAGAAATTACTACACGGCGAGGGATCTTCTTTAAGAAACTTTTATTTTGAGAGGGATGGAGTCAAGTTCTAATAGGAAAGATCAAAAGGCAAAAGGGGGAAGAAAACAATAACAACAAAAGAGAAGTAGAATCAATCGCGGAGCCTGCGTTGCAGAACACTCAAGGGTCTTCATTAAACCAGATATTAGTGCATGGTTGTCGACCGTCAACTACAGTTTGTTCATTAGGTTTTCTCCCAGGGGTGATAATTTTAGCCATCTCTCAATTACCACATTTCCTCGGCTACACGTGGGAGAGGGACACGATGAATCGTGTTTATACGAGCTTTCACGGCCCGAGTGTAATAAGGATTCCATTACATGACATTCTGCTGTCCATGAGAGGAAAGAGGCAATAAGCACACTTTCGGCGGGTATAGGCTGATGTCACGGGCTTAAATTCGTTTCGAGGGGTTGGGGAGGGGGATGATCGAAATATTTTGCCGAAATTTCTTGCTCACACTCGGCTATACATACACCCTCATCCGCCCCCACGCACATACTATTTGTTGTTGTTATTGTTGTTCTGCGAGCGAGCGAAGCTAGGGAGCCAAAAATAACCACTTCTCACTATGAAAGAAAGAAACCCTGAATATTAGGCTATTCTATTAAATCATGTTCGTTAGACTCACTGTAAAGTTCTTGCAACTGTTTTTACACATCCTGTTATTAATCAACAATGTATCATGGGTAGACGTAGCCGGTGTTTTTTTGCTATGCGTTCGCAAGCTGAATTCATTATCAACATCAACTTGAAAAGAAAAAGAAAAAATCATACGAGCAGGTGCAACAGATTTTTAATTTCCTATACTGTGAATGACGAATTATCGACATAATACGTATCACCATTAGTAAAGCACTTTCATGGGCCTGTGCGTATTTTTGCTGTAGTGCTACTTACTACACCATTGGGTTATCTTAAGTGTGTTTTAAAATTATTTCAAGGTTGCTCTTCGCATCCATTTGTCTCACCTTTTCCCATGTATTTTAGTAGAAAGCAAAAAACAGTAAGTAAAGGTTCAAATAATAACGACAAAAATACGAAAAAAAAATCGAGATACATGAGACGTACAAATTACAAATATTTTTGTAATGATGACGTAAATCTTTCCGATATTTTTGTGTACCTTTTTCCTTTCGCACAATTATGATTTAAATTACAGTATTTATTCTCCATGTACTTGTATGATTTCTTGTTTATATCAGGGCTCTGTAGAAGACCATTTTGTTGAAACTTATTTCCGTTTACTGAAAATAACAGCCCAGTGGAATATATACACATAGTTTCTGCGTTCAATAATGATTTATTATTATTATTATTACTATTATTATTATTATCATTATTATTATTGTTATTATTATTACTTCTACTACTATTATTATTATAAATAAATGAATAAATCAATGAATGAATAATGTTTCAAATGTTCCATTTGCTCCTCATCACCATTTCTATTTGCATGAAAAGTGAACTTATTCCTTTTAAAGGAGAATGCAACCCAGACATCAGCATGATCAGTGTGCTTCCAGTGAATGAAGAAGAACAAGTAGAGTAAAGAGTGAAAGTTTGAGGAAAATCTGACAATCTGTTCAAAAGTTATGAACTTTGAAAGTTTGAGTAAATCCTTATTATTAGGATCCTTGAATTGGCAATTTTGCCAGTATCCGTGATGTCATCGTGGACAACTCTCCATTCATTTTCAAGAAAAATAAAAATTCTTTCGATTTATTGCTTGAGTATGACACGGCTACATCAATTCTGTAAGCATTTCGGGAAGAATTATGTTGATTCCTGACTTGAAATTTCATATAAATCACTTTTATGTTCAAAATGAATTAAGAGTTGTCCACGATGACATCACAGATGCTGGCAAAGTTGCCAACTAAAAAATCCCCATAATAGAGATTTACTGAAACTTTCAAAATTTACAACTCTTGAACAGGTTGTCCGATTTTGCTCAAACTTTACTGTTTACTCTTCTTGGTCATCTTTATTCACAAAGAGCACTTTGATGCCGGGGTTGCATTCTCCTTTAACAAATTATGAGGGATTTCCCTTGCATGATGCTCATTGTCGATCAAGGATGGTCTGCAACTATAAGAGTTGATGGGGGGAAATTCATGTAACGAGCCAGCAGACCACAATTCGACCGGCCGTCCCGAGGGGAAAACTTCCCAAACTCCCCCATGGCTAATCCGCCCCTGGTATCAAAATGGCGCCTTTTCAGAAATAGAGCCTTTACGCACAAGTTAATCAATATTCTATTACGTCATTAACGTGATTAAAGAGGAACGAGTTTTTCGGATAGCCTTAAAATTTACGAAATCCACACCGGCTTGGGGATATCAGTTCGTATCCTCGAGAAAGTCCTATATACTGCTGAGAATTTGGGGACGCAAGGAAACGTGCTCTTAACACCCCGTGAATGAACAGTATCTTTTACAACGCCAGCAAGCAAGGGAAGGTTTCACATCCATTCCCTTTCTTCAAACCTTTGTTTTTTAACTGAGCAGGGTAATTTGTCACTTAAATTTTTTAGAGGCTCTAATTCTTCTATCATGAATATCCCAGTTTACCTTTTCCTCACGATAATGATAAGTAAATTTTCATGCTTTTTCTAAGCTCTTATTTTGTACCTGTCCACGGTAGTGGTTATAGTGGTGGTAGTATAGCAGCACCAGCAGCACCTGCAGCAGTAGTCCAGCGGGGTGTTTTATGAAGCTGTTCGTGAGTTACGAAGAACTTTACGAACGACTGGAGCATGTTCTTGGGTGCTAATCAGATTCTCATTCATTTACATGTAACGCCCCGAAGGAAAAAGGTCGTTACTGAGGGCACCGTAGTTTAACCAGACCCTCTCACGGCCGTATATATTTGGTTTATATCCGTCATCTTTAGTAAGAGTTGAAGGGCAGAATCTGCACTCTTAAAATCAGGGATTCTGCATCTGTATACTAGTATAACAAGTCGTTAGCGCTGTTGCAGTGTTTTGCATTGCGCGCGGATCTAAATTTAGCAAAATGATGACATCATCATCACGCGTTTAACCCGTTGGCGCCTAAAACAATAGACACGCGCAAATTAATGTCGTCACAATCAAGTACGCACTTTTTGCGTGATGTCATACGACGTTAATAGTATCCGTAAATAGTAGGTCCTGACGAACTATTAACGGCTTGTGACGTCAGATGTTACCTTCCATGGCAAATTTGCTCATTTGCATGATGCTGGTGGGAACCTTGTTTTATCACATGACGCGCATTAGACCAGTCAATTGCAGAGATTCTTATCATGACGGATATAATAGGTTGTGATAATGGTGGTGGTGGTGGTGGTGGTGGTAGTAGTAGTAGTAGGAGTCGTAGTAGTAGCAGTAGTAGTGGTAGCAGTAGTAGCAGTAGTAGTAGTAGTAGTAGTAGTAGTAGTAGTAGTAGTAGTAGTAGTAATAGTAGTAGTAGTAGTAGTAGTAGTAGTAGTAGTAGTAGCAGCAGCAGTCATAACAGGGGTAGTAGGCCTAGTAGTAGTAGTAGTAGTAGTAGTAGTAGTAGTAGTAGTAGTAGTAGTAGCGGCAGTGGTAGTAGTAGTAGTAGTAGTAGTAGCAGCAGTAGTAATAGTGCATAGTAGTAGTAGTCGTCATCGTCGTCATAGTAACAGTAGTACTAATGGCGGTAGAAAGTACATATTTTGAACTTCTGTATACCGACCTTGAGTAATCGTTTACCTCAAAAACTGCTTGTTTTCGCGCTCTATAATATTATGGTTCGTTTACGCCTATCTAAATTTGCGCATCCCTTCCACATGCTAGTCGTAACCGCTGTAATGCAATTGATATGATTAATTTCAGAGGCTATCACATTTCGTACCAGCAGCAAAATTTTAATGACATAGGGGAAGACAAGACCAATGAGAAAAGAGAAGTGTGTGGTCCACTTTTGGTTATGATCATTACGTGCCAGCATATTTTCGGTTTGACTTGAATATGTTAATATATATTTTTTTTTTATTGTATATGTTATCAACGCAATGGCTTTCTTTCTATCCCCTGTTTCTCCTCTCTCTGCATACCATATCTTCCGTGTTCTAATAATTCCTCTTCTCTCTATTGTGTCTATCTATGTCTATCTCTCCCATCACACTCTTCTCCCTCTTATCTCCTCACACTCCTTATTCTTCTCTCCTATATCTGCCCTCTCTTTCCTCATCAGTCTCTCTCTTTTCTCCTAATTCAGTCAAATTGATTTTAAATGTACATTTCCTGTCTGAAGTAAATTGGATTATTGCAATAGTGTTCTCTATGGATTACCCGATTCTCAAATAAGCAAACTGCAGAGAGTGCAAAACACATGTGCACGTTTGATATGCCGTCTTCCCAAATTCTCTCCTGTCACCCCATTATTGAGAGAATTACACTGGCTACCTGTCCGGCAAAGAATCACATTTAAGATCCTAATGATAGTTTTTAAAGGTCTTAATGGTCAGGCCCCAAGTTACATCTCAGATCTCTTGAAATTGAAATCCCGATCTCATGATCATCATCTACGTAGCTCACAAGATACACTCACACTACAAGTACCCCCACACAAGACTAAAGCAACACTAGGAGATAGGTCATTTCTGATGTCAGCCCCCACGACTATGGAACAAACTTCCCCTCAACATTAGGAATTCAACAAATTTACATAATTTCAAGATAAAATTAAAAACCTATCTATTCCGATAGTATGTATAGCACCTAGGAAGCTCTTGCAGCGCAATAGAATATATAGATATAGTTTCTGCGCTATATAAATGCATTTTTTTTTTGTTTTTTTTTTTGAATTGATATTTTTGTAAATCATGATTGAATGTATACCAAATTGTATTTTACTTTGTAATGTACACTCTCAGAAAAATTATCAGGTTGGTTAAAATATGCACCGACCAACTGTTGATTTTCTTTAAAAATTGTATGTAAAACATATGGGGATTTTTTTTTTAAACCACAGTTGGTCGGTGCATATTTTAAACCAACCTAATGATTTTTAACCAACTTTTCTGAGAGTGTAATGCCTAATGATTCCATGTAATTCAGCTTTTGAGCTGCCACGTGGTTTTTCAATAAATACCTTTTCAATCAAACCACTTCATGGTCATATTTTAGGCAAAGGCTGCCGAATTAAAAATATATATATGTATATATATTACTAAAGTGTTCACAATAGCATTTTCACGAATTATAGCACAATGGCAGGTCTATTATTCACAACATAATAATAAAAGGCAATGTAACGTAAAATTAAACATTCAACATATGTGGATGTATTCTTAGAGGATCTTGAGTATTAGCGCTTAAAAGTTACGAGAAGTGTGAGAGTGTGTTTGACAGAGAGAGACTAAGATAAACCGGAAAGTCTGATTTTCAGCATATTCATACTGGCCCTTGACTATTAAAGAGACTACGTATACATCGGAAAATAAGAAGTCAAAGATGTGGTAGAGCTAAGCAAATAAAAGAAAGAAGGAGGGAAGAAGAAGTAGAAGAAGAAAAAGTAGTAGAAGGTGATGAAAAAGGAGAAGAAAAAGAAGAAGAAGAAGAAGAAGAAGAAGAAGAAGAAGAAGAAGCAGAAGAAGAAGAAGAAGAAGAAGAAGAAGAAGAAGAAGAAGAAGCAGAAGAAGCAGAAGAAGAAGAAGAAGAAGAAGAAGAAGAAATACAAGAGTTAAGATAATGAAAATCGCAGAATTCAATCTTGAAGTGCCTGCCATGCCTGACGGACCTGGTCGCTTTATAAGAAGTCATCATTATTATACGCGTTTGAACGATCATTACCACGCGATGAAAGTTTTGAATGTTTTTATCAATATTATTAGGTGAAAATTTAGAGTATGAGGGAATGCATAAGAAAAAAAAAAATTGGTAGAAAGTTTAAAGCTTAATGAGTATCATCTTTCCTAATGTCAATCTAATTTACATATTTCCATATATCTGTTAATGTTGCTTTCTTCTCTTTCAATTTGAATGATTGATTTGGTAGTATACTGTTTTTTAATGCATAAATTTGATTAGGTTAAAACGTTTACCTCCTTGCTTTTTCTTCGTTTTCTTAAAAAGTTTACCAAATGAAAATGACAGATAATCTGCAAGTTCCTATTTATCAGACAAAATGCTTTTGTGGTTCCATTATTTCGCCTTTCAATAAATACTGTTCATACTGATGTTGTGTTTTAGCTTTCGGCGCAACATTAGGTGCAATGGCACCTTTGATGCGAAATGTGATCGCTTTTCTTTTCCTCCCCCTAACCTGCTAACGTTTCAGTTCAAGAAATCATATGGAAAATGTACAGAGAAGTTCCATGTTTACAAAAGGGGTGGTGGAGGTACCTTTCTACAATCGTATACTGATCACCCTATCCTTGGCTATTGGTCTGTTATGAGTCTACGGATGCTTTCAGACGAGGCCATAGTGTGGACCTCCGCCGCACATCTCGAGTGCGTATCTCTTTGGATGCAAGGGGTCAGTCAGCAGCCCCTGTACTCCGATTCTTCTCATTGCTACGATTTCAAATAAAAAGCCTCAAACGGACGGATTTAAAAGGGAAAGGACCTTGCCCGCCCCTCGACTTTCTGATTCAGATTTACGAATACTTGAAGTCAAAATTGGTGGCCTCCGATCAAACAGAGGGGAGCTTGCGAACCTATACGATGAAAAGAAAGCAAACATTATCATGATAGTCGTCGAGACTTTTTTAAAGACTCCTCTATCTTGGACGGTGATGACATTATTGCGATCTCAGGTTATAGCATCTGCTGTCGTAGAGATAGGACAGGAACCACTGGTGGTGGTATTGCTCTGAAGGACTTGCTATTCACCATGACCCCTCCGGAGACCCTAGAGAATTTGAGCTCATGCGGCTTTCTGTCACATTGCAGTCAGGGAAATAACTGGTATGTGCAGTATGCAGACCCCCAAATGCTAACAATGATGTTATTGACTACTTAGACGCAAATACAATATCTAACTTGGAAGAGTTCAGAGCTTCCTCAATCATGCTTGTTGGAGATTTGACTGTCCATCATGAATTGGCTGGACAGTAGGAATACAGATTCTGCTGGGCGTCTTATGCTCCAATTCGCAACTTCCCATGGTTTGGACCAAATTGTTTCAGAACCAACCAGAGCAGATCGAATCTTAGGCCTCGTATTGATAGATCTGCAATCTACGTCTATAACTCTTGCTAACGTGGGTACTTCGGACCATAATCCTGTGCTAATCAAGAATGCCTCCCCACTTTTTAGAGACAAGCCTTACAAACGGAAAGTGTGGAGGTATGATAATGCTGATAATCCTCCTTCAAATGGCCTGCAGTACTTCGTGACAGTGACCCAGAACAGGCTTGTCAACGAATTACTGAAGTTATTCAAGATGGTGCTTTATACATTCCAAGTAAAGTCATAACAAAGAAGTCTGGTCGGCTATTGTTCACAATTGCATTGATGTACCCCCCCCCGTCAAAAAAAAATCTCCATCTGGAATTACCAGCAGCAACCGTTTCACAGATACGATTTACAAACATTCCCCTCCAGAAAGAACTTCCCGAATACCTTCCTGAAGATGAAAATACACATGTATGCCTCTCTCGTGATGACGAAAGGTAGAGATAAATCTTGGCTGTTCTTTTGTGCAAGATGTATCAAACATGAAATGTTTTTTTTTCTTTTTGGCAATAATATCAGAAGCCTTCTTTCTTTTGTAATAACAGGATAATATCTCGGGGCGTGTACTTTGCTGAGTGTTTCTAACAGATATGACTTATGTCGTTTCTGTCATTTTTGTTTTTTCAGAAAAATGATATCTCTTCACAATTCATCTCACCATCCATTCCATCACTATAAACACGATGAATTTATAGCTTTCATCGAAATTCCATCCGCGCTCTCATGTACGTATTTTCCCATGTCACCATGGCATTCTTTTCTTATTTTTTTTTTTTACTTTACATAGCCCCTATCCATTTGTACCTACCCCCGCCCCCGATAAATTCAGTTTTCGCTCTCATGGGAAAAATGAGGGACCGGGAGTCTTCCGCTGAATTATAATTTTCAAAAAACTATATTTTTCATTTTTTCGTAGGAAGGATATGTTTATTCAGACCTCCCGGTCAAGCTCTGCTGCAAGGCTCATGTAAATGCACACTCGAATGTACTTTTAATTTGAAAACGAAGGTTCAAGCTCGAAACATATCGTAATCTGTAACTCATTCATTAAACCGTGATTTTCAAGATTTTTCAACTGCCCTTTTTAGGTGCCCGGCTTTTCTCTTAAAAGAAGTTCCTTTTTCCCCTAGTTCTAAGCACACTCACCAGTCCTGTATCGTATATCTTTCTTTCTTATTTTCTCTCCTCTTTCTTTCGTCACGATGGTTTAGAAGTAGCCAAGGAAGCAGTGAAATAGACGTCATAGCATACCAAGCCATGGAAAACACCTTCCACCAAAGCCAGATGTTCTTGCATTACCGTCAGTGATACTTTAAAAGGAGGTACACAGAAGCAAGGGAATCCCTCATTAAGTACATGCAGCTACAGGTTATAATTGGGGGATGTATACCATGACGTTGGGAGATTACCCCTAGGGGTGTAGCCAGAACAATGAGCATGAAGGAAAGGGGAGGGGAGGGTGGTGGTGTCTAATCCCCCTACCCATTCCCCTTTATCTACGCCTCTGGAAGTCACAGTAAGGAGCCTCGAGATCGTTTGCGACTGTGGTTCCTCATTGAACTGATTTTTTTCCTGCCTGACAGATCTATGGTGGCCCTGAAGTACGCTCAACAACAGGTGACGCGAAATCGCGACCCGGGATGCGAAATTCATGACCCGGGATGCGAAATTCATGACCCAGGATGCGAAATTCATGAACAAAAACGCGAAATTCATGAACAAAAACGCGAAATTCATGATCAGGAATGCGAATTCGTGACTTCGACGCAAAGTTCGCATCGACTCGCCGCGAAATTCACATCGCACATGACCTGCTGTTGATCTTACTTCAGGACCACCATACAGATCCTTCACAAATGTAAAATCAGGGGAAATGGCCACGGTACCCCATTCCCTCCTTAACAACTGTGTTGACGTATTGAAATCCAAGTTCTTATTCTAGTCATGTTAGAATGTTCAAATACAGACTGAGAATGAGACAAGACAAGAGTTTAGTTACCTAAACGAGGTGCTCTCTGACACCTGTAAACTCCACTGATGTTTGCCCACTTAAACTGTTGAATCAGGGAAATTTTCCTGGTTGATTGCAGGGTGCCTCTTCGTGTACTACAGTGACTACGTATGTAGGCATGCCTCCTCATGTAATTGCATCTTGCACACCTTTGAAATGTATCTGAATATAAAAATCATGTGCTAAGTAGCGGTTGTGTACCATTGGGGGGGGGTGCCCCTCAAGTAAAAATGTTTAAACTGATAAAGACGAGAGAAAGAGAAGAGAGAGAGAGAGAGAGAGCAAGAGGAGGAACCAAGGAGAACGAGACACACTTAGAATCAAAGGTTCACTTTTGCACCATAAATGCAACACTGGCAGCACCATTTTGGGTGCAATCTTGCACTCTACATGAAAAAGGTGCATAGATGCACCTTTTTGTACTTGTTTAGACCCGAAAATGCCCGTCTGCACCATTAAAAGTGCAACTTTGCCCCTTTAGGGGTGCAAATTTGCACCTTCCCTAAAGGGTACAAAAATTAATCTGCACCCTTTAGGGTGCAAAATGTAGCTCACTGCATCCTTAAAGGTGCAAAATGATTCTTAGAGTGCAAAGTTGTACCTATAAAGGAGCTCCTAGTGATGCATTTGAAGGGTGCAAATTGAACCCTTTTTCTTAGTGTGGAGAGAAGGAGGGGGTTGAGATTTCAAAGATATTTCAAAATATCTGTGAAGGTGGTAGGCCACAGATCCTTTCTCTATCGCTCACATTTTCATCTAGATCAGTGCCAACCCCTCAGTTTCGGCCATGCTACTGCTAAACTGCTAGGTAAGCTTATTTACCATGTTTACTACTAAAATTGTACCTGTTTGCCTGAGGTGCAATGAATGAAGAGGCTCGGTGGGTCTCTCATTACTGTAATCAAGTAACCTCAATGTTCATCTGATACTTCATCCTCACCCTCTTCTACACCGTAAAGTTATTTCTGCCTTGTTTAGTTCTGTATAAAATAACTATACACAGGGGAAATCTACTGTGCCCCCCCCCCCTCCTGCTCTACAGTGATGAAAGTGGGCCGATACAAAACCAAAGTGCGCACAGGGGGGTACTTTTGGTTCTGCCGACGGAAATGTTTAGTGTGTGTGTTAATTAAGTTATTGCGCCAAAATTGGTGATTGTGATTTTTCATTTTTTCTGGTCCTGTTTAGAACATAAGACCTTAAGAATGCTTGCGAAGAATACTTGAGCAATTCTTTTTCAGAATAAGTTTCCGATGTCAGTTTGTTGTTGCTGTTGTTGTTGTTGTTGTTGAAGCTGAAACTTGTTCCCTTTTACAGGCTGATGTCTGAAAGTGCATTTTTTTTTGCAGCTTTTCAAGTCTACTTCCCATATTTACAGTTTTGAGCCAAAATTTGAGCCGTGTATCGCGCTGCAGTGTGACTATGGACCTAAGTCCATGGTGTGACCCACGCCGAGCGGCTGGCAAACGGAACTTGCTATATCAGCGCTGTATGGTACATCGACATCATGGACTTTGCAATATTGAAATACACCCTTCTTTAAGATAACTAAGATATTGTACATCATAACTCTATCTCTTTCTTTTCACCCCTCCCCTTTCTCTCTTTCATCTTCCTTAACCTTAACTTGTCTTAAACGATCCAAATCAGAAAATATGAGCAAATGAAATAGAGAAAGTTAAAAGCGAAGTTTGGCAAGGGGCATTTCTTATTTTGCACTTTCTTTCTTTTCAGATTGGGAATGGTTCCAGAGCTACTTAATTCATCGACAAAACTACACTTCATTTAACAATTATGATTCTCAATATTCTATCGCCCAGTATGGAGTCCCCCAAGGCTCCATATTGGGCCCGCTTCTTTTCCTTATTTATATAAATGATTTATGTTCAGCATCTTCATTCTTTAATTATGTTTTATTTGCTGATGATACTACTATTATTTCTACCCATAGCAATTTTATATATTTACTGGAAAAAACAAATGATGAATTATGTAAGATTTGTGATTGGTTCGATGCAAACAAACTTGTTGTCAATTATGACAAAACAAGTGTTATGTATTTTCGAAAACCTCATTTGTCCCACAATGTATCTTCTGACTTCAATGTTAAAATTAGAAATGTAACTTTAAAATTAGTAAATTCCGTAAAATTCTTAGGATTTGTACTTGATGACAAATTGTCCTACAATGAACACCGCTTTTTTGTTAGTAATAAGATGTCTAAAAATATAGGTATATTAGCTAAATTACGTAATAATCTTACAGAAAAACATTTGCTTATGCTCTACAATTCTTTATTGCTTCCTTATATCTATTATGGTAATATCACTTGGGCAAGTTGTGGCACTACGAAACTAAACCCCATATACATACTCCAAAAGAAGGCTTTACGTATTTGTTCTAACTCCCACTACCTAGCTCCGTCACGCCCGTTATTTTTTAGATTAAACACCTTGACAGTTTTTGATATTCATAAAATTCAAATTGCAATTCTAATGTACTACGTAAATCACAACTTAGCACCCCTTAATATAATTAATCTATTTAAATATAATAAAGACTACCATCAATACAATACCCGTTCCCACTCTAAATTCCATTATCCTGTAGCATTCAATCAGTCAACCCTTTATTCATTTAAATCCACTGGTCCTCGAATATGGAATTCCCTCCCTTGCAATGTAATTTCTAGCACAAATGTTACTGCATTTAAAACAAAACTTAAAAGTTCACTTGTAATTATGTATGCCAACTAATCACAAAATTTTATTTCCACACCCTTTCCCTGCCCCCCCCCCCCTCCCCTGTAGGTTTACCGTCTTATTTTCCTATGTATTGTTTGTGTTTATTATTGTTACCTTTTCACTTTTATGTACGTTTATATATATATATATGTATTGGGTGTCCCACTCATCAAGCTTTTGCTTTTAGGGGCACCCTAATCATTTAATCTATACTGTACATTCAAGTATGATTTTGTATATATTTTGCTTTGTATATTGATTTTTTAAATGATTGAATAAAATGAATTGAATTGAATTGAATTGAGTTTGTTCAATTCATCCTTCATGCAAATGCAAATCATGCAGATATGTCATTTATTCAAAGCAAGATAACATCATTTCAACTGATGACAACATTCAACGAAATTCGGGAGGTATGACATCGAGCTGGAATCATCATTATTTTGTGAGTTCTCAATATAATGCGAGACCCCATCGCGAATCATTATACGTTGTACCCATCCAACGTTTGGCATTATAATTATGATCACAAAAAACTCGAATCATTTCACTCCGAAGGTATTGTAGTTCATCCCAAACATTTTACCCGTTACTTTGGTTCTTCGTAAGTGAAGTACTGAATTCGCCAAGAGAACAGCACAATTTCTTTTGGATAGCTCAATAACTTTGCTCGTCAGCTTCGGCACTTTGCAAAATATTGATATTTTTTCCAATGTAACAGCTTTCACAGACTCTGAAATATAATGCACGGTAATGACAGATCCACGTGTAAAAATATAGCTCATAGATTAAAAGTCATCTTTCTTCAGAGTCTTGCGTTTGCAATTTAGACATCTTTAGAGACTGCTCTAAAAGCATTATTATAAATTCAAATTTGTTAAGATAGGTTCCAAGAAGTGGCATTAGCCTTGCTGATAATCCTCTTCAGTAAAACTCATGAGAGGATCGAGAATGTTTTAAGGGGTGACGAAATTCCGAGATACCTTCTCAGGGGGGCACAAGTCGGGCTTGCCCCCCCCCCCCTCCATCGAAATTCGCCAGTAATAGCTCCAGGATATGAATTTCCCGTCATAAAATACTATTCATAGTATGGTAAAGGGTTAACATGGCTTAAGTGCTTGGAAAATGTGCTGGAAAGAAATCCCGGGTGGCTTGGACGGGATTGAATGGGACGATGCAAAGCTTTGGATACGAAAATTAAGCGGGTGGGCATATTGGATGCGGATGTATACGTCATGGACGCAACGTTGTTGTTGTTGTTGTTGAATTGGGTTTTTACAGACGTGTATCAATCAAATATGATTATTTACATCTGGGTCCGACCTTTAACGTCACCATCCGAAAGACGTGGCAAATGTAGATTCATATTGCAATACTGCAATACAATATAAACATGATTATTAATGCTGTATTTTTTTTTTTGTGTGTGTAGCTATGACTATATGACGTTGTATTCAGTATTGTGTATTGACATATATTTTGTTTCATATTTTCTGACAATTTTTTTTTATTATTTAAACCATACATATATATTTCATACTCATAATGTGATCTGTACAGTTTTAATTTTAAACATGTATTTTCTTGTTTAATTTTTTTTATGCCAGGGCTCTGTGGAAGACCAGTTTTTTATGTACTGAACAGACCTCCCTGAATAAATATATGAAATAAATAAATAAATGAATAAATAAATAAAATATCTTGCCAAAGAACATTAGTGCCGCGGCGGGGATTCGAACCCCGGACCTTGTGGTTCAAAGTCCAGAGACTTATCCACTGAGCCACAACACCTCTACTCAACGCATTAAAATGTGTCTCTAAATGAGTGGAACACAGTTTATCAGTAAGGGTTACGCTGACACAAACCGAGCGATACGACAATTCGTCTTTTGTCAATTCGATGCCCTATTTTTCCATGTTTTCCATCCAAATCGGCCAAGTTCAAAGGGTTTGACGAAGTGTATCTATGTCATGCAATCAACCGACTGGAGTGCCGGAGGGAACACGAACGCTCAAAAGAAAAGAGAAGAAGAGCCCTACATAATGTGTGGGTTGATCAATTTATTTCTTGTATCTTATTCATCTTAATTCCACCAAAGATACCAAATGATACTGAATTTATTTTATTATTTTCAAGTTTTCATAATCAAGAACATAGTATACAAAGCAAGTAAAAAAATTATGAAACGAAATAGAAATCTACTAAAACATGAAAAAGGAGAGCATGTTTTTTTGTAGGTTCCATGGAATAAGGACTAAAAGCGTAGGTTAATTCCTACAGGGTGCTGAAGGTAGCACTTGAAGGTCTACAAGTGTGCGCGCGCGCGTGTGTGTGTGTGATGGTGTGCGTGAGGGTGTCTGTGTGCGCGTGGGTTTGTATAGCTTTGCAAGCGAGGACAGTGAACAAAGAAAATTCCTGAGAACAATAGTCCTCGGTTGTCAAACAAAGGATTTGAGGTTTATTCCGTCAGCCTTGCGAGGACAGGAGATAATAGTTGTCCTATAGTTGTCCTCGGAAGTTGAGTGATGTACACTTCTTGTGTGTGTGTGTGTGTGTGTGCGCGCGCGCGCGCGTGTGTGTGTGTGTGTGGGTGTGCGCGCGTGTGGGGGGGGGATCCGGTATACGTTTGGCTGATTAATTTCGCTAACATGTTTCTCTTCTGACACTTTTGATCAGAATTAATGAATGAGGTTTAAAAGCCATATCGCGATCTGGGCAACCTATACCAAAATCAACAGGTTTGGAGAGGGGATACTTCTTCCATGCAAAGAGAGAGAGGGAGGGGGGGGGGGGGGGGGTAGGAATGAAAGAGAGAGGTAGAGAACTGCAAGCGAGAGGAATATAATATAGTAATATAAATTACTTGTAACTTGTTACTTGCTGAGATAATCCCTGTTGCGGCTTACACTGGATACTATACTGGCATGACTGGGATGATGACTTTGTAGAATGTGCCAAAGGAGGAGGTAATCATAATAATGATAATGATAATAATAAAATAACATAGAGAAGCTGAATATCATGAATATAATGCAAGTTTCATAGCAGGGGCGGGGGGGGGGGTTGAAAGATAGGATATTTGCTATTTCACGCGGAACTTTACATTACGCGCCCCATCCCACTAACCCCATGAAAGGAACATCACTGTAAACACACCACCGTGCACCGGCTCTCAGCTTTGATCTTCCAGGTGCATTATCCCTTAAACGTTGCAGTAATTCTGTCATCTGATAACTCAATGACATCAAGTGGCAAGCCAAAAGCATTTCACCGAAAAATGATGAAAGTGGTATATTAAGATGCTAAGTTCATAAATAGCGTTTCCCTTCAGGTCTTAATTTACAGGAGATTACACTTTTTTCTACGAAAAAAAAATAAAAGAAGAAATGTCCTCCTCATTTTCTTCACTCAATCGCAAAGCTTACCGACGTATATGCAACAAAACGCATGGTTTGTGGCGTTAACATGAAATTAAAACAGAACAAAGGTAGACTAAAGCGACTAAAGAAGTAGGAAATTATTTTTTTTTAAAGTTTTTTTGTGTGGTTGTTTTTTTTTTCTTTAAAGATAGCTATGAACTAATGGTAAAGTTTTGTGCAGTAGGCCTAAATATTGCCTTGTGAAGTTGCGGTGTCATTCTGATATGTTCTGACAGTGTCTGAAGAAAGAGGAAAGATTGTCATAAAGCTTTGACATGCATAATAAAACAAGACAGAGAGGGAGAGAGAATGCTTTATATCGGCTAACTTCCTTTTCCTACTTTACTTTCAAAATTCTCTCTACTAAATTGAAGATTATGGGGAGGAGGGGGAAGGGGCAACATTTAATATTATGTATCCCCAGATGAGAAAAAACATATCTACAGTGCAACGGATGAATCATCTGCGAAATGGAGAAGAACAAACCTTCGCAGGTTTATGATAATAATGATAATAACAACAACAAAAATAATAACAATACTACTACTACTACTACTACTACTACTACTACTACTACTACTACTACTACTACTACTACTACTACTACTACTACTAATAATAATAATCTGGGAGTCGAGGTGTCCTTTGAGACGATACAGTAGGCAAGCTTGCTTAACACAGCTCCTGTCCCGTGGAAAGTCTTGAATTAGAAAGAGAAGTGAACAGTGAGAAGAGGACTTGTTTAATATCATATAAACAGACGTTTACAGCTTTGAATCGCTTCGCTTCGTTCGCTCTCGGAATGTAAAATTGCAGCTGAATTTCGAAAATAACACATCAGCGCGGCTGGCGAAAATGTTTAACGGCCTCTGACAATGATTCTTCCTCCATAGGAGCTGCAATTTGTCTACGCAGAGATTAAGTTTGACTTGGGAAGATGGAGTAGCCTGAATCCATTCAAATACATCCCCCCCCCCCCAAGAAAGTAAAAACTTGGCACATTAATGCCTGAGGATTCTGTAAAACCTGAGTAATTGGTTCATTACAACATTTAGTCAGAGGGTATACCGGTTCACGAAATAGATGTTTACCCTCGCTTTGATCAATACGCCTTTTTCTTAATGATGGGGAACCTGTGTTCCGATTCCATTTTCTCAGAAGATTTGCACATTAATGCATGGGCATTTCAGTAGAAATGCCCATAGGCATGGACCTAATTAAGGTAGCTGCTGGGCAAAACAGACGAAAAGTATGCGTTTCAATGCAATGGGGACTTTTTTCCATTCTGGTTTGGTCATTAAGAACCCCCATCTCTCTCTTGCTCCTCCCCTCCCCCTCTTATATATATATATATATCTGTGTGTGTGTGTGTGCGTGTGTGTGTTCGCTCATAATTTCCTGTGCGCGTATAACAATCTTGTTTTTCTTTCTTTTTGGAAACCTGAAATAAAATCGAATGCGGATAAAACTTGGAGTGCCCTATAAACTGAAATAATTTTGCAGGCGAATTCACTTTGATGCTCATAAATGAATTCGCGTGTCTTCATTCGCGAGTCTCCAATGTGAATTCCATTGCCCGGACTTAAAGCCCCAGTCACATAATACTCTGCGTCCGGCGTTGCGTCAAAAAAAGCCTTTTTTTTCTGCGGACTCCCACGGATCCTTTCCCGTCACCAAAAATTTTCACAAAATATACGGGAAAAGATGCGGGCGATACGGATAGATACGACCAGATACGGATACTTGCGTCCACTTGTGGATAATCTTACGAATTGACACGTTATTTTGCTATTTTCTACTTGCGTAAACTTCCGGATACTTCTGAACACTTGCGGAGAGCTGCAGGTATTTACGGAGAGTTGCGGATACTTACGAATAGTTACAGAGAGTTACGGATTGTTACGAATAATGAACAACGTGGTTTGCTCTGACCATCCCTGCTCAATCAGTGTATTTTTGACCTCCACGGCGAAAACACCTTTCCAATTTCTGCTACTTATGGCTCCAAAGTTTTCCCCCGAGATGCAAGGTTATAGGGCTAGGGGAAGGCTGAAGAGGGCAACAAGGCAACAGACCCCCAAAGATAAAGCAGAGATGCAGGAGGAAATGCTCTGTTTTCAACCCCCACCAGCGTGGGTGTCGATTTGTGTTCGCGATTGGGGGCGGGGATGACTGATGCCGAATATCCTCGACCGCGGAGCAAAGCGACCCGGCGAGGGTGTGGAGGTTCAAAAGTGAAGGATAGACTAATTAAGCGGGGGGGGGGGGGGGGGGGGGGAAGGATGTAGGGCCTGTTTTTGCTGCCCATATCTCTGCATTATTAGTCTAATCCACCGTTCCTCCAATTAACCGCACAAAATTGTTTTCAAACCATATCGCAGAGGTACATCCTCATTACTTGATTGAGAGCTTTAGGGAATTGAACCTTTACTTACATCCCGCTTCTTATTTTGCGAGCGAGCCAAAAATTCCACTTTCTAGCTATAAAAGAAATGTTATTTGTCGTCAAAGTACACTCAAGTAATATAAGATGTTTGACTAATTTAGCACCTCACTGATCCAACTGATCCAATTGCATGAAAATTCTGCTGTCATGGGTCATCTTCCCGTTCGACTTCTTGCAGTTATTTTATAATAGTACATAGCATTGGATAGAAAGACAAAATGCAAACCATTTTCATTTCATAATAAACCCTGACAAACATATCAACTGGCATTGGTTAAGAAAACAAAAGATATTAAATGCGAGTAGAACAACAATAGCATACTATTTCATGGAAAGACAAGATGCAAACTGATAGGCTTTCAAAAAGAAAGTATTATAACCTCATTGGTTGGGATACTTAAAATGCGAGCGAGCGAAGCGAGAGAGCGCTGAAATCCTGTTCCCTTTCCTTTCCTTTTTAAAAAATTGTGTCTTTGCTCTTTATTCTCTCTGTATTTGTCTTTACTTTTGGGGGTTTTTTTTCCTAGGATTACAGGAGACTATGAAATTTTTCATTTTTTTTTTCATGGAGAATTATTGGGGGGATGATTGTACAGGCCATACCCCCTGACCGAAATATTGGGGGGGGGGGGGGGGGCATATATCCCCCCACCCCCCCCCCCCCCCGGGGATCGACACCCATGGTCAGAAGGGAACACGTGGGATGCTGAGGGAGGCAATTGAATTTATTGAGGCCCAACCGGTACGAGACGGGACGGGTGGTTGGGGGCTCCCATGCATCAAAGGACGCAATTGTCCGCAGCATCCGTAACTGTTCGTAAGCGGACGTAAGTGTTTTGATACGTTTGCTTGCGGATAATTGCTAATACTTACGGTGGACGCAAATGAAAGCAAATGGAAGGGAAGTGAAAATTTTCCCGGATGGTCTACGTCCAAGCTACGGATAGTTACGTTTAGTTACGGTTACTTGCGTAAGTCTGCATCCGTGGCGACTCCCTGCGAAATATTTCGCAGGCTTGGCGCCGTAATTTTGCGTTTCACTACGGATCAGTTACGGACAGTTACGTCTACTTACGACCATGCGGATGCTTGCGTCCGTGCTGCGTCCACTTATCCGTATCTATCCGCGGGGTCGTAACTCAACGTAAGCGACTATGTGACTGGGGCATTCGATTTGAAAGACCTCTTTCGATCGCAAGACGATGGTGCGTGGATTCGAATGCACGTTAACTCATCTGGGTGACTAAATGATGAAAATTGGCGAGAAAATCTACATTGCTTAAATAGTTTCAAAGTTTGTTTATTAGTTTGTTTGCTTGTTATTTTTTCAGCTGCAGATGTGTTTGAACTGTGTCATCCTGGGAATATGATAATAAGAGTCTGTACAATTCTGTACAATTCTGTACTACTGTTCCTTTTGTTGGAAGGGAACACGATCTGGTACTCACAACTGCTCTTTCCTTCTACAGCCAGTCAAGTTAGTGAATTTGTATAAAAACAACAACTATCACACATAGCCATAATGAAATGATGAACTACAATAGAAAGAGAGAAAGGTCGCTCTGAAATTAACGAATTTTCTCCTTGCCTGTAGTAAATGCGAACTTAGACAGGGATATTTGCACCGTGATATCAATCCAATGCATGAATGGTGGAGTTCAATTTCAAATCGATTTATTTTTGACGCGGTATATAGTTTCAACTTTTCTTTGAAAGTCTCGATTGCAAAGAGCGTGCCGCGGTTGGGGCGGGAATACCATTGAATGCCATCAAATGTTTTAGATTTAGATGTGTGATGCGATCGGTATGAAATTTTCATGCGTAACTACAAATGAGCCTTTTGGTGTTCGAGAAACATGGAGCAATTTTGTCAACATATTTTCCTCTTTCACCGTGTCCACTGAAAGACGAGGAACCTAACGCTACCATGCCTGCCGAATTCATTATACGGCTAAAAAGCCTCGAGGCTGCTTGTGTTTTCTTCTTGCTTCAACCGTTTCGTTTGTAATAGATTCCCAGAAAAAAAATGCATTTGATTATTTTTTCTATCTATTACTTATTCTTGATTGCATCTTATCACACTTGAAATAAAAGCTTGCAATATGATAACATTTCCGAAGGACTTTTCAAAAATATAGGTAGGCAATTCATCATATTGTTGTGTGTTTCCTCAGGCAATTATTTGTGTCATAGTTCGCGATATCAACCTCTATACAGACTCCTGTAAATGGCGCAAACACAATAAACATTATAAAATAATAATAATTGCAATTAACTGCTTTAACAACAAAATCAATAGCATAATCCAAAGACAAACACGTCAGTTCATAAAGACGAAGAACTGCATTATCAAAGCACTGAATGTAACGTAACCGTACAAGTTGGGATGGGGTTAGCTGAATGCACCAGATATTTCCAAGGAAGCGAAGATATGGTTGTGGTCTTAAACCTCACAGATGTTTTACAACAAACTCTTTTCTATGACCTTGCTCTCTACCCTGTGTTTTTGTTGTTTACCCATAAAATACCCGACAAACACAAGCAATATTGAACTATAGAGCGTCGTAAACATTTTTTTTAAATTTCCTCCGGCAAAGGCGAACCTATGGTGACAGGAATTCTATGTCGCAGGAAACTGAATTATTTTGGCTTTCCTGACACAGTTTTGATTATGAATTAACAAACAACAGCGTATATATATTTGAAGTAGATTTCAATTCATATTGAACTAGGATATTATGGGAGAAGTTTCTTTTCAGAACTTTTCTTGAATAGAGGGAGAAACTTTTTTTTTTCATGTTTTATACACTCAAGCAATATAAGATGTTTGACTACTTCAGCACCTCGCTGGTCCACTTTATTGTTCACTGTCTTAAACCACCCTATTTCAAATATTACGAGCGAGGGAGGCGAGATGGGGAAAAACACAGTTTTTTAGTGACAAAGTGATATTTTATCATCAAAATGCACTATAGGTCTATAAAATATCTCCATTACATATTCGAGTGAGCGCAGCGAGCAAGGAAAAAATTATATTCTTTGATAGCCTCAAAGATATCTACATAGTTTTTTATCACCTAACTGCCAAATATGATGCTTTTTGGCGTCTCGCTTAAAAACCATTTTGTTTCTATGAGCGAGCGCAACGACCTACCGACAAAACTCAACCGACAAATTTCTTTAGAATTTTCACCAAAATAAACTAGATGAATGTGATGATATATACTATTTCCATGCATTCGAGAAAAGCTTTACATCTCGCTGTGAAAATATTACAATATTCGGACATGTTGCTGAGGGGGTATAAGAGCACTTGCCTCCTGGGCCCCGTTTTATAAAACTTGTTATCAATAACAAGTTGCAATAACAGTTATAAGCTACTGAAATCCTTGTATCTGATTGGCTGAGAGGAAATTTGTCATAGAAATGTGGCGGTTATTACTGATAACAAGTTTTATGAAACGGGGCCCTGATCTTGTTCTATGAGCGAGCGAAGAAGGGCTGAGAACAGGTTCTAGCGTACAATTTTATAACTTTAATTTTATCATTTTATCAGCATCCTCCTTTCTCATTTAGGTAAGATAGGAATAGGCTACTGGTCACAGGCCATTATCTCATGAAAATTCTTCTGTTATGGGTCTTCTTTCCGTTTGACTCCTTGCAGTTATAACATTGGATAGAGAGACAAGATGCAAACCTGTTTCATGTCATAATAAAAATATACGCTGGCATTGGTTATAACAAAAGATATTAAACTGTTAAATGCGAGTAGAATAATTATACCTTACTATTAGACAGAAAGACAAGATGCAAACCGATTTGTTTTCGTAAAGATAGTGTATTATAACCTCATTGGCTGGGATACTTAAAATGCGAGTGAGCGAAGCGAGCGAGCGCTGAAAGCCTTTTCCTTTTCCTTTCCTTTAAAAAAAAAAAGTTTCTTTACTCTTTATTCTCTTTGTCTTTGTCTTTACTTTTGTTTGTTTTTCGGGGACTACAGGAGGCTATGAAATTTTTCATGTTTTTCATGATGAACCACAGGTAAATTTATTTATGTTTTAAATGAAAAATAGGGGTATTATACAGTTGCATGACCCAGCCCTCTCCTTTCTCATACTCTTTTTTCTTCCTCCTTTTCTTTTTCTTCCTCCTTTTCTTTTTCTTCCTCCTTTTCTTTTTCTTCCTTTTCTCCTCTTTTTTTTATCATTTGAAAAATCATTGGGGTCTGTCGCCCCCCTGCCCGCCCTGTAGAGTCGCTCCTGGACACAAAACACGCATCAAATTATTGAATCTGGTCTGCGAAATAAAGCTATAAAGGTATAACAATTTCTTGTCCACTTTATGCTACCCATGACGACTATGACACATCCATCATGTCCACTCATATTTAAAGCTGTATACCTGAGTTTTCTAAATTCCATTACATATAGCACCTTTAACATGCAACGAAGTAAGGTAGTGATACTAAATATTTGACAATTTAGATTCGTTACACGAACATGACGAACCATCTATCTTTCACATTGCTGAGTTTTTAGTAATGATAAGTGCCATTTTCTCTTTGACTAATTAAAAAGTAGTTGACGCCTTGTTCCTGCCTCGCTCTTTATACCCAGTCTACCGGCGAATCATTGCTGAAGCCCCTATCAATTTGGTGAAAATGAAAAAAAGAGAAAAACGTGCCAGTGTTTCCGACTTTCCATAAGGGAGGGAAAAAAATGCAATAAATTTAACGAGGTTTGAAACACTTAGACGGCTGCTCCATATTTAGGAAGTTTGACGATGGTTTTGATCAACTATTTTTATCTGTGGTCTTTACAGTCTTGTCACCGTACAAATAAAAGAAACCTTGAACAAAAGTGACTTTCCAATATACTCTGAGTTTCAGCTTTCCGAAATCCCAATACTGAATTCAAGATTTCGTGCCTTGTTGTGTTTACCAAGTTTCCTATAACATGTAGCAGACTATGTACTTTGAGTATGTGGAATGTGTAATGTTGGTTACCATGAATAAACCTCCCATGGGGTAGCCAGCTTTTTCGGTGTTTTTTTTTCGGGGGGGGGGGGGGGGAGCAGACCGGGCAAAAGTGCCAATAAGTTTACTGAGAATACTCTGAATAACAACATTTGTCAACATTCTTAAATTACATATCCACAAAATCATGAAAATCGAAAAAAAAACCCACCGTAAAACAGACGCATCTCTCTCTCTCTCTCTATGGCCGACATTGGTGAAAAAGACAAAAGTTTTGGCTGATAATCTCATTTTACTGTACGAATCCTAAAACAGTCCAACGTACAAAACACCGAACTTGTTAAAATAAATGAATATTAGGCAGTTTAGCATGATAGGGTCGATAGAGAGGGAGTGTCATTCATTTTCATAAATCTCATAGATAGAGGCAGAGGCCTAGTAATCAAACGACCAAGACTTGATCACACGAATCTGCGAATCATTGCCGAGGACCGTGTCAGTGACCCAGTCATCGTTGAAAAGGAGAATGCAAAATGAACACCGCAAACAACTCTTACATGGCGCATGAATCAATAACCTTCACAGTCTCTAATAGAGCAGGGTGTTTCATAAACTTAAAGCTGTTCGTAAAACTACGTAAAGTTATGCATGACCTTTCACTATTTGTACGTCTTATGTTCTACTTTTTTGTTGTAGACCCTCGTTTATAAGCACATCTTTGCTTTCAAGGGGTCCTAACCTTCATATGTTGTAATTTATTTGTAATTTGTAAATTTGTAAGTTGTTTTTAATGAAGTGTTGAAATAAATTTAATTGAATTGAAAAAAAAAAACCTTACGAACGACTTGAATATGAAGTTCCAAGTGGGATGCCCACAATTTTTCCTCACGTTTGAACAAAGTGTGACTGCGTTTCCCAAAATCTCAATAAAATTTGTGGCAAAAATTATAC
This sequence comes from Echinometra lucunter, assembly GCA_029962745.1. Classification (NCBI taxonomy): domain Eukaryota; kingdom Metazoa; phylum Echinodermata; class Echinoidea; order Camarodonta; family Echinometridae; genus Echinometra; species Echinometra lucunter. The sequence goes on along the minus strand of CM057161.1, from coordinate 16,144,557 downwards.
TTCGTAATAAAAATGTTTGTGAACAATAATAGGCCTAATGATAATCTACATGTATATTTCTCCTTCAGCTGATGTGATTTATAATGATTGAGAATCCAATTTGGCTTGTCATATTCAAGTCGTTGTAAAGTCATTGTACCTTTACGAACAGCTTTATAAAACACCCCCAGGTAATGATGCAAGCAAAATGATGCCTTTATGTGAACCGGGCCTATACATAACAACCAGTGACTACAGAATGCAGAGCTAGGGGATAATTTGTTAGCCTGAACGATAAATTATAGAGTGCACTGAATTGAGTGCAAGGACAATACGGAATTGCGGCTCTTGAACTCATCTTCTCGAGTATGCGATGCGTCCTCCAAAAAGTTTACAGTTGGAAAAATTCTCGCCATCTGAGCATTTCAAAATATTTTCAGGAATTTTTCATACCTGTGGATAGCCTAGGGTCTCTTTTATCAAATCCTATCGAAAAGATATCAAAATATTTTACGCTTGTATGAGCAAACATAACTTCTGTGAGGGGGTACAAAATTTGAGCTTGACAGGAATTGGTATAATGTTCTGATTGGTGTCAGCAGGGCCGAGAGTAGTGTAAACTCTGGCTTAGAATTTTTCACGTTCTGATGGCTTTACAACAATTTATAAATGGACATGCATATGAGGTTTGTAAAATAAGCGCCTTTGAAACGCATGGCGGTCTGACTGTACTAGATGTTGCCAAATTTCTCCACCCCGATGCAAAAATTCTTGCGAAATGTAGTTTTGGGAATATCAGCAAGGTTTATTGGTCTCTTTATCCCTCTCATGGCAACCAAAAACACAATTGCCGCCATGAAATACTACATACAAAGTTAAAACACCTACCACCATTGGCGTAAATCCCGGGGGGGGGGGGGAATGGGGGGGGGATATATCCCCCACTTTTTTGAGAGGGGGGATGGCGTGTACAAATATCCCCCCACAAACATTTTAAGGAAGAAATGATATTTGAATTAATCTTTAAATATAATTTTTAATAATCTGTCGTAAATAACCATCATATTTTAGAATTTCTATTTGAAAATGCGATTGAAAACCAGAAAAGTGGTTATTTTTTACTCGCTCGCTTCGTTCGTTCATCATGTTTAAGAATTTCTATTTGAAAATGCGATTGAAAACCAGAAAAGTGGTAATTTTTGGCTCGCTCGCAAGATAAAAATTAAAATGTGTGTAAAGGGGGTGTGTGCAGGTGGGTGAAGGCGTGTGTTTATACTTCAGTGTGAGTTCGGCAGAAAAAAAAATCGGCAAAAAAGTCGATCATTCCCCCCCCCCCCCCACTCCTCAAAGTGGATTTACGCCGGTGCCTACCACCCTGTTATATCTTATGAGTATGAATTGTCCAGTGGAAAGAGTTAAAAGAGAAGATAAAACGGTCTTCAGAATAATGAGCGAGAAAAATTGCCGCTATGAAATACTACATACAAAGTTAAAACACCTACCACCCTGTTTTATCTCATGAGCATGAATTGTCCAGTGGAAAGAGTTAAAACAGAAGATAAAACGGTCTTCAGAATATCGTGTTGTTACAAAATTAATGGTATTTTTACGCGCTTGCGCACGACTTGCGCCAGGCATGCAAAGTTAAATGCTCGGTCAGAAAGATCAAACAAAAGTTATACAACAAAAGTTACAACAGAGATAAAACGATTTTCAGAATACCAATTTGCTACAACAGACTTAAAACAGAGTTAAAACAGTCTCAGAATACCACCCCTGATTTTTTTTTCATATTTGGAAAGAGTATGAGTCGTAAATGTGATTACATATCTCATTTGGCATAGGTATGCATCGTGATGTCATCATAATTGTCATTTTGCACAAAAATGGGCATTTGCGTTTTATGATGTCAATAAATTAATGCAAATTTGTGTGTATTTACGTAAATATTGATTGTTCTTTGTGGAAGGCTTGATATATGTTGTGGCCGAGTCAATTCTCTACAAGTCGGTACATTGCATTTTCAATGTGGGGTTGGCATCATTGTATAATGTGATTGTTTTTGGCAGCATATCATAATGTTCCATGACTGCGTGTATTGTCAATGCTGTAAGAGATGATCATCGACATTTTGTGTGGAATCTATTTTGCGAGGCGATCTCTGAATGCCATTATTTTTGAAAATCGACACTAGGGGAGCGTTTCAGGTCAAAGAGTCTTGTCGGTGATTTTCACTGACTAATTTGCTCTCGGCCAATTAGATGCGAGAATTTTCAGTAGCTTGTAACAGTTGTCAGTGAAAATCACCGACAAAACTCTTCGTGAAACGCTTCCCTGGACTTGTCATAATGATGACTTTGGGGGAATGATGACTGCACTCTTGACCCCCCCCCCCCCCCCCCTCTCTCTCTCTCTCTCTATCTCTCTCTCTATTTCCTCTCTCATGCAGCATGAAACTTTCGCGGAGAATACGTGATGCAATTTCTTTTTTATTTGTGCCTTTAATTTCATGAAAACAAAAGTACCGTAGATCTGGTCGACCTGGTTTGTAGTGAAATAAATTTAATCCTGATTTTAGTCTGTTCATGAGAAGAGCTCTGTAATGTAGACTTGTTCAGATTGGAATATTTATTTTAGATCGAGAGTTCGAGACTGACATTGTATAACATTGGATATGTTGAGGAATGTTAATCAGTTAATGGTTAGTATGATTATAGTCTACTAGGGAAATGGGTGGCGGTGGATTTTTTTCTCACTCTCCCTCACTCTTTCTCTATCTCTCCGAGCTTCCCCCCCCCCCTCTCTATACTGACTACGTCTTGCTCCGTATACAAAGATGAGTTTACCTTTTTTTTTGTTTTTGGTGGGAAGGGGGAGGGGATTGCGTGATGCGGGATCTGTACAAGACCTCACAAATTGCAAATACATTCTTGCCAAATTTTCGGTTTGTTCCGACTAGAACAATATTGGCTGACATGTACATTCCACTTTTCATCGAGGGTTAAAATCTTGGACCAAAACAAGCTACAAACTGAACCGACAGATCACCTAATACCTGTTAACGAAAAGGTATCAAGGTCTAGTTTTATTTGTGTCTGTTCGAAAGAAAAATGTAAATGTTTGTAACTTTACCATGTAAATGACACAAACTTTCATTTTATGGACAATGAATGAATGTTGTGTACCTTATGAACCTTATGAACCTTATACTGTTCTAATGAATTATAAGGAAACTCCTAAACTAAATCCAGTGAAGGAAACGAACTTTCTCACATTGCGAAAATTTACGAAAACAAACAATTTTTATCACGATCTGAGAATCAAAATTATTTTCACCTCTCGCTCGTCATACATTTTGATGTAGAGGAGGAGGAATAACCCCTATACATCTACTCGCCTCATTCTCCAAAGCTCAAGATAATCAAAATTTAGTGATAACCATTCTTTTTATGAAGTTATATTGATGATATTGTTTAAAACTGTTTCTTCAAGACTTAAAATTTAAAAGTTCATTCCAATGAAAAGAGTAAAATTATCTTAATAAAACAGTGAAAATTTGATGAAAATCGCAATGAAAAATAAGAAATTTATGAACTTTCAAAGTTTCGCATTTTTTCGCAAAATAGTTCTGGAACGGTTAACTTTAGTTAATATGAATATTCACTGAGTGAGTTGAAGATGTTATATCCTGACAATTTTCCACATATTATGCACAGAAATAAAGATTTCAAGTTGTCCTCAATACTTCTTACATACTTACAAATTTGTATTTAGTCTAATATGTGTAGACACGATGGACGATGCTTCAGTTTTAGTGTAAATAATGAAAAAAAAAATATATAGATTATACGGATAATAGTGAGAGCATGACATCATCAACTCATTCGTTGAATATACATAACGACTGTTCAAAACTGTTCTGCGAGATATAGCAAAGTTAGAAAAAAATCATAACTTCCTTATTTTCCATCCAATTTTGTCACTTTTTCACTGTTACATTCAGAAATTTTTTACCTTTTCAAATTAACTTTATCTCGTCCCGGACTTGCCGTTTATTCAGCATGATTCAGGAAGTCATATCATTTTCATGACTTTTGCTAACTAGTTTTCGACGAGTTTTTGGTCATATTTTCTGTGGTTAGCTGGTTAGATACAATTACTTGAAACGATTAGACGCACTGTATACAATGCCTGCTGGTATCACAACAAAATACAAGTAAATATCAGAAAATACTTCTTGATTTACATAATTTAAATAATAAATTTTCTCCTTCGAGTGAACTATTGTTACTGTTAGAATATTGCCGTGCATGCTGCTTGATATTCCTTATCCCTGCCTCTGGTTACATGAAAGTAAACGCAACAAGAATATGCCATCACACTTATTGGAATACGGAAAAATTAAATACGCCACCATTTGACATGGAATAACATTATCATGATTACCTGTTCATTAGTTTCAAAATACTAGCATAATTGTAATCCAGGCTCAACAGAACAAGAGTGCATGGTACTTATAGTGTGCTGTTAGAAAAAACGAATCAATACAATCGTTCAGACTTTGTTTTTTGTTTGTTTTTTGTTTGTTTTTTTTTTTCCTTTTTTTTAAATCGTTGGAGGTATCCTAAAAATAAAAGTTGTTAAAATTTCGAGTAGACTTTGCTTGGAGAGCCTCGAAAGATTTCACAAGTATGCGCTTTTTTTATATGAAAAGAACTGTATTTGTACATTTGTAATTGTGTACTCGAGGTTAAAGCATCTGACCATAGTAAGTCGAGCTAGCAGATAACATAAGGTTTTTAATGACACATCAGACATGAAGTCTTTTAGAGAAATGGTTAACTTGCTATTCACTTTAAGAACAGATGTCAAAATTCTGCTTAGAATTTATCAAATTATCATTGGATTGGTGGACGGTAACACTAGCAATGATTAGTAGTGATATGAGTAAGATTTAAAACATATTAGTACTCTTGTAAGAATGGAATCCTCAGGAAGAATTAAGATGCTGTCTCTCTATTGAAATACAAACCTCGGATAGTTGGACTTTTTCTTTAACTTTCAGGGACGCATTTGATTTTAATAATGGTCATTCTAAAATAAAATCACGTTCTAACGACGGTAATCGAACAGGAACGCTTTAAGTCATTCTTAATGCGTTAACAGACAAATACAGTCTGGAGATGGTTGCAAAGAATGTGTTGCAAATATTTTCTGTTTTAACGATAAAACGAACACTATCAGAGTATGCATAATAAATCTAAAACGAGTAAATACTTACTGCTGAATCAGATGAAGATAGAGAAGGAATCGTCATCGTGAATGGAATTGCTTTTCTTTACAGGATAAAAAATCACAATGAAAATCAGAAATCCAAACGATTTTCTTTGAGGATGATGTTTCCACTCGCTCTTTCCTTTTCAGATGTCAGAAAAATATTACTCGTATCCTAAAGTCAGTAGATGAGTTGGGGAATGCATTCAGAGAAACTAGCCATCATTTTGCCGAGGAGGTTTTCTTCCCTGTTCCAGATGACTTTAGATGGAGGGATTCGATTGAGCAAGAGTTTCTCACAAACAAAGCAAAGCTCATTAAGAGACGTCTGTTTGCTATGACTCCGAAATTGACTCGTTTCGTTGAGTGTTATAATGTCGGGACGACTATTTATTCGTGATTCCTTTCTGCTCTGCCAATAGTGTGAATGAAATCTCCCAGTCACGAGGACTGGCGAGATCAAAGCGATGAAACAATCGAAAATGTCGATTGGAAGGCGCGACAGCCAATTTCATTCGACTTCGCTTTCTTTTGTATCCGTTCCAACGCGCGTTCGCTCAGAGTCTCAACTTTCAAATGGTCGTAATGATCGTATACCCGCCCACTCGATATCTTGTTTGTGACCCCCCCCCCCCCCGCTCGCCCCCATTCTGTCTGTCTATCTGTCTGTCTGTCTATCTGTCTGTCTGTCTCTCTGTCTCTCTCTCTCTCTGTCTCCCTGTCTTCCTCTGTCTGTCTCTGTCTCTGTCTCTCTCTCTCTCTCTCTCTCTCTCTCTCTCTCTGCCTCTCCAACCTGAAATGAGGGAATATATTAGGTTGTCGATATGGTATGGAGGGGTTCGAGAGAAAGGCAGCCGGGGAATAACAGGAGAAAGAAGTCGCAGAAAAGGGGAGCAGGATGGGGCTGACTAGGAGTGGGAGGGGGGATGGGAGGGGAGTCGGGTAGAAAAAAAGGGGGAGCACAAATAGAAGCGGTCGATAGGTCAATATTGGACGGCTTCTCCCCAATCCACCCTCTCTTCTCTCTATCTATATACTTCTAACTTGGAGAGAGGGCAGGAAAGAGAGATTGTGCTCGTTTTTTTTTGCCACCAACGTTTTCCGACTATGTACGCTATTCAGAACGGAAAAACTGACAGAAATCGTTTCATTTTTTCGTTGTTTTTTTTTTTTTGTTTCAAAAATAGAATTAATACATGTTTGCGGGGGAAGGGGGTCAAAGAGGGTTTCGGGTGTTGTTGTTAAGAATTGAAACGGAAAAACAACGGGATTGTGGAAGAATTCAAGCGTCAAATGCATGTCATGACAATTATGATTCACTCATCATTATTGTGGATCTTACGCATATTTTGTTTTAATTTCATCTTGATGGAGGGGTAGTGTGTTGGTATCGGGGAGGGGTACTCAGTTTTGGTTTGGACGGGGGTGTGCAGCTGAAGCCTCCACATACTCGTACCCATTTTTAAGGGTCATTTCGGCAGAAAAGTATACCCATTATTAGGGATTTTCATTCAAAAAGTGACCCATTTTTGGACATGATCTAAAATTGGGGGCATGTTAAGGGATTTTCCGGTACAAAACCATACCCAATTTTTAGGGCTTTGAGCTTTCAAGAAAATTTTTGAAATATCAAACCCGAAACCTGGACCGGAAAATCCTCATACTGAAAATGTAAAAAATGCATCCTGTCAAGTCGAAGCGAATGTTATCCTTTTATAATGATTTGTTTTCCATTAGTGGGCAGATATAGGATTTCGTTTGAAAGAGATGGGAAAATGTCTTTCCACACAAAGACAGAAAACAAATCATTAAAAGGACAGTATTCGATTGGACGTAACAGAAAATAGTCTTTGTCATACATGTTAACCTTTGCAATATGTAGGAATATGCGATTTATTGCATTCATGTCACATTTTATTTTTGAACTTGACATTTCTGAATTTTTCTTGGAGCCAGTATATTCACGTATAATTTCCATGTTGGGAACGAACGCACTTAAGACTGTATTTTAGTCTTCCTGTTGTTTCCCTAGCTTAATCATTGTCCCGTTCTGTTTTGATGTTGCTTATGATTATACTTTTATTTGTTTTTAATGCTGTGGAAGATAAATGCATGGAATTGCTGTGGAAAATAAAAGAGATAATTGAAATATAAGAACTTATGACGAGCCCCCCCCCCCCCCCCCCCCACTGAATGTGTAAATTTAGCTATTTCTGCCTGGTTTAATGAGCGAGAATGAGGAAGTGGGTGAAAGGTTCAGATCTAAAAGTTAAAGAAAGCAACACTTCTACGTCCATCAGCGGTCATACTACTAGATGTATTAACAAATTAGGAAACCCAACTTGAAAAATTCATATAAATCAAATATGTATTTACTGGTATTAAATTTCATATTATATGAAAAAAGTAATTCATAAGCTTTTCAATACTAACCTGTTAACTATATAGGTTTCCAAAGTGATGCATGACTGAACACCTTTGTTTTCAAAGTTTTGTACGAAATCCCAGGTGGTTCATTTACTGGCACACTACAATAGCCATAAAAGAGAAGTCCTGTGTCAAATAGCCTCTGTGCTCCAATTTTCATAATGAATGACTTTGTTCATAAATGCTGTATTGGTGAGGTGTTACCTATCTATCCTTTGTAAAGCCTTTCAGATAAGGAGCATTTGCTGAGAAGATATACAGCCTGGCTGAATTTTCACAGGATTGCCTACTAAAGGATTGCCTACTAAATTATGTCTTGTGTTATATTGGAAATAAAACCTGAACTTGAACTTGAATTTGAACTTGAAAGAACAAGAGCGAATTGAAAGAATGGAAAAATCTCAAAGCAGTGCAGATCAAAGACAAGGAGCATAAAAGAGGGAAAAATTATATAAAATTTTGTATATAAAGATTTGACTTTGCTGTTTGTTTTTAGTGGTTGCATTTTGTTTGTTTGTTTGTTTGTTTGTTTTTCATGTCTGTGAAAATGAAAATTTGATGGCTGCAGCACCGTGATAAACAAACATGTTTACTTCTCGGTGCTCCTTGAAGATCTAACATTTTCTTCAAGTTGGTCAAGATTTATGACAGTCAATCATCATGTTGAAGTTCATCAGATTCTTTGCTCAGGCGTGATCTCAATCATACTGAGATTCGCTTATTAACGCAATGTTAACGGATGGATATGAAGTTACCAAGATGTTCACAAAGCCATTCACTCCCTATACCTATTGTGTTTTAGAGAAAAGTGAACCGACAACGAAACATTGAAAACAATGGCATTCATTGATGCGTGACCCTGACAACAAATACTATAGTTACTTTGGGAAAGCATACGAACGACTCTTTTGTATATTTCGATACCGGTAAATGCAGAATTTTTAAAAGTTGGATTTCCTATTTGTTTTTGAAACACTCAGTATGGTATTCAGGCATTGTAAAAAGCGATATATAGGCTAGTCCTACCGTAGCTGTCTTGATTCATAAACAAATACCAAAAAAGCAACCTACATGACAGCGAATCAATCAAAGAATCAGTAATTCAGTAATGGTTTATGGTACAACTTTCACACAAGATAACCAAATAAATATGAACGGCTTCAAGCCTTTCTCGGGATAAGAACAACAAAGATTGACGTTTGGGCCAATGATACTCGTTTGTGCAATATTATGGTTTAAAAAAAATCACATGAGATGGCGCTCGACTACTTACAACAGAGTGGATTGATAAATGTGCAGACACTGAGAGAAACTATCAGAAATATCTCTCATTTCTAATTTACTCATTGTATATTGTACACAGGGGCGGCAAAGGGTTTTTCAGGAGGGGCTGGGGCATCAAAAAGGACACTCTTTGGTAGAAAAACACTTATACACAGGGTGAACATAAAAAGAAACACTATACCATTATAATATATTAGCATTTCCCCCTTCATTCCTATACTAGGCTATAAAATCATGAAAACGATTATTAATTTTTTTCCTTAAGTGGTCAACTACTTTACTACGTCACTTTACCATGTCACTCTGATCAAGTGAGCGAAACGAACGAGCAAAAAATAATGGTTGATTTCAATGGTTTAATGGGGGGTCTAATGTTGATAGCACTGTTTTGTATTTCGCAATGACTTTCTGATAACAGCAACTGCAAACTTCTCTTTGGTCCGTTAACCTAGCTTCTCATTTTCCTTGTCATTGACCAAGCAATGATTTCAAATGCATTTCTGTGGTCTTGTCACAACAAATCATCTTTTATTCACTTTAGCAAATAATCAAATTTAATGGAGTTTAAAGGCCAATTCCGCTGCATGATGAGGTTCATTTCAATAAAAAGAAATAAAAGTTCCAAACGAAACAGTGAAAATTTGATCAAAATCGGATGTAAAATAAGGAATTTATGAATTTTCAAAATGTCACTATTTTTTCTCAAAACAGTTCTTGAACACGGTAGATATGAATATTCAACGAATGAGCTGATGATGTCATACACTCACTATTCTCCATAATAATGTATACAAAAATTTCAGAAAATTTTCATATTTTTCACTTAAACAGAAAAGTTATCTATTCATATTAGACTATAATACCATTTTGTTTGTATTTCAGGAGTGCTTAGGATAAATTTTACTCTTTTTTTACATTAGCTAAAATATGATTTTTTTTGGTCATTTCTGTGTACATAATGTATGGAAAATTGTGAGTATATGACATCATCAACACACTCACTGAATATTCACATCTATTGTTCAAGATGTTTTGCGAAAAAATAGCAAAAATTAAAAAAATAATAACTTCCTTATTTTGCATCCAATTTTCATCAATTTTTCACTGTTTTGTTTGGAATTTTTAATTCTTTTTATTCAAATGAACTTCATCTTATCTTGCTGTGGACTTGGACTTCAAGCACATTCAGATCATGAATAGAAGAATAGATAAAACTTTAAAGGTTACCATGGTTGCAGCATACAAGACATGCAGTTCACTCGATGCAGTAAGAACAAAAGATAAGAACGAGCTGACGAGAGTTATGTAGCAGGCAAGCTTTTCAAGAAAAAAACCCTCAGTTGCCTCAATTTTGGGGCCCTGCTCGTTCTTATAAAGTTCATTTTAATGAATTATAGGCATTCTGTACAGTTCTTTTTACGGTCCACGCCATTTCTTTCCCATTACCCCCCCCCCCCCCTTTACCAAATCTCATTACACGTTTTATCACCGTTTTTGCTCCCTCGTCCCTATTTCATTTAAAAAAAAAAAAAAAACACGATCTTACCTTTTTTCTCGTTGGAAACATCTTAAGGGAGGGGGGGGGGGGGCGGCTAATAGCCCGCAATCTCTTTATAAATTTTAATGTAATGTTGAAATGTAAAATGCTTGTTGCATCATACTGATTGGTATACTACCTGCGCCAATACAGGCAATACAGCCTGTGAAAGCAATCAGGAACTACGCCAGTAATGTCCGTTTCTTACAAGGCGTCTTGTATGCAAAATTAACAGTGCAAATATGCGTTTCAATAATCACTGGCGCATGCATCAATTCCCGTTATGTGATATAAACGACATGAACATTTTCATATTTCTTTGCTACTTTTACGAAATACCTCTTAAGTCTTTGACGCAGACGTACGTCTGTGAGCAAACTGCAGACGTCTTGGTTGTGCCAGAATCAAGGGCTCTGGGCAGGGGCGTAGACAGCGGGGGGGGGGGGGGGGGGGGGGGAATGACATGTACAATCATCCCCCCCAGGTTTTAGGGAAGGATGTTTGCTTACAAGAAGAGAAGAAATGATAGGAACAGCAATAATGATAATAATAATTATCATTATAACAACAACAATAACAATACTAATCATAATAATAATTAGTAATGTATTATTATTATTATCATTATTATTATCGTTATTATTATTATTATTATTATTATTATCATTATTATTATTATTTTCATTATTATTATTTTCATTATTATTATTATCATTATCGTTATTATTATTATCATTATTATTATCATTATTATTATTATTATTATTATTATTATTATTATTATCGTTATCATTAATATTATTATTATCATTATCATTATTATCGTTATTACTATTATTATCATTATCGTTATTATTATTATTATCATTATCATTATCATTATTATTATTATTATTATTATTATTATTATTATTATTATTATTATCATTATCATTATCATCATTATTATCATTATTATTATTAATATTATTTTGATTATTATTATGCCTATGATAATAATAATAGTTATCATCATCATCATCGTTAATGTGACTGAAATGACGATTACTATCATATCGATCATTATTCTGATTTATGTAGTTATTTATATTACTTTTGGGTAATTTCGGCGCTGTCACAGTTTTTCTGATGTGGTGTAACAACAAAATTAAAAAAAAAAAAGATAAATAGGCTGATGCAAATATGCAATAATGTGTGTCGGTCCATATTCTATATTCGTTTTGTCACGGTGTGCGTATATCTTCTATTTATGTCTGTGCATCATTGGTGTAAATCCCGGGGGGATGGGGGGATCTATCCCCCACTTTTTTGAGAGGGGGGATGGCGTGTACAAACATCCCCCTTCACTTTTTAAGGAAGAAATGATATTTGAATTAATCGTTAATAAGATTTTTAATAATTTGTCATAAACAACCATCATATGTTAGAATTTCTATTTGAAAATGTGATTTAAAACCAGAAAAGCGCTTATTTTTGGCTCGCTCGCTCATCATATTTTAGAATTTTTGTTTGAAACTGCGATAAAAAACCAGAAGAGTGGTTATTTTTTGCTCACTCGCTTGGCTCGCTCATCATATTATAGAATTTCTATTTGAAAATGCGATTGAAAACCAGAAAAATGGTAATTTTTGGCTCCCTCGCTCGCAAGATAAAAATTAAAAAGTGTGTAAGAGGCCTGTGCTGGTGTGTGTGGGTGCGTGTGTGTGTATCTGTATACGAAATTGATCCTCGATTTCTCGTGAACGGCAAATCATCCCCCCCCCCCCCGGTGTAAGAACCTGCCTACGCCACTGGCTCTGGGTAGGGATCACAGAAATAGAAGACGTCTTCTATTTCTGTGGTAGAGATCAGTGTCTGGGTTGCGCGCGCTATTGGGGAAGAGGGCGCACTATAAAAAAAATACTGCCCTCTGTTGGGAAATCAGAAAATTATACCCGCGTTCATTCATTGTGTGTGCAAATTATGCGAACAACATCTGTAATTGTCTGATTTTTGCAAGAACTCAAACAACAAATAACATGACCACTGAACAGAAGGTGAGATTCAGTAAAACTATTTAACAAGCTTTCATGCTGTTCTTTTCCCGACTAATGATAATGTGAAATGTGCATGTTGTGAGCGCGCTTGCGTCTGAAGTTGAAACTGAATGGCGTGTGACAAAAGCTTGATCAGCGGCCCACATGCATTTGTGTATGCGGATGAGAGGATGATCAAGCGGGCGCGGGCCACTGACTACGCCGCTTGCATGCACTGTGTAGAAAATTGAAAAGAGCTGAGTAATACTAATAGTCCAAAATGTTATTTGTCGTGTATTTGTAAGCTGATTAAAAATGAGAATATGCACCATCTTGCAATCCAAAAGGCCTCTGTGGAAGTTGTAGACTAAAACAGTGATTCACTAACTTAATTCTGTGAATCCATTCTGATTGTGTTGTGAATTCAATTTTTTCGTGTAAATTTAGACTCTAATTGTCTAAAGTTTCAAGAAACAGAAAGAAAAGAAAATATTAACCTGTTGAGCAGGATTTTGTTCCATTATGATAAACACAGAGACTCCAACCCCAAGCACTTCCTAACTGAGCATGTTAAGCGGGAGACTCGGTGTGCGTTCGTAGCCCACATCACCAGCGCAAAGCACAAAATTCCTTGTGGCCGGAGGCCACTTTTAGGGTTATAGAAGGTCTCAGGCTCTGGTGCTATCTTAGGGTGTGTTTATGCTTACTTTTTGAACGTAGGATGAGCGTTTTGAAATGCACATCGTAAACGCTGTTTGACGGGGTACTTACATTTATGCTTCTTTTTAAATACAAAGGGCAGGTTGCCAGTGGACCTGTAGATCTAACTGTGATATTAGAACCTAAACTTTAATTTTCAAACTAAAAATATTGACTCTTGATTGATACGAGACCCAACTTTCTTGACGATTTTGCCACATGATTAATTTCCATTTCAATAGCATGACCTACGACATCGTGAGTTCACCTACACCCGTTAGTCTTGGGCAAAGGTGAAGAGTGGTACAGTGTTGCACTCTCGCACTTATCGGCGAAGGTAGAGTACGTGCGAGAGTGCAATGCTGTACAGCTCTTCGCCTGTGGCCGAGACCAGTGGGTGTAGGTGAACTCACTATGTTGGAGGTCATGCTATTGAGATGGAAATTAATCACGTGGCAAATTCACCCAAAAAGTTTGGTCTCGTATCAATCAAGTCAATATTTTGAGGTTAAAAAATAAAGTTTACATATAGGTTCTAATATCACAGATAGATCTACTGGTCCACTGCCGGATTTCAAAGGTAGTTTGCAAGGCCAACCGGGCATGAGAAAGTGTGATTTGGAGGCATAATATTTCTTTGTATAAATGGGTCTCCACAGGGGCAAAAAGCTCTGCGTGAAATATCAGAATAAAAACATGCAGAGCTTCCTTAAGTTACGCCATCTGTAAAGGGATCATTACTTCAAGGTTCAATGTGTCTCAGAAAAGTTTATTGTCCCACTGATACTTCAGACTTTTGATAATTGCAAAAATTACTGCGGATTTTTTTTTTTTTTTTCATAGATATTTTTAGATCTACATATGAATTATGAAACTCGAGTTTTATGAATTTCTCTAGAACTCTACGGATCAAAGAAGTAACAGGTGATACATTTTTTAAAGGCTGCATTGCTCTTTCACCCATTCATTGCAGGAATTATTCGAAGCCTTATTTAATTAGTTTTTCAAGTTGAAATTGGCAACACTGTATTTCTCCTTTTTCATTTTTTTTCTTTTGTTAATTTTCTTATAAAAGCTCATGTACAGTATCTGAAATTAACATAAATTGAAAAAAAAAATGGTTGAGAACTTAAGAAGTTGCCACATTGCAATAAGCCTAAGGAACAGTGATTTTGAAATTTCCATCACATTGCCAATTTTAAAATGATATTTTGATTAATCACTTTGCATCTACTTTCTCTTTCTTTCTCATCCCTGAACAGGAAGTGAAACCAAGTAATGAACATGTGACGTTAAAAGTAACGGGTGATGTAAGTATAATCTGAAAGTCTGAGTTTGAATTTCAGAATTTGCTTCATTTTCTATACATTGTAAATACCACCAATGACAATAATGATTTTACAGGAGTTAAAAAAACTTTTCCAAACCATCTTGCATATTGCTCTGCATAACTCAAAATAGATTGTGCTCTTGTGAATAGAGGAGGGGAGGGGGGGGGGGGGGGCATCCGGGCATGATGGACTGATTACTGCAAAATTTTGCATGGATGTTAAACCGTTGAACACTGTGCCCGAGATAACTCGGCTATGGTCTTAGGAGCATGCATGGTATACTGAAATAAAATTGTGCTCTACAGGTGAAGAATTTCATGAAAATCGTTTTATCTTATGCATAAATATAATTTTGAATGACAATCAAGTAATGAACGACCTTGGACATACAAATTTTATTCAAGAAGTTCATTCAAAACCTTTTAAAACATTACAAAAGAGAAATGCTGGAAGTTGAATTCTCATGTATTCTGTTCTATTGTCCTTGTAGGGTTTTATGGAGAAATTTACAAACTTGTAAAACTACATGTATGGAAGATATCAGGGAAATATATGCAATTGATTTTTAGATTGTTTGCCATCTATATTTCCAATCTATATTCTAAGCATTCTCTTTCTTGTGACATCATTGACATGTTTACTTCACAGATTAATCAGGGCTCGGCACTAACTTTTTCCGTAGGGGGTCCGATCTGAAATTCTGCTTTTACTCAGCCATATGTACAAATTTTAGATTTTTGGGTCCAGACCAATATATTTTTTGCCCAAGTACCTCGGGGGGGGGGGGGGGGGGTGTTTCACAAAGACTAAGATTGGCTCATATCACTCTAAACTGTGGCAGGCCATTCATGCCACTGTTTTCACCATCAATCTCTCAAGGGATGCGCAGATCATGGTCACATATTTGCATCATCACTGAACTATGAAAAATTGTCAATTCTGAAGATTTGTGACCATGATTTACAAATCCTTTGAGAGATCCATGGTGAAAGAAAACAGTGGCATGAATGGCCAGCCATAATTAAGTGCGATTTTAGTCAATCTTAGTCTTTTTGAAACACCCCCCCAGGTTCCTGTTGGTATCAAGCTTAAGTTTTAGGTATAGTTTCAATGAGAATGTAAAGGCATATAAACCAAATGTAAAAAAAATGCAAGAGTGCGTTTCTATTGATACTTTGTGCACATATGCTCATAAGAAATAACACAAATAGACTGTGATGATGGACTATGAGTTTAAGCCAGCAATGAAGTAAGTATGCATTATGTAATGTTTTGAACCATAGACTGATAATTTCTTCCTATTTTTTGCCACAGGATGGTTCAACGATAAGCTTCAAGATCAGGCGCAGGACAAAGCTGGCTAAACTCATGGATGCCTACAGGGATAAACAGGTATAAAAAAAAACCTTTTATTGGCCACCAGTGAGACAGTGATTATGTATTTGCTTAGCAGAATTTTCTCATTGCTTGAAATCTTCTCCCCCCCCCCCCCCGAAAAATATGCTTCATTGCTCTAATTTGGCCCAGGAATTAGATTTGGATGGTGTTAGGGATTAGGTACATGTAAATTAGGTACATGTATGCAGTGTACAGCATGCAGCAGTTAAATCATTTGATGGGGAATGCTGAGGTAAAGGGTTTGAGCCATGACATGTCACTTGCAACCTTGCATGCCTACATAGAAAAAACTCATCATACATTGTAATGAGGTCAGTTGTCATGAGGATATTGCCACAATCCCAAATTTAGTTTATGTAATTCAAGGGTAGCATGAACCTGTTACAGCAATATAGGCTATAATCCAAGCTAAATCTCAGGCCTCTCAAACAACGAAAACCATAGGGCCTATGTAATCATTCCCATTGAAATGAATTACAAAATTTCACTGTGCATCACTTGGACAAAAATTACTCAGCTAGAAAGAGCAGTTGTGACACACACAAATTAAAAGCTCAGTAAAGAGATATCAGGCCGTAGGGAGGGTGATAATGTGGGGTGCCTGTTTTATTTGTGTCCCAGTATAGCGCAGTACGCCTGGCCCGAATTTTTCTATACACCGCCTCTCAGCCTAGCCAGCCTGCCCCTTGAAACAAGTGTAGCATGGATATTGAAGAGTGTAGTACTGTAAACGTGGAATATTTTGCAATGTGAAAATTTTCACGAATTTCGCGCGGCCCAAAACTTTCGCGAAAAAATATCCTTTAGTCCTGATTGCCTTATTATATTGTGTTCCTCCTGTACATCATTTTACTGGATTGCATATTTCTTACATGCATCTGTTAAGTCATATACCTATAAGGGTGCTTTTAGATATGAGGCGACTTTGTGGCGCCACTTTGTGTGCACACATTTTTTGTGTTCAGATATGATGTGACTTTGTGTCGCCACCAGGTCGCCACTTATGCTAATGAATGCGCATTAACGCGTCAACTCTCAAATAAGAGAGCATTTTGTCAAACTTGTGCAAACAATCTCATGGCAACAGTTTTTGCACTATCGTTTTAGGAATTTGTTTGGTGCGTCACAAAGTCACCTCGTATCTGAAAGCGCCTTAACTGGTTCAAATTCTGCCTGCTGCAGTTGAATTGAGAATGTGTGCTGTAAATAAAGAATCATCAAGGGATCCAGTTTACTTGGGTAACAAATGCAAAGCATTTCTGATCAGTTACTTGAAAGTTCCTGAAAAGGCTCTTAAAAAGAAAGACTAAACAATTCTCTCTACCAGATATATGATTGAGCGCAACACAAACCAATATTATCGGTGAAATTGATGGGTCGAGGGTCAGTACCTCGACAGGCAAGTTTCCGCTGTGTGAACTCTTGTAAAGTGGTATGGCATGAAGCTGAAACGAAAGCCCCTTCATTCATCTCGTTTTGCGATTCATGAGAGTTTCGCGCTATATGTGGTAGAGAGAATTACGATGAAAGGATAATAATGATAATGATAATTATGAAGGTAACAAATTACAATGACGATCTTGATGAAAAAACCTGGATACGGTCAATATTTGTGCTACAGCTTCACACCTACAATTTCATGTTCTGACTTCCCATCTTTGTTCGTCCAGGGATTGAGAGGACAGCTCCGTTTCCGGTATGATGGACAACCAGTAAATGAAGACGACACGCCGGAGAGTCTTGAGATGGAGGATGAAGACCAGCTGGAAGCATATCAAGAGCAGACCGGAGGAAGGGGGTAGGGCTGGAGAGCCCTCTTCTTTTTTTGATGGATGGAGATGGACACTAGTTCCACCACAACCTACATGTGCATTTCCAAAAGTGCTGTCATAGGGCCCATTGCACGTCTGTACCACAAGTATTTAATAGCTACCCTGTAATTTTCCCCAGAGTATGATGCCCTTGAAATACTCTTCTGTATCTTTAAGTTTTGAGCTGTCTTGTGCAGGGTGCCAAGAGTATGAAGCTCTTGACATGCTGCATCTAACCAGTTCAAGAAATCCCTTCATTTGAAACTTTAGGTCACTTTGTTGGCTTCTGTCACAACTCTCATTTTACTTGTTTGCATAATACATTAGTTCTGACATGCCAAACTATCCCTGGGAATGACTGAAATGTTTTCTTCTTTTTTTTTTCTTCTTGTAAATATATGGAATGTGACCTGATGGGTACTTGCCATGACATTGGAATTGTTAAGAGAAGTAACAAAGCTGCAGTCATCTGATGCACTGTTGTACATGTGGGTTGTGGGTATTTTTCCCTCTTTCTTTTTTGTGTATAAATGTCCTTGAGACACTCTGAGAATTTGTACAATATTATGGATGTAGCACTACTTTTTGTCCAGTTACTGTAGCTTAACTTTTTGTGTTCATTGAAATCACTTTGTATCATAGATAAATTGACCAAAAACTGAGCATACAATGTGCACGTAACAGCAAATATTTTCCATTTTGTCAAAAAATGAAAAAGTAGGTGTAAATTAGATGAGCAACATTTCACATATAGACCCAATTTTCTGCCAAAGTTTTGCCCATGTGCGGGCTAGGTATTTCAACTATCTGTGTTGAAAAAGTCCTTATATATACTAGTATGTATGAGGAGCAGAGTCTTTTATTGGAAAGAATATAGTGCTTGCATGCTTGCTTATATTGGGCTACAGATTACCAGTTCACATTTAAACAGAGTAACTTCTTGAACTTGTTTGAGAGCACACATTTTTTTTTCCTTTAACCTTGTAGAAATATGTTGTCGTCCTTCAAATTTAATCGCATGTTTTGATTGTTCATTCAGATGGCAGAAAGAAATGCTAAAAATTACCTGGTACCCCATATTTGATTCATCTATATGATTGATTCCCTTACTATTTTGCAAAAAACCATTGACAATCTAGAACAAGAAGAGCGTTCCCATTGTTGTTTTTTTTCAGTCAGTCTTATTTTTTACAATTTGTTTCAGTCTTTTTCTTCAGAATCTAACAAATTGCAAGCCTCATCATATAATGAACTTCTTTGTGAAACGGGATAATATGTATAGGTATTTTCGTATCTATTTTTAAGCTGTAAGCATGCATGTATGATTAATTAGTGTATATCCTTCATGCAGTTCAAATGTTCTAATTATGAAAGTGTTGATAAGCAGCCAGTGTGCAGATCATTCATTTATCAGGCCTGTTTGTTTTAATGTCTTATCCGTAATCATAAATGATGCTGCTGTCAAGTAAATGTAACGTGTTTCTAAGAATGACAAGAATTTTTGTTTTGTTTTGTTTTGTCTTTGTTTGTTGGTTTTTTCTTTTGCCCCTATTAAATGCTTAAGTTCCCTTTTCTGGTAATTGATCCGAGATCTGTATATCAAGATTTGTCATCATTAATATAATGTATATTCCATCTTCTTTCTGCACCATTTTTCATTTGATGTTATTACTCGGATACTTAGAATTTTTTTTTTTTTTTCAATGATTAAAACATATCTTATTGTTTTGTAGTGTTGACAGAGTAGTTACGTAACTGGAACATGAAGGCACTCCATTCTTGCTATGCAAGCATACTTCTGTCCTCTTCAAAGCCTTAATTCCTTCCACTACTCTGCTCTGAGCCATTATAATTCAGCAAACCTTCAAGGCCCTATTTTAATTAATAATGTTTTTCGTTTGTTTGTTTCATTTTATTCCGGCAAACTACTCGAGTTTATTTGAAAGCAACATTTATGTTGTACAGCTTTTCCACTACAAGATCAGCCCTTAGCTGATGTATCGAAAAAGACCCTGAAATCAGGGCAACTATTTTGAGAATGGGGTTCGTGAAAGTTGTGAAGAATAAGTCATACTTCAAGCGGTAGCAAGTCAAGTTCATGCGTCGCCGGGAGGGCAGGACCGACTATCAGGCTCGCCGCTTCTTGGTCGTGCAGGACAAGAACAAGTACAACACCCCCCAAGTACCGCTTGATCGTTCGCTTCACCAACAAGAATATCACGTCAGATAGCGTACGCCAAGCTGGAAGGAGACATCATCGTATGCGCCAGTTCTCTCGGTTCATCAAGAACGACATCACACCAGACTCGCTGGAAGCCATGTACAAGAAGGCTCATGATGCCATCAGGGCCGATCCCGAGGCCAAGCCTAAGAAGGAATTTGCGGGCATGACCAAGAGGTGGAACCATGCCAAGCTCACTGTCTCAGCGCAAGGACCGCGTGAAGCAGAAGAAGGCCTTCCTTCCTTTACGCCAACCAATGTCATGACTAAATCATCCACTCCTCTCATCCTCACACACCCCTACTTCAAGTACTGGCAATTCCAGAATGAACATTAATATGAACTTCACATGAAACACACCAAAAGACAATAGCATCCCGGACATCGTAGTTACTGACCGACATATGAATGGAATTATACACTCGTACGACACAAGTAATACCATCGGCGACTGGCGTTGGGCTGGTTGAATAGCTAATAAATACTGACAGATGTAAAAAAAAAAAAAAAAAAATTTAAAAAAATAAATAAAAAAAATTATGTGGTACTGGAGCATAAGAAGCTGTAATCATGCATTACATTTATCACAGAATTTCAAAATAACATGAGCTTTACTCTTTTTTTTTTTTCCCAGGTGACAGAAGTTTATGGTGGTCTGAAAAATAGATAGTTTTCTCGGCAGAGACAGAGAAAACATGGCGGTATTCCCCTTGTCTCTGCTGAGGCAACATTTAAAGGTGTATATATCAAGCAAAGTTCTTCACTCGAGATTTTCGTATAGTTCCCAGTCTGGGAAGACACAATTGTTTAGACCACCATACAACTTCTTTACCACATTTCTTTAGTAGACGAAACAGAAGGCAAAAGAAGGCAAAGAGGAATGCGGTAGAGGGGAAAGGTATATAATAAAGACTTTACACGGACATTTCTCATAGGGTATGGTAGGTAGCAACTGCTGCATCCTGTTTTGTGGAAGTCACCTAAAATTCGCTCCAGAGGTTTCCTAGGTGTCATTTCAGAAAAATACTTTGCTGTAATTGCTGCTTCTCTGTCATGTCATGTCATGTCATATCATCACGATTTCACTGCTTAGTGGTTTATTATTTAGACACCTGTCATTTTCCCTTTTTTCATTTTCCCCTTTTTTCCTGTTTTTTTTTTTTTTTTTTCAATCAAAGAAGTGGAACCATGTTTAAAGACGTAGCTTTGTATGATTAGTTTAGACTGTTAATGTTGCATGTCTTAATAAAGTGAATTTCAATATCTTACACCACTTGGTACAGTTATTGGTGCTTTGGTCCATGTGCTTCCTGGGAAACCCCTGTGATCAGCCTGTGATGTAATCAAAGATGAAATTGATACTGTAATATGTTATGAAGGGAGATGGAGGTGGAAGCATTCTCTCTAAATTCTTTAGATTGTAATGAAAGACCAATCGAAAATGAGATTGAAAATCTCAATCTATTGATTTAGAAGTCAAATCTTTTTCTCAGTCTAAATGTGGATTGGTCCCCCACCACAATCTTATAGATTGATCTCCAATCAAAGGAATTTAGAGAGTTGGTGGTCTCACTATCAGAGGGAAGGAGAGAGAGAGAGAGAGAGAGAGAGAGAGAGAGAGAGAGAGAGAGAGAGAGAGAGAGAGAGAGAAGGGATAGAGTGAGGAAGATCTAACTATGTTAAAAGAAGTGGAGAGAATATTTCAAATGGAAATGGAAGAAATGCATGAGTTACCGAAATCTATTTTTATGTAAAATTTTCAATCATTACTTTTCAAGTTCTGATAAAGACCAAGAGGGGTTGAAAAAAAAAATCCGCTGACAAAACGAAAATGATCAGCGAAAATTTGAACGAAATCGGACATGGAATAAGAAAGTTATGCCTATATGAAATTTTTCTGTTTTTGAGTGATATGAGTGATATTTGTTTTGTATGCAGAATTTTTCTTTCTTTCTTTTCTTGAGTCCTTATCCCAAATATGTTGTGGAGAAAACACTCCTACATGATATATCTTGGGTTTGGCTTAAGAAAATGTGCAAATCTTAAGCAAAACGAAATTGTTGAATTATGTGTGTTCTAAACATACTGAGAGTTGTCCACAAATGATGTCATCAGTAGCTATGGTAGTGTAAAAAAAAATGTCAAAATAGAGAATTTCATATAACTTTCTCAATTGTCCGTTTTTTGTTTTTTGTTTTTTGTTTTTTCAAATTTTGGCTGATGTGTTTTATTCCATCTCAGCTTTGATGTAAAAACCACTAGATTTAAGGGTGTTGGTTTCCTTAAACAAAGAGCGTGTGATCATTTTTTTTTTAACCCGAGAACGGGGAAGGGGAAATCCTTACAGACAAAGCTGACGCCTAGATGCATTTAATTCCCATTTCTTTTTCTTTTTTTTATTTCCGAAAAGTTACGGCAACAATCCAATCAAATAATGGCAGATGCTATTCACTTCATTTAGACCATTTGCGTGAAATATTTGACTAAGTTTCGGAACCGGCAAACAAAAAAAATTATTGTTTAGACCCCTCCCGTGGTTTTTTACATGTATTAATTTATTTAATTTAAACAAAATTTCTTATACAGTTCCTAAAAGAATGCTTTCGGTTGCTCGATAAAAAGCGAGTATAAACATGAGGTACATGAAGACCAGAAGGAATTGCTCGCACCAAAAGAGAAGTGCAGAACTCCAGGTCAAGCTCCCTTCATCTGCAACTTTATTCTCCTCGATCTCGTCCAGCGTGGTGATCATCACACATCCTGGTATTCGGCGCTGGTGTCGACGTTTTCGTTTGCTTTTCTTCTTCGACGACGACGACGACCGGCCTTTTCCCTGTAGTCCTATGGGGAGAAATGTCCTCCAAATTTCAATCCACGGTCTCAAGTCTTGGTTTCGAATGAACAGTATCGTCATGGTGATAGAGGGAGGAGAGACATCGCTCGTATACGGGTTCACTGCAACGAACTAATTCTGTGGTTCACTGTAGTGACGAAGGCTAAAGATGGCGCTTTGTCATCTTAGCCGGTTGAGACCGAAGGGAACTCGGACACATGATTAACAAGGAGAGTGATGACACTGAAAATTTTACACCTTGATCAATTTGGAACCTGTTGGAAGGTACAAAATGGGAATCAATAGTTTCTTCCTTTCTCCTCCTCCTCCTCCTCTTATTCTTCTTCTTCTTCCTTCACTTTTTCTTCTCGATTATTCTCCCTTTTCTTTGTTTTAACCTCTTCTGAAATTCTAGCTATAGTAGATCCTGAAATTTTGGTTTTCTTTCTCCTTCCAATATTTTTAACAAGTTACACGTTTCTCAAATAATAATAATAATAATAATAATAATAATAATAATGTCATGATATTCGCAGGTCATGTATTACTCTCTCTCTCACTCTCTCCCTCCCTCTCTCTATGTCTCTCTTCATTTCTGTCTCTCTTTATCTCTTTTCATTGTGCTTCATCCACAAGGAAAACGCAAACCCATTTTACAAAAAAATGGGGGGGGGGGGAGACAAAATTTGTTAATGTCTTCAGATCTACATTTTCCAACAAACATTTATTAGATTTTCAGATTTTCCCGCGAGAAGAACGACCTGTTGTCAGACAAAATTTCATCAATAATTTTGAGATTTCAAATAATGGGTGTCCCAACCACCCCTAACTACGACTACGGCCCCAGTCTCTCCTCTTACCTCCCTTTGTGCTGCAGACCCCTAGGTAAATTCAGATCTAAATTTTCCGCTCACTCTTTGGTTCTCCTTTTCCCTCCACCCCCACCCTTCCCCCCGTCTCTTAATCCGAGAGGGGAAAATGATAGGATATTCTTACCCTACAGGTTCAGACTTACCGATTTTCAACTCCACCAGTAGACATTTCTATTCAACCCATGAAGTGATGAAATTTAGAGGAGATGATGGAAGGAAAGCACACGTCCACTCTTTAATCTCAGACGAAAAATGGCTTTTTACTGACAAGCATAA
Source organism: Echinometra lucunter (assembly GCA_029962745.1). Classification (NCBI taxonomy): domain Eukaryota; kingdom Metazoa; phylum Echinodermata; class Echinoidea; order Camarodonta; family Echinometridae; genus Echinometra; species Echinometra lucunter. The sequence continues at coordinate 16,120,600 of CM057161.1, read as the reverse complement.
CCGCGCAGCAAATGGACGCAAATAAAGTTTGTCCAAAACGCGCCTTCCAAAGCGCGCAAAATTCATGACGTAAACATGGCCATGTGCATTCGCACTTTTGTAAATCCAAAATATACGAAGAAAGTTTGAAAGTGTTTTGAAAACTCATGACCCGTCTACAGTATATCAGAGTAAAATATGAAATTCGAAACATAGTTATATAAATTATTCAATATCTTAATTAGTGAGAAAAACTAAAGAAAGAAAAAACAAAAAACAAAATAGATATGCTCAGCCTGAAACGAGTGATGATTATAAAGAGAAGAAAGAAATAGATAAGAACGTCAAGTTATGCTATGCAGCGTCCATTAAGTGGGTTCGATCCTCAGCACGGCACTTACATCCTTCGGAGCAAGAAATGCATTTTATCGATGTACATTGTTCTTTTATTGTGCTATATAATTTATATAGCCATCAATACCAACGTGTGCATGTGTGTTTCTTTATTTTAAAAATATGTATGCATGTTTAATATGAACCTTATGCACGCTTTTTGTCGCCGTGCAATTCCTTTTCATCATGTTCATGAATGGTTTTAACAAAACCTGGGGGACACACCCACCCACCAATTCTCACAACACACACGCACACACATAAACCAGGCAGGGGGATGGCATAGCGTATTGAGGGGTGGGGATGGGAGGGGATGCGTAAAAAACACTTAAAACATGTTCAACGGGACTTGTCAAAGATGCACCAATCAAAATTGGCTGTTTATGTCAATGAGCAGAAAAGAAATGCATTCTTCACGACAAGCTCATCTGAGGAGCCTTTTATAATACATGCATGGTTTATTTGGGGAAAAACGAAGGGAAACAAAAGAAAACAACAACATTAAAAACACATCAACAATAAAAGCAACAACGAAGGCAGCAGGAGCAAGATCATCAAGAGCGACATCAAAACACAGTTGTCTGCATGCCACACAGTATGTCTGTCTTACCTGGTGACAGCTGGTAGCGAATAACCTTTAGCCCGTAAATTCATGAATTTCTTGCTCTTTGCTCCATTGATTTCTATTTTAAGCATGCTAAGCAAAAGAACCCCCCCCCCCCCCCCGAACTCTCGTCTGTAATGCTCGAACGAAGGATATGAGCTCTAAACGTGCAGTTTCGGAAGAAAAAGTACGCGGGGGGGGGGGGGGCGTGCTTGGGTGGGGGGTTCAAGCACCCCCTTTGGCTCTGTAAAAAAAAAAAAGTAAAGAGAGGGCCAAAATAAAATGGGAGAGAGGGATTTGCAGAATTCCCGCTAAAACAAATTAAAATGAAAAAAAAAAGGCATCTGCTCAATAAGTCAATTACGTCAGTGCAAAAGTATTCGGCATTCAAGTTGGCACGTCCGTTTCGTGGATGGCAACGGAAAATCAAGTAGGATGATGACTTTGAATAGACATCACACATGAAACTTTGATCCCAAACCCGTTCCAAAACCTATAAACCCTAACCCTAACCTTAATCAACAGGGGCGTCGCTAGAGAGGGGTGTGGGAGTGTGACAACCCCCCTCCCACTCCAAATTCTTGTCGGCAAATTCGCGATCGCTGTTGGCAAGAGAGAGAGAGAGAGAGAGAGAGAGAGAGAGAGAGAGAGAGAGGTGAGGGAAGAGGAAGGAGGGAAAAAAGAGAAGTAAGGTGCCCAAACAGAGTCATATTCGGCTTATTTGCTTGTGTAGTTTGATGACGAAATAACACTGGTACCACGAAAGAGAGTGTATATTTTTCCTCGCTCGCTGCGCTCGCTGGTATAATATTTAGATACAGGATGTTTTCGGTGAGCAAACACACTTTCGGCAAGTGAGGTGACCAAATATATAATTTGGATATCTTTAGGCCCATCATGTAGTTTGATGAAGAATTATCACTTCTACCATGAAAAAGAGTCGCTGCGCTCGCCCATATAATATTTAGATACAGGATGGTCTTTGAAAGCGAATAAATTAGGCAAGAGAGATGACCAAATATATGAAAATAGATATCTTGAAGGCCCATCATGTATTTTGATGAAGAATTATCACTTCTACCATGAAAAGGAGTATATATATATATATATATATATATATATATATATATATATATATATATATATATATATATATATGTACGTATGTATGTATTTTTCCTTGCTCGCTGCGCTCACTCGTATGATATTCAGATACAAGATGGATTTGTGAAAGCAAACGAATTCGGCAAGAGAGGTGACCAAATATATAATTTAGATATCGTATCTGCCCATCAGGTATTTTGATGAAGAATTATCACTTTTAAAATGAAAAGGAGTACATATATTTTTCCTGGCACGCTGCGCTCGCTCATATAAAAGTCACCAAATCTTGTTGAAATCGACTGAAATGTGTAGGAAAGACGAAGGAAAATATGATAGAGGCACACAATTGAATATGCCTAGTGGGCTTTATATGGTTGAATTTATAGACGTTTGTCGTCGGTAATCGGTGGCATTGTTTGTCGATAATCAGTGGCCTATAAACCCCCCCCCCCCTCCCCAAAAAAGGTCTAGCGACGCCCCTGATCATCAACATGGATTAACCAATTTCTCAGCGTCTGATTGAGAAGCACAAAAAAAAAAAAAAAAAAAAAAAAAAAAAAAAAAGGTATTTACCAACACTTGACCCACTGACAAGTTATGCCAGGTACACCACTGGTACACCCAACCTTATATAAAATATATATAGATTTTTTTTCTTCTTTTTTTAAAAGGCAAAACGTCCTCTACATCCAAACTACCCTATGGCTTTAAGTCTCAATGAAAACAACTCTTTTATGGCCATAGACCCATCAAAATATGGAAAAGAATTTAACTTATTTCCAATAGTGTTTGTATATAAAGATATCATTGATGTCGTAACAAATAGCGGCCATTTTGAATATTTTGTTAATTCAAGATGGCCGCCAGGTATCTCTTTCGACAGCCAATCAAATTCCAGTAAGTTGCTATAATAGTAAACATGGTAAAGTTACTATTACAGTAATTTATGCACCAGAAAGCATGTGGAGCTTCGCGTTGGTAATGTGTATTATATTTAAGGTAGCACAAAATTGCTCTCGAAAACACCCCCTCCCCTTAAAAAAAATCCTGCGTACGCGTTTGGTGGCCGAATATGCATGGGTTGCCGCTGGAAGGGGTGGGCGATGAGTGTAGAGTTAGGAATAATTTTACCATAGATTTCCAAAATCCCATTTCTGCCAAACACTTCGACAGCAATAATGAATGGGGGAGTGTCATCTCTCGCCTACCCCTCCCCACTGGCGTACTGATGGGGAGGGGGGGGGGGGGGAGGGCAGTCGCCCCCAAATGAAATTCATTCGTGTTTTGTTTAATTCGATACCAGTGATAATTTACAAACGTTGCTGAAAGGACATGATTTTCCGGTGTTTTCCCCATCTGTGTAATTTACACTTTTCTGCCCCCCCCCCCCAAGATCAGTGGCGTAACAGCCGGGGGGGGGGGCAGAGTGCCCCCCTGAAGGATTTCAGCGGGAAAATCCACCAAACCACCGGGAAAAAATGAAAAGGAGGGAAAGGAAGAAAAACGAAGGGAGAAAGGGAAAGGAAGAAGAAGAAAGGAAAAGAAAGAAGAAGAAAGGAAAAGAAAGAAGGAGAAGGGGAAAGAAAGAAGGAGAAAGGGAAAGGAAGGAGAACGGGAAAGAAAAAAGGAGAAAGGGGAGAAAGAAGAAGAGAGAGGGGGAAAAGAGGGATAGGGGGGGGGGGAAGAAGAAAGCAAAGGGAAACAAAAGAAATGAGGGAAAATTTAGTACCAAACCCCGGAGTTTCCGGGTGCTTCACTCCCTGGACCCCCGCATTGGCTTTCCCTGTAGACCCACATCAGGGGCCCTAAGCCAGAACCCTGGGCCCAACCCGCTAAAGGCTTCGCAACAAGCAACTCGCGGTGCGGGCTTATCTCCGCATATTCTATTTCTAAACGTCGGAGCTTCCGCGCTTTGCGCGGGAGGGGGGGGGGGGGGAAACTCCCCCCTCCCTGCACCCTCCCTCCTAGGGAGCACTACTGTCCTCCTAAAATGAAATCCTAGTTGCCGCAGAAGAGAGACTCAATTACGAACAACTAACAATGCAAAGAAACGTCGGAGCTTCCGCGCTTCGCGCGGGAGGGGGGAAACTCCTCCTTCCCTGCTCCCTCCCCTCTTGGCGTAAATTCCGGGGGGTGGGGGATCTATCACGCCCACCTGGGGGAGAGGGGGGATAGTGTGTACAAATTTCCCGCCATGCAGACACACTTTTTAAAGAAGAAAATGTATTTTGATTAATCAGTAAAAATTCTGAATATATATCTATCATAAACAATCATCATATTTTAGAATTTCTATTTGAAAATGCTATTGAAAACAAAAAAGTGGTTATTTTTGGCTCGCTCGCTTCGCTCGCTCGTCAAAATCTTAGGATTTCCATCCAAAAATGCGATTAGAATTGAGAAAAGTGGTTATTTTTGGCTCGCTCGCATCGCTCTTCCGTCATATTTTTGAAAGTTTATTCGAAAATGCGATTCAAAAGCGAAAAAGTGATTATTTTCTGCTCGCTCGCTTCGCTCGCTCGCAAAATAGATATCAAAATGTCTGTGAAAGGGAAAAAAATCGTTTAAAAAGTTTTTCATCCCTCACTCCTAAAATTGGATTTACGCCGGTGGAGCACTACCGTCCTCCTAAAATGCAGTCCTAGCTATGCCACAGATTCTAGACAATAAATAGACCAGTTACCGGGAAATTTGGGGCTTTGCCCCCCCTGATAACAGGTACCTGTTACGCCCCTGCCCAAGATTTTGTTCATTTCGCCACTGCCCTCTCCCAACACCTGACGAAAAGTTTGGGGAAGGATCGAAGGGACGTGCAGCCTTTTACAAAATGAACACGATGTGTATCACATTATATTATTATTACTACCCTCTCTCTCTCTCTCTCTCTCTCTCTCTCTCTCTCTCCCTCTGCCTGTCTCTCTCAGTCTTTTCTCTCCCCGTACTACCATGACTACCCCACCTCTCGTTCTTCCCTGCTGCCTATCTCTCTTTCTCTCTTCTCTCTCATTTTCCCCCTGTCTCCGTATTTGTTTTTTTTTAAATTTTTCCTTTATCTATGTGCCACTTTGTTTCCCTTCTTTCGATGTATGTCTCTTAGTTTATGGATCTCTCATTCAAAGAAATGCTTGTGCTCTGAATCTACTGAAACTATGCCCGGTAAATTCACCTTATGCCATCCGTCGCAATGCACTTTGTTGATAAATAACAATTTATTCCAGAAACTAAGTGAAATATTTATCTTATTTAAAATGTCCCATGATGATAATTCAGTTTTATGGGCAGATAAGAAATTTGGCATGATAGTCGGGGGGGGGGGGGCTGGAGGAGTAGGGGTAGGAGCAACTATAAAACAGAATCTGAAACAGAACGCAACTTGAAAATTCAAAAGAACAAATTTTCTCTTTGTGTTAGCACAACAAGTTTTGTGTTATCAAACAAGTTTTTATTAAAAACTATTTAGGCCTACACCAAAACATGAATGGTTTCAAAATTCACACTACCATGTCAACTCTGAAAACTGATCAATGCACCTTTTACACATTTGGCTTGGAGCGCAGCCCAACCATTGTCAAATTAAAAACACTGTACATTATTTTGACAACACAGTACACTTTATCGAAATATGTATACCATCATAACCATTATGTATTTGGGGGAGAGGGAGGGGGGGGGGGGTGGAGAGATTGACTCGCTTGGCTTTTTATCCCCGCCACCTTACCAGATTTACGAGACTTTCTGGACACGATAAATTGCAGTAATTCCTACAACTCAAACCAAACTCCAACGTCTGACGAAATAACATTTGTCAGGGTCACAGTAGCGGGCTGTATGATGCAAAGGTATGATGTATTACCAGACACTTTACGGATTCTCATCCAACCACAGAAAAGGTTCTGAATGAAATGCCTTAGATTAATTTTAAAGATCAAGTGACTTTAAAGTCATGAATCTGCGGAATTTTGCAATGGTCGTCAGAACAATATAGAACAATGCACATTTTTTTTTTACAAGAAAAGATGCTGTCTTAACACTGCTTAACAAAGGCCGTGCCGGTTTGTCGATGAAAATAATTAGTCTTCTTCTTCTTCTTCTACATCTTTTTCTTCTTTTCTTCTTCTTCTTCTTCTTCTTCTTCTGCTTCTTCTTTTTCTTTTTCTTTTTCTTTTTCTTTTTCTTCTTCGTCACCTTTATATTCTTCTTCTCCTCGTCCTCCTCGTCTTCCTCCGCCTCATGCTCCTTAGGCTTCTCCTTCCTCATCTTCATTTTTTACCTGCTAGCAGGGGCGCCGCCAGGGCATTTTGATGGGGGGGGGGGGGGCTACATGACCCTTAGGTGGTTTTATTTAAGTTTTAAATGAACAGATAGGAGTATCATATAGTTGCATGCCCCAGCCCTCTCTTTCACCATACTCTTCTTTGTTCTTCCTCATATTTTTTCTTCTTTTTTTCCTCCTTTTTCTTTTGTTTTAATCACTTGAAAAATCATAGGGGGATGTCGCCCCCTGCCCCCTGTAGCACCGCCCCTGCCTGCTAGAAAATAATGTCGGCGAAATTGATCCGACACAAACTTTTAAAACGGTGCAAGCCATAGCCTTCAAGCATGAAGGGTGATTGTTGACTACACAAAATTGATAGATGATATAACATACATAAGTCAATATAAATGTTACACGTATACCATCGAAAGTAAATTTCTTTTTATTTAGGATTTCTATGATTTAAAGTATCTATAGTGAGTATCAAACCTTCATGTTTTTTTTCATAGAAAAATACGAAAAATATCAATAACTTGTCAATACAATGAAAAGTAGCAGCAACTCAGTAACAATATCACACCTCTAAAAAAATATTACAACACACCCATTAGAAGTTACAGACTTTAAGCAAACTGTTGACTATCTGTGTTTTTGTTAATTTCTTGAAACACATTTCCATCAAATACCTACCATGTAAACTTGAGTAAATGCAGACTGCCGTCGATTTCTTTCATAGCCTACACATACTTCTTTAACACTAATAGGAAGTTATCATGTCAACACAGAACATAACATGTTCCATACCTCAAAACATCACGCCTGGCGGATTTTCCTGATATATGCATATTATTTTGGCAACAAATAAATACACAATTTGATGATTGTCAATTACATCACTTCAAAGAAATAGTCATGCTCCCACTTGTGCAGTTCACCTCTTTCGATAGCTGCTTTCTCGAGCTCTATCTCATTGCGTTTCCCAGCCACAAAACACTTAATGAAGTCCTGTCCTAGTGAGGCGGTTATGACCTCGTCGTTCAACAAGCAGTCTATCGCGTCCGCCATGTTGTTGGGTAATTTGGATGTCAGAGATGGGATATCCTCGTCTTTGTACGCATCTCCTATCACTCGCTCAGGTAAGGGCAATCTTCTTACGATCCCATCAATACCAGCCGCCACTGTTGCTGCGAGACTGATGTAAGGGTTGCACGCGCTTGCTCCCATTCTGTTCTCGATGTATGTTCCTTTACCGCCTTGAATCCTGACGCGGAAGGCGCAGGTCCGGTTGTCCATTCCCCAGGTTGCATTACTCGGGGCGAAGCTAAACGGTTTGTATCTTTTGAGACAGTTCACGGTCGGACCCATCAGAACGGCAAGCGCACATGCGTGTGCATGCAGACCGGCTACCCAATACTGACCCAACTTAGAGAGCTCAAATTCTTGAGATGGATCGTAGAGCAAAGGTGTTTCCCCGCTGACATCCCAAAGGGAATGGCAAAAATGCGCGGATGAGCCACTTTTGTCCGGCCAGGGCTTGGACATAAAACTCGCGATGTATCCATGTTTTTGAGCGATTTCCTTAATACCCATCTTGTAAGTGTGAGCGTTGTCTGCAGCATGGATACCGAAACTTGGACGGTAAGTGATCTCGAATTGACCCGTGGCGGACTCGCTCCCGATGAACTCCAAATCCACACCGGCCTGAGGTAGTCCTTCCAAGACATCCTGCGTGAAATCCTGAATCTTATAGAGGCGCGATGTTGCGTTTGCATTGGTAGAGTTATCAATCGGTTCTTTGGTCTTCTCATCGACCATGTAAAACTCAAACTCGTGAGCGGAGTAGAGCGAGTAACCCATTTCCTCGAGGCGTTCGAGTTGTCTTCGTGCGACAACCCTTGGGTATCCCTCCACAACCTTTCCTTCATAGACGCCCTCTACGAGCACCCGTGCCGTCTTCTTCAACCACGGCAGAACCTGGAAGGTCGCCAAGTCTGGGAAGCAGACAGCGTCTTCGTAATGGATTTCCTCCCCGTAGCCCGTGCCATCAATGGGTTGGCCGTGGGGATTGAACGATATGTAGCCGAGGCAAAAGTTCTGCCCGTGTATCGCCTTGTCCCTGAAGTGCTTCACGGGGATCACCTTGCAGTGAGGGACGCCATAGAAATCAGTCTGCTCGAAGCGAACGGAGGTGATGCCAAACAGATCGATGAGCTTGAGTGCTCTCTCCATGCTCATGGATACCTTCGAGATCCTGTAGGAAAGACACGTTGACAAATAAAAGGAAAGTGTACTTAGCATGCTTGTGACAAAGTCGGCAAGGTGTCCATGGTATCTGTCGATGATATGAACACTGAATTCTTGTTGACTTGTCAATTCAGCGTTGTTTGGACATCATAAAAGAAGCATACATCTCTTTCTTCTACCTACATCACGTTTCTAGTAAGAGTGATTTTAAACTCTGTTCGCCCACATAACCAAACCTTTAGTTTATCATTGTTTATCGTATATGAAGTTGAAAGGGATGTGGAGTAGTATTCAAGTGCCATGTATGGGATCATAGGAACGGCAAATAGCAGAATTATGACCGTAAACATAGTAAATGGTTCGGAAAAGTTCGACAAAGCAACGTCATATCATAAATGAATAAACGAAAATAAATGAATGAATAAATAGATAAATATATAGATAGTTAGATACATAAATGACTAAATAAATGAATAAATAAGTGAATAAATGAATAAAGGAATAGATAAATTAAAGTTGGGCATTAGCATGTACTTGGTTTTGCTCATTTTAAATTCATCGTATGAAGACTACGTATAAATGCGCCTTTGTCCTATATGTTTAATATCAAGACAAATCAATAAAATCATTCAATCAAGTGAGAAGGGGGGGGGGGGGGTGGCAGAGGTGAATCAAATCCCCTTCCCTCCATCTATCGAAATAGTTCGTCGGTCAATGTGAGGCTATTCCCTTTTCCTTGCATGCTGGAACGGTTGCTTTGTCTTAAAATGAATAATACTTAAATAATATCAGCAAAGTTTTCCGTATTGTCTAAATTGCTAGATTTGTTTCAGTTATTCAATTTTTTATTCTTTTTATTTAATTATGTTTCTTATGTTTTATTTTGTTTATTGATTTATTAATTTTACTGGTTTATCTATCTATATATCTATATATATATATTTTGGGGGGAAGGGGGGTTTTACTTTAAAAACAGATTCATTCTGTTAAAGCTATATTTGAGCGGCATATTTCAGTCTTTACAGGAGAGCGTGGGATGGGGTGTGACACCCCGAAATTACAGTTTTCTGTCGGTATATCGTCATTTCTAGCTTATTAAACTGTTTAAAATGGACTTATATGATATATATTCTGTTGATAAGGGGTGAGAATGATGCGAACATTTTGTCTGCAAATTTGGAAATCTGACCATAAGCTATTTTCTATGCAGCGGAATTTTGAAAACCT
>CM057161.1:15978908-16110294 GCA_029962745.1 Echinometra lucunter | reverse complement strand
TTTGAAAACCTGAATTTACCTTGTTGGAAAATTTGGTCCGCCCTCCCCCTCCCATTCAGAATGGTTTAGAAACACCCTGAATCTTTGCGATACTTAAATATGTACACTGTCGTCAAATAATTCAGAGAAAAGAATCTGTGAAGTATTTGGGCATCGAATTAACTAGCCACGTTTCTTTTTTTTTTATCTCTAGTAGAATCTATAGTAAAGGCCAACTCCCTTTTGGAACTTTTGTCAGACTACACCAAATTGCATGAATTTACATGCAAGGCGTATATTATGCTTTGCTCTTATTCATTGTTTATTTGACTATGCTAACGCTACGTGGTATAATAATTTAGGCAAGTCAGATCAAAAGAAACTGAAAATCGTTCAAAATAAGATGGTAAGATTCATTCATTGTTTAGGCCCAAGAACGCACGTTGGCTATAACGAGCTCTCAGCAGTCGGTTTACTTGATGTCAGTCACAAGATCATAACAACTTATTCTGCACCACGCACACAGAATATGTAACTCGAGGGCAAATCTTTATATTGGCCGCAATTTTAATCTTGTTACAGACTTACATAATTATGATACAAGACATAGTAAATATAATTCTATCTTGCCCGAACGAGTAGGCAGTATTGGCAACTGCTTTTATTATAACGCAATCAAATACTGGAATTCTCTCCCCAATGATATTAAAGCAGTTGAAAACTTCGCACACTTTAAAAGACTACTAAAAGAGTTCCTATCACCTGAGTCTAAGAAAAATGAAACAGGTGACATGATTTACACAATTGTATGATATGCTTTAGACTTACAGATGAATATTCTTTTCTCTAACTTACCGATATCATATGTATCATTTTTCTTCTTTGTGTTGATTTTCTTTTCGTTTTAAATGTGTTGCTGTTAAACTCCTGTAAATATGTTTCATTATATAGTGCTAAATACTTACCAGCCACGTTACCAGCAGTCAAGTTGTTGTTCTCTTTAGGACCCCATTGTAAATAAGCTTTCGAGCTTTCATGGGTCATCCTGTCAAGCTTTAATGAACTTCTTCTTATGTATAACATGTGCTTTTTATCACTATGTATCTGAACTTGACAAATAAATCAAATCAAAATACCTTTGCTCTTTACAACAATAATTACTTTTAAAAATCAGGTTTTTTTATAAGGATGGGGCATTATCTACTCCTCAGTGTGATATCAGTATACTCTGAGAAAAAAGGTGCAATTTTGCAAAGATGCACCTTTTTGTTCTTGTTTGCACCCGAAATGCACATCTGCACCCTTAGTGATGCAATTTATGCACCTTAAACGGTGCAGAAATTTGCATCCAAAAGGGGGCAAATTTGCACCTTCCCTAAAGGGTAACTTTGCACCCTAAGGGTACAAAATGTAGTTCACTGTACCCCTAATGGTGCATAAGGCTTTTTGGATGCAAAGTTGCACCCTTAAAGGAGCTCCCGGTGTTGCATTTGAAGGGTCCCAAATTTTAACCTTTTTTCATACAGCTCATTAGGATATGCATTTTTGAAATGTGGTTTAATTCTTGAATGAGTGAGTAAACATTTTGTTTTGCAACCATTTGAGGTTTCAAAAGCTGAACAATATCTATTCTGTAAGTTAATTTCAGATCGTGTCTATCACTACTTCAATCAGCATCTCTCCCCAAAACTACTTTCTTCCCATATCGAAATTTTCAAATAAACCTCTGCTGTTCGAACGTTAAAAAGTCACTGAAAGTAGGAGCACAAAATGATTGAAATAATGTTAAAAAAAAAAAAAAAACTGTAGGCGCCAACTCCACACCGGTTTACATTATTTGTCTCTCTTGTGGTTTCTTTTCTGTCGCTATTTTATTTAGTTCTGATTACCAAGCTGGCAAATGAATGTACTGGTTTGCTCCCAACATTGTATTCACTATGTTCACGGCAAGGATCTAATAAAAAGGGGCTCTGTTGACTCTGTCGGCCTGGTTTTCTCAAAATTAATTTCTCTCCTGCCATCTACATTGTGACGATTGCGTTTTAATTACGATGACATTCTGCTGTTCTTTGTGGACATGGTGCACGCTGCACTTAGTCAACATTTTTATTTTTCTCGGGGGGGGGGGGATGGGGCATGAGATACAAAATGTTCTTTTGAGGACTGATCGAAATTACCAAATCAAAAATTAACATGGTATAATGCTCTCAAAACAGCAACCATTTACGTCATGATCATGATGATACACGATGTTGATCTGATATTTCTAGAACATGTTTTATCCATGCATGCTAAGCAAATTATACCCTTTTCCGAAGCTTGCGACTTTTCGTTTATTTTAGGGTCCAGTCACATACAAAAGAAAACACCTTTGTAGTATCTTTATCTTATCTTCATTCTTTTATTAAAAATAACAAATTTGAAGGCGAACTTGTGATTGGTTCGAACTGCGCAAAATTGCGTTCATGGACCAGCACCCAACTGAAAAATGCTCGATGTAAGCCAATGGCGTACCCTATTTCTGATTGCTTATGACAATTAAAGTCAGATAAAACTTAAAAGATGAAACAATTTTAAGAATACCGGCCCTGAGGTCTTTCATTTGATTTTAGAAAATATCATTCGCCACCTGTCTTGAATTCATATGAAGAGTTTGAATGCAAAAACAGATATATCCTTTTTTTGTCAAATTGAAATATTTGAATTAGAGATCAAGAAAAATAAAGAAAATAATAAGAAAATATGTGATACTTTGACCATAACTTCAACAACATACCTTCATACGTCATGGCCAATATATCATTTAATATGTATTATCTTATACTATATTGATGGTGAACTTACTTTAAATTTTCACAAATGACGTTTTTTTCAGTAAAATCTTCATATTATGCGGCAGAAAATGTACATTGTAATTGTAGCTTTCAAATTACAGACAATGAACCAAAATAATAATGCATGCGATTTGAGGAAGATCACTTAATTGCGACTGGTACTATAAATTAAACGAAATACCGTTTAAAGTATCAATAGATAATCTTATGCTCTTGATAAATGTGTTGCAAGGTGTCACTGATTACGTACGGATTGTGTTCAAGGTTTCTTTTTGCGTTTGGTGTCCTACGAAATAATGGATGGAGTGATTGCTCATCAGACGGAGTCATTACTCGAGTGATTGGTATAAAGATAGGGCAATCGAGGGATTGCCAATCATGGTCTGTAGCTTTCAATTAAGGAAGCTCACCTGCCCCCCCATACCCTATATGCATCTTACAGAGTAAAGCTAAGTCTTTTTTTTTTTTCTTTCATTGATAGAAAATTTGCAAACATTCAAAAGTTGTTGAGTTTTCTAAAGGATTATTTTGTAAAAAGACGTGTCGTTCTTTTTCAAGATTTGATTTTCAGACGTATTACTTGTGCAAAGTGCACTGTAAAAAATATTGGGTAAAATTTTAACCAGCACGAGGGAAATTATATGTCCAACCAACTTTGGCAACATTTTTACCCAGTGCGGGAACTAATGTCCAGTTAGGGTAAAAATAAGCAGTAATTACTTTAGAATGGGCAAATATTCAATCAAATTTGATAAAAGAAATGCCCAAAGAAATGCCCCAAATGCCTAAAGTTGGTTGGACACATAATTACCCTCATGGTACATTTTTACCCAATATTTTTAGAGTGTGGTCGAAAAGGCAGTCATGCTTACCTCTAGTTCGTATCTTCAGCGAAGATGGACGTAATGCCAATTTCCAAGAGTTCCGTAGATTGCAGCTTTGTGGATGTCGATTTCTCTACGTGCCACCCTCCCGCTAAAAAAAATTGCAGCTCCCCTGTCGTCTGCGCACTTCGATCACTTTGCTGGGATCAGTATCGCTGTCTACTCCCACAAATGCTCCACTCGGCATCGTATGTCAATGGCATGGGGCTAGAAGTACGTTCGATCGCGCGCACGGTACGCACGTCGACCTTACTTCGGCAAAGCATCGAGATTAACTGATTGCGGGGAAATTTGCTTCAAGCCAGAGAACTATTACGCACTGGGGTTTTTAATCAATCTTCAGGGGCCCAAGGGGTGTTATGAGCCGTCTTGAAGCTTATGGCATGCGGCATGAGCATTTAAAAGTGAATTGCGTATATAAATGAAGCATCTCATCTTATGCACTTTAAAACAGGCATGTATAGTTTTGCCCTTGGCTTTTATCTTACATGTCTTCCATGGGACGTCTTGAAAGAAGTGTTATAGATAAACAGCAAGGAATATGATTGTAAAGCCTTCCTGAAATTTCTAATGTAAAAAGGAGATAATTTGCCTCTATTTATCATAATCATGATGAAAACAAACAAGTAGGAAAAGTTCAAGAAACTGTTTGGTGATCCAAAGGTCCATTTTGTCATATCTGATTTTTCTGTTTTCTTTAATATTATTGTGAAACACATTTTTCTCCTAATAAACACTTTTAACTTGTATTTCGTTACTTACGTACATCTGTTTCTTGTATCACTTAATGATTAACCAAATTTTTCTTATTAATTCTTTGATTTTTATGTAGGCCTATGCATGCCGCAATACTTTTCTCGTTAAAATGAATCTTTCACGAATGGATTATTCCCCGTTTTTTTATTGCTCGTATGCAGTGGCATATCTGGGGGGGGGGGGGGGGGGCAAGGGGGGCAAGTACCCCGAGCGGCACTTTGAGGGGGCGCAAAAAAAAAAAACAAAGAGAGAGAGAGAGAGAAAAATGAAAAATGAAGAAAAATACAATATTTTTAAAGGATTTTGCGCCCCCATTCACAAATGCATCAGAAAAAGAATTTTTGAGGTTTTAAAGTGCAAAAAAATCTAAAGCTCGGTCGCTTTGCTCCCTCGCATGATCATTTCCTCTCAGAATCTCATAATTCGCGCCCCTTATAATAGTCCTTAAATAAGCTTTTAAAAAGAGGTTCAGAATTTAAAAATAGTGATGCAATTGTCGTTGATTTGCTCGCTATCTGCCTCTTGCTAAATACTGCTCCCCATTGTTGCCTAATACAGCATTTGCAAAGCTAAACATTTGAAGGAAATCTAACATATAATAAGGGCGGCACTTTAGAAGGGCGCAAAAGACGCAAGAGAAAAAGATAAAGGAGAAAATGAAGAAAATCATAACCTTTAAGGATTGCACTCCCTCCCCCATCCGCAGGGTAAATGCATCAGAAATAGAGTTTGGGGGTTTAAAATGCACATAAAATGCCATATTTTTCTAGTCTCGATCACTTTGCTCTCTCGCTGAATATATTTCCATTCAGGATTTCACGGCTTTTCAAAAAGCCTTGTTTAAGGGGTTCAGAATTTGAAAAATAATGGTGCAGTTGTCGTTGCTTTGCTCGCTATCATAAGTTCATCTGCCTCTCGCTTAAATACTAATACTGCGCCGCCGAGTATAATACAGCATTTGAAAAGGTTTAAACATTTGAAAGAATCTAAATTTTTGTTCGCCTTGCTCTTAGATCAGGCCTCGACTATTTCTCAGGTTTTTGTTAATTTCACTCCTCAATTTTAAAACTGAGGAAAATAGAAAAACTGTTTATTAATATCTATTTTCGATCTTCTCTACCGTTCGATTTTAATGGTCAATTGCCAAAAAATTCGCAAGAAATTGCGTTTTTTACGGATTATTAAAAAAAAATCGCTTCGCTCCCTCGCTTGTACCATTTGGGCACTCGGGGAGGGGGGGGGGGGGAGAGGCTCAACTTCACTGTTTGCCCCGTTAGCCATAATGCCTAGATACGCCACTGCTCGTATGCTGATAGAGAGGGGATTTTTTTTTTTCTCACTCGATTCTCTTACTGCCTGTTTGACGATTGTACAACATAATTATGAAGCTTCCTTTGATAATCGTTTTTTTTCTTCCAACAATTAACTTACGAAATGATGACTGTAATCACTTCATTTGCAAGTACTTTTTGTGGACTGATTTTGACGAACAAATATCTAAATGCGCAGTTGATAGCGTTCCATAGATTTCCTATTATAAGCAACTAATTTGTAAACAGTCCGCTTACACACCCTCAACCACTGGAGATCGAAAACCCTTGTCATGGATGTAAGGGAGAAAGCGAAACCCGATTCTTCTCTCCTTGTTGTTGAACTTCGAACGCACTGTGCACATATTCAACAGGTTCTCGATCAATACCATGCGAGATTAATATCGTAGGCATCGACGTCGGGTCGCGCCCGTGTTGTTCCTCTCAGCGAAGAAACCATCGACCGTCGTCTTTAATTTGACAAGGGCTCATTTACTCTTCGGAGTTTTTTTTTACCCCTCTATTTTTGTTCCGTCTCGCGATCTTCATGCATTGTTGTCTCTCATTGCTAGAATTATATTGTCTCTGTCTGATTCTGTCATCACGTTTTTTTCTGCATTTCTCTTTACTTCCCAAAAATCTCTCATCCTCGCTCTGTTTTCTAGCTATGGTGTGTCTCTTTCTCTGTATCTGTTATAACTTTATAATAATAATATCAGTTTTGTTGCAATTGATACTTCGTTGTGTCATGTCCCTTTTTTTTTCCCTTCTCTTTGCTCCATCCCTTCCCACCTTCTGCTTGTCTGCTTCACAACTCTACCATATTTAATTCTTTTTATTTATTTATTATTTATTATTTATTTATTTATTATCTACTTATCTATTTATCTATTTATTTATTCATTTATTTTATTGTTTATTTATTCATAGCTTTCTCTTCGTTTTTTTTTTTTTTGTGATCAATATTTTCCTCCATTCCTCCCAGCTCTTTCCTTTGATTTTCTGCCTGTCTATCCCCCTCTCTCTTTCTCTCTCTCTCTCTCTCTCTCTCTTTATATATTCGTTTCACTTTGTGCCAGCCTCTTGCCTGACTCCATCTTCGTTTGAGTGTCTCTATCTTTCAGCATTTTGCACCCCCTCCACTTCTTTCTCTTTCTCTCTCTCTCCCATGCAGTCTTTCTCTCTCTCTGATGCATTCATCTTATCTGTCCTAAATAAATTTACTTTAAGTTTTGCTCGTTATAAAAAAATCACTAAGAACAGAAAACAGACCAAACCATTTAAGATTAATGATTAGGAGAACCATAGCTATATAATCTATTGTTAAAAATATAAGAACGCCGCGAGTTGTGTGTACGATATAGTCGTTTCGTCTGGCGCCTATCCTTTCCTATTTTTGTGATTTCTCACGAGACCCCTTATGTCATGCACATCCAGAGCCGCGGGCAGAGGAATGAATTCTCATCTTCATATTAGTTTATGCGACAAGATTGTGAAATAGAATGAATCTCCCAGGAGATGGGGAAGAAATGTTTTTTTAACCTCCTTGGTATGTAGGCAAGTGGGTGTAAAAGGAAATATAATTATGTCGGGTCCTTTCAAATAATTATTTTACCTTATTTCATCTTATATTGTTTCATTTCATTTCATTTATTTGACCATTTAAAATCAACATAGTACATGAACATCATGAAATAAATATCATACAAATCATCCATTAACAAACAAAATAACAATTTAAAAATGGCCAGGACCCAAAAGAAGCAAAACTGCTTATAAACTGGGTCTTACATAAAAATATATATACATGTAAATTATTAGAATATAGTCTATACACATACATACACCCATACATACACTCACGTACATACCCATCCTAATACATGTACATTCACGCATTAATCCATACACAACACACACATAGCTCGAGATCACAGAGGAAATAGAATAGGAAAGAGAGTGATACAAGGTAAACAAGTAATAAGAAAACTTTAGAAGATGAAAGAGATAAGTATCCTACTCAGCCATGGACAACATTTTATTAAATATAAATTTCTTATACATAAACTTAAATCGACTTATCGTAGTACTGGATCTTATATCGAAATTTAGACTATTCCATTCACGTACCCCAACAGAAGATAAAGACTTATAAGTAATGTTGAATGACAAAGAGGAATGTGTAAGTTTTTGCTTTGACGAGTTGGATAATTATGAACTGCAGAATTTGGTTGGAACATACCAATAAAAACAGGCGGTAAAAGTTTTTTGTGAAAATTTGAACATGAATATGGATGTATTAAGCTTTATTAAGTAAGTTACAGGAATAATTTTCAGTTCTAAAAACAGTTGCAAACTTGAGGATAAATGATGACTGTTTGTAATTAACCGAGCTATGCGTTTCTGGAGCTTATAAATTTTGTCTAGTTTTGTTTTGTAGGTATTTCCCCAAATAACATTGCAATAATTTAAATGGGGGAGGATTGTTGAATTATAAATTTTCATTAATATGTTCCTTGGGAGAATATTTTTTAACTTATACAAGACACCAGTACTACGGGAAATTTTAGAACAGACATAATCAATATGACATTTCCAATCAAGACACTCCTCGATGTAAATCCCTAAGAAAAATGTATTTTGCTTACGTTCAATAAAAACATTGTCTATTTTAACAGATTCAAATGAATTAGGTATTTTCTTTTTCTTCTCATGAAAAATTACATATTTTGTCTTATCATTATTTAGAAATAGCTTATTACATTTAAACCAAACTATTTAATTCTTAAATTCCTTCATTTTACTTTATTTATTTCTTAAATCTACTTTTTATTTTTCACGTTCATTTCTCTCTCTCTTTTCTAATAATAATTAATCTTATTCATATCTTTTTGAAATATTTTTGTGCGTGTATTCACTTGTGTATTTAGTGTTGTTTTTTTGTTTTTGTTTATGCTTTTGTTCATATTGTTTGTTGCTATCGTGGTTGTTGTTTGTGTTTTGGGTTCTTACAGTGTAAACTGGGTATATGGAAGAAGCAATGGAAAGCAAAAAATATAAAATGACAATTACCATGCAGGAAATAGACTGTTTTGGATCAGCAAATCACGAATAACATACTCAGTTGATCAACTATACTAAAAAATATGAAACCCTGTATTCGTTATGCTAGGGGCTGGGCTTATTTTTTTTCAAAATTAATTGATTAATTAATTAATCTTCATTGTTATTATTATTTTCATTTTCATTATTATCATTTTGTTTGGGGGTGGAGACATTATGGAAATATTGTGTTCTCCCATCCTTTAAAGTTTGGGGACGCGTCTCCCTCCCATCCCCACCCGACTGACGCCCAGTGCATACGTTTTGTGTTCACATTATTCTTTCAATGTCACAAATTCGACCTCAGGGGCTCGACTCATGGACTCTTCTCTCACACCACCCCCCCCCCCCTTTCTCACTGTCATGCCCCATTTCTCTGTTGTTTTTTTTCTCACCGTTGTCATGCCCCATTTCTGTGTTGTTGTTTTTTTTTTCTCTCACCATTTCTTTACGTTGTTTTCTACTAGAGTTTAGGGAGGAAGACAAGCACAGAAACTAATACATGTATACTGAGACTGCCATACTCGTGTATTGTTACTAGCTGCTGGGTTTCGGGACGTTTCATGTGCTATTACATACGTTCGAGCTTAAAAAGTTTGTCGAATACAACACTCGCCTTATGAATATGAGCCTGGCGCTAGGCAGTCGGTCTTCCTGGAAATTCTACCTATAAATTTTGATTTCTAAGTTTTAGTAATAGAATAATTTGTAACTATTGTGTTATTATCTCTACCTCAATCTACGAAAAGCAGACGTAGAGTGTTATCACCAATTTCAGTTTCAAGGTAACTTATACATGACATTTCCCCCAACATTTGAACAGATAACATGTATTGAAATGAGCTTAATTTGAAAATACAGGTGGCATGATGCAAAAAAAAAAAGAAAAAAAAAAAGAAAAATGAATTCCTTCAAGTAAAGAATTTATAATGGTTTCGCCTGAATAGGTCAATCGAGTTTCGGCGGTATTTTGAACGGATGGGGGACTTACATTTGTAGTAGGCACACAAACATTTTGAACACTCTCTTTCCAATTCCAGTGAACAGGGTTGTGGTTTATTTACTTATTGTCTTCCATCCCATCCCCAACAAAACAAAACAACAACAACAATAACAACAAAAACCACCGAAAGAAAGATGAAATGCTTCAGATCCAAATTTATCACTAACTATTCACCAACAAGTTACCTCGAGCAACATTCATCTCCTCCCACTCACTCACTCGCCCATAGCTAGTATCCGCCTACTCTTCATGAACATTGACAATTCATGCCATCGATCACTTGAGCTCGGAGGGAGGAATCTAGAGACACAGTGGGCATCACCCTAGACGATATCGAGGGATGCAGCAAATCGCGAGCATTATCGATTCCCGCCGTACCCAATATGCCTGTAATCCACGTTGTTTCTTGAAGCATGCCGAGAAGCTGACAGGTGGCGTGTTATTAGATGGAGCATGAGCTTCGAAAACGGAACGTAATATTTCGACAAATATCGACATAATATGCACGGAGTTCGTGTACTCCGATTTATGTAATTTCCCCAGGGACTAGCGATCCTTTCGGAGTGTTAGCATCACGTGATAGCTGACCAAATAATGTTATGAAAATCTAATAAGCTGTGCTACTTCATGTAAATATGAATGACCAGGCTTTCGCGCCATTCTGTCCGGACAATTAATAGCAATTCATTTTCACTTGTTTACAATGTTTGGTTCGTCTTTTATCATGATGGTGTAATCAATCGACTACCAAAGAATACCAGCACGACGACCTTTAACATGTTGTTCAAGGATGATTTGGATTCTTTTTCGTCATTTCCCAACCTGTGCATATTGTAAGAGAGGAGAGAGGAACCCTCACACTGTTATTTAATGACTGATTTGGCACTTCGGGACAAATGCCACCCTTTTCATATATATTTGTTATTTTGTAAATAAGAAAGTAAGAATGATGTCTTGATTAACATATTAATAAAACGAGTTGTAAGTATGATAAACATGATAAATGTAGTGCTTGACACAATTTTACAATTAAAATCTTAGTTATTCTGTAGGCCTACTATACTGCAACCGAAATATTGACAACATTGCAAATATAAAACACATTTTTCAAATAATTATAGAGTATAAAACAAACATTTAATTACTTGAATGATTACATACGCAAAGTAAATGGACATATGATTGAGTATCGTTTAAAATAATATATAAGGCCAGTGCTTACTGCATTTGGCATGATACATTGTAAAATATGCACAGATTAATGACAACAGTACATGTACAAAATAATGTACAGAATGCAATGATATTACAGCATCGATATAATGAAGGGAGAAGTCATTTGCTCATCTATGCATAAAATTATAAAGACTCGAAAAAATTTCTTGCATTTTGAAGAAAAGGCACTTTGTCATTCCTATTTTTTATTGAATTTTTTATTTTTATTGAAATTGAATTTCAGCAAATTTATATGTCATAAAGTTTCACATGTAAATCTCTTCAATTGTTGACAGTTTCCGAAATTTCAAAGAATTCAGTCAATTTCATATTTTATGAAAGGATAATTTTCCTGTCATCATGCATGATAGTAGATTTTGCATGAGAATCAATATACAGTCACGAAAATACCATTTAAATCTTCAGCACTTATGAAGTCTGGTAGACTTTAATACAGCATACAGAAAACTAAATATACTGAACATTGTGATTCACAATGCCTTATGATATACAATAAATGTTCATGAAATCGCACAAAACTTTGGACTTTTTGATGCCTTTATTCCTGTAAAATTAAAAATGATATCTGGTAAATGATTTTTTAGGCGTCAGCATCAATTAGGGCAAGGTAAGACGGAAGGCTCACCAATTAATAAGTAACACATACATCTGATTGCAATCGGCTAATCGAATTTTCCTTAGTAAGTACTAGACCAATATAGTTATCATTATATTTTTCCTGTGTACACGTCATGTTTCCGGAAATTTTGATCTTTATCTCCAATCTCACGAATAAAGAAAGGAGAAAAAGGCAGAATAATAGAATAGACAGAACTGCAAATATTTGCTTTATCATTTGAATGACACTTGCTGATAATATTTTGTATGGGTGATAATGTTGCAATATCTTTTACTCTTGTAATATTCGTTCTAGCTTCCTCAGAGATACCGGTTTTGTTTTGTAGATCTTCATGTGTGTGTGCGCGCGCGTGTGTGTGTGCGTGCTCTTGTGTGTTTAGGGTGAATATATATTTGATTTTTTAAATATTATGTTACGAAAACAAAATGAGGATTGTATTTACATTGATTATTTTATAATGATTTATAAGTATTGATGTATTTTGAATGAAATATCTATTAACTGATATAGAAAAAAAGGTAACCCACTGTTTATTAGGTGCTAAGATATTACGTGTGTATAGTTAATACTTTCTCTATGTTGTATGGAATAAGATAATGGATATCATTTTGATAAAATTTTGCAGCTAATGCTTACATTAGAAAAAATAAGTATTTTCTCTCCCATTCCTCTAGGGTTCCCTTCGATATTGCCTCCTTTTCGAGTTTCATCTCGTGTCTTTTTAAAGCCACAAAGCATTTGATGAACTCCGGTCCAAGAGCCTCCGTGATGACTTCATCTTCCAACAAAGCTTCCACTGCCTCTTCCATGTTGTCAGGTAAGGGCTTCGTTCCTTCTGGAATATACTCATCCACGTACGCATCCCCAGCGCCGTCAATGCCTTCTGGAAGCGGAAGTTTCTTGATGATGCCGTCTAATCCTGCTGCAATGGTTGCAGCCATACTGATATACGGATTGCAAGCGCTGGCTCCCATCCGATTCTCGATGTAGGTGCCCTTCTCTCCGTCCGTCTTGACACGTATGGCGCAGGTTCGGTTGTCAGGGCCCCATGTGATGTTCCAAGGAGCAAAGGAATAGCGTTTGAACCTCCTCAGGCAGTTGGTTGTTGGAGCCATAAAGACGGCTATTGCTCTAGCGTGAGCAAGGAGTCCAGCCACCCAATGCTGCCCAATCTCCGACAACCAGTAGGGCTTGTAGCGTCATAGAGCTTTGGAATCTTGCCATCGGCATCCCAGAGCGAATGACAATAGTGCGCTGATGAACCCGCTGCATCTGGCCAAGGTTTGGACATGAAAGAAGCGATGTATCCTTGCTGAAGGGCGATTTCCTTTACACCAAGTTTGAAGGTATGAGCCACGTCGGCAGCCTTAATTCCAAACTCAGGACGGTAGGTTATCTCCACCTGTCCAACACCGGATTCCACTCCGTAACACTCGATGTCGACACCAGCCTTGGGAAGGTCGGTAATGACCTGTTGGAAGAAAGAATCGTAAACCGTCAAGCAGAGGGTTGACAAGCAGAATGTCTCCGAGTCTAACGGCTTCATAGTTTCTTTATTAACGACATAAAACTCATGTTCATGGGCTGACCAGATGGATAGACCCAACTCCTTCAAGCGCTGGATTTGTTTCTTAGCAACAACCCTTGGGTAAGCGGCTACCTTCTGCCCCTTGTGTTCCCCTTCGGTCAAGACTCTAGCGGTCTTCGTACACCAGGGTAGAATCTGGAAGGTGTCTAGATCAGGAATCGCCTTGCAATCTTCACCATGGACTTCTTCATTGTATCCACTCTTACTAACAGGCATACCTTTTGCATCAAACGCCATGTAACCCAAGGACATGTTGACTCCATGTTTCGCCGCATGCTCGAAGTGTTTGACGGGGATAGCTCGACCATGTACTATACCGTTACTATTCGATTGTTCAAATCGTACGGTCTTGATACCATTTTCTTTCAGCGACTTCATGATCCTTTCCATGATTCACTTAGATTTGTCGAAGTGATAATCTGTTGTAAAAGAGAAGAAATTTTTGCATATTAAAATATCATTTGTGATGTTTTTGCTTACCATGATACAATCATGACAATTGTTATCAAAATCAGTTTAATGTTACGTTGCTCAGATCAGTGGTCAGGTGACGGGGATACGAAAAAACAGACAGTGCCCATTTTAGGTTAACAACAGATAATTGAGAATATCCAAGTTCACTTTATAAATTATGTTCTGAATTAATGATTCTTCAGCTATTCGGGTTAGTTTTCTTTCACTTCTCGAACTTGTCGAAAAGCACCTTGGCTTGTAAGCACCTTAGCTTGCTGTAGCCAACTATACTTATTCAATGAGCATGAGGGGTGTATGGCTTCGCAGCGCTTTGCTGACACTGGCCTCTGCCTCTACGCTGACACTGCCTATAGCTGACATTGGCCTCTGCCGTTATACAGACAGATCCCATTCATACGCAGCTCTCTATGGTAGTATATCTCTGCTGAATCTAACAGAATGAAGGAATGAGATGCTTATGCTTACCAACGACTTTAATTTGAAGTGAACAAAGAGCCTGGAAATTAGAATGTAATGAAGATTTGAAGTTTATCAAAGCGACCACTCCTACATGTACCTTGCAAACATTTCTTCACTGGAATGCTGAATACACTGTGCGCTGTGCTTTTCAGCCAAAGTGACCTTTCGTTTTTAAAGTTAATAATGAAATCGAACTCAAATATATGAAACGAACTTTGGACTAATATTATATAGATAGTTATATTTGCACGCGGATGCAAGCGCTCCAAATCCACCGTTTTCCACAGTGGAAAGGTAGGCTTTTCATTTTCAGCATTGACTTGGTAGTTATCAGTGAAGTGGGAGCGGGATTGCGCAAGTTGTTCTAAGGGGGTAAGTGAATAGGGGCAAACAGGGGGGGGGGGGGGGGGGGGGTCTTTGAGGCGTTCATCTATCTTATGTATCTCCTTTGTTTTCTTTTCCTTTCTGCTCAGACACGTCAGAGGGCAGCATTGAGTCACTCCTCTCTTTGATAGGAAAAGAAATAATAACCATGTACAGGAGAGATTGCATCCACATGCCTATGTGATTTCATCTGAAGCATATTCTACTATGGAAAAGGAAGGAAGTCATAGCGGTCGTGCTGAGTAGATTTTACAGAATCAATTGTAAGATAACTTGATGCTATTTTTCAGCTGACAAAAAAGAGCGCCCTCTTAATGTTCATGTCATATCATAATGATCATAAAGCTCTGACCACTGTCTCTACAAAGCCAAGTTGGGTGACACATTTCCCACTATATTTAAGAAAAAATGCACTAGATTTAGAGTCGTTCCGGAAGGGTCCCGTTTCATAAAACTTATTATCAGCAACAACTGCCACATTTTTATGACAAATTTGTTTTCAGCCAGTCAGATGAAAGGATTTCAGTAGCTTATAACAATTATTGCAACTTGTTATTGATAACAAGTTTTATGAAACGGTATCCAGGTCTTTGAATAATGAAAGTGATTTGTTAGAAATTGAAAAATATAATTCTTAGTGGCATTAAAAACTTTTCCATCTTCGACGTTAAATCTTCTGAATAGGAAATTGGAAATAACGATTATTTTGCAACAGTAATAACATGATGGTCTAAAGTTCGATCATTAACATGATAAAAGAAAAAAAAGTGCCTTGGCCCACAGAGTGAGAGAGATTATTTGAAGGATATGTGTATATATATATATATATATATATATATATATATATATATATATATATACATATATATATATATATATATATATATTAGTTTTATATTATTTATTCTAGCAAACATTAAGGGGGTAATATCAAGTGGGGGTTATTCACCTGGGGATAATGTCCCGGGGGTACTTAGGGCTAATTGTCCTGCTATAACCTAGGATGACTTTCCTCCAGGCATAATCATTGTCATGGGGTAGTTGTCTGGATAAGATCTCGCATATCCTTCAAATAATCTCTCTCACTCTGTGGGCCAAGGCACTTTCTTTCTTTTATCATGTTAATGATCGAACTTTAGACATGCTTTGTGTAATTTCTTTTCATTTTTACCCATCCATCCCTCTTTATTTTTTGTTTTCAGTTAAAAGCTACTTTTTGTTTTAATAGCTCGTGACTGATACATAATATTAGGCTACTTACGGCTTTTTGGCCTGTTTTTCAAACAAACTAAACATGCTAAACGGTGTGTGACATTTTGAAGATTTGCAAATAAAATGTTCACGTATATGCAATATTTAACTTAGGACATTACTAGATTTTACTTTTGACTATCCATCCCTCACTCCCTTTATAGAATAAATACGAAGTTATTTGCGTTAAGTTGTTGCTACTGCCGTTCTTCTTGTTTTTCTTTTTTTTTGGGGGGGGGGGTATGGCTTTTTAGCCTTTTCTGTCAGAGCTCATTTCAAGAACGGTATCAAATTATTGTAGAATAGTCAACTAGGACAAAAGTACTCACGTGTCCTACCGAAATTGTGTATTAAAAATTTCAAATTTATTAAAGTTTGCTCAATATCTGAAGTAATCATTCCAAAATCACCGTTCGGAAATTATGGTAATTATTACCAGAGTTTGGCAGAAAATATCACATGGTTAGTGGGACACATAAATTAAAGTGTACCACCCCTCTCTCCCTTTCTCTCTTTCTCTCTCTCTCTCTCTCTCTCTCTCTCTCTCTCTCCCTCTCTTTCTTCCCTAGGCTACTTCTTTCTATATCTTTATGTCTTTTTTCGTTCATATCCTCTCATTCCTTCGGTTCTTCCGCCCGCCCTGAAAAAAAACTTTTTCCAACATAATTCCGTTGGGACTGAAAATCTCTCATTATCTCAAATTGTTTCATTGTCAGCTGTCTTTCAGGGGCAGTGGTTCAGGGCAGGGTTCCTCCTAGGATATTTCGAATGATTTTGAAAAATGAAAAAAAGAGGAGAAAATGAAGAAAAAGGAGGAGGAAGATGAAAGAAGAGGGCGGGAAAAGAGAGGCTTGGGGCTTGCAACTATATAATACCCCTATTTGTTCATTTAAAACGTCAAAAAATTGTCAGTAAATTCACCTATGTGCCATCTCCCCCCCCCCCCATCAAAATACCCTGGCACCGCCCCTGTGTCTATTTAAGAAAAATCTGCGGTTTAGTAAAATTAAATTAGGTCCTATAGATAGCTCGACTGATATCGAGATAACATTGCCTTTGATAAAGCTGACAGGTCTTGGCAAGAGTTGGTAATTAGTATTTCCATTCGTCAAGGGTAAAACAATGATCATTGTAATTCACTAGACACATTGTAACTTTCTTTGCCTTTTTGGTAAAGCTCATGCGTTCTCATCCAAAACTAAAAATAATCAACTAAAATTTAAAACAAATTGTCTAAAGATCAGTAGTATGCACGTGCGAAAAATTATAAGCATATCTAAACATTGTTAAATGTGTGAGCGTTTTAGGAGAAAATAGATTTCACTTGAAGAGACAGAGAGAGAGATAGAGAGGAGGAGGAGCACTACAACTCCCATTTTCTTTTGATAATATCATAGACCTACATATTTTGATTTATCGCCTTTGTTCATTTTATTTGTTCAACAACTTCGCAAGTTTTTGTACAATGCACTGCTTGCATGGTTTTGGAAGAAATTATGGCAAACATAAAATGAAGGTACGTCAAAAACTTAGAATTTTAGAATTTTAATGCTTGAAACATTTCACGCTAAACATGACTGAAAGAAATCGACACATACCAAACGTTACCAGATATACGATAATGAATATGAATACGAGTCATCATGTGCGTGCTTTAGACAGCTTGAGCATGTTGAGACTACATAATAGAAGGCAGTAAGCGATAAAATGAATACCTGATAACCTGATCATCATAAAAGAATATCCAGTAAGTTTCCATTGAAAGTAACTGAATAGGGGGAAAACGCACAATTTTTTTTTTCTAATTTACTGGGAAACGAGGTTTTAAGAACATTACTCGGTGTTGGACTTCTTCATATCACACGACAACGTAATGTAATACCACAATAAGAGTATATAGGTCAGTATATTTGGAAGCATTTCAAATACCCAACGGAAGTTCATGGAAGGAAATAAAACAATCAGATAGAGAGGTTACGCAGCCATATCAAACATTTAAAGAGATAAAGAATATTATTAACATCTGTAAAATACGTTTTGTGCGATAATTCATAATCATAGTATTATATACCCTGTGTCTGATTTTTTTTTCTTGTTTCAAATCTTGCAGCACATCGTCTACACCATGCGAAAAGGATAAACAGTGCATGTCCATTTTGTTTGTAATCTTGCAATATCCTTTACCCAATTCAGTAGGCAATTTGGTACCATGGTCATTTCAATTTCATCTGGCGAGCGAGGAAACTAAAAAAAAAAAACCCAAACACTTTAGTCATTGTTCTTGTAAACAGCAGGGACTATTATATTTACGTCTTACCTTAATCGACCATTTGACATAGGCGTGATAGGTACATTATTTCACTATTAACCTGTTAACCAATGACCCGCAAAATTGCCTAGTGTCATCCTGAGTAGATGTCGTGACAGACCCCCCAATTTAATGAACCCTTCCTGAATAGACACTATTCTCCCTAGAGCATGAAAAAGAAATACTCTCTCTCCCACTCTTCTAGCGTTCCTTTTGATATGGCCTCCTTTTCTAACTTCAGCTCTCGCCTCTTTGTAGCCACAAAGCACTTGATGAACTCTGGTCCGAGAGCGTCAGTGATGATCTTATCGGACAGCAATGCCTCGATGGCTTCTTCCATGTTGTCTGGTAGGATCTGCGTCCCGGGTGGGATGTATTCATCCTTGTACGCATTCCCTGCACCGTCGATACCCTCTGGAAGCGGAAGTTTCTTGATGATACCGTCTAATCCTGCCGCAATGGTTGCAGCCATACTGATGTATGGACTGCAAGCGCTGGCTCCCATTCGATTCTCGATGTAGGTGCCACGTTCGCCATTTGCTTTGACGCGGATAGCGCAAGATCGGTTGTCGGGACCCCAAGTGGCGTTCCAAGGAGCAAATGAATAGCGTTTGAATCTCTTCAGGCAGTTGGTTGTTGGAGCCATCAAGACTGCAGTGGCCCTAGCGTGAGCAAGGAGTCCAGCCACCCAGTGTTGCCCAATCTCAGACAAACCAGTAGGGCTTCCTGCGTCATATAGCTTAGACACCTTACCTTCAACATCCCAAAGCGAGTGGCAGTAGTGTGCGGAGCTACCATATATGTTAGGCCATGGTTTGGTCATAAATGAAGCGATGTATCCGTGTCTTTGTGCAATCTCCTTGATCCCAAGTTTGTAGGTGTGGGCGGTGTCTGCAGCTTTGATCCCAAACTCAGGGCGATAAGTGATTTCTAGCTGTCCCTGACCGGCTTCAACTCCGTAACACTCAATATCAACACCAGCCTTGGGCAAATCATTGAGTATCTGTTGGAAAAAGGAATCGTAGGCAGTCATTGAAATCACCGCAGTGGCATTTGTTTGTCCGTGCAAAGGTTTCATGGTTTCTTCTTTAACTACAAAGAACTCGTGCTCATGTGCCGACCAAAGCGACAGCCCATGTTTCTCCAGCCTCTCCAACTGTCGTCTGGCCACAACCCGCGGGTAAACTGGCAACTTCTCACCGTTGTAAACCCCTTCTATCAAGACCCGTGCCGTCTTTGTTAACCAAGGTAGTATCTGAAATGTGTCCAGATCCGGAAGGGCTATGCAATCAGCATAGTGAACTTCTTCTCCATATCCACTGTTCGGGGCTATATCCCCCTTGGGATCAAAAGCCATGAAACCCATGGAGTAGTTGACACCCTTTGTCGCCATCTTTTCAAAGTGTTTAGTGGGGATACATCTGCAGTGTGGGATGCCGTACATATCAGACTGTTCAAAACGCACTGAAGTGATGCCATTCTCCTCTAAGCGTTTTTTGATGAGGTCCATGCTAAGGTTATGTGGACTCCAAATCTGCAACAAAATATAAAGAATTTCGTGTGAATAACTCGCTTTCCTTGTCACAACGTAACCAGATGTACTGCATTATACGTATACCCAACACTGTGGAGACGATTTTACATCTAAAAGCAGTGTATATTGCACGAGTAACGCCCCCCCCCCCCCCCCCGTCACTCCATCTTTCCCTCTCTCTTGGCCTCTTTCTCTCTCATTCTCTTTCTCACTCTGTATATTACACATTCGCCCCTCGTCTTCTCTTTTTCATTCACGATTCAGCTATCTCTCTCCAGTATAAAAAAGCCTGGTTTCAAAGCCTAATAATTATTCATGAGAAACACTTTAGAGAGCCCTATATTCGATCGTGCTCACGATCGACCTCCACATCATGGTGCCTCAAACGACTCTGCAAAGAAAGAGGCATTCGCTTTCATTATCCCCAGGCAAATACTCATGGCGCCGGTGGTTCAAGTTACTGTGTGATTAACATACTACTTTTTGTACTCACTATCACGATAAGATGGCATGTTGATTCAGATGAACCTTTATGGTTATTATACGTAATGAATTATTGATTAGATACTGATTATATTTGATTCTATAAGAAATGCAAATAATTTTGTAATACGCAATGGTTGAATGATCGGGAGGGGGGGGGGGGCAGACGTATGTGCCAGATGATTGATTTACTTCCCAGGCACTCAAAAAAGAGGAAGACTTATTGCAATTATGTGTTTTTAAGCATGCTGTATGAGTACACAGCACAGGAGAGGGGAGATAGGACCGTAATCTCCATCACTTATGGAAATTTGATTTAAAAAGTCTTTCGTCCCATGAAATATCTTGTTGACCTGTTCCATTTCACATAATTAGAGCTCATTCATTCCTCTTCGGTATTCATCAGCACATTCATCGTGTTCTAATGAGCTTTATATCCTGGACATAGACATTCTGGCTAAATGAAATGGCTCTATACGTGTTTTTTTTCCTTCAGTGCCCATACATGCATGGCACTCCTGGCGCCTCATTAGGAGACCTAATCGACTTGACTGCTTTTTCGATTCTATACCAGCCATGCTAAATTCATCACATTTCCAAACCGGCAAACCATTACTATGCACCTGGGTCGAGATTGGCAAAAGTGACATAATGTCTCACGAATGGGCATTAATTTGTATAAAATTACGTAATATTGAAATGCTTACCGTATGCAATGAGTGATTAGGAAAAACGCGAAGAATGGGGCACCACCTGTTGATTGCAGAATTATTGCAGTTGATGAGTTGTACCTAAAACGCGTTGTAGCTAAAAATTTTCGATGCTATAAAGTTTCACATGAACAAACTCATGGAGCAGATATGCATTAAGATGCAAAGAAGCCATATGATCTGCCGGAAATGATTTATTAACCACGGGGAGCTCCCTGAATTATCGTGGAGCAGTCAAATTTCCTGCAAATGTCAACTCAGACACACTTCCATTCGTCGGTTCCGCGGTCGATTGAAGCTGTTTTAGATATGCATGAAGCCCTAGTAGACCCATTGTGGCGTGATGAGAGAGAGAGAGAGAGAGAGAGAGAGAGAGAGAGAGAGAGAGAGAGAGAGAGAGAGAGAGAGAGAGAGGGGAGGGAGGGAGGGAGAGAAGAGAGAAGAGAGAAAATAGAGTTGAACTTGTATTCTGCAAATCTAACCTTATTGGCCCATGTGGAAGGGCGAATCGAACAAGCAAAGCAGTCTTTTGTCCAGCCTTACAATACTCGCAATACCATTCTGTTTTGTACTGATTTTTTTTCTTTCCTAATACATGTACGATTCCACATTGAATGCAATCAACAATATATTTAATGCAGGGCTTTACTGACTATTTTTTAAGGACCGGATTTCTAAGAAATATTCTTTATAAAGTGAAAATTACATGTAACAAATGAAGATGAGAGAGAGAGAGAGAGAGAGAGAGAGAGAGAGAGAGAGAGAGAGAGAGAGAGAGAGAGAGAGAGGAGAGAAGAGGGAAGAGAGAAAATGGTGTTGAACTTGTCCTCTGCAAATCTAACCTTATTGACCCATGTCTAGGGGCGAATCGAGCAAGCGAAGCACAAGCAGTCTTTTGTCCAGCCGTACAATACTCGCATTATTACCTGCTGTTTGGTACTGATTTTTTTTAATGCAAAAAAAAAAAAAAACGTGCGAGCACTACAATCATATACCACATTAATTACATACTGTAAAATAGCTGTAGGAATTTACAGAACATTGTTGTCAGCAGGGTTACCAGTATTAATTTACTGTATATTCAGTAAATGGTAAATTACTGTATCATTTATATACCGCTGTTTACAGTTTACCGTAGAATAAAGAAAAAATCCTCTAAATTACTGGGAACCTTGCTGTTAGTAATTTACTGTAAATTCATACAGCTATTTGTTTACAGTGCATGCAATCAACAATACATTTAAGCTTTAATGCAGGGTTATACTGACTCTATTTTTGTTTAAAGGAACATTTTCGAAGAAATATTGTTTAAAACGTGAAATAGTAATAAATGAAATGATAATTCACATTAAACACTTGTAGCAATATATTTGAAATACGATGAGGTATGTTTTAAATTTTCTCAGCGATGTCATTTGATTGGGGTTCACATTCGAATCATAGCAAACAAGGTATTTTCATCTGTAGGCTATATGTATCAACCGTATGTCAAGCCCTTTTAACATTTTATTCCATTTTTTTAAATATAAAATTCAAGGAATCTAATTCTTGTTATCTAGAATTTGTAGTGTCTTTTATTATCAAAGAGAACTGTTAGGATGGCGTCCTTGCACAGTTTGTGCGCGCTCTTTGAGTTTTCACCATTATTATTATTATTATCATTATTAAAAACTGGATAACAAAGGACCATCACAATAATTGTTCCCCATTGACCTCTTCGAATAACAGAAAAGACTTTAGTCCAGTTTAGTGTCATCAGTTTCAATAACTACCACAGCATCATCATTAGCATCAATAACTACCACAGCATCACCATTGGCATCAATGACTACCACAGCATCATCATTGGCATCAATGACTACCACAGCATCATCATTAGCATCAATGACTACCACAGCATCATCATTAGCATCAATGACTACCACAGCATCATCATTAGCATCAATGACTACCACAGCATCATCATTAGCATCAATGACTACCACAGCATCATCATTGGCATCAATGACTACCACAGCATCATCATTAGCATCAATAACTACCACATTGTCATCATCATGATCATTAGCATCGATATCAATAACTACCACAGCACCATCATTAGCATCAATGACTATCACAGCATCATCATTAGCATCAATAACTTATGCGATATATTAAAAAAAAAAAGCGAAAGCGAATTTGTATAGACAGAGATAATCCTTCATTTGTTTTGAACTGAATCGTTGTATCCAGTATCAAGTATCCAGTATACTTCAAACGCCTTTGGTTGTATCAGTGGTTTCCCTATAATGGATATAATTTATGCTCCATCCGTTTTCCATTTTTGTGAAGTACATGTATCAACTCCAGTTTCAGCTCAGACTGCATTATTTGCAGTGTAAAACTGCTGAACTAATCAACTTTTTTGTCTGGGCAAGCTTCTGTATGATTATGATAAATTTCCATCAATTGATGTATGGGTTATATTTTCAGTGTTGTCAACAAAAACATTTGAAGGCAGATGTCAACAACAATTCACAGTAGAAACTATTCGGTAGCACCATGTGGTAAAGCCTTTGTAAAGAGCCTGTTGAAAATATTCTTTCGTCAAATTTAGAACCCTCTTTTATTATGAGGCAAGGTAATATGAGAGAAAAGTTGAAGAAAAAAAATGCTCCGAGGGAGCGAGTTTGACCATTTGACAGGCCACTGACATTTGTCTCTCTTTGGAAGTACCCTGGATTCTAGGACAATTAGCCCAGGACATTTACAGCCCAAGGACAATTACCCCTGAATGATTACCCCCCCCCCCCCCATAATTACCACACGTGACAATTACCACAGGGCTTCTACTCGGTCAATTTCACTAGAACATTTCCGGTGAGGTGGGAGAGCAGGTAGTATACCCCGCGGTAAATGTCCTTTGGTAATTATGGGGTAATCATGGTAATTGTCCGTGCATGGGAGTAATTGTCCCGGGGTAGTTTTGGGGGGTAGTTGCCCCGCATTATTTGTCCAGTGGGTAATTATTGTCCAGATACGAGAACCCTGTTATGATTTCTGAGCTCCAAGGAAAATTTCAAGGTCATTGTCAGGGTCAGGGTTAGGGTACATGTATGTCTGTCCAGGCTAACATGATCCTTAATTGGAAGTAGGCATGTGACCCGACATGTGGACGTTGGCTCATGAAGGAAAGATGGCATTGCCTTTGCTTTTGCTCACCGGCGTAAATTCACTTTGAGGAATGGGGGGGGGGGGGGATGATCGACTTGTTTGCTATTTTTTTTCTGTCGAACTCACACTTGTGTATAAACACACGCCCTCACCCACCTGCACAGACCCCACTTACACACATTTTATTTTTTTATCTTGCGAGCGAGCGAGCCAACAATTACCACTTTTCTGGTTTTCAATCACATTTTCAAATAGAAATTCTATAAAAAAAAAAAAAAAAATGATGAGCGAGCGAAGCGAGCGAGCCAAAAATATCCGCTTTTCTGGTTTTCAATCGCATTTTCAAATGAAAATTCTAAAATATGACGAGCGAGTGAAGCGAGCGACCCCCAAATAACCGTTTTTCTGGTTTTGTAATCGCATTTTCAAATAAAAATGTTAAAATATGATGGTTGTTAATGACAGATTATTAAAAATTCTATTAACTGATTAATTCAAATATCATTTCTTCCTTAAAAAGTGGGAGGGGGTATTTGTACACGCCATCCCCACCTCTCAAAAAAGTGTGTGTGTGTGTGTGTGGGGGGGGGGGGATATATATTCCCCATCCCCCGGGATTTACGCCAATGCCTTTGCTTATATGATCATTAGACAATGTTATCATGGTTATGGTGGTCCCGAAGTACGCTCGACAACAGGTCATGTGCGACGTGAATTTCGCATCCATGGTCATGAATTTTGCATCCCGGGTCCTGAACTTCACGTCACGGGTCATGAATTTCGCATCCCAGGTCCTGAATTTCGCGGTGGGGGTGTGCTCTATGCAGAGGCTAACTGCAGATACTTATTTTCCAGATTTCTTTGGGAAACACGCAACAATTTTAATGAACCGGAATAAATAGTCGTATGGGCCCACTTGCTCGATCACTAAAACGCCTCAGCGACCAAGGCCTGTAAAAGAAGCAATAACAATGGCATACACCAAACCATGTATTGATTTCTAGACCCTGTTTGGCCCTGTCTCTCTTTCTACGTGCACCTATACCTGTCCTTCTGGGTCTAAAATATCGATCTTGTGTGACATCCGTTGTGTTGCACCAACAAGGCCGAAAAGAGACATAGACAGTCATTTGCGTATTGACTAGGCATTGAACTAATGATTTTAAACAGTGATCATCATCATCATCATCACCACCATTTTATTTCCTTTTCTCGTGATAAAGGCTCCTTTATTCATCGTAATCGATTACATATTGGAATTATTCTCTACAGGTGGCAGCGATACACTCTGAAATTTGGAGATACCGTTTCAAAATAGACAGGAGGTTTGGAATCCTCGAAAAAACGCAGGGAAACGTTATTGTCGAACTCTCTCATTCTTTGATGACTTTGATAATTATGAAGTATTACCGTATGAATTTCCTGAACATTGATTAAATAGCATGGATATTCCTCAAGTGGTGTGATGATGAAGAAGATATACATTTCTTCAGATGTAGTTCAAGACGTCATCGTCGAAGGAAGACCATGAAGACTGAAACGATATCATTGATCTAAATGTAAGAAGCTATTCCCTTTATTGTCCAGCAAACGGTGATGTTTTCATTTTATGTGCAATAAGATGTTTGAATGATATTTGTCACTATTTTGTAGATGCTATATTATTTTCCTGAGAGTATATCTTAACAAATTTCTTTTTCACAAACATCTGTGATGACCTAGAAAAATGCTCATTACATACTGCCTCGAATAGTTCGACTGAATGGTGCCGGGAATGGTGATAAATCAATGGTTCAGATCTAAAATGTCTTTATCATATGTTTGCATTACTGAAATGTCCCTAATAGAAGGACAATCAGTGTATAAGTAGCTGAGAAGGATTTCAATTATGTAATTAAAATGTTGAATGTATAGAAAAATGAGCCTACGATCATGATAATGACATCAACACAACATGACAACCACCCCCCCCCCCCTTCCAAAACGAATCTTGGCA
The DNA here is from genome assembly GCA_029962745.1 of Echinometra lucunter. Lineage (NCBI taxonomy): Eukaryota > Metazoa > Echinodermata > Echinoidea > Camarodonta > Echinometridae > Echinometra > Echinometra lucunter. The sequence goes on along the minus strand of CM057161.1, from coordinate 16,084,228 downwards.
AAATGTATTCCAATTTGTATATTGTGCTTTTTATTTGTCCTCAAAACTACATGATTGTAATAAACTTTTAGGATTAGCTTTAAAAGGAAAAAAAAAACAACCCCGAAATCTCCAAAAGCAATCGTTTTTGTTATTATCTTTGCATTAGGGATAAAATTTGTTTCTTAATCGGTATATTTACCCTTCACTGATTGCAGACAACTTTGATGGCTTGAATATCAGGTCGTCATAAAGCGGAAAGGTTTGAAGTGACGATGTCGTCTTTTTCACCGATCAAGGAGTTACCCGCAGAGTCGGTCCAACTCCCAGCCGAACACCTAGTGAATGGCGACGAATGGCTGAAGTTCAATGTCGGGGGTACCATGCTGGAGACAATGCAGGCCAACATCGAGAAGCTTCGATCGACGTTCTTCGCACAGCTCCTCGATCCCGGCATCGATGAAGTCCATGCACCAGTAGACGGGATCTACCGCATTGACAGGGATCCTCAAGCTCTGCAGGTATATGCAACGCAGTTCTGTATGCTATAACAAAACAAATTAGTATGAGGAATCGCATTGAAAAATGCTATCAGATAGCGAGGGGCGTAGGCCTTATCATGGTGAGGGACCGGGGGCGTCGCTAGAGAGGGGGGGGGGGGGGGGGGGGGGTGTGACAACCCCCTCCATTCAAAATTCTTGTTGGCAAATTCGCGATCGCTGTCGGCAAAAAAAAAAGGAGAGAGAGAGAGAGAGAGAGAGAGAAAGGAGAGGGAAGAGGAAGGAGGAAAAAAAGAGAGAGAAAAGAGGAGTAAGGTGCCCAAATAGAGTCATATTCAGCTTATTTGCTTGTGCATTTTGACGACGAAATAATACTGGTACAACGAAAGAGAGTGTATATTTTTCCTCGCTGCGCTCGCTCGTATTATATTTAGATACAGGATGTTTTCGGAAAGCAAACACATTCGGCTAGTTAGATGAACACTATTTAATCTAGATATCTTTAGGCCCATCATGTATTTTGATGAAGAAGTATTACTTCTACCATAAAAAGAGTATGTATATTTTTCCAAGCTCGCTGCGCTCGCTCGTGTTATATTCAGATACAGGATGTTTACAGAAAGCAAACATATTCGGCAAATGAGATGAACACAAATATATAATTTGTAATTTAGATATCTTTAAGCCTATTATGTATTTTGATGAAGAATTATCACTTCTACCATAAAAAGAGTATGTATATTTTTCCTCGCTCGCTGCGTTCGCTCTTGTAATATTTAGATAAAGGATGGTCTTAAAAGCAAATAAATTATAGGTAGGAGATGTGACCAAATATATCAAAATAGGTACCTTAAAGGCCCATCGTGTATTTTGATGAAGAGCTTTCACTGCTACCATGAAAAGGATTATGTATTTTTCCTCGCTCGCTACGCTCGCTCGTATAATATTCAGATACAAGATGGATTTGGGAAAGCAAACAAACTTGGCAAGCTAGGCCCATCATGTATATTGATGAAGAATTATCACCTACCAAAAAAAAAGGGTATATATATTTCTCCTCGCTCGCTGCGCTCGCTCGTATAATATTTAGATACAGGATAGTCTTTGAAAGCAAATGAATTACATAAGAGAGGGGACCGAAATCAAAATGGATATCATAAAGACCCATCACGCATTTTTGATGAAGAACTTTTACTTCTATCATGCAAAGGAGTACATATGTACTTTTCATCGCTCGCTACGCTCGCTCGTACAATATTCAGATACAAGATGGATTTGGGAAAGCAAACGAATTCGACAAGTGAGGTGACACATTGTACCTGTATAAATCAGATATCTCATAGTTAATACCATCGTGTATTTGGATAAAGAATTGTCACTTCTACCATGAAAAATAGATTTTTTTCCTCGCTCGCTGCGCCCCCTCGTATAATATTAAGATTTAGGATGGTCTTTGAAAACCGAATGAATCAGGCCAGAGAGGTGACCAAATATATAATTAAGATATCTTTAAGCCCACCATGTAGTTTGATGAAGAACTATCACTTAAGTACAAAAGAGAGTGTATATTTTTCCTTGCTCGCTGCGCTCGCTCGTATTATATTTAGAAACAGGATGTTTTCAGAAAACAAACACATTCGGCAAGTGAGGTAAACCAATATATAATTCAAATAGAAAATATGCTAGAGGCGCACAATTGAACATGCCTCAGTGGGCTTTATACGGTTGAATTTATCGACGTTGGTGTCGGCAATCGGTGGCATTATTTGTCGGCAATCTGGCCTCTACCCCCCCCCCCCCCCATTTAAAAAAGTCTAGCGACGCCCCTGGGAGAGACCACCGTCATGATCGTGATTGATACAGAGTAGATGAAATATAAAAAGACAGGACTATTGATTTACAAGTATGAAGGTGGGATGTGGTCGTATATATCATTTACCACCACCTCCTTTTATCTTCGTATCTTCTTAGGACGTGTAATACTTTATCTAAGTAATTTTGTCAATGACTATACGCTCCTTAACGGCCCCAATGCCATTTAGTTGGTCCGCTTCTACCAAGTTCTGGTTCTGCCTTATATTCCTTGACCCAATATTTCTTTTGATTATAGGTGTTTTTCAACTACGGACGATACGGGAAGATCGTTGCCGTTCCCGAGCACATCACTGAGAGCTTCCTGCTTCACGAACATAAATTCTATGGGATGCAAAACAACGTCGCTGACGCCATCAGGGCGTACTTCATCGAGAGGAGCAAAGGCCCGACGTCGATCCAGCTCGAGAAGGTGACAATCACGGAATTGGCAATGGATAAAAGGTATCTTCACCATAACGTCTACGGTATCATCCGGGGCACGCAGCTGTGCTGCTTCACCAACGTTCTGGGGAAAGGAGTCTGCTATAAAGATGTCGGACGATTCTTCATCTATGAGAAACCTCATGAAAAACGTAAGAGTTACATATTCAGTTATTTTCATTTATTGATGTATTCATCTAGCGATTGATTTATTGATCAGAATTTGTTTATGTAGAAAAATAAGGTCAGTTGTGGGAATATTTGACTTCTTTAGTTCTTGAACTTAGTAATGAATTGTTTATAATGAGTGATTGGCTATGATCGACTATGACTTGATTATGCTGATTGATATTTCACTTTTCTTCCCTCATAATCTGCTTTACTAAAAGATAATTATTAGATTATGGAAGTTGCTCATCACCATAAAATGGCATTTACTGTACAGTGCAGGTATTATTTTATGTTTTCTGACATAAAAGATTTGAGTTTACAGCTACATGTATTTATGGTATTTGCAATCTTGGGATATTTTTTGTTTGTTTGTTTGTTTTTCCTGTTTTGCTTTGTTTTCTTGTATAAGCCTCATAGTGGTAAAAATATTTGTTTTTGTTTTTGTTTTCTTCCTTGGAGAAAATTGACAATGTCAAAAGTCTTGTTCTTATAATTTTCCGAATGGATGCAGATGCTGCCCTTTTCAGGACGAGTTGTTATCGATGTAAACACACCGTCTATCTTGCCGATGACGCCCTTATCGGCCTCGAAGGTTGGTGCCACAAGTGCTCACTTTGTCTCCGCTGCCAGGATATCCTCTGTGAATCGTCAACATCTAAACAGAGCGACGAAGACCGTCATGATGCCGACGTTGACCCGAATGGTAACCGAGTCGTCCGAAAGACGGCATCGGCTGTTTTCGTCTCAACCGTAGTACCGACTGTGTTATCACCAGAACCGTTGAGCGATGAAGACGCGAATAATGAGGAGGATGACGAGGAGACTGACTTGCGTGCTATGATTAAGGATCCGTTAGCAGACATGACGATGAAAAACAAGCAGAAAGGCGTCTCCGGGATGTCCTCGAAGAAATTTTCGCTGATACCGCCCGATGAGGACGGAAGCAAGTTAATCGAGCCACCAAAAAACAGGTTGAAACTGCCGAAGATCCAAGTTCCAGTGAAAGCTGCAGGAGGGGCGTCGGGGAGTTCTATAGCAAAAGGAATACGGCATTTGAGGAGGAATACGGAACCAGCAGCGCTGAATATTGATCAGTTTGTAGACTTTTTAAATCGTGGGGAATGGTGATTGAAGTGTGTCTCCAAAAGCGCGGCAGTTGACCGAGTGAAATTGTGTGCAATGTAATGTAATGGAACTCCTCTTTCAGCTTCACTCTGTCAGAGGCGACTCCAAACAATGTTTACTCTGATGAGGGTGTCTGAGGAGTCAGTTCAAATTTCATCAGATTTCAATTGAAGGCGGGTGGGGGGGGGGGGGGGGGGGGGCTCTATAGGCCTACACTTCATGGTTGGTTGTTGTTTTTTAAACGGAGGTTTATTCTCGTTCAATATTCCATTACCGAGCAATAGTGCAAAATTATGGCATCAAGGTGTTGAAGATAAACCAGAACCACTTTGTTTTGCATATCATTATGTGAAGTGAATATATATTTGCCCATATTCTTGAAGAAATTTCTAGTTTTCTTGATCATTATCAGTTCATCTTCTATGCCTTCTTTGCCTACCCTATTATCATGATTATCCTATTATTTCATATACATGTATATGTATTTTACATTTCACCCCTGTCAAGTATATTTCTTCAGTATTTCGACTATATAGAGATAGATCTCTATGTTCGACTATCTTTGGTGGTTATTGCCCTACTTGAAATATCCTGGCAAAATACACGTATCGGCTATGTTATGTAGGTGGCGCTGTTTCGTGAAAGTCTCCAAAATAGTCTATCATAATAATGGCGAGGTGTGCGAGCTTTTAAAGTTCTTTTAAAAAGTTCCATCTGCGTAACTCAAGTACAGAAAAAAGGTGCATCATTCAAAAGCTTCCTCTCCTCACCAACTCTCTCCTTGACTGATAAAATATACACACATCATGTTACTAATATTATTCTTATGTTCGATTCTTTTACCTCCTTCATATTGTCCCTTCTTCCCCTCCCTCCCTGTATTATCTCTTCATGTAACCATGGAGGCAATTACCTCCTTTTCATATTTTCCCTTCTTCCCCTCCATCCCTACTTCCCTTTCTCTTTTTCTCCCTCCCTCCCTCCCTCTCTCACTTTCTTTCTCTTCCTCCCTCCTCCCTATCTCCCCTTCTCTTTCTCTCTCTCTCCCTCCCTCCCTCCATCCCTATTCCCCCCTCTCTCTCTCTCACAGCACCCTTAAAAAAAAAATTCTCTCTTTATCAAACAGCTTGATTTGCTGTTTGCTCAAGTCAAGATTATCAAATGAATATCAATGAACTATCACATAACTTTCTCTGCTTTCACTAACTTATTTGTGAATTATCATCTGAAACAGATGTATTGATACAAAGCGGGGATAAACGCTTCAACCAAACTGGAATATGATGTAATTAATTATTGTAAACCATAACTCTTTCCTTATTTTGTCAATTTTGATCCACTACTCTGTTTTCACTGTGCAATTTTCAAACAATAGTACGATATGGAAACCCGTCTATAATTGCAGTGCTTCATATTTATATTAAATAGCATGGAGGGTGAAGGAATAATTGTAAATAGATTAAATTGTTCATAATCAGTGACTCACGTTTGCCTTGTTTGTTTAATCATGAATTTGTTAATATATTGTACAGTTGTATATGAAAGCTTCCAATAAAATATCCACTTAGTTCCAAGGAAAATAAAAGTTACATGAAAATTTTAATAAAGAGTATCAGAGTATAAACTACAAATTGTAGATTCATGTCAATACAAGTATTGAAAATCCCTTTAAAACAATCATAAGGTTTTCTGCTCACTTCCTGAATATCATACAATTATGCCTCACATTATTACATGCTTTTGTAATGTCTGAAAATTAGGGTATTCACTGCAAAATTTGTGATTTTCTTAAAAACAAACACAATATAAAAATAAAACACATCAATGCTTATATCACCAAGATGAACTAATAGTGAAATTCCCATTTGTATCATATTGATACCATGCATACAGTACATGTATACTTCTGATCCGCTGGTAATGACAAAGAACTAATAAGAAAATCCTTTACCGTTTCAATATTTACAATTTCATTAAAAATGCCAGTGCTGATCAACAGCTTCTCTACATGGAATGTAATCAATAATCATTAATACTATACATGCCAGCACCATCACCAGCACAATACTTTTACCAAAAAAATTCATGAAAATCAATTTGTAGTGCTGATAAAGTTTAAAGATTTTTTTTTCTTACTTGAGAACTTGGGTGTAATAAAGGTTTCACTACAACCCGTATTCTGATTAATAATACAGTATTAACTTAGATCTGTGATATACAAGTACATATTATAGATATTGCTTGGGAGACTGCATAAAACAATTCTCCATAAACTCTCTCAGTTCTTAATTTAGTAATTTAACTATACAATAAATTTTCAGAAGCAAACTCAGGGGTGCTTTTCTAAACCTTTGAAAACCAAGCACAAGATAACTGGGCTAAGGTCTTTGGAAAATGCGTGTTACTAGTATTCCGAAATCAAATCGTGCACAACGGGTTAAAAAGAAATGTAGTGTGCTGACCTGAGGCAATTCACAGGAATTACCATGAGTTGCTCAAAGGAGAATTCAAGCATTAAGAGAGTAGGTACATGTAGTTTGATATCCTAACACATATTTGTAGACTTTGACTACTTCTAAGGATTTCAGTTGTTTACAAATGTAGCTACTTTCTTTTCTTTATCAAAATATTTCCTTATTATTACATTTCCTTTCTATAATCATCAATATAAAAACAAAGATTTTCAGTGAAGAGGAACAAAAAAATAATAATAATGATTATAAATAAGAATTAAAAAAGAAAATGTGATTTTCATATTGCACATCAGGAAGACGTGTTACCAAATGTAAAAATAGCAATTACTGAAGGTGATTATTTATACCCCAGCCCCAGTGTGTGTGCAAATTTCATGAGCATTGCTTGAATAATGAAGTATTTCGATCCACCAGATTTTTCTATGATTTACTGCAATAATATACCATCACCATGGCAGTGCTCTTTCTGACACATTTATTAAGTGTGTCTTGCACATCTTCATCCAAAGACCAATATCTGTGCCAAATTTCATAAGCATTGTTGAGAAATGAGGAAGTGGTTCAGTCCGCAAGTTGCAAGATTTGCAACGGACCGACTGCCTACCCAACCCTACGCTGAAGATTCCTATATACCCCCTTCAAACTTCGTTTGGTGGGGGTATAATAAATTGTCAAGTTACATTAAGTATTTTGAAGTACAGTAACATTTACCAGCAAAAGATTTAAAGAAAGGATGTACCACTGAGTCACTGGCAGTGATAAACAAAACAAACCAAAACATGATAAAACAAAACAAACCAAAACAAACCCTCGAAACACAAGAACAGAAAATCAAATAAATAAATGTCCAAAGGGAGGGGTAAGTAGAGTTACATCTCATGATGTACCTGTCCCATTCTTGCCTTGTGCATTACACCTGTTTCTTTTCATATCAGATTATAAAATGCAGAAAATTCAATATTGATGTACACACACAAAAACAACAAACAAACAAAAATGTCCTTGAATGTCACTTTCATACGACATGACAGAACTTCCCTACCATCATCAAAAAACAATCATGTGCACATAATACATGAACAATTTACAATTTAACATTATTTTACAAAAATAATTATGAAAGGTATTCAAAACTAATCAGTTTTCACAAGTCTTGGTTTTTCTTCTTCCTTGAATGCACTGTATACAAATAGACCTAGAATCACATGGACTGCTGCTATAGCTGCAAAGGCTGCATACAAAGTTGCACTATGGGCAGCTACTTGGAACATACCTGAAAATTAAATTGGAAAAAACAAAAAAAAAGACAAAAAGTTGGATTCATTACAATACATGCTACTCAATGTTGTAAACTTAAAAGGCAATATCATACGGGTTTCATGAGCTGTGTTTCATAAACTCCAAAGTCCCAGACAATCTTTTAATAGACCTGTTATCAATGTCAAACTATGACACAAAACTACAAACATGTATCAATAATCAATCAAATGTTAGGATATCAATAGCTCATGATTTTTTTCTTTATAATGACGCTGCATCCAGGTATATTAAGTTTCTGGCTCAACATCAAATTGTGTTATACATGTATTAGTTCTCATCAAATTGCATTTTGCCTGAATCAAGTAACTTTTTTACATATAAGTTCTTCTTGGAAGAAAAGAAAGAAAAAAAAAATCAGATGATCATGGGCCTAGTATTCGCCTAGTATACTTTCATTTGACACACAGAACACTTAAAAGCATCTTTCTTCCCTCATCTACATCAGCCATCATTCTTACTAATTCTTACTAAATCGAATTAGCAGGCATCATGGGTGGTGGGGGGGGGGGTTGTGTAGTTGTGAGCATACTGGTTATGTCTGTTGGATTTCACAATTCCATTATCAAATTATTTTAAAAAATATTATTTTCAAAAAATCTACAATGACTAGTACATGTATGTATACAGAAACAGGACTCACCTTCAAGTATTGTGTGCTTCAGGTAAAAATAGAGGAAGATGGGTATTGTGAAGAGAAGAAAGCTGTAAAACAGAAGTTTCCTCAGTGTGGAGGAGTAGGTAGGGCTGTTTTGGCTGCATTTAGAATGAGGAATAAGAAGACAGACAGTGCTCTCTGAAAATCCATTTTATCATAATTGGGGAATCTACCAGCTACTAGTGTTTGAAAGAAAATCTCAACATGTGACCCTCTGCCTTAAAACCACCAATAAGTAGGGGAACTCATTTTTTAAAAACTAGATATTCTAAGCTTTCCAATGACAAATAACACGTCCCATTTAGTCTGGTAGAAGGAAAATAAAAATCATGGCATACTAAGAGCAGTCAATGGCACTTACATAGTCTTTCTTAGTTTCTTTCCCCATTTGCTCCTTTGTCAGATTTGCAACTTACTGGTGGTTTTGAGGTGATGAGTCACATTATAAGGATGTAAGTGATTTCATACTTGAAAAGATGAATAGTACACCAAATAAATACAGTGAAAAACAAAGGAGTTCAGCATCATGCAGGAGCTTACATGTAAAATCATTTTTATTTATTTATTTATTTTTATTTATTTATTTATTTATTTATTTATTTATTTATTTATTTATTTATTTATTTATTATTTTTTTTTGGGGGGGGGGGTTAAAAGAAAAGGAACTTGTACTCAAATACAATCACCTCTCCCTATAACTATGGCAATCAATGCACTAATCTAGGATGCACGATATTGCATTCCTGCAATGCAATGACTACCCTGACTATGCAAAGGATTAATGAATCAGAATCAGAATGATTTGAATCAGAGGATAAATATTATGAACCATGCAAACATCGAGAAATTCATTGACTCTCTAGCAAGATGTGACTTGTAATAAATTCAAATTAAAATCACCCATTAAATACAATAATTTATTCTCATTATTTATAATATTCAAAATTTCATTAAATGAATCAATAAAAGATTGCACTGCTTGATTCGGAGGACGATAAATCACCCCGACTATTTCTATTAACATTATTTATCTCTACAAATATAGATTCAAAATAAGCAGTATTCAAATCTAAATCGACTCTACATTTAAATTCCAAATCATTGCCAATAGAGAGGGCGACTCCACCACCTCTTTTTTCCCTCTCTACCACGAGCTACTATAGAAACAATCAGCATCTCTAAGCCAGGTTTCTGTTATACCTATTAATGAGAACTGCACATCGAAGGTACATAATAAAGGAAGTTAAACCATCAAAATTTTTGTTCATACTTCTGCAATTACAATGTAAAACAGAGAATAAACATGAATTATTTTTATCCAAATTATTACTGAAAACACTAAATTCATTAGGGGTATAAACAGACTGAGTAGTCTGAGTTGGCCCAAAATTGTACATGGATTCATTTTCATTAATCTCAGGTGACAGATACTCAGAAATAGTTGGTAAAGCAATGGATTTTAAAGATGGCAGTGTGTACAGCCACACGCGTGTGTCTTTACCTTACGGCCACACACGTGGTTGTATCCACAGCATCGATATGAGGATACAGCCACGCGCCACACTTGTCTAAATTCCCACTTGTTCAGTCTGTGCCGCGACAGCTATCGCTAGTGTGCACTGCACTGCACAAGCGATGTGTATTCATGCGATGGTATGTATTGCGACTTGCAAAACTTGGATCTTCACGAAGGTTTTATCTCTCGATTTCACTTATTATACAAACAATATTTTCACTTCATTCTCACCTAGGCCCTATACAGTAATACAGTAATTAGGCCTATGCCTACTTAGGATATGTAGAGCACATGGAAGAGTGAGTTAGTGGGGCGATGGTGGTTGATTGCAAAAACTTACATGTACAAGTTCTACCCAGTTGCCTCACTTATATGATTGCTATTGAAACTAAGAAAAATTGAAACTGAGAAAAATTGGCACACTCCCAAATAAGCGATTGGGACTGAAGTGAACATTGCTGGAAAACATTTCAAGATAGACCCATGAAGTTAACTTGAATGTGCCAAAAATTCATAGAAGAAAAGTCTAATAGCAATGTAAGCAATCATGAATACCTGCTCGCTCCTCTGATATCTTCTGGTCGACCCATATTTGGCAATTTTTCTTTCAATTCAAAGTTTCAATAACAACAATTCACCAATTGGGATGCGAGACAACTCGCCCAGTACTGATTTCCGAATTTGCTCAGCTAGCTAGATACTCGATCGACACGACGCACAGCTGGCTGGACTGGGGAGGGAGTTAAAAATTACACTCTAAAAAAAAAAATAAATAAATAAAAAAATAAAAATACAAAGGATTGGTCAGAATGACCAAAATATGGGACCATTCCAACCAAAGCTATTGGTGAATATATGACCGACCGACATATTGGGTAGAATATCCAACCCAAGATGGGTTGTCTTTTAAACCAATTATTAGTCATAATTCTAACCATCTCCAAGTGGTAATTCCAACCAAATGGTTGTGTTCATTTCATGAGTAATTTCATGAGTATAGGGACTTAGTTAATTTTTCTTTATTATTAGGTAAGGACCAGTAGGCATAATATATAGAGTTTTTTATTTTATAGGAATTGGAGGAAAAGATTTTATCGGTATATAGACCAGAAGAATCTCTGTAGCGCCTGGTGCACACTAGGACACAAGATTGTCGACGCACCAACAAATACCACAACAACAACTTAACCAATTTTTCTAGGTCAGTATGATTCATAACCATTCATTATTTTTGGTCATGAATTGGTTTAGCTCCAACTACGTAACCAAAATGTAAATGTATTGGTTATCATGATAGCATGATTTACAGTTTAAAAATAGAAGGGGGGGGGGGAAGATATCACATAGGAATTTTCCTATCAATCGCATCACGGCCCACACAGCAACAACCTAACCTAACCTATCCTAATCCTACACTAACTCCTATAATCCTACATCCTATACCTAAACTACTGGATCGTTGCTGTTGTTGTTGAATTGGGTTTACAGACGCGACAGGGATTCGAACCCGGACCTTGTGGTTCAAAGTCCGGAGACTTATCCACTTGGCCACCTATCCTGATATCTACTTCATTATATAGGGAATGTGTTGCAATACTTGATAAAAAACGGTTAGATTCCAATTTTCTAATTTAGATTTTAAAATGCCTCCTCATAAATACATGTTCAAATTATATAGAACATTATTAATGCAAATACATTTTGCTTTGCAGTTTAAAATGTTGTACTGTTGCATAACTGCAAATTTTTTGCAAATTTTGGTTGTTTATGTTCGATCATGAATATTCATGATGGTTGCATATGAATATTAATTGGTTTGCGTGACCAATACATTGGTTGTTATTACCAATATTTCTTGACTATTTCAAATGGTTAATGGTTAACCAATGAAATTGGTACAGCTTGACCAAAACATTTGTAGAAAATAACCAATACGGTGTTGACCAACTGGATCGGTAGTTTTTTTTTTTTTTTTTTTTTACCAATCCTTCTTTAGACTGTAGGGTAGATAGGGTTCGTGTTTGATGGTTGGTTGGTTGGTTTTTTAGTTTAGAGGCGCTTATCACTTCTAAATTAGAATATTTGCGCAAATATTGATAAACGGGTGACTCTATTTAACTGGGTAATATTTTATGATGAGAACGGTGACAAAACAAAATTTCAAAAACTTTTTTCAAATTCTGAAAACAAAACAATACTTTGGGGTTTTTTTGTTTTTAACTGGAAGTATTTTTGATGATGTGACACTGTTAAAACTATATTAGGAAAATGAATTACGTTCTATTTATGTTCATTAATCAAAAAGATTTTTAAAAGAAAACTGTCCAAGATTGTATTTTCAATGTTATGGAAATGTTATGATTTTATCTAATGCATGAAAAAGAATTGAAGTCGTTGAGAATAAAAATCAGTGAATACAAAAAGCTAGCCGGATATTAAAGTCACCTGCAAGACCGGGCGTAGGCGCTTCAAATCCTCACATTCTAATATTTTCCTACAGTCCTCACAATGGAAACGTTTCTTCGATTTTGAGCACTAGCTGGGAGGGGGTAGGTGCTTCCGTCTGCAAACGAGGGGGCAGAGTCGTGTGTTTTTTCTGATCCTCCTCATAAAACAGAAAAAACCTGATATCAATCATTTTCAACAAGAAAACTTTTTAAAGCTTTATAGTTTCAACAATGCATAACAGAGGCGGCGCCAGGATATTTTAAGGGGGGGGGGGGGGGGGAGGCAAGATGACCCATAGATGAATTTGTTCACATTTCAAATGAAAAAAAAAATAGGGGGAATATGTAGTTACATGACCCGATCCTCTCTTTTCATATACTCTTCTTTATTGTTTCTCCTCTTTTCCTTCTTTTTCTCTTTTTTTTCCCTTGCGTCACTTGAACAATCATGGGGGTTGGGGTGGTCGCCCCTGCCCCCTAGTAGCACCGCCCTGATGAATAACATAAGTTCTCTCATTCGTTCGCTACGAACCTTGGTATTTCAATAATATAATGTAAATTGGCATGGGCCTTCCTGCGTAAAGGGATATAGGGTCATACTCGTTTTGTCCCCTCACCCGCAAGACCACTGCAGAGGAGCCCGAATATCATTTTGGCAGTGAGATGCGAACGAGGTGCCTGAATATGTCTATATTTTCAACTTTGATTTTTAATTTCAGACCAAAATTATATTTAAAAGTAAAAATAAAAATGCGCGCTCGCTACGATAGCGTGCACAAAATTTTGAAAACTTCAGAGTTGATTATTTGGGCAAACGTAAGCCCCCTCGTATTTGGATACCCCATTCATAACCCTCCTATCACACCACTATTGGAAGCTTCTAATGTCACCCTACTAAACAAATAATCCTGTTTCACTGCCCCCGAGGGATGATTGAATACAACTGATGATAACCATGCTTCAGGTTTGTTGGTTTTATTATTATTTTTAAAAGATGATATTATTAAATCCTCTAATACTGAGATCTTTTTTTTAAAAAAATGTATGAAAAGGGACAGAAATGTGCTTTTTCGGTGTGTGGGATGATGGTAGTGGTGGTTGGGGGGAGGGGGGGGGGGAACTGTTCAGTGCTTGTAAGAATATCTCGATCCCCCGGCCCCCCGCCCCGAAAGCTGGAACCCTTCCTAATCGCCTTTGTATATAGATGCAATAGGTGCAATGTGGTCTAACCAGAACAAGGGCTTCGAAGCCCATGCCGCAACACTTATTTCATTGCAGTTGAAAGATGCTAATTTACATTTGCCAAGCTCTTCCCAAGTGAAAGTGGGTCACCGGGCGCTGATGCTGCAGTACTAGAGGCGGGCTGAGGGCGGCCTCTGGCTGGGAGAAGAGTTCGTACTGATTATTGTATGTAATATAGGCATGCAGAAAAACAAGGGGAAAGGCCTGCATGGGGAAAGAAAGTTAAATGAAAATATGCTGTAGTAGAAATAAACCGAAAAGAGGAACAGAAAAAAAAGAGATGGGAAGAGAACTGAAGAAAATAAAAGAAAAGAAAAGAAAAGAAAGGAAAACAAAAGAAAAGAAAAAAAAAGAAAAGAAAAGAAAAGAAAAGAAAAGAAAAGAAAAGAAAAGAAAAGAAAAGAAAAGAAAAGAAAAGAAAAGAAAAGAAAAGAAAAGAAAAGAAAAGAAAAGAAAAGAAACAAGAAAGAAAAGGAAAGGAAAGAAAGAAATGCAAAAGGAGCCAATTGAATATTTGTCTTTCCTATTCAATCATGGCGTGATCGGTCCCCATGAAAGTTTATTTAGGCCAACATTTAAAAATGATTTTTTTTTTAAAAGAATGATGATGGTGGTGGTAATGACGATGATGATAATGACGAATACGGCGATGATGAAGATTAGGCCTATTAGCCTAAATTGATATGATTATCATTTATTTATTTTTCTTTCGTCGCGTCAATCTAACGAAAGAAAAAAAAAAGGTTCAGTTGGAAGAACAAATCCTTTTTTTCAAAAGAAATTTCAATCCATTTAAGAATGAAGAAGAGAAGAGGTGGGGGAGGGGCATTTATAGGTGAGGTACGTTCCGCATAAAAATATCGCCCCCGCCTCCGTTTTTGCGTGCACATTTCAATGTTGTGACACGTGACTGTAGATGGCCACGTGCCAACTCGATAGTACACAAGTATGTACGTGTATATGCATCAGCTATACAATGCAATGCAATGCATCAATAGCCTAGCTTATCACAGTCGTGAGTATGACATTCGTGCCTACGCAAAGCCAAAGTTAGTCTGTGGTGTTTTTATTCAAATATGCGGATGGCGGTATGGAGTGGTGGAGGCAAGCATTTTACATGATTTTTCTTTATGGTATTGCCATATACGCTACTTTTCGTCAGTTATTGAGGGGTCACAAAAAGCCTGAAGGTATGAACGCTTCTCCATTTCTAGTATCACACAGTATCACTCCCTTCCTACGTGCCTGTACAGCCGCAGCCTCCGGCTCCGGCACAGTGTGTTTCACCCGCCTGAGCTGAGGGAGCGCAAGCCATAATGACCGGCATGCCGGTCGCGACGCCAAATCATGTGCTTGCATTACCACAACTATTCTTATTAATTTAAACTAATTTAAATGTATCCTTCTAAAACTTATAACTCTATAGGAATATCCATCAAGATATTCTCCTTTTTTTGATAAGTATAGTCTGAGAGAAAGAAGAAGCATAGTCTAGGCCTACCAATAATCGAATGAATAATTGAGTGCATGCCATTATGATACAGGCATAAGCAGCAAGTGCAAGTGAATATTACATGATGAATTATACATGTTATACCTCTCTCAAGAATCTTTGAATATACTAGGACTAGTACTATAGGGGAGCAAGACCCAACCTATATGCTTGATTCATTGATTACAAGTTTGAAAATTAATTGATGTATTAACATTTATGTTTTGCCCAGTATATGTCAGTGATCAATATCATCATCATCATCATCATCATCATCATCATCATCATCAAACAGCACCATCAATATCATCATAATCATTTAATCGTTATTATTATGATTGTGGTGATGATGATGATGATGATGATTATTAATATCAGCATTAGCATTATTATTGTTTTCATTCCTATTAATATTATTTGTATTATTAACATTTGTCAAATCAACCCATAAAGTACAATATATGTGATGGAAGTAGAGAAGGTGAAAGTCGTACTTTGTGTATTGGTTTGTGTTAAGTTGACAAATAAAAAGTCTTGTTTTAAAGATTTGGTAGATGTTCTTGTCTTGCCAGGTCACAGGCTAAAAAGAAATCTCTTAGTAGCCATATGTTACCCTTTTTTTTCTCAAGACATTTCAAGACACGATGGAAAAGTTGCCATAGTTACTGGTGGAGCTGTAGGCATTGGATTAGAAATAACAAAGACACTATGCAAGAAAGGAATACAAGTATTCATTGGTAAGTATGTCTCCATTTGAACCTGGCTTTTGAAGAAGAAATAAATAATTACACAGACATTCTAGGTGACTACTGGGACTGTCTGCTTGCAGACGGGGGGAGAGGGGAGGTCTCATTTAGGCCTGTACATCATCCACGTAAATCACTTTCTGAAAAGCACCTTAAATGAGGAATGCATCATCACCTCTGAAGTTTTCTAGATTTTAGCTGTTTTAGATACCCCTTTTCTTGAATATGCTGCTTTAAAACCCTTAAATATGTGCGTGATACTGAAAAAGTACCCTTTTTACATGTTTTCGTGTAGGCAGTTGATGTACAGGCCTGGATGATACATAATCCCCCAGGCTGTCTGCATGTGCTTGTATAAATGTATGAAGACTGTTTAAGTTAACAATGTAAACTCTTCATTATCTTCTTTTGAAGAACAGTTGGCCTGTAGATTTATCTTTTTTTGTTTTTCTTGTAATTATCTTATTAAATACATGTACATGTACAACTACAGTGTTTTGAATATTGGTGCAGATTTTACAGTGTATAAAGTAAATGCCAGTATTGTGAATATTGTGAAACCTTATATTATTAATGTATTATTGTTATTATTGGTTGTCACTTGAAGGTACTCCCCATGCAGAGGAAGCAAAAAGAGCATTTGATGTCATAAAAAAGGACAATGCCTTAGCTCGTGTTGAATGGATTCCACTAGATCTGTCTTCCCTTCAGTCAGTGCGTGACTTTGCTGAAACTTTTCTGGATAAGAAACTACCTCTTCATATTCTTGTCAATAATGGTAAGTTGAATGAACAGATTTATTATTATTATTTTTTTTTTGGTAGTAAAGGGAAGGGCTCTCTGTGTTGTGCCCCCTTCTGTTGATACACTGTACATGGCTGGCTGCATATGCAATTCACTAATGATATGCTTCAGATATTAATGCACACTATTGATTTCAGTTTGTGTTCAGTTTCATAAAATAAGAAAAACTAAAGATCTTAAAATGCTGAGTAGTTTTCAGTTTGGTGAAATTTTTTTATGAGATTCACTACAATGATCTACTTCATAGTGGAGTACCATACAGATGTGGATATACAAAAATGAACTGAAATCTGAACAATTGTCTAAACTCCCAAGTTTTTATCTCAGGGCAGACAAAAGAATATAAACAGACAAATAAACTACCAAGAAAGGAGAATATCATTAATTTATGAACATAGTAATGATATTTCTTATTTCAGGGCAAAAAATGTTAATAATTTGTCTCATTTTAGGCGGTCAGATTTGGAATGAATTAATTCAGGTGCTGATCACATTCCCATGTCTCTGTTTCACATTTTCACTCGTATCCTTCAAAGCTGGCGTGATGATCACTCCGTACCACAAGACGACAGATGACTTTGAACTGCAGTTTCAGGTCAATTACCTTGGACACTACCTCCTGATGAGACTCCTTTTGGATAAACTGCATACCTCAGCTCACTCCAGGAGCTATGGAAGAGTTGTCAATGTATCATCCATTGCCCACTTTGGAGGCTGGATGGATGCTTCACATTTACCCAAAATGTAAGTCTGTATGCCCAGGGCTCCAAACTAACTTTTTTTTTTTTTTTTTTTTGGTAAGGGGTCCGGATTAAAATTCAGGACCCTGGATTTATTTAGCCCTGTGTTAAAAGTGTTTAAGTTTAGGGGACCGGATCTTAATTTTCGGATTCTATCTTGGGTGGATCAAGCGCTGTAAAGGCCTGAAATGTCCTGGCACCAACTACTGACACTTATATTCTTATATTACTCTTTATTTATACAAGGTTACTCTGTATGTCTGTGATGACCATTTTCCTATGAATAGGAAGTAAAAATGTATTTTGTGTTCGTGGAAACCCATTGAATTTTCTAGTTCACATTATTCAGATCAGATAAATGTAAACTCCATCACAAAACAACCAATAAGTTCAAAATTTTGCATGTTTACATTTTGAGTAATGGAAACTTGGACCCTAGGCATTTGAATGACATGTAGCCTGCCTTGTCAAGACCATACAAACCGTTTAAAATTACAATGAGAATGAGAGCTTTGTCAGAGAAGATAATTGCAAGATGGAGAAAGCAGAATGTACAGTGGAGTGACCATTCAGGAGTGTCCTGTCGTTGTCCTACTGTCTGTCTTATTAAAAGATTGAATGAAAACTCCCTAGTATCAACTATGAAGGGATTGTCAGATTACCTACATGTACATGTAGGTTCAAGCTTCAACTAGTTTCAGTGGAGACACACTTCTCTCCTTTGGATTTTAAAAGCGTGAATATCTTCCGAGTTAAGCATAAATTTTAACATGAAGATTTTTTAATTCCAAGTTTTCTATTCATGCTGTTCTGTAAAAATCACACTGTGACGTATGGGTCGTTTTGTGGTGGAGGGTCTCAAATGAAGATAGATTCTGATTTCAGTAAATAAAAATTGAATTAAGTTTAAGAAAATCAAGAAATTTAATTAATTTCTTTATCGATATTTGACATACCTGCAGAATTGCTCATTTTGGATCATGTCCATGTTAGGTTATAACAGTAATAAAGTTTTTATGCCTCCGCCCACCGTAGGTGGTTGCCGGAGGCATTATGTTTTCGGGTCGTCCGTCCGTCCGTCCGTCCCGTTTTCGTTCTCGCGATAACTTAAGAACCGTTTGACGGATCAACTTCAAACTTGGCTCGTGCATGCATATGGGAGGGACAATGATCTGATTAGATATTGGAGTGTCAAAGTCCAAGGTCAAGGTCATAGAGGTAATAATACACATAAAAATGGCTCGTTCTCGCGATAACTAAAGAACCATTTGACAGATTGGATTCAAACTTGGCTCATGTATGCACATGGAAGGGACAATGATCTGATTAAATTTTGGGGTCACAAGGTCAAAGGTCAAAGGTCATAGAGGTCATTATGTACATAGAAATGGTTCGTTTTCACCATAACTCAACAACCATTTGACCGATCAACCTCAAACTTAGCACTTGTATGCATATGGGAGAGACAATGATCTGATTAGATTTTGGGGTCTCAAGGTCAAAGGTCAAACTTAGCACTTGTATGCATATGGGAGAGACAATGATCTGATTAGATTTTGGGGTCTCAAGGTCAAAGGTCAAGGTCATAGAGGTAATAATACACATAAAAATGGTTCGTTCTCGCGATAACTTAAGAACCATTTGACAGATTGGCTTCAGACTTGGCTCATGTATGCACATGGAAGGGACAATGATCTGATTAGATTTTGGGGTCACAAGGTCAAAGGTCAAAGCTCTTAGAGGTCATTATGTACATAGAAATGGTTCGTTTTCACAATAACTCAACAACCATTTGACCGATCAACCTCAAACTTAGCACATGTATGCATATGGGAGAGACAGTGATCTGATTAGATTTGAGGGTCACAAGGTCAAAGGTCAAGGTCAAAGATGTCATTGTATAAATGAAAATAAATCAACATGAAGTGCCATTTATTTCTGATTTGGTAATGGCGGAGGCATAAAGTTCGACCACGCGTGGTCGAAGATTCATCTAGTTTTTAAAAGTGCTTTCTTTTAATACTTTTTGCAGTATGCCAAAGAAAGACTATTCTCCTTACAAGGCTTATGCTGACAGCAAACTTGCTGTAGTCTTAGGCACCCAGGAGCTCCAGCGTCGTATCTATCATGCCAGTCGCCGTGTAACGGTCAATAGCGTCCATCCAGGAATGGTCAGTACACAACTCTACCAGAATCTTCATCCAGTCATTCAGATGGTCAAGATTATTATCACTCAATTTGGTCTAATGTGGGTAAGTTGACTGGTTTATTTCAGGTTTTATATTTATGAATGCATTGATACATAGATAAAATATTATATCATGCACGATTGTACTTTCCATTTCATCTTTGTATGGGTTAGGACTCTGAATCAGTTGACATGAACAAGATAAATGTAGGATGAATTCCTGTGTAAATATTTTAGTGAAAAGTGTAGATATCCAGTTATTTTCAAGCATAACATTTACATCATTATCTACCCGAGTAAGTCATACTCTTTAAAGGATTTTATCCACATATTTTGCTTGTGGGGGAGGGGGGGGGGGGGGCTTTGCTCATCTCATGTTGAAATTCCATTTGTTACATACATAGATGTGACAGGTAAACCCATTTTCACATCCTGTTACTAATTACAAAACTGGAGTGGCAAGAGCTTCCTGTTTAGAATGGGATTGCATTGTGTAATTTAGAATTTGTCTTTGTCAGAGATCATTACCTGTTTAGGTCAGCTATTTTTATTTGAATAGTTCAAAACTGCTATATTTCATTGTTCATATACATGACTGCATTTTAGGAAGATTTCAGAAAGTGTATTAGATCAAGATGCGTTTGAAATTTTCTTAGATTAACTTAGCTTTTGTATTGCAAGTTGCTCTGATTCAGATATTTTCTGTTTCTTTGAAAATCACCCTATGTTTAATTCTGCATTGCGGATATGTATTTATTATGGGAGGTGCATATATATAGGAGATTTGACTTTGTTATTGAAAAGATTGTCTTCATTTTCTTTCAAGCGGTTGTGTTACCGTAGTTGAAAGTGACATTGTGCATAGTACCATATAAGTCATCAATATCACTTTAGATATAATATTTTGTTTTGATAACATAATTTCTAAACCATCAGATTGAATATTGGAACATGTATGAATTATGTTCAAATAGCCTTGTATTTGTTTTGTTGTTTTGTTGGACAAATGCCCAATGACTATGGATAAGTTTAAACAATGAGTTAGACTTTGTACTTTGACAAGTAATGCCATTGTATTAAGGAGATCAAGGTTCAGTATGTTATTCAAGCCATAAGAGTACTGTTATCTCGGTCTTTTTTTGGTCTTTGTATGTGTAGTTATCGCACCAGATAGTCATCTGCCAACTGTCATTCATAATATTGATTTAATTGAGATTGAAGTTGAGATTGCAGTTCATTTACTGTGGTTTCCTTACCCACAAATGTATTTTTTTTTTGCTTGAACAGTTACTTGAACTTTGTATATTAGTAAGATGTAGCCTAGGTCAGCACATGTTTACTAGATGACATGTGAAATGCAAATACATAAAAGGAGATTTAAATTCAAGGTATGAGATTGAAAGAATGGGGTGAGATCAAGCTAAAGTGAATGACTGAGCAAAATACAATTCTTGCCAATGAATACTAGATATTACTTGTACTATACACTGTAGATATACAGCTTTTGTACCCTTACTTAATGCAGACTTCTTGGCCGGAATTCAGGAAAGAAGATGAAACCATGGCCATGGGGCAGTTTGTAAAATTCCCTCATGGTTTTTTTTTAAGCATACATGCACAAAAAACCAGTCCAATTGTCTGTTTTCTTTAATTGTGCGCATGGCCAATATGCGCCTCTTTACTCCTATTTGAGTACGCTTCTGGAGGTTAAACCATGGCTTAAAACTCTGTGAATTACAGCTCTTAGGTGTCTTCTATCTTTTATCAACAACCAATTCCCTAGACATAAAAAATAATGGTGTACAGAACAGGCACTGTACTTGTACATGAATATGTGATCGAAGTAGATTTGAGCCTTTTGTTGTATTGTAAAAGCCAACCAAAGCAGGAATGTAGTAGTTGGGAAAGAAATAGACATGTAGAGTGTATGGCTATTACACCAAACTTTTAAACCAATCCTCCCTTTTCCTCTTCTTCATCTATAGACAAAACGGAAAGGTAGTGCTACATCCATATACGCTGCCCTGTCGGATGAGATGGAAGGCGTTGGAGGTTGTTACCTTGACAACTGCGGTTCTGTTGCGTCCAGCAGCCTCTCCTACGACCGGAAGCTTCAGGTTTCCCTGTGGAAGGAGTCCTGTGAGTGGTGCAGCCTCCCTGTGGATATTGCTAGTCACAGAACCTTGAAAGAAATGAACAACCATCAACAGAATGGTAGATCAAGAGTGGGGTCCCAGTGACTTGGCTGCTTCATCAAGTACTCATTTGAAGATGATTCTAATGAAAGTGATATGCATAGCACATCACCTTCTGAACAACATGTTAGTAGCAGGTTTGTAATCATAAAATGGAGCAAATCTGGGGATTTCAGTGATGTCAATAATAATTAGACAATTTTGTATAGTGTATAATACATTGGCATCATGACACTTCTCTATGCACTTTCAATAGATGTCTTTACAATGAAGATGTTGATGATCAAACCAATGACAGACCAATTGGGGGGGGGGGGGGGGAGGGAGGATGAGGATGATGGGGTGACAGAATGAATTTGTCAAATTCGCGGACAAGGCAGCAACATAATGATTCCATATGATATAACGAGTTAATTTTCATCGTCTCAATATCCTTGTAACGAGATTCCTCTGTATTCCCCAAATTAAAGACTGTTTTGTATATTATTTGTACCCTCATTGTAAATATGAAAAATTGAAAGTGGAAAAATAAATAAATTCAATTTAATTGATAATTGAATATGAAATTTTTATCTGTGAAATACGTACGATATACTTGCAAACATCAATGCATACTGTAACCATTCATTAAAAAAAAAAAATTAAGTATTTTGACAACTTTCGTGTACATTCCAGTTAATACTATATGTACATGTATTTTTGAATAATTTGAAAGAAAAATGGAAAAATGGAAAAGTGGAAAAATAATTAAATTGAATTGAATTTAATTGATAATTGAATATGAAATTTTGATCTGTGAAATACGTATGATATACTTGCAAACATCAATGCATACTGTAACCATCCATTAAAAAAAGCAACATATTAGTATTTTGCCAACTTACATTCCGATTTATACTATCTGTATGTGTATTTCTTGAATAATTTGAAAGATGTGTTTGCAGCTTATTTTGATGTGATAATGATTTGAAAGATGTACATGTAGATGAATAACATGGGCTATATTAGATCAAGAAAAATGTCGGAAAGTTGTGACAAATACAGAGCTAAACACCCATTCACAAGAATCCCAGATTTACTTTACAAGATTAGTTGTGTGTACATACAATATTTTAAAGGCATTTTTTCTGCATTGCATGAATAGCAAAAATAATATTCCTATCAAAGGCCTGGGGCCCGTTGCATAAAACTTACTATAATAGTAACTTTGCTATTATAGTAACTCTTCATGGAATACTGGATTTTGATTGGTTGTTGAGCATGGCATGTTGCTCAACAGCCAATCAAAATCCAATATTCCATGAAGAGTTACTATAGTAGCAAAGTTACTATTATGGTATTATGCAACAGGCCCCTGGAGTATTTTAACTGTAAGCAAGCTCTCATTAATCCCAATAAGGCCACTATATAATTAAGTTACAACATGTACTTATGATGCAAGCATAGAATGCTATACATGCAATTGACCTCACTGTGTACCCACTTGACCGATAGTCATACATGTACATGTACATGTACGTGTAGATACTCGTGATAACTTGTGATAACTTTCTATATTGGCAAAAGCTTTTATATTGTAAATAAAAAAAGATGCTGCAAAATAATTCTCAGGTAAATGTTTATGATATTGAGTCACTTAAAAATGCATTTCCAGAATCAGGTACTTTTGTAAATATTTTGGAATACATGTACAACTACCTTCCAAAAATGGAAATGCAGGTTTTCATGAACTACATGTACATGTATTTGATTTGATACAGTCTTTGGTCAACTGATGAAAAAAATATACTCCGAACAATGTGGCAGTGCAGGGTGTTGCTCCATATTGAGTTGAGAGTAAATGTGTTTCAAAATCATGAAAATTTGGGGTATTTTTCTGCTTCTGTCAGAACTTTGAGCCATTTTGTCAATGTTTTATTGTTTTGTCATTTGCAGGGGGCCACAACAGCTTCAGCTGTCTTTTGCGTACATGTTCTGTCAGTTAACATCTTAAATAAATGTATCATGTCAGTGGAAAAAAAAAAGATTATTTTGATAGCAGTTATGGGTGGATAATGTCTTTCTTCCATTTTTAATAAATTTCCTTTATATTTTTAAATTCATTGTTAGCTGATTTAGAATACACTGTATCATATGAAAAATGAAACTCAATCATTTTGTACTAGTAAATGTAATCATATGTATAGTAGTGCTTGAATGCAGAAAATTTCATTTTATTCAGAATTTTAAAAAGAAAGCAACCAAATACATGTAATGGATTTCAAAGTGATTTCTGTGCAATGAAATTTCATGATCAATGACGTGCAATTGTTCTTGTAAACCCACCAATCTCTAATGAACCAGGTGAAATTTTGAATTCTTGATTAAACTTCAGTTTGTAATTATGTGTTGTCTTCAGTGTTCATATTTTTTTTTAACAGGGTTACTCCTTACACTAGCCATGGAATTAGTTTTAACGCATTGAATACTGTGCCTGAGATAACTCGGCTAAGGTCTAGGGAAAATGTGTGTTGTACCTAAATCAAATTGTGCTCAGCGGGTTAAAAATGTCATGTTGGATGTTTTGTAAGTTTTGTCTGTACTATTTTTAACAGTGTTGGTTGTACTGTTAATGGAATTAATTCTTGAATAGTCTTCATGTCATATCTGATTTTTTTTTGTCATCCACCACAATGTTCTTTGAAGAATATAGAAATGTGTAATACTCTTTAAAATTACTTAAGATCATGTAGAGTTCCTTTATTGTGAAAGTACAATGTACTTTATGAAAATTATGGCTGCGGAAATTTTGTCCATGTTATAGCATTTTTAGTCAGTTTGAATCAAATTGAATCAAATCGTTTGTTTATTTGTATTTTGTTTCATCATTGTAGTATATCTTTTTAAATGCTCTGATGCCAAATCAATACAGATATATGAATAAAGTTATATCATATTATTCAATATAATGTAGCCAAACGTGGCATTAATGTCTGATTCCTCCACTTTTTTTTCTTTGCCCATGTCCAATGAAGATTCAGTTTTTGCATTGTTGTAGGGAACTTTTATGGAAAAAATGTTGCAGAAAGGATGTTATCCCTCAGTTTTATGATGTACATATTTAAACTCAAATGAGCTTATTCTCTTTCTGTTCTTTCACACTTTTTATGCTCATGTCCATTTTATCTGTGATTCATTTCCATTATTGCTTTAGAAGTCTGTTTCCCTCACTTTCCCTTTACTCGATGTCACTTATCATCCCCATTGTATGTACATGTATGATATCCCCTTTTCTCAAATCTCTTCTATTTTTACCCCCTCTCTTTTCAGGTCTTTTCTCTTTTCAAATCTCTCTCTCTCTCTTTCTCCTAATTTCTCTTTTTTTCTGCCCTTCAATCTTCCTTCCCACTTCTTCATTTCATCCCTTTGGAATGTCTCCCTTATCTGAACATATGCTTTGTACTCGCTCTCTCTCTCTCTCTCTCTCTCTCTCTCTCTCTCTCTATCGCTCTCTCTCTCTCTCTCTCTCTCTCTATTGCTCTCTCTCTTGATTCTGTAATTTTACATTTCAATTGACAAGATAGCAAAATAAATATCAAATCAAAACCATGACAGAACAAGAAAAGAAGAAACAATTACAAAATATCTGAAAGAAATAATGTATACAAATATGATGTAACATGATGGCTTTATTTAAATACTAGCTTTGATAAATAAAATAAGAAAATTTCCAATAACATAAATCATGCAACAGGCCTCTATATTATACCACATTCAAGCCAGTATTTTGGACACAAATATTTTGCAGTTGACAGAGATACAGACACTTGCAAGAGCTGTAGTTTTCAAGATAAAGGCTACTTCCAGTACATGTACAACAATGTGCATTGCTAGCTTATTTTCATGTGTTATTGAATTCTTCGCTCCCTACAACAATGTGCTATACTGGCAAAAATATCTGTATTTGATTCATTAAACAAAGAGAGCACCTACATGTATGTTAATGAATAGCAAAAAGAGTGGCACTTTAAAAAGTTCTCATTTTCATACCTGTCGGCATCATTCTTTGTTTTATTTTTATCAGTGCTTGCCCTGTCACACCGAATTTTGCACTCTAAAGAAATATTATCTTTGACTCTGTTGAATTTGTGCCAATCTCTGTTCTGCCTGTGCAATGGCTTTACTATCTGGGTCATGCTGCACGACAACTACTTCCTCCCTTAGTAGACCATTGCAATCTTCTGTCCAACAGCTCTGTGAACATGTGTATACCACAACCACACCAAAGTCAATATGCAGTGCTATAAAACAGGAAGGGTAAAACGAGACCAAAGAAACTTGTCATTATACCACATAGTACTTATGCCTATAAGAAATGACTTCCATGTAATAATAATAATAATAATAATAATAATAATAATAATAATAATAATAATAATAATAATAATAATAATAATGATAATAATAATAATAATAATAATAATGGTAATAATAATAATAATAATAATAATAATAATAATAATGATAATAATAATAATAATAATAATAATAATGATAATAATGATAATAATAATAATAATGATAATAATAATGATAATAATAATAATAATAATAATAATGATAATAATAATAATAATGATAATAATAATGATAATAATGATAATAATAATAATAATGATAATAATAATGATAATAATAATAATGATAATAATTAATAATAATGATAATAATAATAATAATAATGATAATAATAATAATAATATAGCGCATTACGTGAATACTTTGCTTTACAATGTAACTATTATTACCCCTGATCACTGGATTTGTAGCCCACAGACAAGTGTGCACCATCTCCACTCTTTAGGGAGCATTCCTACCATTTTGCAAAGGCAGTCACATTGACTTTCAGCAATCCTCACAGGTACCCATTTCCCATTTGCTCCTGGGTGGAGAGTGGCAAATGTAGATTCATATAATTACTAGTAAGATTACGCCCCCCCCCCCCCCCCCCCACTGCATAGCATATCTTTTTTTTTTTTTTTTCTTAAACAACACATGCACACGTAGCGGTTGGTATCAATATGCATAAAGCACATCACTTTTATCTGAAATAAAATAAAAACCTGGACCTTCGCATCTCCAGTAAAAAAAAACACTCGACTACGGCACCTCTACGCATATCGATTGCGAGTACAGAACGATATTTACGCAATGGCTATTGGATTAAAAAAAATAACAAATTAAAGGTTTGGCGATATTTTTAGGGTAGGGCAGGTTACGCCAATACAATTTTTTTTTTTTTGCCTTATAGCCATTAAAATGCTCAGCTTATAACAGTACTGCCAGTCACAAAACTATTTTGTTTTAACCAAGTGGCAACTAAGGTCTGAAATTACCAAAAATTACCAAATTAACACAGGGACCATCCTATTCCTGTAAAAGTAATGGTTAAATGAAGGAATAAACACTTAGGTGGAGAAAGATAAATTGATAAAAAATTACTGCACAAAATACCTGACTGATCTGGTACATGTAACTGCAAAGATGGTAATAAAGCAGGCATGAGCTGGAATTCAAAGTGTCTCTGACTACCACAGTAGGTACAGGCTGGGATATTGGTGGATTGCTGAGTAGAATCGGTCATCCACAAAGGCTTCCCACTGAAACAGTATCTGAGAATATGCAATAAAAATGAAAAATGCCAGATGATAAGGATGTAAAAACTTTTGGTGGAACATATAAATCTACACGCACATGTACACAGAAGCCTACAACGAGTACTAATGGTTAGGTCATCATTTTATATCATCATGACGATAACAGGATATTTCACAATATACTGTTCTGTCTTTCTTCCTCATCATTTCAATATCAGTCCAATGGTAAATGGGGGTCTTATTCCTTGAATTTACCTTGAATTTACCTTGATGGCCACATCTCATAGTCTTCATGACGAAGGGAGGACTGATGAGTGTGGCAAGGTTAAGGGGGCCCTTTGGGGCCCTATTTAAAAACCCAATTTTGATAAGCATGATCTTGAAGCTTTATAGAATACTCTGTTGGAATAGTTTGACCAACAGGCAAGAGTACATGTACTTTATCTTTGCTTGCTAGTCTATCAGCTGCATTCATGTCAAGGTTATTACCTAATACACTGCTGAGGGCATGACTGAATCTTTTTCATAAACTTCTGGAAGGTTCTGTCTCCATGCTTGGCTGTGACCTTCTCGTACCCTTCTCCTCCAGCGCCCTCTCCTCCACTACCACTGTAAACAGAAGAATGAATACTGTAAAGGGATAGTTCATATCATGAGGTAATGAATATTATATTCATTTTGGTTACTTAAATGGCATTGGCAAAAGGACTAATAAGTCTGAGATTTTGCATTTTTACCCCGGGGGGGGGGGGGGGGGGGCGCACTGCCATTACAAGGTGGACACCATGCTTGTACACAATCAAAATTGAAAAAATCAGGAAAAAAGGGTATACTTTTACAACAGTTTGGGTGCGTGTAAAGGGTAAATACTTGTTTAGGGTGTGGAAAACATGACAAAATACTTTGTCAATATTCTAAGATGGAAGAATAATTACTTGTTGAGGGTCCATTTTGAAAGTCCATGTACGAGCACGGTGTCCATCTTGTAATGACAGTGGCCTCCAGGATTTTTACATTTCAAACAGTTTGAAAGCTACAGATTCTAAGTTATTAAAGCTTGCTGGTCAAGACCATGCAAACCCTTTGAAACTACAAAGAGCGTGAGAACTTGGCGGACAGGCTGAATAATAGAAGAAATAACAGGATGTAAAGAGAAGTGACCAGAGGTGCCCTAGGTGTCCTATTGTCTTTCTCTCTAAAAGGTTGAATGAAAACTCTCTATTATTGACTAAGAAGGGATTATCGGATTAGGCTCAAACTAGGACTAGTTTCAAAGGAGATACTCCTCTCCTTTGTTTTAGATTTTGAAAGCCACAGAGTGAATAGCTTCTGAATTATGCACATATCCTAATGCAAATGTTTTACCGAGTATTTTGATGCGAATGTTTTACCCAGTATGCTGGCATACTTAAAATTTGAAAATCTTACCGAAATGGTAATTTTAATTCATAGAAAAAACACATAAATTGCAGATGGCCCCCAAATCTGGTCACATGGCAGATCAATTGAACTTACAGAAAATATAGAAAAAACCCAAATCAACTTTTTGACTCCAAGCTCTCTATTTAAGCTGTTTACTCTAAAACTCCCATTGCGACTTATTGGTTGTTTTGTGGTGGAGGGTCACATATACCGATACTCCAAAAAATGTGGGAGTCTTGATCTACAGACAATACAAAGCTAATAATGGAGGAAGGATCAATATAGGATAAATGCTAAAGAAAATCATGAAAAAATGGGCACTCTTTGTCCAGCAAGTCCACCTGGGTAATTCCATAAATTAGGGGAGCAAATTGTGAAATTTTTGGTGTCCCAGTTACGTAAGGAACTATGAACTATATGCCATCCAAACTGTCATGAAACTAGTGTGAAGTCTCATCTTAGATCTAATGAATGAACATATAGAGCCTACTGTTCAATATCAGGTAGAACACCTAAACTCTAACTAGTTCCATGGCAATTTGATAGCCTCAATAGTTCAAAGTTCCGTATGTAACTGGGACACCAAAATATCACATCTTGGACCCATAATGTATGGAATCACCCACCTACTAAAATGTGTATCAACACCATATCCAGTTACATTCCTACCTCATTCCAAGAGCCTCCGCCTCCCACTCTGCCAAAGAAACTCCCTCCCTCTCTTGATATTCCCTCATCAGTTGGCGTTCATGAGACAGCAGCTCCTCGCTCATCGCTGAGGGCTCGTCAAAGACACTGATGTAGTAAGAGACGAGTTCTGGAACATCCTCACTCCTTGTAACAGGTTCGAAAACCTCCTCTGGCCAGGCAGACACTGGTTGTCTTGGTATAAGCTCATTTGGGTGCACTGAAGGAGGATCAGTTGTGTGTAGGCTGAGCTGCTCCAAACTCTGTTCCAGAGTGTTAGCATCAGACTGGATGGTAGAGCTGGTGTTTGTGGTTGTGACAGGAATCTCATGATCTGAAGCCTGGGTGTGGAAAGAAGGTGATATTTGGAATGTTATACATACAGTACTAAATTAAAAACATGGGTGAAAACCAGATTCAATCCAACTACATAAAACAAAACATCAACAGAGCTCCTAATAATGTGCCCAGATAAAGAAAATCATATAAAAACCAATGACTGTTTTCTATAATGAAGGGGTTCAATGGAAAAAAAATAAGAACAAAGCAGCTGGAAGATATCTAGCAGTAGTCTGAAATCCCCAATAATTTCCCATCTTCTCCCCCTTTGAAATCTAACATTTCCTACATTTTCAGTTGTAAGGTCGAGAAGTATGAATGATCCAAAAGAACATTTATCTGGTAAAGACACATGTAAATGGAAAGAAATCTTGTGAAGATAAATGGGAAAGAAAACCAAAATCTAAATCTCATCTCCGAAGATATATTTCCGATCAAATTTATATTTCTGAAGATAGAAGCACATTTTACAAATAACAGGCAGATTTGAAAGTTACTTAAAAGAATAAAATATTTTCAAAATATCTAAGTTCCAAAAAACTCACCACAACTACTGCAGATGATTGCCCCTTGACAATACCCAACTGGTTCCTTCCATCAAACCCATCATCATCATCTCCAGCCTCACCTCCATCACCCCAATCATCTGCATCATCACACCAGTCTGTGTCAAAGGTCACAGCATCACTAACTGGCTGCTGTGCAGAGGCTGACTGTTGTCCAGTGTCGGCTGAGCAGTTCTGGTCTCGCTTCTGAGCCCTGAATACCCTGAAACTAGATTTGGACAGAGAGATGTGTTGTTGTGGGAATCATATAGTCAAGTGTCCTCTCTCGTGAAAATCTGTGAAAGCAATTCCCCTCTCCCTGTCATACTCAAGTAATACTTTCTCTGGGCACTACTTCATCAAAGGCAGAGGGTTGGGTTTGGAACTTGGGGCTAAAGTTTCTGATAGGTTTTCAGCAGGGTCTAGGGTTAGAGGCATAGTGTCGGGTTTAGGGTTAAATCTAGACATTCAATTAATTTTGGGTCGCCAGAAGTTGACTAAGGAATGCAACTGCATGTCCTTAAAGTAACAATTTTGAACCAGTACTGTCACTACACTGGTCGGCGCCGGTCGGCAGCACCGGCACGGATCCTGACCAACCGGCACAGCCCCACAAAAGTCCCACTGCCGACCAGCACAATTTTCTTCAAATTAAATGTTAAAAAACTCCAAATATATAACAATCTCTAGAATAATCCCAATTAAAACAATTATCTTTAACTAAAAATGTACAATTTTGACAGTTTAACTATGCATGAAAGTCGTTAATGGGCGCATTTTTGCATCAACAATCCATGTATGTGATCCAGGATCACAGCGCTGTCGCGGTGCTTCGTACCATGGTCTTGTCCGGCGAAGTTTCGCGAGAGCGCTGTGCATAGGCTACCACGTAACATGATGTACAAAAATGAATATCAACACATGAATGAAAAAAAAACGTCACAAAACCAACTGAAATTACAAAATACACAAAAAAGGGGAAGATATCCGTAGCAAATAAAACAAAGCACAGACCAGTAAAAGAAATTCACTCCCAAATTATATAAATTCTCAATGAAACTGCGAATACAAATCCACAAAACAGGATCTCGTGTCGTTCCCTTCAATCATGTTTGCCCTCGGTCCCATAATTTGACTTTGGGCAAACAAGAAGGAAAGGAGATATAAAGTTCGAGTTTGTTAAGGTCTATTCATTTTCTTGATTTCATCATAAATTATTTTACTTTGTTATTTGTTAACCCAAAATACAGAACAAAACAACAAAAGCACACTGTCACACGAGAAGACATTTTAAAATGGCAATATGCTGATTTATGAACATGTTAAATTTCAGACAAAAATACTCAAGATGTACATATTTATTTGATATCATGAATATACATTATTAACAATCACAAAAAGGCTATACAACCAGTGTTAAAATTTGACATCTCTTTGGCCATTAAAATCAAATTGATTTTTATGTGTAGAAACCCAGGGGTTTCGGGGGGGGGGGGGGGGGGGGGGGGAAGAGCCCCCATGAAGCTTCTGCCAGGTCGTTGCCCCTTGACCCCCAGCTGGTTAAAATTAGCCGGCACAAAAAATGGGCTGGTGGACAACACTGTTTTGAACTTGGTGAATCCTTGACCCGTTAACTACTGAATTCTCATATTCCACATACTTAGGTTTAATACAGAAACCACTTAGGCAACATGATAAAGGTAGTAGACCATATTTCCACAAAATTTTCGGAATTTGAAGAGAAATAAGCCAATTTTAATTTTAAATGACAGATATTCATGTAAATCTATCATCAAATTCACAACAATATTCCAAAAAAATAAGTGAAAAATGAATGGTTTTAGTCTTAAAAGTATCAGGAAGATGCCTTTACAAAACAATGAAAATAAAAGAAAATTTGTGTTGAATATTTCCTTCTCAATCCTAAACAGGAATGTACTGGGATCTAAAACTTTACAAGTGTTTTTCTGTGGCTTAATGCAATCTAAAGTAAAACTTTTGTGCAGATTGGGTGTCAATTGCAAATGTGGGCTACTACCTTTAATAAGGATACTAACCTGTATTTATTGTGTTGGCACGCAATAATCACAGTACAATAGGCATTACAATTAGTGTGTGTACTTCTGCACGAAAATGTGTTCGTGGCTCGCGAGCGGATGAGCGATTGTGTGTACGTGGCAAGCGAACGGAAACTCATTTGTGCGCCAGCGCATGCACGAATACGTGTTTCCGGCACGTTAAGAGGATACTAACCTGTATTTATTGTGTTGGCACTGTTCAGTAACACATGTGAAGACATAGATTGTTCTGTGGTACAGGGAAGCTTCTAGAGGGCAGTAGAGTTGGGTCACAAGGATCAGTGAACTATAGCAAGCATCACACTTTGGGTGAGAGATGTGGCTACTCATCCAGTCCTAAACAGAAAACATAAATGTGCTAAAGATGAATCTCTTTCTTTCCTAATCAGACTGCATTTTGAGTTTTGGCCATGCTACATGTAGCATTTACATGTAGGACCGATTTTAAATGTGTTAGATGGAGGCTCCCACTGTATCATTTGTTTCAATCTCTAAAATAACCTAACTTAAGTCTCAGAATTTTTCAAGAACTTTCGTGGTGAACAGATTTCCAAATTTTACTTTAAGAGTATGAGAAAAAAAAAATGATAAAAAAATCCTTGAGGAGGAATGGGAAAGATGGAATCATTTTCAAGTAAAGGATTTTAAAGATGAAAAAAATCTTTGAGTAGGGGTGGAGAAGATGGAATCGTCTTCGAGTAGAGGATTGTAAAGATGAAAAATCCTTCGAACAGGGGTGGTAAAGATGGAATCATCTTTGTAAAAGATTTTAAAGATGAAAAAATCTTTGAGTAGGCATGGGGAAGATAGAATCATCTTCAAGTAAAGGATTGTAACTTTGATGAAAAAATCTGTAGGGATTGAGACAACAAAATCATCTTCAAGTAAAAAAAATTGTAAAGATGAAAAAATCTCTGAACAGGGATGGGGAAGATGGAATCATCTTTCAGTAAAGGATTGCAAAGATGAACAAATTTTCGAGTAGGGATGGGGAAGATGGAATCATCTTTGAGTAGTTGTAAAGATGATAAAATCTTAGAGAATGGACGGGGAAGACAAAATCATCTTTAATAAACTGTAAAGGATTGTAAAGCTGCAAAAAATCTTCGAGTAGAGATGGTCGATGGTGAAGACAATCATCTTTATAGCAGGACTCAGGTAGATGATATTGATATATCTTAATATTATCATATAAACTATCTATATATTTGCGAATTAGGGCCTAAATTTATACAAGGCCATGAACAGATGAAGGCTACAAAACATTTTGTATTTATTTATTGATTTGTCTTCCATGAATGATTATGACTGAAATTGAAATTGGAACTTGAAAGTGCACAAATGAAAGAGATTGAAGAGTTTTGTGTACAGGACAAATTGCATGAATCCATGACTGATGTGCAGAATGCAGTTCAAAATATCAAAGAAACAGCTTGATGAAATTAAGAATAAGAATAAGAATAAGTGAATGAACAAAAATATGGGCATTTCACTTTGAAAGATACATTATTTTTTGGTCATGTCACTGAATATGTTTTCTAGAATCTCCATAGAATCCCTTGAATAAATTTGCGATAAAATCTTTGATTTGAATAAAGACGATTACTGGTAAGGGTAGGGATCGTAGACAGCAGCGAAGACTTCATACTCATAGTACTCATGGTACTTTATTCTTTAAAGGAGAATGCAACCCAAGCATCAGTGTTCTCTTATGGGGTGTTGCAAGAAAGTTGCAATCAATTGCAAATAATTGCTAATTTTGACACAACCATTCTGATTGGCTTAGGGTCTGCCCTTTTAAGAAGACATGCATGCAACAATGATTTTGATTGGCCAGTGACAATCAGTTGCAACTTGCAATCGATTGCAACTTTCTTGCAACACCCCATTAGTGAAAAAAGACGACCAAGAAGAGTGAACAGTGAAAGTTTGAACAAAATTGGACAATCTGTTCAAGAGTTATGAATTTTGAAAGATTCAGTAAATCCCTATTATGAGGATCCTTGAGTTGGCAACTTTGCCAGCATCTGTGATGTCATCGTGGACAACTCTCAATTCATTTTGTACATAATTTTTCAAAAAAATTGATTTACATGAAATTTCAAGTCAGGAATCAAGAATTCTTCCCAATATGCTTGCAGAATTGATATAGCCATGTCATACTCAAACAATAAATCAAAAGAATGTTTATTTCTCTTGAAGAAAATGTTGAATTCTGTGTACAAAATGAATGGAGAGTTGTCCATGATGACATCACAGATGCTGGCAAAGTTGCCAATTTAAGGATCCTATAACAAGGATTAACTTAAACTTTCAAAGTTCATAACTCTTGAGCAGATTGTCCGATTTTCCTCAAACTTTCACTGTTTATTCTTCTTGTTTTTCTTCATTCACTGGAAGCGCACTGGGGCGCGTTTCATGTAACCGTCATAACTACAAGATCAACGACATCTCGGAGTTGTCGGTCATCTTGTCTGCTAAGTGTTTCACAAAGCCGTCTTTGCCAAGATCAGCGACAACTTCCCTGACAAATGACTTGTCGCTCCTCCGAACATGTCATATCTTTTTAGCACGCCATCACAGGTCACCCTTTCATCGGCTATGGGCAGCTCGCGGGCAGCTCGCGGGCAGCAAGAAATAAGGAATGTTTATTTATTAAATACAAATATTTCTTGAGTTCCAGACTCTCATTCCATAACCAGTTATTACTGATGTTGATATAAAAGTATAAGTGAAATAACCTATATGTCTTAGTCCTTAACCCTCCAGCAAGTAATTGTGATTAATATTGTTTATCCTCCCATCAGTTTCCCATAGAAAACGGAGCAGTCTGTATTTACAGGCCCGTAAGTACGATGACAATTCAACAGGTATGAACTTCTTCCACATTTCCCTTTTTTGCAACTACAATATTTATTGAAATCATACAAAATTTATTCGTTAATGAATTAATGTCAAAATTTCGATCGTAGAATATACGAATTCAGTATTTTTAAAAAATTAAAACAAAATGTGTATCTGCTTTCAACAATTTGTCAATTACGGTGTCCTCTTAATTACAAATCTAAATTCGCAAAGCGCAATAGCAGCTTTTCGTTCATTAATTTTAGAAATGCAAAACTTGGATCGTCACGAAGGTTTTATCTCTCGATTTTACTTATTATACGAACAATATTTTCACTTCATTCTCACCTGGTCAGCAAGCAGGTGACAATATAGTACAATATTGTTTGTATTTCAGTGAATTTCAAGAGATAAAACCTTTGTGACGATCCAAGTTTTGGGGTTTGGCAACACAGACACATCGCTTGTGCAGTGCATGTACACACGTACACTAGCGATAGCTGTACCGGCGCAGAGTATAAGTGGGAATTCAGTTGAGTGTGGCTGTATCCTCATGTCGAGGCTGTGGATACAACCACACGCGTACGCGTGTGGCCGTAAGGTAAAGACACACGCGTGTGGCTGTATACACTGCCTTCGTGAAACACTTTGTCAGGTCCATGACATCTCCGTAGATCATCGACAAGAGATATGACTGTCATGGAGTTGGTTTCATGAAACGCGCCCCTGATGTCTGGGTTGCATTCTCCTTTTTAACTCATAGTCATACACGTATGTATGCAACTATGTTTCAATTTAATATTACAGATTTTTCAACATGTGGGTCTACACAAATGAATATTACGCAGATATACTTGCCGGTTTTCCTCCAATTTTATTGATATCCCACGAAGTATGAGCTGAATGGTCAATCCTTTCATCTAAAATACCAATAAGGGAAGCGCTGAACGAACTGGCTGCCATTTTGCGATGTTAATAAGAAGTAATCTGGCGATCTCGTTCACCGCACTCGTGATCGTGTAACCCACGTGTATGATGATTGCGCAATCAACCTACATGAATATGTACGGTGTAAAAATTTGTGCCCCTCCCCCTCCCAACTCCTTGCACGGTACGTTATTCTTCTCTTTTGATATGTGCTCTTTTATTTGTTTTTTTTTTTGTCTTCTTTTATTTATATATTTATTTATTCATTATTATCATTATTATTATTATTATTTTTTGTTTGCTGCAATTTAATATTTCTATATGGAAGGGTTGCACTTCAGTGTATAACTATTTGGCCTCGATTTAATAGTTGATTTCCAGTTTAGGTACTTGCATCATGACTGAATCGGGCAACATGAAGGGAAAAAAAAAATCTACACTCAAATACAAATTTGATGTAAATTATTAATGGCGAATAAATCGCATCTCCCATCTTTTTACTACAGGGTCAAGACTCACATCCCCAGTTATTGATTTGCATCAGTATAGACTATTTATTCAAACCAATTTCCAACCAATTTTGGTTTGAAAAATAGAAATGAGAAAAAAAAAAAAAAAAAAAAAAAAATCTGAGACCCCTACACGATTCAGGCATTCAGCAGTCTAGAATGTGGAGTTGGGGGGGGGGGGGGGAGTGAAAATAAGTATAAAGGCAGGGAAAATGAAAAATTGTAGCTTTGTTTGACTAAAGATTTTTTATAAATTGACGGTTTCTTTTATCATATTGCATCAACAGGACGATTGGACAAATTTTTAAAAACATTATTTACCTTTGTGTATAAGGAAACCAATATCTTGTTTTTAAGAGAGCGTCACAATATGCAAAATGCAAAGGGGGGGGGGGGGAACAGTGAGAGAAAGGGAGTGTGTGACTGAGGGGAAAAAAAAGAGGGATAAAGAGCTTTAGAAAAGGAAACACAACTATACAAAAGAAATAAAGGTAAAAAAGAAATACAGATGTCATGATAAAAATATATATCATTGAAAATAACAAAGAAACTGATGCACAACTTCTATTCACTGAAAATATGTTTATTTAAAGGCAAAGACAGTACACAAAACAAATGAAAAAAAAAAAAACAAAAAAAAAAACCAAACACATTAATGTTTCTAGAAAGAAAGTAAATATAACAATGGTGGTGCAAAAAATGTACTAACACAATGAACCAAAAACAAAAAACAGGTTTACAGTTCAGTAATTCAGGCTTTCAAAGAAAGTCCAATATCTAGTAGTGATAAACATACCAGTAGTGAATTCTCTGAATATCAATAATTAATTTATTCAGTATAAGTTGATGGTTTCATAGTAACATGCAAGTTGTCAAATGACTATCATATTATTTAGTCCTCTAAACTGGTTAACATAATTTTAAAAAATCATCTGCACTCATACTGTAACAAAATTGGGTTATGAATTTTATTTTGATGATCACACAATTAATCCTCCCAATTCATGAAGAAATGAACATTTCTGATAATACACCCTATCACATTCATACAAAAATGATGAAGTACATTTCCTGAAAAGGTCCATGATATCATTCTCATCTACCTCAAAGTGAATACATAATCGTGTTCCTTCAACCACTCAAAAGAAAATAATAATGAAGAAAGGAATTGCGCAGAAACAAATGCATTTTATACTTTGTCTTTCATGAATTGGCACATTTTAACATTTAGGCTTCAATATGAAATACAGATGCCAAGATTATTCACTTGAAAGAGTCTATTGATAATATGTCATTTTGGAAATTTAAAAAAAAGAGAAAGAAAGAAGTTCTTTACAGCCAGGAAAACAGTGAAGCCTATCCATTGGGGCCTATCACAAAATTTAAGATAGGCTGCAGTAGCTCAGTTGATGTGCTGTGGCCGGGCTGGGCTAAATTGTGCTAGATGCAACAGCTGCGCACGCACCATGTACATATGTAATTGAACGGAAATCTGTATTAATTGGACAGGTTTCTATATTTCCGTATTCATCTTAGCATCCGTATTTAATACAGAAAATCCATACTAGTTGGCAGCTCTGTACACCCGCTTCAACATTCCAGTCTGCATGTTTTCATTCTAGAGATTTATATTTTTTTAAATTTACTACTACCGGTATGTAGATGAAAAAAAAAAAAAAACAGAAAAGATTTTTAAAGCAAACTTCACAATGAACAATGTGTCCACATTGAGGTTGTATTGTCTCACTTTTCACATTGTTTTTATCACAAGCTAGCATTATTTACAAATGTTTAAATATGCAGACATCGATCAATTTTGCAGTCATATATTTCACAGCTCATTCCAATGAAGCAAATAAATAGTGTCAATCAGAACATTACTGCTGACTCTTCTTGGACATTACATGGCTACTCCACTTTTTCTACATCTAACTATGTACAATCAATTCATTTGGTCATCATCCATGTATTGACGTTATGACAGTTTCAA
The DNA here is from genome assembly GCA_029962745.1 of Echinometra lucunter. NCBI lineage: Eukaryota > Metazoa > Echinodermata > Echinoidea > Camarodonta > Echinometridae > Echinometra > Echinometra lucunter. The sequence continues at coordinate 16,045,362 of CM057161.1, read as the reverse complement.
TCATTTTCATCCAACTCATCTCAACATCACTAGTATTAGGAATGTCATCCATTGTTAAAAGAACTGTTGGCCATGCCTCTGAATCTTCAGCAATGTCTCACGAAGCCATCACAACAGGGAAAAAATTACATGAGGGCTCGGGGCAAATTCGCCCTTGATATGCACAAAAGAGCCATGGAAAACTGAAAAAGAGCCCCCGAAATTCTCACAGGATCCACTGTAAATTGTAATACAATGTAGAAAATTGGGGTCGTTGGGCTGAAAAAGAAGCTCCAGAAAGAAAAAAAAAACATTAATTTTTTCCCTGCATCACAACATCCTACGGAAACATGTCTTATTTTTCAAAAACAGTTTTCAATGGGATGTTAGTGTTCTTAGAATTATAACAATTTCCATTTTGTCATCAAATGGTTGCTCTCAAGGTTTGATAACTAATCATGAGAATTATGCCGTGATAGGTGAATTCACTTCTTGTTCTTCTTGCGACCTCTGCCATCAGTTGAGTCATCGTCAGCCTTTCTCTTCTCAGCCTTTGGTGTGCCCATGCTACCCTGTAATTAATACAGCCAATAAGAGAACAAGAATGTTTAGCAGTCTGTAAAGGAGTGGAAAAAAAAACCAACAAAAACAAAGAAACATACAAAAAAACCCCCAATAAACCTGAATGAATGCACTGTGCATGCAAGTTCAATTTTCTGAACTTTTCTCTTTCGATTATAAATCAAATTTTACTGTGGAATGGTGGTTCTACTACAGTTTTAGTTGAGAAAAACTTAAACAGTGTCTGAAAATGGGATGGCCATATAATTGGTTTGAGCCTTTGAATGGAACCTGTGTCCTTACAAAGGCAAATCTACATTGTTTTTCCCTCTCTCTCTCCAGGTATATCAGCAGGATACTTACTGTGTTTGATCGGCACGAATATACCAACATCAATTACTCTCTACTGTAGCAATTAAAAAAACAAGATAAAACAAAAAAAAACCCCACAATTTCTCTGGATCCCAATTGTTCGGCTTAATGAGTATGGCTGTTTAAATCTCACAAGGTTATTTAATTTTTTCCCAATATTTTCTTTTATCGGGCCCAGGGAGGACAGCGGAAGGGGGGATGTGTCAGAAATTTTTTGATGTGTCCCCCCTTGAGTTCCAACCCATGCTTCTAATGAACAATCCATGCTACATCGAGGCTCCACACCGACTTTGATAGGAGATCCGTAGTGAAATTCAGGTTTCTTTATGTTTTGAGCCTCAGATTAAAATCCTTCACTTCTGGGTGTCCGGACCTAAATTTAATCCATGTCGGTATTGAAATTCCAGGTTCTCATGCATTGAGCCTCATGTTAAAATCCTTCACTTTGGGGGATCTGGACATAAATTAGAAGGGGGGGGGGGTCCATGTGTCCAGGGTGCCTGTCAGTGTCGAGCCCAGGCTATTTGCTTACCCTGCCTGCTCCTTTGCCACCTCCTCTGCCCTTCTTCTTATCAACCTTCTCCTTCTCTTCAAGCTCCTGGTTCTCCCTTTCAATCAAGGTGATTAGGGTGTTGCAGCGACGTTGAAGCTCCTGAGAAGTCAAGAACATATGCGTAATCCATCACAAGTGTTTTTCTTTTTCAATATTTCAAGAATCGGTGGTCTTATTCAATTTAGCATCTTTTGCACAAGATATGGATCAAAATCACAAATCTATAATAGTAATCATCTACACTGGGATTCTATTCATAGTACAAAAACAAACAAGCAAAGAGGCACTAGTGAATTCGTCCTTTTTTCATTATAACAATAATAATAATGATATTCCGTTCTTGTATTAGCGCACATCACATTATTACCTAATGTCTCTATGCGCTTCCAAAGGACTTTGAATATTATTACCCTGGCTTTAGCCCGGCAGCCATTGCAGCGCACAAGCATTTCAAGGAATTAATTTCTGCCAGGTACCCATTTATCTCACCTGGGTCAAGTGTGGCAAATTTAGATTAATGTCTTGCCAAAGGACATTAGTGCTGCGGCAGGGATTCAAACCCCGTACCTTGTGGTTCAAAGTCCGGAGACTTATCCACTGGACCACAACACCTCTACTATATAGAAAATCTACAAGTACATGGAGGTTTTAATCATGTCTTCTTAGTTAAATTCATGAAAGCTTCACACCATGAAAATAAATTTTATCAAATTTGAAAATATAACCCATGAACTTAACTGAAAACCCAACTGCAACCCTAATCCCTAACCCTTTATCTTTAACAAAATAAAACTCAGAGCAGAAACAATGAATGAGCGAACACCTACAACACTTCTGGCAGATAGCACACGGTTCACTTCCACTTACCATGGCTGTACGAGACTTGATAAACCAATCAAATCTGAACTGAGGAGCCTGTCTGACAGCACTTCTCAAGTCATCATACACATTTTCCTTGTCAAAACCCAGTTTGTGCAGCATGCAGACCAGGAACCGATCCTCATCCTCCGTCCAGTTCTTGCCCTTATTGGTTCCATATTGGATGCGCAGCTGGTGGAATGGTGCACGGTAACGGGCCATCTATGAAAAAGCAAACAAAACAAACTAAATAGTACCACTTCTATTTAAATATACAATGCAAAGTTTCTACATGCAAATACTCATATATACAGCAAATGCCTCTACAAAAAACACAAACATAATATAGTACCACTTCCATTCACATTGCAGTTTCCGCATGCAAACACTCATTTATACAGCAAATGCCACATGATCATTCACCAGCATTCCACTGTTAGATAAAGGGCTTAATGCAGTCAAAAAAAAAAAAGGTTTGCACAAGTACCCATACCATAATATAAGAACAACTGCAAGCTTTTTTCAAAAACTTCATATGACTTTTCACATTATGGTATTTTACTAACATTTTTCATCCTCATCATAAAAAGTGACCATTACAGTAAACTTGACAGAGAAGAAATGTATGTGTACCTGTTCAATTACAATATTTAAAGTCCATGTAAAATTCCACAAAGTTTTATCAATCTACATTCTAAGGACACTACACTCACTATCAAAAGTCAATTGAAAATTTTGAAATGACAAATGGGACAATAAGAAATGCATTAACAGGTATAGCTAAGGGGCACTCAACCTCCCCTCATTTGAAAAAAAAGAAAGAAAGAAAATAAAAATGAGAGCAAGAAAGGAACAAGGAAAACTAACTGAAAAGAAAATAAAATTGCCTCTCAATGGCCAGACCCATCCAATGGCAGTGGTTATCACCATCATTATTTCCAATGATATAATTACCTTAGCATCAAGAGCCTTCTTGATTCCGATCTTCCTCTGGATCTTAGACTCTCCTCTCTCGATCTGAGCCATGATTCGATCCACATCCTGGAGCTCGTTACATCGATCCCAGAATACATTCAGGTATTCACGCACCTAGAAAAGAACAGGATTGACTCTTATTTTTAAGCTACCTAGCACTTTGAAAAACATGAAAAAAATAAAAAAATTACAGATTCAATTCCTATTACATCAATTCCTATTACATTTTTACTATATACATTAAAGAGCAGGGTGAATTGTCTAGTGGCAGTGAATTATAAACTCTAAGGAACATCAGAACAAAACAGATCACTGAGACTATGGCCTTTTAATTCTGAAATTATATTTTCTGAACACTCTTGAAACAGTGTTGTGATAAGACACCTAACATAATATCACTTTCAGATAATGACAGAATCCTATGTGAAATATGTAAATGGAAGAATATGAGAGCAAATTCACAAAGTTTCTATTTGATCTCTTTTTCGCTACTTTAAAACTAGATGGCATCTTAGTGCACACATTATTTGGTAATTTCACAAAGTTCAGTCTATACGAACTATGACACAGTGAATCTCTGAATCTATGTATTACCTCTTCTTGAGTCTTTCCCTCCACATCACGGCAGATGTTGTCAACATCATCACGACCATACTTCTCACATGCCTTCACAAACTGGTTGAAATCTCTCTTGTTCCAGTTGGTGAATCCCTTCAGAAACAAAATGTGAATATGACGACATTCAGTATAAAAAATACAAAACCACAACCGAAACGTCTGAGGAACTATGTACTCAATTGGTTTTAAAAAGTTATGTACCTGCATGATGCCAAAGAATTTCCTTTGCAAAACCATGCATTATTCTGGGAAATGGTCATTGTGTCCTTTACCTATTCATATATAACAGGTAACAGAAATTGTCCTTAAACACTAGTCCAATTTATGGAAATCCGCATATGCGCTTTAAGCAGATTTGGATATCAACAAGATTTTGTCAGTTTACTACAGTGTCACTGGACCAAGCATAACATTATGAACTTTTAGATTTACACATCGACCTAGTGGACTGCTAAGTGATGATGTCATTTTAAGGCACTGTACATGTCACGTCATCTTCTACAGTATGTCAACTACCAGAATCGAGGAATGTGTCTGCTCTGATTTTCCAGACATCCTAATATCCAAGACACTGTGCTCATCCATAAAATTTAAAAGTCCCTAATATCTCTCTTGACCTACTTGAGTGAGTAGAGTTTCTTTCTCCTGGATTTCATCTTCATCCAGCTGAGAACTGTCGTCAATCTTGCGTTGCTCCTCTTTGCGTACCTTGGAGGCATCAGGAAGGTCAGGGTTCAGTGGTACCTACAAGTGGAACATGTACAACAGGCATATGGATAGATCCTAGAGTTTACTATGTAACAAATACTATGACACTGCCCAGTACAGGGCTTGACACATAAGCACTCAGAAGCAGAGATGTCATCTTTTATCAAGTTTTGCAGTATTTCTTTGTTTGAACAAAGGTATTAGGAGTGGAAAAAAGAGTATATCCTACTTTACAGCAATAGAACAGTACAGTAACTAAAGTTCAGGATAAACAGTATTTTGCTTGAAACCTGCAGTATTTTCTCATAAAACAGTACAAAATGTTGGAAAAAAGGAACAGTTGGCATCACTGCAAAGGTCTACATCCTGACCCCCAAACCTTCAGATTGGAGCCAAATATACAGACTATAAAAATCTTAATGGAGGACCATCTATGCAAAAGATGAGCAACCATGGGCTCCACATTGGTCAAGACAAACCAAAAAACAATGACACACTAATTAAATCTTTGCAATACATACCCTGTAGCCAATGCCTTTCCTGTAGGCGTAGATTTCCTTGTCCAGGAGTTCAAAGAGGCGTGGAGGAAAGAACTGAAAGTCTTGCACATTGGGCTGCTTGGGTGGTCTTGGGGCCTGGAAAGATATGCAACCACACATCATAAAACAATTTGGCAATGAAGGCCCTTTTTGCCCATACCCCAAACAGTTATTCCAACAAAACAAACTTGTTTCAAAAATAATCCACAACACATTACATTTTACTCAAATACTGGAACCGAGTGGTACCTGTATGAATCATATAAGAATTAGAGAATTCAATGGAAATTCAAAAAAAAAAAAAAAAAAACAATCTGCCAATTATTTTGTAAGGAATACATGTCAACTGTTAAGCCCAATCTATTCAAAAGGCTTTCTTGTCCTGTGAATTGCACTTTGTACAGTATATTAGACCCTGTTACATCTAGCTGTGGTCTGGTCCAAATTTTGATGTAAACACACAAAAACCAAATTGCGGTACCAAATGAGGGACTGTTTTAGGACCACCTCTTGAGGTAGTCTTGGGCCGGCCTATTTTTGGTAGAAATGCAAGTGGGCCCAAATGCGGAACCAAATTCATCACAAGAGATTTACTATTATGACGTCATGGTGGTATACGTCCACCAGTTACACTTAACATTATGACGTAGTAGAATGGTGATCATTCAATCGTGTGTGCGCCGTATGAAATATTCACCAACTTCGTAGGTGTAAACGCAAAAAATTGCGGGTTCGAGTACCACAATTTGGGCCGGCTCGCAGTGTAAACGGGGTGTTAGACTGTGGGTCATAACAAGGAAACCTACAACTTAGAAGTCTTATCCAACAGACTAGATGAGAATTAATCAGCAATAGGAACAAGTAAAGGGCATTACAGGCCTAAGAGCAGTTTACCTGAGAAAAAAAAAAAAAGATTCTTTTTATTTCTTTTTTAATAATTTCTCTCACTACTCCCAGTTACACAGAAATAGTTAAGATTCCTGCTGATGACCCACGAAATCGACTTGTTGCAATTGTAACCAAATCCAACCTACCTTTGGTGCCTTGGGTTCACTGACTCTCAGGGCCTCTCTGAAGTATGCATCCACAGCATAGTTGGCCTTGCGTTCTCTCTTGGGCGGTTCAATCCAGTTGATACCGGTTTGCTTCTGCTTCTCCTTGTAATCCTCTCCCTCAAAGGAGAAGATGCTCTTGCTCGGGGCATCCATGCTGAAGTTACGCAGACCGCCCTCACCCATTTTGTTGAGCTTCTCGTTAAACTCGCTTGTCTGGAGAGATGTAATAAGTAAACTAAGTAACAGAAGACTTACAACTACTGTCCACAAGACTTGATACTATCAGTGCTAATAGGTAAATTTCAGGGGACTAAGAGCTAAAAGTACTATCCAGGAGACTTGGTAATATTAGTAAGGTATATGCTTCTAGGTAAGTAACAGGGGACGTGAAGCTTATTGTGCTACCACAATGAAGTGGTGTTATACATGTATAATGCAAAAACAATGAAAAATTATCAAAATGGTCACACCTGAACAATAAAATTACTGGAGTTCTTTCAGTAAAGGACTATGGATACCGTCAACATGGTTTCTTCACCAAACAACAAAAGAACAAAATCATTACCTAACAAGTATCACTACTGAAGTCTATCAAATGAATACTGCTTACCAAGTGATAAAACTAGATGAATCTTCGACCACGCGTGGTCGAACTTTATGCCTCCGCATTACCAGATCAGAAATAAATGGCACTTCATGTTGCTTTATTTTCACATTTATACAATGACATTTTTGACCTTGACCTTTGACCTTGAGACTCCAAAATCTAATCAGATCATTGTCCCTCCCATATGCATACCTGTGCCAAGTTTGAGGTTGATCGGTCAAATGGTTGAGTTATGGTGAAAACGAACCATTTCTATGTACATAATGACCTCTATGACCTTTGACCTTGTGACCCCCAAATCTAATCAGATCATCGTCCCTTCCATGTGCATACATGAGCCAAGTTTGAAGCCAATCTGTCAAATGGTTCTTAAGTTATCGCGAGAACGAGCCATTTTTATGTGTATTATTACCTCTATGACCTTGACCTTTGACCTTGAGACTCCAAAATCTAATCAGATCATTGTCCCTCCCATATGCATACCTGTGCCAAGTTTGAGGTTGATCGGTCAAATGGTTGTTGAGTTATGGTGAAAACGAACCATTTCTATGTACATAATGACCTCTATGACCTTTGACCTTTGACCTTGTGACCCCAAAATCTAATCAGATCATCGTCCCTTCCATATGCATACATGAGCCAAGTTTGAAGCCAATCTGTCAAATGGTTCTTAAGTTATCGCGAGAACGAGCCATTTTTATGTGTATTATTACCTCTATGACCTTGACCTTTGACCTTGAGACTCCAAAATCTAATCAGATCATTGTCCCTCCCATATGCATACATGAGCCAAGTTTGAAGTTGATCTGTCAAACGGTTCTTAAGTTATCGCGAGAACGAAAACGGGACGGACGGACGGACGACCCGAAAACATAATGCCTCCGGCAACCACCTACGGTGGGCGGAGGCATAAAAAAGTGATAAAGTTTTTTTAGAGAGACTAATCAGCATAAATGCCTGAAGTTTGACCTATACCAACCATTTTCAATGGTATTTCCATATATTCAATAGAGGCATACCTTTGGAATGTTGTATTATATTAACCTGTTGAGCACAATTTGATTAGAGTATAACTCGTATTTTCCATTGACCCTAACCAGGATTACTTTGGACATAGGGTTCAATAAGTTTGTATTCCTAGAACCAGTTTTACCTTCTGTTCAGTCTTTTGTAGGATGTGGTCAATGTCCTCATCGGTCACTGTGCTGTCCTTGGATGAGAAGATGAAGTTAGCCCCATGACGGATCATCTCCAATGCTTCATCCTTGTTCAACTTCAGATTAGAGTCAACCAGTCGTCCTAATTATTTTTTAAAATGTCACAAAATGATAACAATAATAGTACTAGTCCTTTATGAATGCATCGAGACATAACATGTATGTTACACATGTACAGGATATTATATGATCATGACACATCATTAAACAAGTTCAGGTAAGCATCAAGTAAGTAAGTGATGTAACTGGCCTGTACACTTTTAATACCCCATGACCATGCCTTTTTTTTCTGCCATGTACAGTGGAAGCCCCCCCCCCCCACAAGTCAATAGCGCGTTATGTACATTCGTTCGATTTTTTGTCTATTTTGACCAATATATGCAGATTTCTTTTAATATTTGCAATGAGAAATTATCAGGGAAGTTCAGGTCACAGCTGTGCGGTGCTCAAATACCACAAGAATTAGAGAAAGTTTAAAAATTGGAAACTAACTGAGTGCGAAATTCACTCGCTTTTGACTCATGAAGCCTGTTGTGTGAGAAGCCGTACTCCCTACACAGGTTTCCGTAAGCAATGTGAAGGAATTCGTCGCCAGTGGGTAAAAACATCAACAGAAAGGACTTTGAAGTCAAGAAACATTATCATTATGTACTTTGGCGTAAAATTTAATGAGTGAAAACATGACTTTGTAAACAGGGTAAGATTTAGGGCTCCCGTTTACTACGGCTTCTATGCTGCAATCAAACTTTTATTGACAAAACTAAGTTGAAAAACCATCGAAAGTACAAAAATACATCATACCTTCATCCGTCAGATATGACCGTTGTCTTACCTCATCTAACCATGTATCCATGCTTTATTTTATTGATCTAGAATAAAGTAAATGGAACAATATCGGAGCATATCTCATATCTTACATTCATTTTGTACACAGAGCCAATCACGGTCAGCGTGCTTGCCCACCGCAGCAATGGCGTCGCCGATAGAGGGCCAAATACATAAACCGGAGGTGAAATTGGTCTATACATGTAGGACAGAATAGCAAGGACTTGCAAAAAAACAACCTCCAGGTGGACTATCCCTTAAAGCTTCCACCTACCTTGTTGGATGACAATGTTATCCAGTCTCAGCTTCATCTCTGCTCTTTCTACAATACGTTCTTCTACTGTGTTCTCTGTGATGAAGCGGAACACATGAACCTGCTTCTTCTGCCCAATACGATGTGCGCGATCCTGTCAACGTGATCATGGTACAGAAAGAAAGGCTTGGAATATAATGCAATTAAAATAAATAAATCTTTGAAAAGAAAGAAAAGGTTTTGAATACATGGTACTTGGCTTCATCTGAGAAATTCAGAGCATATATGGGAATCAATCAAATCATCAATTCCTACTCAATCATGAATCATTAATGGCCAATCACTTTATATAACTGATGATACTATAAATGATAATAATTAGCAATGAAAGCACATATACATGTAAGCATAGTATTAAAGGAGAATACAACCTGGCATTTGTGTGCTCTCAGTGAATTAAGAAGAGCAAGAAAGAGTAGACAGTCAAAGTTTGAGAAAAATCCGACAATCTGTTCAAGGGTTATGAATTTTGAAAGTTTAAGTAAATCCCTATTATGAGGATCCTCAAGTTAGCAACTTTGCCAGCATCTGTGATGTCATCGTGGACAACTCTCCATTCATTTTGCACACAGAATTTAACATTTTCTTCATTTTCAAGAAAAATGTACATTTTTTTGATTTACTGTGACATGGATACATCGATTATGCAAGCATTTTGCAAAGAATTATGTTAATTCCTGACTTAAAATTTCACATAAATCAATTTTTAAAAAAAATTATGCAAAAAATGTATGGAGAGTTGTCCATGATGACATCACAGATGCTGGCAAAGTTGCCAACTTAAAGATCCTCATAATAGGGATTTGCTTAAACTTTAAAAATTCATAACTCTTGAACAGATTTTGATCAACCTTTCACTGTTTGCTCTTTCTTGTTCATCTCCATTCACTAAAAGCACACTGATGCCTGGGATCCATTATCCTGTAAGTGCTATAAATGTAACTACTATTACAGGTTTCATTTTTCTAGAAAAAAACTTTACTTAAAAGAAAATTTAGTACAATTGAGAGATGAACAAGTGTCTGCCAAAGAAAAGATCTCGGTACAACTATTTGAGGTTCAATGAAGTGACAGACCAATGAGAAGCAACTTCCTGTGAAATAACTATCTATCTCAACAGGCCATGGCCCACCCAATGAAAAGACTGGCATGATGGAGTCAGTGGGATACAGACCCACATTACCAAAACGAAAATATACTCTAAACTTACCATGGCCTGTAGATCGACCTGGGGATTCCAGTCACTGTCGTAGAGTATGACGATGTCAGCAGTGGCCAAGTTGATTCCTAGACCACCAGCCCTTGTACTCAGCAAGAAGACAAACTTCTCACTGTCTGGCAGGTTGTATAGATTGATGCTCTCCTGCAGGTGTAAACAAGGCATGAATAATGTGAACACGGCAGGGAAAGTGTGATATCGTATCAGGGTCAATGGGTTAAAAAAAGCAATGAAACAAATGAAGAAAGTGAGAAATATGGAGATGTTGACAAGGCAGTCTGGAAGCTACCGGATGGTGGACAATGATATAAATAATCGATTTAATGGCTATTTAATCCATAAAATGTTGACAAAGAACACTGTTATCTTATAAATGATTCTGACTCCAAATCCCAAATATCAGCAGTCAACCAAAAGAAGGTTAGATCTCAATGACTGATTGACACGTAATTAAAATTTGACCAGTTATACACGAGGCAAGATATAAATGCCCTATCAAATGCTTAGGGAAGTGAAACCTGTACTTTAACCTCAGACTTGAGAAAACGCCTGGGAAGTTATGAAATATGGTTTTCAAAGAGAATGATGAAGACTCCTTGGACTGACAAAGTTTAGTAATGAGTAAGTCTAGAGAAGAGCTGGAGTGAAAAGGAAACTGATATGTGAGCTGATGGTTAGGCATTTGAAATTCATGGGACACTTTATACCTAAAGAAGGCTTAGAGAACTTTGCTTCAACAGGAAAACTTGAGGGAAAGAGGAGCAGGGGAAGGAGATGGACACTTTGGATGAACAATCTGCAGAAATGGTTAGAGGAAAGACGAGTGAAAGACCAGGGAGTGGAGCACGTAGAGAAGGCTAGGAACCGAGGGTTGTGGAACAGCATGATTGCTAAAAGCTGCTATAGATATGGCACTTAGAGAGAGATCACATGCTTGCTCTCAACCAATCAGTTGGTTACGATCTCATCATCATTTTGACCCTTTGCCTACAAGAATTCAAGATATGTGTATCAAGCATATGAGACTGGAAGAAATCAACACACGATGGAAGATATTGACTGACCTGTCTCTCTGAGTGGGGTGTCTGTCCATCAAGCCTGCAGTACTGGTAACCCCTCCACACGCAGTAATCCTCAAGAATATCCAGGAGACGGGTCATCTGACTGAAGATCAGCACACGAGAGCCTGGAATTAAGTAAATGTTACACAGATTGAGTTAGCTCTGTGGGGACAGTATTATGTTAATGAACCAATACTGTGGTTATAGAACACATGGTCTTAAATTGATTGCTCCAAAGCCAATTGTCCTGTACAAACTGAAATCTTAGCTTAACCCTGGACCTAACACTAAACCTAACCCTTAACTAAAACTGAATTGCAACCTTAAATCTCGCCCTACATTTTTGATGACACAATTCCCAGAGTACCAGTAATGTACCAGAGCATGTGTCAATGAGATGATAATGTATACCTCGTGGCTATTAAGCACCAAAATCTTGCTGACAATGGAGGAAATTCACCCTTCAAATGTACTGAAATGGCCCAACAGCTCTCCAGGAAACTCATGCATTATTTTAATAATAATAATATACAGTTCTTGTATAGCGCATATCACATTATGATATAACGTCTCTATGCGCTTCCAAAGGACTTGGATATTATTACCCCAGCTTTAGCCCGGCAGCCTTTTACAGCGCGCAAGCATTTCAAGGAATGAATTCCTGCCAGGTACCCATTCACCTCACCTGGGTTGAGTGCAGCACGATGTGGATGAATTTCTTGCTGAAGGAAATTAACGCCATGGCTGGGATTCGAACCCACGACCCTCTGATTGAAAGACGAGAGTCAGAACCACCAGACCACGACGCTTTCTTTTGGGATATATTTTCTTAAAACATTGGTTGATGTATCAAACCACGCATGAGAATGTCCTTACAGCAGCTGATTGTAACAGCTGAAGACAGAACGCTATGGAGAACCTGTCACCACATTGGCACAGAAATGGCCGTAAGCTATCGGATACAGAAGCAGAATACAAGAAATACCCACCTTGCTCTTTCAGCTTGGGCAAGAGCTTATCAAGAACCACCATTTTTCCTGAGTTGTCCACTAGATGTTTGTCTGTAGTGTACGGTGGGCCAGGCTCAGCTCCATCAAACAGGTAGGGGTGGTTGGAACACTTCCTCAGGTGCATCAAGATGTTCATCAGTCGCATCTTGTCAGACTTTCCTGCTCCGTTGACGACGTCAATATCCTTCATCAGGATCTTGGTGTACCTAGGATATCATAATGAATATATTTTAGTAGAGCAGGCTCTTGACCTGTATGTTCTATTTCCTACAGGCTTCGTACAGGGAACACCCAGCTCCAGCAGGCTACAGGTTAGACCCGCATTATAGTGCCTGTACTGAATAAACCACTTGCTAATTATGATCCTGCTGGAGTCAATTTGATGGATTGTACTGCCCACATCTTGTTTTTCACAAGACAGAGATGCACTTGACACAATTTTCAGTGATTATCACCGACAATGCTTCTCCGAGTGAGATCAAAATGCTTCTATCCAATAATGCACAGACCAAAAAGGGTCCATATTACATTCTACTGAGGATATGCAAACATAATCATAAGTTCCTTCCAGCAGCATTGCAAAGCAGCATTGCAAAGCAACATTGCAAAGAATAATAATGATGATAATCATCATCATACTACTACTACTACTACTGCTACTACTGCTACTACTGCTACTACTGCTACTACTGCTACTGCTGCTACTACTACTATTGCTACTACTACTGCTACTGCTGCTACTGCTGCTACTACTGCTACTGCTACTACTGCTATTGCTGCTACTACTGCTACTGCTGCTACTACTGACAATAATAATAATAATAATAATAATAATAATAATAATAATAATAATAATAATAATAATAATAATAATAATAATAATAATAATAATAATAATAATAATAATAATAATAATAATAATAATAATAATAATAATAATAATAATAATAATAATAACTACAACAACAACAATAACAACAGTAACGGCCATTCGCATAGAGCTCATATCCATCATGCTGTACGCTCATGGGGCTTAGACAAAAGCAACATTTTGAATTCTAATCTTGAATATCTTTGGACTTACCATTCTCTTTGCATTTTGCTGAGACCCACATACATCTTAGTTTCTTTCTTGGGCAGAAGGGCCTTCTCTACATCAGACTTCAGACGTCGAAGCAGGAAAGGGCGAAGAACCTTTAGTAGGGAATAAAAGGTACGATATTGTGCAACTAACATGTATAAGCACTTCCATTATTACAGGCTCTACCTTGTTAACAGATGGATCCATTACTTTACATTGTGAATAATTCATACTATTCATTCTTAAATGATTTCAAACCAAGTATCAATAGTAATTCAATAAGATAACTATTATTCAATTCACACATGGCCTTTCCTATACATTACAAATTAATGCGATTAACAATCTCAAATAATCAACAGTCAGGGAGTGTTAAAGTTGCATATGATCAGATTGCTATAGGAGATTTTCTACAAAGTAGTCCGGATGATATTTTTCTTTTGTGGTCATTTGAAAATGGTTACTTCAAAACAAGATAAAAAAACAAGTGAGGATATTCTATTTAATACTTCAATTTCAGATCTTTCTCCAGACTAACACTGCATGTGATTTTTTATGATTTGCACAAAGTATAATACTAAATCTTTTCTGAGACGGAAGAACATTGTCATCTTTCCCCTCTACAGGAAAAACATAGGTAATTGCTCTTTGTACTTACAGCATGCAACCTCTGGACCAGACCATCATCTCCAAGACATTCCTGAGTGCTGAACCATGCATCAAAATCCTCTGAAGAGTTGAACACATCAGGGAGAAGAAAGTTGAGAAGAGCCCAGAGCTCATGGAGGTTGTTCTGAAGAGGCGTACCAGTCAAGAGGAGACGGTTGGTGGTCTTGAACTCACGGACGATCTCAGAGAGCTGAGAGGAAAAAGTGTGAAAACTTTGACACAATGTGCTAGTATGTAGGTGATGAGAGCTTTTCAGAAGAGCTGGCATGAAGCAAAAAATATAGCCATTGGCCACAATTGTCTGAAGTCTGAAAAGGTTATGCTTTGGTTTTAATGGTCATAACTATCTCAGCAAGTTGCTTGGGGAAAAAAAAGCACAAAAATAAGTTAAACAGATTATATCAAGAGTAATGAACTTGCAAGGGATTTCACAAAGCTGCATCGAGGGAGATTGCTACATATATGGGATTATATGGGATTGAACACAATGTTTTGAACATGATTTCTGCTCAGTGATGTGACATTTTATCCTGGGGATATATCAAGCAAAATGCTACAAAATTAATTTGTACAAATTTCACCTACATATAGAATTAGTGGCACAGCTCAGGAGTGGTTTCTCCTCCCTGGAATGATCATACGACACACACGCTCTAGTGACAATTGCAGGCAGGTCATGTTCTAACACTAACTACAATCCTGACTATACCTAATGTATCCCTAATCCTACCCTAAAACTATTACAACATTAATCCTACTTCTTTGACATAACAAAGCTTGGAGTTGACGCTGCTAAAGCAAGTGCATATCAACACAGACATACCTTGGATTTCTCATTCTTTATCCTATGAGCCTCATCAATCACAAGGTAGCGCCAGTTGAATTTCTTGAAGACTGACTTCTCTCTGATAGCCATCTCGTATGATGTTATACAGACGTCCCATTCCCCTGGCATCATGACATCTCGGATGAAAGCAGACTAATGGTGTGACAAAAACACATAGAGGTGTTAAGGGATAATAGAGGCAATAATTAAGTAAAATTTACATCATTCAGTCAGCTTGTCATACATTTTGGAATGTAAGGCAGGAACAACATAACTCTGCTCTGCAGGTCTGAAGTAGTGCCACATGCATGCATGCAAACAGTCTACTGTCAAAGCAATGCATCGTGCTTTATTTAAAATAACATACACTTACATGGAATAAACAGATTATTACTAATCAATAGCAAAGAAAATATGTTTCATGTTAAAGTAGCTTATCAAAAGTCACGTCCATCTGTTTTTATTGGCTTCTCCGCACCCAAGTATTCACAGCGGCTTTCCTGATCCCCCATTGTTTTGTCAACACAGATACGGGAGGATTAGAAAGAAAAAGATGCTGAGCGGGAATCCCGCTCTAGGCCGTGGTCAAATTGGGCTCTGACTTATGATAAGAAGTCTTCACTCACCCTCTGATCTTGGTTACCGATCAGGCAGACAGCCCTGAGTGAGGGGCACCATCGTTCACACTCGGCCATCCAGTTGGCTAAGGTGGACTTGGGGCAGATGATGAGATGGGGGCTAGGGATGTGCCTGTAATGCTTCATGTAACCCAGCAGTGAGATGGTCTGAAGAGTTTTACCCAAACCCTGTCAAGAAGACAAAATGTATTTAAGTTGAATTTTCTTGATGCTTCGTGAATCGCTGATAACCATAACTACAAAATAAGATGGTAGCTCTGCCAACGTTAAAGAAATTGTTAAAGAATGTGGCACCTATTTACACAGATGTCATGAATAAGTTAAAATATAATATTAAAAATGCTTCATCAACATTGCAAGGGTATGGTTCAACTGAAATCATTTCAGTTTATTTTTTATGCAGAAAGAGCAGAAATCACAAATGGCTTGAATCAATTTCAAATGCAGTATAAAAACAATGCATGAATTTAAAAATTTCACAGAAAAGAAAATATAGTTGAAAAATCTTTAAACTGGCATCACACAGAGAAATGAAACATACACATAAAAAAAAAAAAACCCTGTTATTTGGTCCATGAAATTCATACTGACTTTACTAAAGAGTGAAAGAAAAATAAAGCTGGTGCCTGGTGCCAACTTAAATGAGGCAAAGCCATTTCCTCAAGATCACTGGAAAATAGCCTTACATTCCTTCATATGTTCAACGACTCACCATTTCATCAGCAAGGATACCATTGATGCCATGCTCATAGAGTGAAATAAGCCAGTTGAGACCTCTGACCTGATAGTCCCTCATCTCACCAGACTTGATGTATGTCGGTGACTTCTCAAACTGGGTGATGACCGAAGTGGCCTTGCGGGACTCTGTCAGGAGTTCCTCGTCTTCCTCCTGTTCGGTCTTTCTGTGTCGGTGACTGATGGGATGGAGGAAATGATTAATCAAAAGGATAAAAATGATTATGAGGAAGGTGTCTTTAACTGTATTGTGTAATTATCTCTTGGATGCATCATAGAATGATTCCTCACGATGAAATATATGAAGAATTCTTTGCAGGGGTACAGAGCCTAACAACTTATGTATTTCAAATTAAAAGTTAAAGTCAATTGATTATGAAACCTCTAGTAATTGCAAATACACATGGTAGCATAAGTACAAGATTGACAAAAAAATCTGACAGTAAAATGAGCATGTGATGTGCTGTCTTTTTGTTCCTTATGCATTCAGAAATTAGGGAAAAACCCTCAACAGGACATTCCTTCTGACAGGAATTCCCTTCTGAAATTACTTACTCCCCAACTGCAGAGAGTTTCTGTTTCTCATCTTTCTTTGTCTTTGGTCTGCCTGGCTTCAGTTTGAGGGGGCTAGTTGGTGACTTCATGGCATTGGTCGTTGACATGAAATGAGTGAAGATCTCTGTCTGCTGCAGCAAGAAGTCGAACCGAGATGACCTATCCTTTTCCTGTAAGGAGAAAAAGATCAAGGAGCTCTGTCATAGGATACCGTCCTCTATATATGGACAAAGATTATGCCAAATTTGGTAATTATGCTATATTTGTAGATTTGTAGGATGTGTAGAAGCCAATATTGTCACAAAAGAAGAAAATTGCATAGAATATTCTATGGGGAGAAATAACAACATGATCATAGCTCCCCTCATACTATAACAGTCTCTTTCTTTCAACTTTCCCTCTAAGAAGTGCACAAAAGTCAAAACACTTTTGTATTGGTACATGGGCATGGGTAAAGTGGCCTGTAAAAGGATATTACAGCTAATGATGGCCAATGATTTTCAGATTATAACATACTGGGATAAGTGTTTTTCTTCCCTTGTCTTAAAATACAAATCACTTTTTGTTCTTAACCCATTTGTCATGAGGGTCCACATAGTGTTCTCAGCCCTATACCGTTTGATGCAGAACCCTAAAAAGCATACCAATTACATTATAATAGAAGGAGAAAAAAAAACCAAAACAAAATACATCTACACATACTGTGCCCATTCTGGTTGTGGTTGCATCAGTATCAGTATCTCATGGTGAAATGTTTTGAAGGGAAAAAAAACACTAAACTCTTTAAATTGGCAACCTGATGGAAAGTTCAAAATCACTTATTTTATGCAAATTAGCAACTTTTGAACTTCTCAACATATTTTCTGTAAATTCATACATGTATTTATTTCATATACATGACTTGACTGCCAGAATAAAAGAAAAATTATGATGCTGCATTTAAAGAAAAAGCTGATCAAACAAGGTTTTAAATAATTCCTGTCATCATGTGTTATGAATGGGTTGAGAACTAGCATGGAATCGAGTGGAAGATTTATTTTTTTTTAAAGTAAGCTGTACTGAAGAATCTTACTCTTACATGTAGATCCATGCATGATTGTACTCACCAATTTGGCATCATATTCTTCCCCTACACCACTTCCCCCTGCCTTGGGAGGCATTTTCAACTTGAGGGCCTGCAAGGACAATATAAATCAAATAAGCTCATATATAATACTTAGTGATTACATACCAAGATAATTCATTAGAAATCAGCTTTTTAAAAAAAGGAAGAAAAATTGAGAAAAAAGAGAGGAAGAGGAAGAAAAGAGGGAGATGAAGAAAAAGAAGAAGAAGAAGGTTAATATTCCACTAGATCTAGATCTAATTGCGCAGCTACATGTACATGTAGCTCTGTATGAAAATAAAACAGACGTTTAAAATTTCCAATTACGAGAAAATAAAACAATTAATTAATGACAGTAGTAAAAAACAACAAAATAAACAAAAAATTCCCCTAAATAAAAAGCAAAGCAAATACAAACTAATAGATAAAAAGACAAATAAAAACAAAACAAAACTCAATGAATGAATTACATCTAAACCAACAGTTAGACCCAAGTTTGTTACAGTGTTTTCCATATTTTGCTAAATGAAAAGTTTCATGTTTACAATTTTTACATCAGTATTAGTATTCAATTGAATAAATACTTCAACATATGCCACTTTAAAATAAAGTCATTTTTTTTTTCCATTCATAACATAACACAATGCCCATATTATTTGTAATACATGTATGTCTGTATTACATTTTTTATTTTGTGAAATACGGGTAAGGTCCTTATCAGTCTAGAAAAAAAAAAGAACTGTTACTTTACATGCACAATAATACAGTTCAATGCATCATTTCATTGTTCTTTAAAGCCAAAAAGTATATTCTGAGGAGTCAACTTAAGCGCAAAGCTCGAAAGCATGAAAGAAGCAGCAGATAACCAACCTTCTACATTAACCCAAATTGTTTTCCTAAAAATGCAATTATAAAAGAAATGTTCAACAGGAATACTGGTAAAGCTCAACTTGAACAAAGTGTCATTCAAGAAGAGAATTCTATTTAAAACTTTGTAGACCCTACTGAAAATATTTCAACCTGTACATCCATTGTAAATCTATCATTTTGTTAACTTGAAGTATTAATGGATATTCCAAGTTACTTCTTAATGAAAGTTTAAAAAAGAAATATGATCACTGAGAAGGTGATTAATACCCCTACCCCAATGTGTGCTAAATTTCCAGAGCAGCTCGAAAATGAGGAAGTAGTTCGATCTACAATATTTCCCAACTGGGCCCCCAAATCGACAAAGCGATAGCCGATAGGGTCTATTCATTTCAACCATGACCATCATGACATGTAGGAAAGTCAAAATAACATTGGCAAAATTTAATTCAAAATATGGTAAGTGAATTGAATTGAATTGAATTGTATTTATTGAAGATGAACGTCATTGATATTCATCATTATTCTCTTCTGACATAAACATAGACATGAACATAATCATAAATCAACATCAACATCATGAACATAGATTAACATAGATTAACGTTAAGCTTTCAAAGTTCAAACAGAAAAAAAATAAACAGAAAAAAAAGTAAAACCTAAATAATCAATAGTAGATCTGAGTTAGATCTTACTATTTCTAGCTAGATAATAGTAGATAGAGTCTAGGTCTATTCATTTAGTAGAGATTCTAGTGAAATAGGGTCTACAAGTTAACCCATTCATGACAGGAATTATTTAAAGCCTAATTTGATCAGCTTTTATTCTTCAAATTGGCAACACCAACATTTTTATTTTATTGCTACATTTTCCTTATAAAACGTCATGTATCTGAAATGAATATAAAATGACAGAAATTATGATGAGAAGTCAAAAAGTTGCCAATTTGCAGGGGAAAACGGTGATTTTAAACCTTCTATCACATTGCCAATTTAGGGATTTTAATGCTTATTTTCCTTTAAAAAAATTTCAGCATCAAACAACTAATATTGACGCAACCAAAATGGGCACAGTTTGTGTAGAATTTTTTGCTCTTTCTGCTCATGTATTTGGTATGATTTTTAGGGCTTTGCATCAAAAGATATTAGGCCAAACCACAAAATGTGGACCTCTGTCACGAATGGGTTAACAAAAATTTAAATCCATTTTCCTTTCTCTTTTTTTTTCCTTCCAAAATTGAATCTTTGAAAGTTATGTAAAAGCGTTGTAATGCAATGACAAAAAAAGAAGAATGTAACCCACACTGCATAGACAGGAATATCGCATCATCACTCACCTCAGGCTCAATGACATCATTTTCATGCATGCTCTCGTTTATGCCAGGTATCTAAACATCACATTGAAATGTACATATGGGACCGAGCGCGGACAATGAATGAAAGGTTGGAGGGTGCAAAAGACCCCGGCATTTTCAAAGACAAATATGAACGCAATAGATCGCCAAACTGTAACAATCTTAGTCTCATTTTATGCTATGACTACTTACTGGATGACCCAAGGGTGAAGGAGTGTCTTCTCTGTCTTCTAAATCAGCCATTTTTGCATGAAATCAGAGCCGGTATCAGGATTTTATCGTGCGAGAGAAACCACCATAGTACCAGATATGATCGACAAATGAGCGCGCGCATTTCGAAACCGGATTATCGATATATGCATTTCATAAAAAAGTATCGTTTCCCTTTTAGGGCCTATTTCATCGCTGGGTTAAATTAAATCACGGGCAACAAATATTGCATAACTTTATTTGTGATTTGATTATATAAGTAGTTTTTCCTTAATTTTGGACACAGGATCCCCAGGATGCAGTAATGGATGGGGGGGGGGGGGGGGGGGGGTAATTGTGGTTTTGTACAAATTCAACGACGTAATATAGCCAATGACTGACGGTATAGGCTACAGATAATACAAGTGTTATTGCGTGTTATGTTTTTTAAAAAAAAAATAAATAAATAAATAAAGCGTCCCCGAAAGCGTCCCGCGCAAATGTCTCTGAAACTTCTTCTTCACTGATAATACAATTTTCTTGTAGAACGGGCCTACTACTTATTATAGGCCTATCTAAAAATCATGACCCGGTGCGCTATACCATAACGGTCCTGCACTGTATACATCCAGATCCAGATGACACTTTTAAAGTTCGGTATGTATCACATGCTTTTGTAACTAGGGGGAAAAATCGAAGTGTTCTAGGCTATAAAGCCATGTCCCACGTGATATCTGAAGTCATTAGCGTAGACAGGTCCTCATACCTGGGGGGGGGGGGGGGGGTGATAATATTTATATACACATGTACCTGTATTCGATATTCAAAAAGTGTGTGGGGTACGTGGTGCATCCCTCCCACCCCCCGCTATCTACGCCCCTGTCTGAAGTTAAAGATACCCCCTCTCTAGTCTCATATCATCATGATCATCTCTGTTCGTCTTCCTACTCCTCGTCACATGCATTGAGGTGGTGTTGGTGATGGTCGTCGTGTTCGTCGATCAGTACCATAATCTTTATATATACCTTCCTGACTACATATAATGTAGAGGCAAAATTCTGTATGGCCTTCCTCCGCACAGTAAATTCATCTACTTTTAAATTGTACACCTCTCTCTCTCTCTCTCTCTCTCTCTCTCCCCCCCTCTCTCTCTCTCCTCTCTCTCTCTCTCTCCTCTCTCTCGCTCTCTCGTCTCTCTCTCTCTCTCTCTCTCTCTCTCTCTCCTCCCCCCCCCCCCATCTCACCGCCATGTGCCCCTCTCATAAGCCCAGGTCATAGGCCCTACATGATTATAAACCTATGCAATACATTTTTGTTTTGATCTTGTTACGTTTAAACTAGGGCTGTTACCGAACCGCCGAACCGAACGGAAGTTCGCCGAACATGGCACTTCCGAACAGGACCGAACCGAACCGAACTCAAAGGCCAATTTCGGAAGTTCGGCAGTTTATAACACAGGAACATTGATTCAGCCCTCGGTGAAGACTTTGTCCTGAATTCATTATGCTAAATAGGCGATACACCTTTAGTTTATTAAAAAATTAATACATACATTTATTGGTGGGATTTCTTTTAATTCATCTTCCAAAAGTTTTTCATTAATAAAAGATAGAAAAACACTTAAAACAGCTTGTCTTATTTTTCCTTTGATTCTGATAAATTTCATAATATTTGGCACCGTGAATTCTAGATGTTTTCCCCCACAAATCATGTTAAAAGCTTCAAAATATGCCCAAAGATACTCACGATTGTAATCGATCGTAATAAGTAGTGTTGCAACGAATCGCCGAAATGCGGATTCGATTCGATTCGGATTCGTTTGATATTTTTCTTCCCGAAATTCATTTCGATTCGGATTCGGAATTATTTTTATTTGTTTGAAATAAAAAGTCGGAATTAGGCTTTACATGCGTGTTTTTTTTGTTTTGACTTCCTTTCTTCTTTAACAAGCGAAGCGCGGTGATGCGCGATCTTGATTTGTTGTTCAAATAGAAATTATTCAAACTCCATCATCTTTAAAAACAAATTTGCGATAGTAGAAATTATTCAAACTCCATTATGTTTAGAAATGAACGTACGATAGAAGCAAAAATCTTTGAAACTCCGTCATGTCTAGAAAATGAACGCACGTTAGAAACAAAAATTATTTAAACTCCGAAATGTTTTATAACGAACGTACGCTAGAAGCAAAAAATTATCTAAACTCCGTCATGTCTAGAAAATGAACGCACGTCCGAAAATTATTTACACTCCTTAATGTTTTAAAAGGAACGTACGTTAGAAGCAAAAATTATTCAAACTCCGTCACGTCTAGAAAATGAACGCACGATCGAAAATTAATTATTAAACTCCGTAATGTTTTAAAACGAACGTAGGCTAGAAGCAACAATTATTCAAACTCCGTCATGTCTAGAAAATGAACGCACGATCGAAAATTAATTATTTAAACTCCGCAATGATTTAAAAAGAAGGTACGTTAGAAGCAAAAATTATTCAAACTCCGTCATGTCTAGAAAATGAACGCACGATCGAAAATTAAACCCCTTAATGTTTTAAAACGACCGTACGTTAGAAGCAAAGATTATTCAAACTCCGTCACGTCTAGAAAATGAACGCACGATCGAAAATTAATTATTTAAACTCCGTAATATTTTAAAACGAACGTACGTTAGAAGCAAAGATTATTCAAACTCCGTCATGTCTAGAAAATGAACGCACGATCGAAAATTGATTGTTTAAACTCCGTAATATTTTAAAACGAACGTACGTTAGGAGTAAAAATTATTTCAACTCCGTCATGTCTAGAAAATGAACGCACGATCGAAAATTAATTATTTAAACTCCGTAATGTTTTAAAACGAACGTACGTTAGAAGCAAAAATTATTTAAACTCCGTCATGTCTAGAAAATGAACGCACGATCGAAAATTATATAAACTCCGTAATGTTTTAAAACGGAGGTACATTATAAACAAAAATTATTCAAACTCCGTCATGTCTTGAAAATGAACGCACGATCGAAAATTACTTATTTAAACTCCGTAATGTTTTAAAACGAAGGTACGATAGTTGTAGAAATTAATCAAACTCTATTGTGTCTAAAAACGAACGTACGATAGAAGCAAAAATTATTTAAACTCCGTAATGTTTTAAAACGAACGTACGTTAGAAGCAAAAATTATTTAAACTCCATCATGTCTAGAAAATGAACGCACGTTAGAAACAGAAATTATTCAAACTCTGTCATCTTTAATAACAAACTTATGATAGTAGTAGATATTAATCAAACTCTATTATGTTTAAAAACGAACGTACGATGGAAGTAAAAATTATTTAAACTCCGTCATGTCTAGAAAATGAAAGCACGATAGAAATAGAAATTGTTTAACTCTGTCATCTTTAAAAACAAACTTACGATAGTAGTAGAAATTATTCAAACTCCATTATGTTTAAAAACGGACGTATGATAGAAGCAAAAATTATTTAAACTCCGTCATGTCTAGAAAATGAACGCACGATAGAAATAGAAATTATTTAAACTCCGTCATGACTAAAAACAAACTTGCGATAGTTAGTAGATATTATTCAAACTCCATTATGTTTAAAAATGAACGGACGATAGAAGTTGAAATTATATCAACTCCGCCATGTTTAAAAAATAAACGCACGATAGAAGTAGAAATTACTTAAACTCCGTCATGTTTAAAAACATTTTCAACTGAATGCTGGAGTTCCCGAATCTTCCGAATCAAGCAACAAAATTCGGATTCGATGCTCACCCTTTTTTTTCTTTATACTGTATTGCCGAACCCCGAACCGAACCAAAATTCGGAAATAAATGTGCCGAACTCTGCCGAACCGAACCGAACCCGAACATGGTGCTAAATTTACAGCCCTAGTTTAAACTGTGATTCCTTGGCTTGTCAAAGATATTAAGCTTATCGATAATACCCTTTTTAGGCTAAATTATCGGGAGCTGCAATCGACAAGTCTGGGAAAAAGAAAAAATAAATGGATAGCGCCATCTACGTTTAATATTCTTCTTTCTAAATAACAAAGAGGGCCACCTTGACAAAGAACTGGCCGCACGCCTCTTGAGAATTATTTCAGTGGTCATAATGGTGCTGATTTTTGGGGTCACTTTTTACTGACAGGTCTAACTCCCAAGTCTTTAGATTTAATTGCTTGTTACACTATTTCGCCTTAAAAAGGAACTGAAAATGTAATAACTTCCCCCTTTCTTTTTCCTTTTGCTTGCTTTTCAGAGATATTTGGGATTCCTCAGGCCTTCTCTCCCCTTCCCCCATCAGAAATGATTGACTTGACACTTCCCCCCCCCCCCCCGGGGAGAGAGAGAGAGAGAGAGAGTTTATCATGTTCACTGTATAAGCTTGCTGCAGAAATTTACAATAAAATACTGTGTCATTTACAGTTAAATACTCTATTTTACTGTTGTTTACAGTTTTGCCGGAGAATAAACAGTACAATATAGTACTGTAACAAAAAAATCCTGTAAATTACTGGCAGCGGAGTTGCCATTAACTCTGCTGCCAACTCTATTTACTACATCAACTCACTTTACTCATTGCAAAAGAAAGCCCTACGCATTTGTACCGGTTCACAATATATATCTCACACCAGACCAATATTTTACGAATTGAAAACTCTAACAGTATTTGACATTAATTCACTACAAAGTTTACTGTTCATATTTAAGTATCTAAATGACATGCTCCCTCTTTCATTTCAAAACTTTTACACTTCAATTAAAACTGTTCACTCCTAAGGGACTACTCGCAATTCCTCCAATCTTCATTATTTTAGTCAACCCAAAGTTACTTATCGCCCATAGATCCATAAGAAACAATGGTCTAGACCTTTGGAATCCTCTCCCAGAATTAATTAAATCCAATAGTTCCCTCTACTCTTTTAAAGCCCAAGTTAAAACCATGTTACTATCGGAATATTCAAGGTAAAATTTCTGTGTCAACTCTTCAGTCTTTTCACAACGCCATCCTTTCTACCATTTGAATCATTACCAATATCAAATTCCTCTTCCTCCTCCTCATCATCATCATCATCATCATTGTCACTATCCTTTTAAATCAGGATTTCCATCATTTTTATCCATTCTGCTGAGTTTATCTATTTAATAATATTTATTTTGGGTTGCCATATTGTCAAGCATATTGCTTATAATGGCAATCCTTCTTCCGCAAATGATTTTATGTTTAATTAATTACAGTAATTTGACAATTTATCATTTATTATTTTTTTTTGAAAAAATGATTGTTACGAATACTTGTGTATTTATGATTTATTTTCAAAAAAGTATTTTTTTGTATATTATGTTACCAAATATTAATATGAATGCAGAAGAAAAATAAATCAAAATCAAGTCAAATCAAATTTACTGCAAAGTCTACAGTGATTTTTTTTTTTTTTTTTTTTACAGAGTACACTCGTCCGCTTTCATTCAACTGTCAACTTCTTGTCATCCAATTCCTCTTCAAGCAAAGTTATATGTATTATTTTGTTTTGATGATAATCCTCACGATTCTATTTCAATCAATTTAAATTTGAATTTGCATTGTATAAAACATCGAACCTTTTCAATATATATATATATATTCTCTTTAATTGGACGCTTACATAAGTTCTGGCTCCTTGGCAACGCTCTGTACGCAGTCCGCGCAGAGCGTTGCCAAGGAGCTACTATAAGGAAAATTTTGTTTGCATTTATCTTGTCATTAAACTGTATACACTGAGGAAGGCCCGAGGCGGGCAGAAAATTCTGAGCAATAAAAGCTAATGTTGGATTTACACATGGCGTACCTTCGACTCTTTTTGAAGTTATTACTGTCTACATTATTAATCATCCAACACGTGGGTATTATTCTCTCTCTCTCTCTCTCTCTCTCTCTCTCTCTCTCTCTCTCTATATATATATATATATGATTTTTTTTCACGATTATTAAATTCTCCCCAAGTAGCGAATAAGCAACTTAAAAAAAAACAAAAAACGATTCCCCCCAACCCCCCCCCCAATAGCGTTTATATAATCCCTCCCCCTTTTATCGTTCTCTCCCTCTCATGCTCCCCTTTATCCTTTTCATACAGATTATTTTGTCTGTTTGTGGAGAAGAATACGACAAAGACTCACACACACGAGTAGCTTACAGAAGGAAAAAAAATCAAACTTTTAATAATTAAGTATATCATTATGTCTGAAATTTTTCACTTAGTGATCCGACGCTAATGAAATTTTGTATCTATAAAATTAAAAACTACTCATGTAAATTTGAACTATAGAATAACAGTACAAAAAGTGAGAGACAGAGATTTCAGAAATGTATATGCAATGCCGAGTCTATAACACAAATAACATCATAATTCCACTTTAACGCTTCCTAAAAATCTCATGAAAACATATACAAGGTAAATAGCAAAATCAAGATTTCAGTCGAACATTAACTACCTAACATTTTCTAACTATGCTACGCCACAAAATTGTACTAACCATTACTTATGGAGTCACGTGAATACTGATGATAAAAAAGTAGTGCTTTGTACTTTCTATCAAACCGTAAATCGTATAAACCCTTTGACTACTGGATTCCCATTCTCCCGTTAGCTTAATACAGATTAAGCCCGTACCAGTAGCCAGTGAGTTAACAATAACAAACAAAGCAGAGAACATAGTACA
Source organism: Echinometra lucunter (assembly GCA_029962745.1). NCBI lineage: Eukaryota > Metazoa > Echinodermata > Echinoidea > Camarodonta > Echinometridae > Echinometra > Echinometra lucunter. Next base: position 16,018,168 of record CM057161.1, on the reverse strand, counting down.
ATGTAATTTCATTCTATTCGATACAATATTTACACAATTTAAAAAATCGCAGATTTCCATTTTTTCTGTCTTTACTTCCCTTCATGGACTAAACTTCCGTGCAATAATTATTCAAGGATATGTCATGCCAGCAATTATATTTTACCTATCCCACTTTGTCAGTGTGTGGCTACATACGGTATTATGTCAATGAAAAAAATGTGAAAAAACACTTTATTTCACGAAAAAAATCATTGCCGCTTTGTCATGCTGTGTAAATCACTCGTAGTTAAATTGAAAATGGTAAGTATGATTCATTATTTTGTCCATGATGATGACATTCTAGTATAGTCACACACTTTTTTTTTTTTTACTTACTTATTATGTAAAACATGAAAAATGTACATCTTGAAAAGATAAATTCTGTTTGCGATCAATATCATGATATTTTTTTTGGAGGAAACTTTTGGCTATGAAATAAATTACTAGTAGATCCTCGTTGTATGGAAATAGATAGTAACAAATACATAAACACTGAACTCATAACGATATCTTGTGTGTATGACTCTGAGAACAACACTCCTTTTCTTTTCTTCTTCTTCTTCTTCTTCTTCTTCTTCTTCTTCTTCTTCTTCTTGTTCTTCTTCTTCCTATTTTATTGATTTCATGTTTAAAGCAAAGGATAAACACAAAAACGATGAAGGGGAACAAGGGGAGACTTTAAACAAAAAATTAAACTTGCTGGCAAGAATGTTGAAAACAGCAGAGATTTTGAGCTGGTATAATCATAATCATATATAAAGTTGATCATAATTCATACTACGTGTCCAACTCTGTTCCTCCTATATGCCTTCATTTTAAAAACGCATATAACAAGGAATGGAGATAAGTTTTAAAATATCCCCTTCTTATAAACAAACCGATCAAATTTAGGATCTACAAGCATCCTCCTAATTCTATAGATGGGCCACTGTTTTCCACATGATCGTATCCACTGCATGGTTCTTCATTCCAACATCTATTTCTTTTACCTACTCTCCTCCTTATTTTCCTCCTCTTCTCTTTCCTCTTATTTTCCTTCTTCTTCTTCTTCCTCCTCCTCCTCCTCCTCTTCTTTCTTCTTCTTCTTCTTCTCCTCCTTCTTCCCCTTCTTTTTCTTCACCTGCACTTCTCGTTCTCAAGACTTTTCTTTTTTTTTAAATTCCCGGATCCTCCTTCCTGCAGCAGCTTTCATGAGAATCTTATGGGTTTAACAATGCAACAGGTGTATGACTGCATAGTCGATTTCATCAAGAAGATATGACATTTCCAACATTTTCATCACCAGAACACGGTTGGGTTTGAAGTACGAGTATACAAACTCCAATCGGTCGGTACGTGAGTAAATCTCTAACCATAACGTGATGGGTCATGAAGGGTGAGGATTATTTTGATCGACGTCGACAAAAATATTGTCATCTTGCATGCATGACAAGAAAAAAATGTTATTAAGTCAAAACAAGAAGTCGAAACTTTCAAAATGACCCATGGATATGATGTGGGATTTGGAGAGATTTTGATGTCATAATCATGTCGGTCTATGCGTGGGATCCAGACAAAACAGGGGCACCGATAGAAATTCTTGAACGAAGGGATGCTTGACAAAGTATCAAGCAGAAAGTGCAAACTAGCAATAACAACAACAACAACAAAATCTTTATCGCAATATTTAATTTGCCCACAAGACTCCTTCGTAAACGGGAGGGATTTGTGACTATTAAAAATTTTCCACTAAAAAATTCATATGGCGAAGGAGGGGGGGGGGGGGGGGGGTGAATGTGTGTACAGAAAATATTATGAAGTGCACGTGGCATGGTGAGTGGAGGGGAATTCAAAGGATCATGAATCACTCTTCTCTAAGATTAAACAATCGAAGATAACATAAGAAATTCGCATGGGAGCTTAAATTGTATTATGTTTCCATGCAGGACACTGATGAATATGAATGCATGACTGAATGACACAAAACATGAAGGAAGAAAATAAAGGATGGGGCGAGAAAAGAAGCTGACAGATAGAGGAAGAAGTCACACCAAAGACTTTAAAAATGGGAACTTTTGCCTTCTAGCCAGGCGCTCAGCATATAAGAATAGAGAAGGGTAATAATAACATATTATTTTATGCAGGGCCTGCTGGAAGAGCAGCTGATAAAAGCTGAAGTGACTACCCTGGGTAAATAAGACGTAATTATTATCATTGTTGTTATTATTATAGAGGAAGAAGTGTTAGACATAGCTCATAATTCTACAGAGAAACATAAAAAAAATATATGCAAATAAAATCATTTAACGGATGGAACGTGTACAAGTGCCTCTTTTTAAATGAAAAGGGGAGAGGAGAGTCAGACTGGTATGTCGCAAACTTCATCCAACTTAGTCGAGTGGATAGTGATCATTAAAAGGAGGGTGGGTTCCAATCCAACTTCATAAAGTTTTCTCCCATCAATTTTAAACTCAGTTCAGCTGGAAATAATAATTATCAATCACTGTTTCCTTTTCTTGGTGTTAGTGCACATAATAAAGTCTTCTCCAAAGTAGCGCGGGTAACCAGGATCGGCGTTACGGTGTTCTGTGCTGTACCTCTGATACTTCTTGCGTTGGACGAAATAGTTATTTTCTGTAAGAATTAAAAAATAAAGGAAATAATGAGAATACTATACTATACACAAATATCACGCACGGTGCGTTTTGACAGAAGCCATGCATTTACAAGAATTCTGATGGCATTTATTCAACACTTAACACCAAAAATTATTGCAACATTTCAAGAAACTTTGAATACGATGATAACGATATAAAGGGAGGTAGGGCAGATCATTTCCAGCCACCCCCCCCCCCCCCCAATGTCGCGAGGAAAAAAACATTATGGAGAAGGGAAGGACTCGGGGATCTAAAACGTCTGGCAGAGCTTTCCTCAGTTTTAGTATCATGTTTCAGTAGTTTTGATGACGATCATGACGACCAATGATGGTTTGATTGTTCCGGGGGGGGGGGGGGGGGGGCAGCTAGGCGGGTTGACCGTGCCGATTGTGACCAGCTCGCGTTTTCAGTATTTTTGGCCGGTGGGCTGTCATTAAGATCGTTGGTATGAGAGCCGGCTGTATAGGTTGGAGGGGTGGCCCTATATCACAATTCCCAGCCACCCTTGTGTTTTTTTTTTTTTTTTTTTTTGGGGGGGGGGGGTAGTGATATCGGTACTTACTATCAGTAAATTGGAAGGCAGCATCTATGGGTGTCTGTATCCCCACGAAGATGTCCTTTGTAAATGTCGGGAATCCAGCGTCCACGTATTCCCGCTTTTCATCATATCTCCACACATAGGGCCCTCTGAAGAGGTATGTCTTGTTGTAAGCCCTGAAATGTAGTGCAGCATCTACGTGGCCAGGCATATTGCGAGATCGGACGGAGCGAGGGTAGCCGGGTAACAGCGTTTTCCCCTTGTAAATCCAGTGCATATGGCCTGTCGAGAAAATAATAAGCGTATATGGGTTTTAAAAAGAAGTTCAGAAATGGGCAGTGCATGTATATAATTACAGACACGAACAAAACTTTAAAAATAATGAAATAATTAAAAATGAATTAACTCTCACTATCACGAAATATCTATGTTACCTAGAACCGGCGTAAATCCACTTTGAGGAGGAGGGGGGGGGGTGGATGATCGACTTTTTTGCCGATTTTTTTCTGTCGAACTCACACTTAACAAAACACACACCTTCACCCACCCGCATCGGACCCCTTTACACACATTTTAATTTTTATTTTGGGAGCGAGCCAAAATTAACCACTTTTCCGAGTTTTAATCGCATTTTCAGATTATTCTAAATTAATTATGATGGTCGTTTATGACAGATTATCAAAAATTTTACTAAATGATTAATCAAAATATCATTTCTTCCTCAAAAAAGTTTTTTTTTTTTTTTTTTTTTTTTTTGGGGGGGGGGGGGGGCTATTTGTACACGCCATCCCGTGCTGTGGTCGAGTGGCCTAAGGAGCTTGACTGGAGAGGCGAAGGTCCGGGGTTCGATCCCCGCGGTACGGCATTTATGCCCTTGAGCAAGGCATTTTATCTACATTACTCTTTTATTGTACATCAAATAAATGAAAATGCTATAGGCATTATTGATACCAACGTGTGCACGTGTTTAAAAAAAAATCCCCCCTTTGGAAAAAAGTGGGGCCTATATTCCCCCATCCCTCCGGGATTTACGCCAATTTTCCCAGCAGTTTTATCAGCACTATAGCTTATCAGGAATATCAAAATCAAGTGTGAACCTGACATGCACACCCACACACCTCCTCCTCACCCCTGGGGATGCGGAAAAAGACTCTAACGCGACGCTGCCTATTTAGCATTGCAATATGACTGGATCCACAAACCCCTTGATTTAGTTTCTCCAAACACCACGGGAGCACAAATTTATTTAATGAATATAAGGGTAACAATAGGCCTACATGACGTTGTATCAAAATAGTCTTTGCATTTTTTAATTGCATCTTTTTTCAGAAAAAAAAACCAAAACAAAACAAAAACTAAACTAAACCGAATGAAGAAAAGTATAAAGAATGAAAACCAAATACCTTTCATTGCTACTATATGACCGTCTTTACGCTGGTAAATGGCATCAATTTTTTGTGGCAGCTTGGTAAATCTCCTTCCAATTTTCTCGCCCTTCTTAGGTGAAATGAGTTTTCCTTTCCTTTTCAGTCGCCAGAAACGTCGATCCTACAAACACACAAAAATATTAAGTTGATGTAAAACAAATAAAACAAAATCGTAATTGACATTTTATTTCAAAAACATCAGTAATGGGGATGAATGAAAGAAGATCACTTTTACGACCTTTCCCCTCTCGACAGAGAAAAAATATTAGAAAAAAAAAAACAAATGATACCGCCAGAGTACAAATCGGAAACTGAATAAAGCACAGAAGGGCCGGGGAGATGATTCCGGATTTCTTCCACGTTTAGATTATTTTCCACGTAAATTACGTTCATGTATGCGGACGAGTAGCAGGCCTCACGCCTGTAAATAGATCTAGTTTTTTTTTTTTTTAGAGATTCCTCCAACCTAGTTGAAAAAATGTTCATATAAAATCGGGGATACATACATACATACATGAACACTGTGTTTCATATTTGCATAGAGAGGGATAATTACTGGTTTAGATCAGTCCCATGAGAGAGCAGCAGTTGGTCCCAGACTCCCAGATGGATTTTAAGGGGACTTTATTAGTGTGGCAAAAAGCCTTACAACCACTGGAGCTTTGACCAAGTTTTTGTTAGTCTGAGTTTCAGCCCCTCTACCGAGAAAAAATGCTGAAAAACACCCCCTTCATATTTTCAGAAATTAAAGAATAATGCATGAACTCTCAAAGACAAAAGTTTTAATGGTGTCATTATAAACACTTTTTTTCATGATTTTATCAAATTTCATTTTTAACACAGGGGTCTATGGCATGTATGGGGAATATTTACAGGCGTGTGACCAGCACCGATCGAGGAACAACTTTAGAATGTCGCCCTCTACGTTTATATTTCTGTATAGCGATATTTACTCTACGCGTTTTACATAGATGATACCATAATGTATACTTGATCACGCTTGTTTTTGTTTTGTGATCAATTAGAAATACAAATTTTTAAAAGCTGGGGGATGAGCACTAGAAGTAACGATTTCTATGCATGAGTGAACTTGTGCACGCAAATATAGAGAAGGAATCCTCATTTATTATTTATATCTTATAAGCACCTCCCTACAACCGTCGTAAAGCGTTGGTGGTATAGTGGTTAGCATAGTTGCCTTCCAAGCAATTGACCCGGGTTCGATTCCCGGCCAACGCAGCCTTTTTTTTTTTTTTTTTTTTTTTTTTTTTTACATTTTCCAAATCATTTTTTCACTTTGATAATTTGCATTGGAAATAAAAGAATTCAAGTTGTTTCATTCTGAAAATAAATGTCATTTTTCTTACACAGGCAAAAAGAGAGATAGACGATATGGATGCAAGGGATCATGGACTCAATTAAAAAAAGAACAACAAAAATGATTCAGTGACAATATTGCATATTGATTATTCTATTTTCAACTGTATGAAAGACGAGTCCATTTGACTTCAGCAATGTCATGTACCTTGTTTGAAGAATAAGGTGAAGGTGAAGAAAAAAAAAGAGGGGGGGGGGGAGAAAGACAGAAGGAAAAAGAAATATGAAAAAGGAAATGAAGGAGGAGCAGGAGGCCGAGGGGAATGGTGGGGGGGGGGGGGTACGCCTATAATAAGACAGGAAAGATTAAAAGATCATACATGTACACGTACTGGTGTTTTGATTGATTTAGTTTGTTTATCGAGTATAAAATTCTGAATGAAATAACACTAAGCAGAAAATAAATGAAATATTTCTAAAGGATCGCCCTGCTCAGCTTTAGCAACACAAAGCTGTTCCTCCTAGCTGCCTAGGGGTGCTCAAGGAAAAAAAAAACACACTCCCAAAACAAACAGGGAAAAGAACATATCACAAACTGCAAAAAATATGAATTACTGTACTCCGGTACATTGCCCCAAATAACCCCCATTATTCCTGCTAAGGAGCTAACTTATACTGTAATGAGAGCTATTTTTCTTTTCAAGAAAATGTAGGAAAACAGGCGTACCGTATAATGGAACTAATCTTCCGAAAAGATATACTGCATGCCTAGTGTACTGTGCAAGTTTTATGACATGAGGAACAAGAATAAAAAAAGGACACGGAAAAATTGCTAAAAGATATTACCTTGAACAAATGTAAGGTGCCATCAATTAGCGCAGTTGCGTCAAATGCCTTGTTGCATTCTGCTCTTGGGTTGCCTCTGTACCGAGGTTTAGTTGGATCACCTGAGAGGAGGAAAGAGAGAGAGAGAGAGAGAGAGAGAGAGAGAGAGAGAGAGAGAGAATGAGAGAGAGGGAAAGATTTATTGCCTTTTGGCAGGACTGCTGACGACTGTGGATTGTGACACCCTCATCCCACTACTATTTGATATTTAAGCAGAGATTTCTACTTGTCATCCTTGTGTTTTTTGCAGATTATCTTCTCAACATTATTGTTCAAGATAAGACAAAGCTAGCATTTTTTTGTCATAAGAAGTGCCATTTTCTTGCACCCCCACTTCATTAATTTGCACTTTTTATCATTAAAAGGGCTTTACATTTTGGTTGCTTCGATACAAAAGGGGATAATTTGAGTTTTTCAAAAGTGTTGGAAAGCACTTGAATAAAATCTATATTATGATTAGATCCACTGATCTGTATGAAACGAAACGAATCTGGATATCTCACTGGCTAATTACGCACCGTACAAACGCTTGAAGCAGACGCATGGATGAAAACGGGCATTACCACTCAAACCCCCAATGACTTTGTAAATTAGACTTATTCATTTTAATCATGATCATGAGCGAAATCTTGGTCCAAAGCCTTCTATTTGACGATTTATGCAGTTATTGAGCTGAAAATTCCAGCGTTTTACGTCGAATTTAGCCCAATTTAAGGGTGGATTTGTACACAAACAAATGGGGAATGCGTTCGTGGAGTGGTACTTTGGTGTGGTAATGTGACGATCGGGCGGCTTCACAAATCTCAGCTTATCGGATAACCAGATTCTTTTCATACAGATGAGTGGATTAGAACATCAAGATCCTAGATACTTACCGTATAGTACTTGTATCGCCCTTATGTCGTCATCGCCCAGTTTAAACTCGTTGTCGTCCCCTTTGAAGCCCGCGTAGTCTGGAACCATGATCGAACCCATGACGTGCGAGTGTTCTAGGCCGAGACTATGGCCAAGCTCGTGAGCTGCCACTTTGAACAGATTGTACCCTGGAACAAGATTGTGTATAAAATAATCGTTATCATCATAAAATAATCTGTAGAGGAAGGGAAAGAGAGAGAGAGAGAGAGAGAGAGAGAGAGAGAGAGAGAGAGAGAGAGATGGGGGGGGGGGGGTGAAGAAGAGTGTTAGAAAGAAATGGGCAGATGAGAGAGAAAATTCAAGGGACACAAAGAAAAAGAAGGAAGAGGAGGGAAGGGGAGTATAGGAGAGAGAGATAGAGAAGAGGAAAGGAAGGGGAGAAAGAGGAGGAGATGGAGGAGGAGAAGTAGGAGTATAATGATGTGTGTTTGTATGTGTATGGGAGGGGGGGGGGGGTTATTGAAGAGGAGAGACTCATTTAGGCAGAACCTCGCTCTTTCGGTGGGGGTGTCACAACATGACTTGTAAAAGTGGCAAAACAAATTTATAGTATGCTGATGTCATTAAAACTTTCTGGGGAAAGTGCATTTACCCGATTAAAAAAAGCCCATAAACGACAGCAGGAAATATTTCCAAACAACAGGAAAGATTTTTCTGGCGCAACCCTGACAACACCAGTCGGATGTAAACCGACAAAAATATCATTATTCAGAGTTATCAAATGGATAAATTTCGTTATCTCTCACATCCTTCCCCATTAAGAGCAAATTTACTATATTCTGAGATAATGGTAGAATGGTAGGTTGATTTTCGGCTGAATCTAACTGTAAAAGAACAATAACCTGAATCGCCATCGTAGGAAAAGAACTCCGAGTCGTCGAAATGGACGTCCCCGTCTAGGCTGCCGAACTGTCCATTCGGAAGATATGCATGAGCGATCGTGCCGTCTGGTCCGTCAAATGGATAAGGATCGCCGTGACGGTACTTCGAGAACGAGACGTATATATCAGCCTCTTCCTCGTCGATGTCCCAATCGTCAAGCATTCTAAATTCGAGAGGGGTGACGTCACTCCACATCTGTAGCGCCCTCGAGACGGATTCTTGGACTTTTCGTCGAGGAATCCAAACACTGGTCGGGTAGCTCTCGACTCTAGAATCGAATAAAAAAGGTGGATGCATGGTTACGCATTTGGCAAGCTGTAGTTTTTGGATTCACTGATAGACACCATTATAGTTGATAATACAGATTTTAGAGTTCATAAAGTGCAAAATTTTTGTTTCATTAGTACGAAGCTTAACAGAATGATGTCGATTAAGGGGGCAGTGACATAATGATCATGTCTGGGGGGTGGGGGATCTAGTAGTATTCGGTGAATGAAATGCAACTTCATGAGCAACCTTATTGTGGGAAAGGTGCGGGAAGACGCCCTGTCATCTTTCATAAGGGGTGGGGTCGGGGAGGCACAGGGATATGCCCTTGATTGATGATGGTCGGCTTACCTGTATGTTATACGTTTCTTATTCCACCTGTCGCCTGCTAATGCATAACGTTTATGGCGCCGCCTCTTCGGTTTCCTCCTCCTGCCAACCTTACCCTCGACGTCTGCATCATTCACGTCTTCATCATCGAGATCGTTTAGCTCGGCTATCTCCGGATCGGGTCGGCCGCACCTTGGTCGTCGCATCGCCTCAATGGTGGTATCGTCAATGCGCCCAGTGACGGGGACACGAAGGTACTTCTGGAGTTGACCTAGCTTGGACATCACCCGCTCCTTGCTTGGCGTGGTCGAGTAATTTTCCGACGACCGCTGCCTGTGACCCTGAGATGCGACCAGCTGACTCGGTGGGGTAAGCTCTTCGAGGTATTTGTACTTTTCCATAAATTGCTGCGGGAAAAGACGAAGTTAGAGTACATTAATGACTAATGACGGAGCGACAGCTGGATATTAAACTTGAGGGCCGTACGGCAGATGCTCCAGCGAAAATTGCTCCCCTATCAACAGTTTTACTAACTTCATCCTTGGACCAATTAAAATACTGAAATCTAACTGTAACCATATCTTTAACGTATATGCAAAATGCAAAAATTATTGTAAATTTAACGGAGCAAAGCAATGTCAGGACACCAACTAGAATCGATTTGGAACATCTATTTCCAATTCTGAGCTCATTTCCACAGTTTTAATGAAAAAGGTGGATTCTTAGATTTGTTATTGTTGTCACGTGGTGCCCTGAGTCATTCAAGGTTATTGCAGCCAAGCAAAGCCTTCTTTTCTTTGTTGATGAGAGTATTTTGTCGGCATTTCCCTGGATTACTTTAACAGGTTCAGAGTAAAGTAATTCTGGTCACAATTTTAACTTGTCAGCTAACGCTCCAGTTCATAAATTTATCAACAAATTTTGCAAATCAGACAAACAGGTGCGTCCTCGGTCGCCCACGGAACGCCAAACGGCGTAAGGCATGGACTATAAGCTTGAAAGGCTTCACTGAAACATATTTAATGGCTCTGATTAAAAGCGAAATCATATTTTTACCATCGCTCGAAATTCAGTCAGCATTTCAGAAGGAACAGCCACATTCCCATAAGCCATGTAAATCATGTAAACGAATATTTTGCAAAGACAACAGGTTCGCTCTATTTAGCTCCAGAGATGGCTATGCTACATTGTTTTGCAGACAAGAATAAAATTCTTGCCCCGGGTTTTATTCACCAATGAATGATGGTCATCATTAGGAAAGCGAACGACTTTTTGGTAAGGTTTAGTACTTGGTCCAAAATAATACGGTTACAGAATAGCGAGAGCTGTACAACTATGCAGTGGCCATAGCATGTATTGTGCCTCAAGAATGCCAATTTAGATCAGTCCATTATGTCGTAAAAAACATAGAATGAATGGATATTTAAAGTCAATTAAATCTTCATTTTGGTATCTCAAATGGAACAGCTCTGAAGAAACGGGTAGAATATGCTGGCCTGATCATAATCCTGATCCACTGATGATATCCATGATATCAGCATGATACTGAAATTGGAGAATGTGCTGGAAAACATATCCACGTTCTTAAAGGTATGCGTTTTTAAGTTCTGCGATGTTCTTGCTTCGTTGTTTATCCTTCAATTGTTTTTATTTACCTCCCTCAAATCTCGAAGTACTTTAACCTTGAACCTTTGTCCCTTCGAAAGAGCTTTGACCTCTTCCAATCTCGACCCAGGACTCGATTCGACGTTTCGCGCAGTGACGCACAGTTGGAAAACTTCACGCGCGAAGTGACGCAGCGGGATTTTCGCAAAGTTTTTCCACAGGAAACGAGTCTATTGGCTAATTGAATTCCTTACGCGCGTTTACCCCCCAATGGGCGAGCGTGTTACAATCGATGGCCATGGCACAACGTTGTGGAATACTTCTGAATCTGTAATAGGGAACAGCGGTAATACGGCGAAATATGAAATTACTGAAGCAGTCGAGTCGTAACGAATTAAGCGCATATCTCATGATACAGCGATTGTTTTACAACTAGATTCTTAATAGCACAACGCGTGCGAAAATGAGTAAGCCGAAAAACCTTACCAAAGAACATGAAGAAACCTGCTTCAAGCAGAAAAAAAAAAACTTCTGAGAAAATCAGATTTTAAAAAATGCTCACATCATAAAGCAAGAACTTAAAGAGTCATACACGTACATCTTTAACTCTTATGTTGCTGAGGTTGCCGATCGGCGAATGGTAAGAGGTCTCTTGCCCAAGTCACCGAACAGTATGAGCAGAGACGATGACAACCCCGTTTTTCATTTTGTTAAAATAATAGTATTAATATATTATCTGGACCCCATGGAAGAACAGAGCCATTAGGTTAATGGATCTGAAGTGGGCTATCCATCCGTTCAATAACTCCATTATTGTATGTCTGAGACTCATTGATTTCGTCATTGATTTTGATATATTTATTATTGTTGTTTTTTATATGATTTTCGGAAATAAAAACAAACAAACAAACATACATTCCCTTTCAGAATTGATAAATGCCTTGTCTTATTATTATTATTATTATTTTTTGCATATACATGACCAGAAGGGTCATTGAAAGTTACACACTATCCTCTGTGTACATCAACAATATTTTTCTTACCAAATCAATAGCATGGTTTGCAGTTAGACGAATCTAACACGAAAACTAGGGAATGCTAGGTAGACTGAAAAAAAAAATACATGTAGAGCGGCATTCTGTGTTTACTAGTTACCAAAAGTGAATAAAATAATTGTTTCTTTGTCATCAAAATTTGCATCGCGAAATATTTTACAGTATAGCAAACAAATTCTCGATTGTTATGAATAAGATTTTTTCGGATTTGAAGGGTTAACGTACAATTTAGACATAGTACGTGCGGGAGTACGTGCTCCAATTGCCCCAACATAGATTATCAAAAGAAACTTTGCAAGAATGAAAGTACATCGTGTGTCATTAGAGGTAGGGGTAACTTCATAATAGAACGCAATTTATCAGGAATTTCACTTATTCTCTGAAACTCATCTGATGGACACCTACAGACTTTGCTGAAGGGTTTATTGTTTGCAATACTTTGCACCAAAGAATATATATTTACGAAGAACTTTCAGTACCGAAATAAAGCACTTGTGATATGTATTGTAGTACGTGGTATAGCCCCATATCGCGCATCATCGATACAACAAACGGTTTCACATGTAGTATTACAAACATTAAAAAATTGTTCAAAAGCATGCATATTCCCGGGGATTTATGAGGGGTCTATTGGACTCATCGAGGTTGAATGATATATTTTCAGAGTCTTAAATTTTATTTGAATCACCTTACCCATATATTTAGATAAATCCTAGGGGAATTAACTTAATTTCAAATTCCCTGTTTTGTGTATTAACCTATGGCAGCTAGAGGGTCAAATGCATGCATAGTACCCGAAATTTATGGGAAGTCTTTGAATTTTTTAGAGCCTTTAGTAATCTTTTCCAAAGTCTCAAATTACATATAAATTACTTTTGAAATTAATTCAAAGTAGTAATAGGGGAACTATAATTATTCAAAAATTGCTTGTTTTCATGTGTAAACCTATGGCAGGCAAGATTTTTCAAAGCAAAAAAATATGCATATTCCCGGGGATTTATGTGGGGGGGGGGGGGGGGTCTATTTGATTCATGGAGCCTTAATTTTATATTTTCAGAGTTTCAAATTACTTCTTCCGTAAATTCAAATAAACGTTAGGGGAATTAAAATCATTTCAAAAATATCTGGTTTTGCGTGTTAGCCTATGGCAGCTCTAAAAGCATGCATAGTACCCTAATTTATGGGGAGTCTTTGAAATTTTTTGAGCCTTTAATAATCTTTTCCAAAGTCTCAAATTACATATAAATCACATTTGAAATAAATTCAAACCAGTAATAGGGGAATTATAATCAATCTTAAAATCCCTGTTTTACGTGTTATCCCTATGGCAGGTGACTTTGTCAAAAAGCAGCATGATCCTGAAGATTTATAGTGCCATTTATTGAAAATAAAGTTTTATGAAATGTTCTTTTAACTATCCATTCTTCTGTTCGTGCAAAAATCAGACTTTAAAAACAAAGTTTAGATATGAAATATCAAGAATAGATTAGACATCTTTTCACACGTTATTTCAATGGCGGACGCAATTTTCCGAGTCCATTTTTTAACACAGCATTTACCCTTGCCAAAACGTACTACGGAAGTGGGCGAGAGTAATTTGTCTTGAAATCCAATGTCTTTGCTTTGCACTGTGTTGCTGTTTGGCCATTTTGATTTGTGTGTCGGTCGATTTGTCGTATTACATACTGTTGGTATTTTCCTGGACTTCTCCAAGGCCTTCGATACCATTAACCACGAAATACTTCTCCATAAACTTTCTTTTTATGGTATCAGGGGGAAGGCCTTGGAGTGGTTCAAGAGCTACCTAACAGACAGGTCTCAATTTGTGTCAGTCAACAACGTTGTTTCTTCTACTCTTCCTATTACATGTGGAGTACCACAGGGTAGTTTACTTGGTCCTCTTCTTTTTATTACATATATTAATGACATTAAAAAAGTTCTACTTTACTAACATTTGTATTGTTTGCTGACGATTCGAACATTTTCTTTTCTCATGATAACCTAAACCAACTTGTAAGAATTGTAAACTCAGAACTTATACATGTCACTGACTGGATTAAAGCGAATAAACTATCACTTAACTTACAAAAAACGAATTTTATGCTTTTTAGTAACAGAATAAATACAATACCTGATAACATAATTTTTGATAATACTGTTCTTGAAAATGTTTCAGAGACCAGATTTTTGGGGGTTACTATTGATAATAAGCTATCATGGAAACCACACATCAATAATATTTGCAAAACAATTTCAAGAAACATCGGAATTATCAACAAACTCAAATATTTTCTCCCATCTCACACTTTACTTACACTGTATCATACATTAATATTACCATACATTAATTATGGCATTTTGGCATGGGGTTGTGAGACCCAAACACAATTACAAAGAATACTGTTGCTGCAGAAGAAGGCTCTTAGAATAATTTTTCAAACCCAATTCAGATCACACACAGATATACTATTCTTCCAAAATAATATTCTTAAAGTGAGCGATTTATATCTTTTCCAACTCGCCCAATTTATGTATAAACTAAACAAAGATGATCTCCCAACAATTTTTTCAAATATGTTCTGTAAAAACTCCTCTATACACGATTACCCAACGAGACAACGTAACTGTTATCACCTACCCCCTACTCGTACTATATTAGCGAAAAACTCTGTTATCTTTTTTGGACCTGTGTACTGGAATTCCCTGCCCAACGACTTTAAAGAATCTACAAACCTTAATATTTTTAAACGCAAACTTAAAAAGATGCTCATTTGTCAATACTCCACACCAACAAGTCAAGCTAACACATAACCTAAAACTACATAATAACTTAACCTTTAACCACCAATAAACTTGTCAAACTTTACTTATGAAAAAAAAAACAACATTACAACATGATACAATACATTACGACCTGTGCACCTGCCATGTTTCCTCTTTTCATTTGCACTTTTTATTTGCACCTCCCTTATTTCCCTCTTTCTTTCCTTTGCCACTTTACCCTCCCTATTATAATTTTGTAAGTATTTTTTTGTGTGTGTTACCACTGTAATTATTATTATTTGAACTACTTTCTCTTATTTTTTTGTCGCTTATTCGTTTTATTTTGATATTTGTGGATTACTTGTTTTAAGTTTGTCTTCTGCGTCCGTCTCGATTTTTGTATATAGTTGTATATATAGTTTGTTTATAATTAGTATTGAAACTAAGTTTAGGGGCTTGCCTTCTTTACAAGCTTTTGCTTTTCTTGGCAAGTCCCTCCGTTCATTTCTTGTTTCTTTTCATTGACAAAATTACTGCAACAAATTGTAGCTTTGTTTAATTTATATTCAACATTTGTTACGAAATGTCATTGATTTGTTTGTATTATCTATTATATTGAATATGTATTGTTACTTTGATTGTATTTTGAAAAAAATTGTTGAACGGAAATAAATAAATCTAAATCTAAAAATCTACATAATTATGCCGAAAACTTTTTAAACAATCAACGAGGATACTTTTAATAATAGCATATTTTAGGGGGCACATCCCACCCTTCTGGCAACGCTGAAGGTCTGAAAAAAAAACCCCCCGACCATAAACTTTGACTGCTTCACTCATTCAAAAACAGTGGCACATCACTGTATCACTGTTTTCGAAGGTCATTAAATCTAAGTTATTTTATCATGTTTATGGTGACTATAGCTGACATACTTGATGAGTATGAAATCGCCTTGAAAAGTAATTTCCTAAATAATATTAACATGATTAATGTGACAGATGAAGAAAATGTTACCCCAAATGAAATCGTAAAATGATTTTATTCAAGGGTCTCGATTGTTTGACTCATCGATTCGACGAGTTTTCATATTATTGTATGGATCGCTTGTTGAGTCAAACCTTCTTACAATAATTTCATTTGATCAGAGCATTAGAAAACCAATGTACCAGCTTCTTGAAACAATCACTTTAACATGTTTAATGACATTTGACGGCACCTAAAGATGTCCTTAATAAAAAAAACAAAAGGTCTTCTATCGTCATCCAGCATCAAATCCCTACTGTATAGTTTCAAAAGTTTTATTTATTTATTTTGTCGTATCAAGGTTGCAATAATCATGCAGTTACGGTTGGTCTAACAAGTTTAATCGATAAGCCCTAGAATTCCTCGGAAGAAACCTAGGATGACAAATATATTCTTATTTGGCTTGGATGTTACCGGAAAGTGGAATGACATGAATCAGGCAAAGAGGATGAATGCATCATCCCAAAATGGCGAGATAATTATTGAAATCTTTTCTTTCAAAATCATTAAAGGTAAGCTGTATAGTATGTATGAATTTTCCAATGTCTTTTGTGTTACATCCTTTTAAACATGTCTGAATTAAGAAATGAACCATCTACAACCATATACACTATGAACATGACGGACAAAGAAAGCGGACAAAATAAACAACCCCTCATTCTACTCTTCACATTGGTTCTGGTAGTCAAAAGACTGCTATTGTCTAAAATATGTGGAACAGGTGTCACATGCATATTCACCTGGAACTACATGATTAAACATAATAGCTGTGAAGGGATGTTCTTTTGACTACCAGAACTATTGTGAAGGTTAGAATGAGAGGTTGTTTATTTTGTCTGCTTTCTTTGTCCGCCTTGTTCATAGTGATTGGAACTGATAGGGACCATAAGAGATTGAAATGGATCAAAGGAACAAAAAAGAATTATGTTCTCACAATGACAGTGATTGATATGGACATCTCCCCCAGAGATCGAGAGAGACAAAGAGGAGACAGACAGAGAAACAGAGAGAAAGACAGAGAGAAAGAAGAAGGGACAAAAAAAGAACGGAAGGGGGAAGAGAAAATGGAGATGGAAAAGGCAGACGAAAAAGAACGAGAAAAAGTGTGTATGAACATGAAAACGAAGAAGAAGAAAAGAAGAAAACAAGGGAACAAGGGAAGATCAACATGGCTAGGGGTAACTGATTAGAAAATGAATTACAATGATGCGTGAAAGAAGGACGCAGGATTCGTAAGTTTCTTTAGTTCAAATTGATAAGTGACTCCAGTCTTTACTGAAAATAATAAGGAACATAATTTTTTGTAGTTCTCCAGAATGATGAAAATCAAATTAAAAGATATGTTTAAATCAGTTACAGTTGTCAAACTGTTCAGCAGGGCATCCATATTAGAAAATAATCCATTCAACTTTTTTTTTTCAGTTTCCTTGAATAGCCACTATAAAAGCCATACTCCTTTCTCAATTTTCTGTCTTATCTGTTCTGTAGTCCAACAACCCTCACAAAAAATTATCCTCCCAGTTAGACACACCCAACTTTTTCCTACTCTATGCTACATTTTGGAATGCAATGCACCTGAAAAGAGGATAAGCACAAGTGACCTAAAGGCGTATACAAAAACCAGCACAACTGGAAACAATACAACTGGTATGACATCACCAGTAACTGAATGCCTACCAAAGCCATATCACTACAGAATGATATAGTACACTACAGATGATGGAACTATAACATGTTTCCAGTTCGGCATGTTCCATGTGTTCGGTGGTATCGTTTTGTGATGCCGCATCTTTTTTTTAAACATAGCTACCCTGTATCAGGTAAATTGTCTTTGTCCTTGACATATGATAGGGGAACCCCCTCTCGCTTTTCGGAACTTGTTTAATCAATGTTGATGATAGAGACATTATATCGCTTTCAGCTTCAAGATCGTTCGACAGCATGCGGTATAAAAACGGGAAAATGCTTTAATCAATAATAAAACTGACGAACCTTTCCTAGGACAAATTTCAAAACACATACTCATCCACATCGGTGCCAAGTTGATAAAGCCTCGACATCACCGGTCTTCGACTCACGATTCACTCTCCCAAAATCGATGTGACAAGATGCGGAAATTCGAATAGAAGAAAAACTACAACTCACGAAGAATATTGAAGGAGACAATCCTTGTCTCTTGTTTGTTAAACATGTCGTCTTTCCCGATCACATCAACAGTTATTTTTGTTTTCCACTAACTTCCCTCTGCATGCTTGAAGACTGAGAAACAATTTACAATTTCCTCAGTCAGGATGAATTCGGATAAAAGTCGTAACTCGACACCAACTGAAAAAAAATCTTCTTGTTAATCATATTTTGGCAGGTATTGTATCTGTGCCAAGTTTACGTCACACTTCAGAGCAAACGATGACTATCGGTGATCGTTTGACCTTTCTTACCTAATACCGTCAATGGCATACCTGACTTCTTTTGTAAGTCTCTGTCTGCTTCTTAATTTTTTTCTGTTTGGTTTGGCTCTTCTTCAAGATTTTATTCCATCAATGCCACGTTTTCTACAGCCTGGTGTGCCAACGAGGCCTTCAAAACCTACCAGTTTCCATTGACAAAAGATGAACCATCCCCGTCAAGATCTAGAGGCCGTATCTCACCAACGGAGACGTCACCGCGACGTCTCCATTTTTTGTTGCAAATATGTCTCCAAGACGTCTCCGCGACAAAAAAAAAATGGTTTGCGCTCTCATCAAACCGCAACTTCTAGGAGACTAATCGGAGACGTCTCCAAGCCAGGTGTCAATCACTTTGCTTGGAATTCGCGGAGACATCTCCAAGACGTCTCTAAGACGTCTCCTCAATCGCGGCGACCGCTCTGAGACGTCTCCTCAGTCACGGCGACCTCTCTGAAACGTCTCCTCAGTCGCGGCGAAGTCTCTGAGACGTCTCCTATAGTTGAAGCAAAGTTTCCGCGACCTCGCAGAAACATAATCTCCGCAACTGATGGAGACGTCTCCGAGACGTCTCAGAGATCTCGCGGAGACTGGAAAAAGTCTCCAAAAAAATATCGAACATGTTCGAATTTCTTGCGACTCCTCGGAGACTCCATAATTTTCAGGAGACGTCTCGGAGACGTCGCGGAGACGTCTCTGAAACTAGCAAAATCTGGAGTCGCAAACTAGTGGCGAACTAGTTTCAAGCCCAGCGAGATACAGTGCCTGTCGACGAAACATCGTTACTCCTAAATCTGTTTTGAAGAACCTTCACCAATCTGAACACATCTTTTAAAAACTTTTTTGTGTAAACGATTGTATGGCATTTCGGCATAATGTCCAACCTCATCCCCATTACAAATATGCGAGAGTCACCTTCTTTATCATTTCTCGCTGATGGTTTCCAACATTGTTCATAAGAAGGAGATTGCAAATTTCCTTCAATGAAAAGACCCGTCGAGCTTAGCATTTTTTATTTATACACGTACAACTGAATTAAAAAATCTTTAACTTTGTTAGTCACCAAGTCTGCTTTTCTTGAATAAAAATCGAGTGTCAGCAGTCGACTATCCAATTTTGTTATCATGGCTATGTCTCCTCATTTCCTTTCTTCGTCATTGTCATTAGTGTTTCCTTCCTACAAAATTTTCATGATGATCATAATCATCACCAACGTCTTTAGATTTCTCAACTCTGTTAGGACATTCTGATTAATTCACTGGCGTATTGGTGGGGGAGGCGGTAGGGAGCAAAAGCCCCTAAACTTTCACGAACAAGTCTCCAATTATTGTTTGTATCTCTTCAAAATTGGCATTACATCAGATTTTTCTTGAATATCTAGCTAACTGGATCCTTTTTTATTTTGTTATTCTAAATTTTCCCTGAGCAGTTTTTTGTTTTTGTTTTTGTCAGGAGCTGAACCTCTCCTATTTTTATTTCTATTTTTTTCAGTAGTGCAGTTTTCCACAATATTTGGCTCATTATACGCCACTGAATACAATCATCAGAAATACTAATTATCTTGTGGTCCGTAACGTATTGGACAAAAAGTCTTCAACTTACCCGTGCCCACCCCTCATTTCAGATGTGTCCTTATAGCTAACCACTTTGCAATATAAACATACTTCAAAATAAATCCAAGATACGAGTCAGTAATGTGGTAGGGCCTGTAAGGCCCGCTATAAGGGTCCATGGTCACAACAAACAGGGCCCCGTTTCCTAAAACTTGTTATCAGTAAGAACTGCCACATTTCTATGACAAATTTGCTCTCAGCCAATCAGATGTAAAGGGTTTCAGTAGCTTATAACAGTTATTGCAACTTTACCTCACATTCTTCAGCACAATGTCCCGCGAGACCCACCCACCTGATTCCTGAAGGGGATCCGAATTTTGACAAATGATGGATAAGCATTTTGTGTTATCTTTCTTCATGCTCTTTGTTCTTTGAAAAGGACGTATTAACCGGAAAAATATACTCTCCCGGGCTTATTAGTCATGCAGTCATAGTAAACATTATGCTGTAAGTCAACGTTATCAATAAGCTTTGTTTCAATTAGGGGCGGCGCTACAGGGGGAAGGGGCGACCGCCCCCTATGATTTTTTTTCAAGTGACAAAAAAAGCGGAGAAACAAGAAAAAGAAAGAAGAGTATGGAGAATGAGAGGGATGGGTCATGTAACTATATGAACGTAACATCACTCACCAATGATCTTGCCCCATCAAAATACCCTGGCGCCGCCCCTACATGATTTCAATATACTATGCACCCCTATTTTACATGTTTTACTGCCTCCATCGTATCCCTTACCTTTATCCTCCCCTTAAAGATGTGTATGAGGATGGGATGCCAAAACCAATATAGATTTCTGTCGACAAAATTTGTACATGTATGTATATTTGTTATCTTAGGGGACAAGCGGCTCCATCCATACATTCTCTGTTATAATGCCCCCCCCCCTTTGTCTTTCTATCTCACTTCTTCAGTATAGTTTCCGAACTCCCCCCCCCCCTTTCTCCCTCGTTCTCTCTCTCTCTCTTTCTCTATATTTGTCATGTAATTATGACCTTAATTTCCAGGTTAGGGAAGTCATCACCTGCAGGTGTGATGAGTAATTCATTACAAGTTCACTTTATGTAGACACGCATATTGATGAGGTCTTTTACAATGCTTGTAGGTCTTTTATCATGCTTGTAGGTCTTCATCACTGGCGTACTGGAGGGGGGGCTTGGGGGGGCGCCAGCCCCCCCAAATAAATTTCAACCATGGTTTATTTTCAATTTTATATAAGTGTTATCACACGAATTTCATTACTTCTCCCTAGACTCCCTTTCTACTGTTAAGTAACGCATTCACAATTTCCCAAATAGCATGCATAGCAAGGCAGAAAACACGCATAATATCAATACTAATGTGTTTTATGATATAACACTTGGTTTTATCTGTTTATCTGACAATGGATTCAAACTTTGATAATGAATATTCTTAGATTGACCAAAACTAGACACGGGCTTTAAGTTTGCAGTCCCAAATAGTGTTCTTTTACAGAGTTGCAAACCATCAATACTGCAAAAAAAACCCTTTACCATGGGAGTGCACTTGCGTAGCCGGGGGAGGGGCGATGGGGGCGGTCACCCCTCCAAAACACCAACAAAAAAAGAAAGAAAAAGTAGAAGGAAAAAAAGCAGAAGCGAGAAAAGAAAAAAGGTAAGAGAACGTAAGAAGAGCGGGAGCAGACAACGAACAATGCAAAGAAACGTTGGAGCTTCCGCGCTTCGCGCGGGAGGGGGAAAACTCCCCCCTTACTGGACCCTTCCCCCTTGGGAGCGCGCTTCGCGCGCTCACAACCGCCCCACTAAAATGAAATCCTAGCTACGCCACTGTGGGAGTGAAACCCTGGTACCCCACCGCATCACACCCTCTCCATGCTCGTCCTTTTTATTTCATAGTGTCTTTGTCTGTATTATTATCATAAGTAATAAAGTATTTTGTGTAACGATGGCATTTGTTTGAAACTTAAGAAGATTATTTGGGCTGCATGTTTTCATAATCATGTTTCCAAGTTCATGAAAAAATATCCTTTTCCGGTCGGTAGATTCATGACACGTTTATCCATAACAGTACATATCATCAAACATGTCATCAAACGTCGGAGCTTCCGCGCTTCGCGCGGGAGGGGGGAAACTCCCCCCTCCCTGCACCCTCCCCCCTAGGGAGCGCGCTTCGCGCGCTCATTAAGTGATTCACACGCTTCGCGTGCTCACTACCGCCCCACTAAAATGAAATCCTTTTGTTGGAAATGAGAGAAAATAAAAATTGCACTGAACTCAAGCTGGAATTTAAGTCGAAAAAATGAAACAGCTCCGTATCGTGAAGGGGGGGGGGGGGGGGGGGGGTACCCCGGCTCGGTCGCTACACTCCCTCAGGGTTGGTCGCTTCGCTCCTCGCAAAGATTGAGCCCCCCCAAATATTTTGGCTCATTACGCCACTGGTCTTCATTATATAGTACAGGCGATTACATACTGTCGTAAATTCCCCATTTCCCAAGAGATGTCCATGACCATATCAATGAATTTTATTAGCCGGTCTACACTTTGCACCTTGAAATAATCACCGAACTTAAATTAATGAAAGCGTTTCTGTCTCTCATCTGTCTCATAAGCCATGTCATTAAGAAGTGTGGTCAAAGACAGGTCTCTGACGGGAATCAACTTGTCTACTAATCTAAACCGCAGACAAATTTTTTTTTCTTTCATTCCTTGAAAACAGTACCTGGAAAGCTCGCAGTGACCATTAATGCTGTAAATAATCAGGAAAATGTTACTAAGAACAGACAGGTCATGGGGGGGGGGGGGGTGCATGGGCTGATTCGTCATCCCTTGTGTGAGACCACAGAAAACCAAAACTGATACCGGTCAAGAATTCAAGTCATCTTTCTTTAAGTCAAGCAGAGATAATCGCAACAATAAAGCCATCGTTGAAGAAGGGTGTTTCCATAACATGACCCCCATTTTTCTGACACACCTGACACCCCATTTCTGACACCCATTTTCCTATTACATGTAGCATTTTCGTTCTGTGATTGGCCTTTTTGCTAGTGAATATTCATCACTGTCCAACTGGGTTGCTCTATTTCTTTTAGAGGGTTTTATGGGGGAGAAACATTATAAAATAAATTTTTGTATGCGTTTGAATTTATTTACATAAAAAAATGAATACGTTTGTACATGCAATCATGTTTTGATTGATAAATAATGCAAAATCAATGAAATCCGAATGTTTCTCCCCCATAAAACCCCCTAAAAGAAATAGAACAACCCACACAAAATTAATTACACAGTGATGAATATTCACTAGCAAAAAGGCCAATCACAGAACGAAAATGCTACATGTACAAAAGTGAATGGGAAAATGGGGTGTCAGAAATTGGGTGTCAGGTGTGTCAGAAAAATGGGGGGGGGGGGGGGGGGGGGTCATGTCATGGAAACACCCGTTGAAGAATTTGCATCCAGTGAGTGTCTCCCTGTAATTCATATTACATTTTTTCTTTCTGTATATCTATATAGATTTTTAATCTAAGTTCATGATTCACTTATTCATCTTTATCTTAGTGCTTGCTCAAAATAATAAGATATAGATGGGGAAAATCATTTTAAAAACGTCTCCACATGGCAAATTGAAACAAGTAACAAGAAACAGCATGTAAGTAGATAAAATGAGATAAAATGAGGAGAGAGAGAGAGAGAGAGAGAGAGAGTCGTCGGGGAGGGGGGAAGGGGCAATGCTGCAAATGCTCTAATGAAAAGCATCTTCAACATTTCATCTAAAGTCTCGGCTGAAACACATCTGTTGGTAAATCTTATATGATCTTCTGATCTTTTGAGCATGTTCAATAGCTTCCATAAAACCACAGAGTTTCAGGCGGTGGAATAGTTACAGGAGGATCGTGGGGGAGGAGGAGGGGGTAGGAGGTATGTGCACCCATGCTGAAAGTTGGGGAGAAGCCGCGAGAGGGCAGGCAACGTTGAAAAAGTTGTACGGCCTACATGCTTCCACTTCCCTCGGTCGACGGCCCTGTCTTATGGCATTACCACCATCTGGTAAAACCGTTGTGTCCCCATAACTGAGGCCCCCAGGTGGAGTGGAAACTGGTCACGCCACTGTCTGCAAGTATCGTGATCGTGCCTGATTTTCTGAGGCAGCATATGTTGGGACTGAACAGAACATAACCTGCTGGATGTCTTTCTAATCCTTTAATGTGTTCGAACCCCAAATTACATCTTTCCAGCTTAGCCACTATATAATTGCAATAGATCTTCTTCCTCCTGACATACTTCGTACCTGCTTTTAGCGATTAATTGTATAACGATAATGGTTATCATGATTATACTCAATGTTCAGAACTGGTGACGCTAGAGCTGGTCAGATTTGACTAGATTACTGGATCAACCGGGCACTCGGACTATTTCTAGTCAAAATAACCAGAATGCTATAGTCATAGAATCCGAGTCAATTTTGACTAGAATAGAATACTGTTGATTCTACGTTAAATTGAGTAGAATTCTGGTTATTGTGACTAGAAATATTGCAAGTGCCCGGTTGATCCGGTAATCTAGTCAAATCTGACTGGATTGTTTTATAGTGTAAAAGAAGCAACGAAAACCAAATGAAATTCTTTTCAACTAAACAAGGCTAAACCTCCATATTCTCCAAATTGACTTGACCGTGGCTTGTGTTCCGGAGGAAGGGATCAACAATGGGTGGTGGGGGTGAACAGGTGCAAGATCAGAGTAATGTTCAGATGTGAATCCATATCAAAAATATCTTACACGTCGGCACATTCTCGTTGCTTTCAAACCCCTCCTCCCCCATCATAAAAAAATGGCTTCACCAAATGAGTTTTATAAGGCTGTTTTTCTCTTCGGTAACTCTTTCGCACTCAGCTTCAGACTTATTTGGGTTTCTTCAGATAAATTACCTTGAAATGCATTCAGCATCCAATGAAACCTTTTCTAGTATTCAATATAGTTTTCTTTGACATCAGTCACATGACTGTTCATGATAAACGCACCAGCATGAAAATCGATCTTATTGTGCATCGTCTCTTCATAACTGTATGACGCTGCATACATGCAGATATTCAGTTGACGGATGGTAACAGTTTATATTTTGACGATGTCGTGTCGTGAGGTGATGAGGCAATTAGTAGATGTCAAGAAGAAGGTCAACATCATTTAATATCGCGGGGGAGAACGCATTGTATACACAATTAACATTCCCGTTTCCTCAACGGAGGCGGGAAGCATGTACTAGGATGTATACTAGGAAAGGATAGATAATAGCTATGGGCCCTTCTTATTGTAATTCAGATTCAGATTCCTCTATATTGATCAATCTCAGCACCTCAGCACAGCACTTTATAACATAAACACGTATAAAGAGCTGCGATTGATTCAAACCATTCATAACTTGAAACCAGTCGTAACCCCCATTATAATGAGTATACCAGCATGTGTTGCCGGGGGGGGGGGGGAGGGGGGGGGGAGTACATCTATATCATATAGAGTACATTTTTCAGAAATAATCCCTCACCAATAACTCAACGCCTGTCAATATTTAAGTCGTTTGTCATTCACAAGTTGACGAAATTCCATGAAAGAGGGGAAAGGTGCTCAAGAAAAAGGAAAAAGTGAAGAAAATTTGTTTGCTGCAAATGCTAACTGTATGCAAAGAAGCGCACTGGTAAAGCCACTGGAAGTTCAAGGATCTTCTTGGCCATGGGCGTAGCGAAAGGTTAATATTGTGCACCTTCTGAGCGAACATTCATCTGGCCTCGTTTAGTCTGTGTTTGGATTTTTGATTGACCGTATCATTAAAAAATTAGAGGGGATTTATTCACATATTTGAGCGAAACTTCGTGGTCCCATGCTTAAAGTAGCGGTATGTAAAAACATTACCCCCTTCATAACTAAATCATTCTCATTCCCTTATCGTTTATTCCAGTCCGTGGCGCATCCTTTCGCGCGCTCCACCCCTTTCTCTCCCTATCTCTCTCTCCCTCCCCCTCTCTCTCTCTCCCTCTCTCTCTCTTTCTTTCCTGTAACCCTACCTATAATATGACGCTTTTCAACGCATACACCCTATCCCTAACAAAAAAGTTCTACATTTATCCTTGTTCCCATTCGGGGAGGGAGGGGGGGGGGGGCGGGGGCGGGGGCGGGGGCGGTGATAACTTTGCAAATGACCCAGGGCGCAAATAAGAGACAGTGTTTGTAAGTTATTTATCATCTAATGAGAGAGAGAGAGAGAGAGAGAGAGAGAAATGTCAAGTTGGTCTAGATGCCATCACTCCACCATCTTTACAATATATATAAAAAAAACAAAACAAGCTACACCACTCAAACTACTGAGATACCCCTCCCTCCCGCTTCTCCTCCTCCCCCATGGGCTTTAAACCCTAGCTCACCCACACCTAAACAAAATACCAATCATCATGTAACCTTCACTCTCGAATGAGTGATGACGAAGTCTTGAACCCTCACAGGAAACCATTCATTTTCTCCCAGTTACCCGGACGATCATCCACAACATCTGATTCAAATCTGTAGGAGTGAAAGATGAATTTGTGAAGAAGGGGGCGGGGTGGAGTTCGGTATCAGGAGATTTAGCAGTACATATGAAAACTGGCAAATAATATACCAGGAGCACCTACAGTATGATGCTGGCACCCTCACTTTAATTCCGTTTCCATGGAGAAGTGATGCGCACTAAAAGAATATGACCAGGACCCCGTTTCATAAAACTTGTTATCAAATAAGTTGCAATATCTGTTATAAGCTACTGAAATCCTTGCATCTGACTGGCTGAGAGCAAATTTGTCATAGAAATGTGGCAGTTGTTACTGATAGCACGTTTTATGAAACGGGGCTCTGGGTGATGACGAAAGATGCTGGGCATGCTGGAGTTGGTATAAAACTCCCCCCCCCTCCCTCTCTCTCTCTCTCTCTCTCTGTCTGCCTGTATCTCTCTCTCTCTCTTCCTCTCTCTCTATTATCCAATTATCATTGAGAATGTCTCAAATTGGTCCCCTATTCATGCTATTCAATAGAATCACTGAACATAAGAAGATGCTGTTAGTGCGGTGGTAATTGGGCATCGTCACCCGAAGCGAGATGTTCTTATCCTATAGACGTTCGGCAGATTCACTGGGCAATAAAAGCGACAAACCTGCGGTATTATTCAAACAATTTTCACACTCTAAATGACCTTTCATATTCCACAACTCGATTCATCCTAGCCGGAATACAGGTAGAAAATATCATGAGCATCACGTGAAACTATTTTGATCTTCGTCTATAAAACTAATAACGATAATGGTGATGATAATGATAATTTCAAACCCCTAGCCCCTACAAATCAATTGGAAATGGTTAATTATAACTTTAACCACCTTGCAAGAAAATATAATGCAAACTCAGCAATCCATACTGGTGTCCGAGATAATGACGTCAGATTTACGTACTAACAAGTTTTAAGTTTTCTGTTGCGGTAAACCAGAATAATACAGACTCAAATTGACGATTCCCGGAGAGGAAAACGGGGGTTCGATAAATAGCACCCCCTTGGAGAAACCAGCATTGTCCCTGGAGAAACAGAAAGGTGCAAAAAGTTCTGCGGTAAAATAAGGGGAAAGGCAGGGGGTCGATGACATGAATAACGTATTCAGAACATTAAAACGCATAATGTTGTTTGTGAAAATGAGCATTCTTTGCTGATATCTATACACTTTCATGCCCTTTTCTTGACCTAATGTTAGCTCTAAAACATTGGAGCTTGTTAGCGTCTTTAATTCAAACTGACGTTCGTGGTGGCACACAAGCGTTCACCTGCAAAATTTCAGAGAAGAATTCTTTTTTGAGAGAAAAATTGGTAAAAGTGAAAGACATTTTCAAAGAAGTGATGCGGCCTTATACCAGCCTTTATATAATTATGATTTGAATCTTGACAATAGCCAAACACTACAATCTAATCACTTAAGTGGAATTCGACATGGCCACATGGGCATTCACCTGCGAAATTTCAGGGAAAGAAATTTCACTTTTCGAATATAAAATTGAAAAATGAAATACATATTCTACGAAGAAGGGACGTTGCTTCACAATTGAATCACCTGACCTTTGACATTTGAGTACATATAATTTTGAATTCGACAGAAATAAATCTTGAAACAAACAAAACAAGCGAATCAAAATGAAGCAACAACAACCCCCCCCCCCAAAAAAAAGTACTGCAAAGCCATTCTTGACAAATAAATTCACATTAAAAAAAGGATCTACCTTGTTTCACAGTTGAATTGAATAATCGTTCGCTATTTATAATCATAAAGCATGTTTTCTGGAGCAGAAATGAATCGTTGCAAGGAAGTTCCTTGGATTTTTGTACGAAAACCAAAGCGAGACTTTAGATTAAATCGGATGAGATTGCTATTTCTTGTTGTGCAAAATAAAACTGATGATAAACAAATCAGTAAGCGCAGTATTCAATAATAGCTATAAAGTTACTCAGTAAATACCACTGAACAAAAATAGGCTTAACATAACATTTAATCTGAAAATTCCGGTTTATCGAAAGTATTATGCAAAACCTTATGTAAAAAGATATCGTTAAAAACCCCAGTGTGTACAAAACTAAATCGTTGCACAGAAGTCTTGCTTCTATGATTTTTTTTTTATACAAAACCAAAGTGAGACTTCGGATTGAATATGATGAGATTGCTAGTTCTTTTTGCGCAAAATAAAAAGAATCAACAAAAGAGCAGTTTTTATTATAGTTTTAAAGTACTCAATAAATATCGCTAAAACATCAAAAAAGCTTTAAAAACCTTAAGCTTGAAAATTCCGGATTAGCGAAAGTATCAGCCAAAACCTCATGTAAAGAGATATCGTTAAAATACCCCATTGTGTACAAAACCATTCCACATAGCTATTCAGGGGGTTCAAAAAATCAGGGGGTAAAAGGGGGGTATGCTTAACACGGGCGGATCCAGGGGTGCTAGGTGGATGTACCCTCCCCCTTTCCGCCAAATTTAATGTGGCATATCTTGAGTACACAACAATTATTTTTTTAAAAAACGTGCTCCCACCAACCGGCTAAGAAATCTGGATCAAAAATCCATTGGAAAAGGTGTGACCCAATTTTCTCCCTTCCCTGTTTTCTAAGAAGCTATGGCAGACGCTTCTGTCTTCCTTTAAATCATAAATGGAAAATTATATTGTTCCATTATAGAGTTGAAAATACACCCCGAGTTTAATGCTATTTAAGGTGCTGATTTTATTTCACTCGATAAGATATTCTGTGGAGGGCTAAGAAATTTGAAAAAAAATAAATCTTTTCAGCAAAATTTCAAAGTCTTGTACCCCCGCCCCCAGGAGAATCCTGGCTTCATCACTCACCTCGGTCACAAAGGTTTTCTTTCAGACATAAAGTTGAAGAATGCATTACATGTAAAGCTGAAGAGGTTCCACAAACAGTGCTTAAGATCTTTGACAAATCTCCCTAAATCTATCGCTCAGGAAGTAATCACTGCTTGAGACTTTAAATAGATTACGTAAAACACTTCAAAGGTACAAGTATCTTCAGATGAGCTTATAGCACCTGGAAGCCACTTGAAAGCACATTGTATCCTATTTTCATACAAGCATTCTTCCTAACGGACGTTTGAAAGATGACCATACCAACCTCTGCACCATAATACTCGTATACCAGATGCATTCATTTGAAGAATGTAACCCCCCCCCCGAAAAAACCAACCCCCTATTTATTTGTTTCCCCCTCATATGATTAGACTCTCGCCAGACAGATAATAATTATTAGCAAAATTTGACCTTGAAGACTGGGGTAAACGGCAATACATGACTAAAATATAGAATGAATGAGTAACGTAAAACTATAGGCCTATTCCCATTATCTCATTATGACTATTTCTTCGAGGTTCGCCAATAATAGTTTTCCTTACTTTACAGTTTTTTCCTCCTTTTTTTATTACTCCAACTTTCTACTTTAACACTGTCATGACTGTTAATCTTAATTTGTTTGCGACATACAGTGCATGGTAGCTTTCCTACTGAGCTATCTCCAAATGAAATCTCATTGCGATGGCTGAAGAATGGTCGAAGCATCCCCGGCATTCGAATGAAGCAAGGATTATGAGGCCTGGACCCGTTTCAAAAGTAGGTCGAGTCAACGTGGGCTCATAAAGTGATGAACTGTCATACCACTGTTCAATCCTACCAATCTCACAGATATTCCTCTATCTGGTCTCCGCTTAAAATGTTAAAGAGAAGCTTGAGCTCTCGGGAAAAAAATATAATTTTTCTTGTTCTTTTTATTTGATTATCATAGCAAAAGATTCCCGGAAACAAGATTGCTCTTCTGAACCCTTATCGAAATAAGATAATAAAT
This sequence comes from Echinometra lucunter, assembly GCA_029962745.1. Classification (NCBI taxonomy): domain Eukaryota; kingdom Metazoa; phylum Echinodermata; class Echinoidea; order Camarodonta; family Echinometridae; genus Echinometra; species Echinometra lucunter. The sequence goes on along the minus strand of CM057161.1, from coordinate 15,988,061 downwards.
AGCTGAGGTTTTCTTTCATGCCACCAAGTTTGTGAGTGGACCCATTGACTCATTTCTGTGTACAGTGTATACAAGTATGCCTTTAGAGGGGGGGGGGGGGGGGGGGGGGGGGTGGGGGGGGGGGGGAGTGAAAAAATTCTCATCATTTCGCTGATTCTAAATTTTCTCACTCGACACTTGTTTTTGTGCACAGCTAATCTACTATCCCAGTTACTTGGAGACAGTTTCTTTTACAAAATATGATTGCATGATGACCAGGAGGTGTTTCACAAACCTGTGTGCAAAATTACGCATGACTTTGCGAACGACTTGAATATGGAAAGCCCAGTGGGATTCTCAATCTTTTTTAATCGCGTAAGCTGAAGTTGAAATATCTATTATAGATTATTATTATTATCATTATTATTATTATTATCATTATTATTATTATTATTATCATTATTATTATTATTATTATCATTATTATTATTATTATTATCATTATTATTATTATCATTATTATTATTATCATTATTATTATCATTATTACTATTATTATTATTATCATCATTATTATTATCATTATTATTATTATTATCATTATTATTATTATTATTATTATCATTATTATTATTATTATTATTATCATTATTATTATTATCATCATCATTATTGGCATAACATTTGTAATGTGAAGTATAGTTTTTGCCAGCAATTTAATTGAGATCGTTTGAAATACACTAACACTTTGTAAACAAGAGGAAAAAAATGGGGCCTTCCATTTCGTCGTTTATAGTTTTTACGTCGTTCATATGCGTAACTTTTCTCACAGCCTTGTGAAACACCTCCAGAACCTAAAGGTACGACAAATCCATCGAAAGTGTTGGCGATATGAAGAAAGCTGATGATATCCTGTGATATTTTTCTCTAAAGCACGAAATTTTAAGAAATCTAGGCCATATCTCCTTCAAGTGCACTGCGTACTTTACACATGCAAGTAATGCATTTTAACAACAAACACACTAACTAAACGACGAATGATTTGTTTGTCACCATCCAAGGATTTTCCGTTAAGAAGACTATGCATTTGTGTAAATGATCTAAATAACAATAATCTAATCTATTTTTCTAAACAGATTTCATGGTAAGGGTGACGGCTCATCAAAAGGCACCCAAATAGGAATGACCCTTTTTCATTCTGTCAGAGAATTTTAGTTTTAAAAAAAGATCCCGGTTGTTGAATACAAGAAATAATAATCTCTCAAAACCAAACCTTGACAGATTTGAGGGGACATTTATGACATCCCTGCATATAATGAACACCAGTGGGAATGATATGACGTCATTATCTTTGTTAAAACAATACATTATCATCTACTCGCGTCTATCTAGCATCATCAAAAGTGGGATAAGGGCACGATGTTAACTAGACCGTCATTTATCACTCCTCTCAGAGAAAGAAACTTGAACAAACGTTTTAATTTCTTTATTTTTCAAAATTCTTGTTCAATCTGACGAACCTAGTTGTCCGTTGTCAAATACCCTTGCTTTGGTTCAGTTTTGAAGAAAAACAGAAACCCAGACATACCCCTACTTTTCAGCTGAGAGACTACATTACAATTATTGGGTAATTTGACATTTTTGTAAGATATAATGATGTAGCATGTCTAGTAGCCAGGCCACCTCGACATTCTGGAAAAGAGAAAATTTCAATCATGTGGGACTACTAAGGGGAAAGATCATGGCCAGATAGTTATAGTTCTCTGGTTCCAGTGGACATGACAAGTAACAAATAGGAAAGGGTCACCGCAGTTATTCACTAGCCGATCCTCGAGCGATGCTAGCATAATGTGGACCGAGATGTAATTATGCGATCTTTCATCAGGACGCGATGTGTATCTCCGTGTTTGCGAATGATTACCAGATTTAAGAGATTAAGGGTTGATGTCATATATCAGGTTGACATGTAAGCCATGTGTTCTACTACTCATAATAAAGAAAACAAAAAAGATGATGAAACTGATGATATCGATAAAGTGGGAGGATGGTGATAAGCAGGAAATGAAAAGGAAACAAAATGATTTGAGCGAAAGGAGGAAGTGTTTATTAAAATGAGGACTATTTGGACGAATATACGAGGAACAGAAAAGGGTTTCTTGAGTTTTTTTTTCTCTTAGTCGGTCATTGTCTATGCATCGATGTCAACCAAGTCTGTATAACAGACAGAGCATCAGATTCAAAGGATAGTTAAATTTTTACTATTTCCAACAGAAACAAGGCAGCTACGATCACGTCAGGTTTTGGTAAAATACTTTTAAAAATGTGAACCTTGAGGAAAGCATGAAGAAAATAGACCGTCTCCCTTTAAGGAAACCAAAACCCTTATTATTTTTTTCTTAAATCAAAGCTCAGCCAGAATAAAGGAGACCAGCGAAATTTGAAGGAAATCGGAAACGGAATAAGAAAGTTAAGGCTACATGAAATTTTCTGTTTTGGACACTATCATAATAGCTGTTTGTGATATAATTTGTGGAACAACTCTCGATATAATTTCACACATTCTCATTATTTTCTTGAAGAACTCATGTTTTCATTGTCCTTATCCAAAATATGCTGTGGAGAAAATACCCCTACATTACACTGAGTTTGGCTGAAGAAATATTGTGCAAATATTAAGCAAAATGAAAGTGTTTCATTATGTGTGTACAAAACATAATTATTGAGAGTTGTCCACAAACTGATGTCATCAATAGCTATGGTACTGTAGTAAATTTCATATGGCCCTTACTTTAAATTCAGTTCAATTCATTTTCGTTTTATTTTGTAAAAAAAAACGTGACAGGAATCCGAAGATTTATATTTTCATATCTACAAGGTCATAAAATAGAACACATAATATTTTTTATTAAAAAGGAAAGCGTAACAATAAGTATAGAAAGGCAGGGGCGTAGACAGCGGGGGGAGGGGGGGGGGGGGGGGGGGGGGGGAGGGGGGGGGGGGTGAGGGGTATGCATCCCCCACCTAACAAGGTGGGGGGGATGACATGTACAATCATCCCCACAGGTTTTAGGGAAGGATGTTTGCTTAGAATTAACTGAATTAACATGTTTTGAAATGATAGGAACAGCAATAATGATAATAATCATTATCATTATAACAACAACAACAACAATAATAATAATAATAATAACAATAATAATACTAATTAATGTATAATTATTATTATGCTTATGATAATAATAATAGATATCATCATCATCATCATCATCATCATCGTTAATGTGACTGAAATGACGATTACTATCATAACTATATCGATCATTATTCTGATTTATGTAGTTATTTATATTACTTTTGGATAATTTCGGCGCTGTCACAGTTTTTCTGAAGTGGTGTAACAACAAAAATTAAAAAAAAAAATAGCGTGATGCAAATATGCAGTAATGTGTGTCAGTCCATATTCTATATTCTTTTGTCACGGTGGGTATATCTTCTATTTATGTCTGTGCAGTCAGGTGTATGTGTGTGAGTGAGGGTGTGTGGGTGTGTGAGTGTGTGCGTGTGTGTGTATCTGTATACGAAATTGATCCTTGATTTCTCGTGAATGGCAAACCAGGTGTAAGAACCTGCCTACGCCACTGTAGAAAGGACAATGCTAGACAGTAACTATTAATAAACGTCAAAACTGTCCTGCATTGTCCTGAAATGAGATATAATCTGCTGGTAACAAAATAAAGAACTGAACCGAACGTAGATAAATAAGGCATAAAATTTGTTGAATTGGAGGGCTCCAAGTCAGTGCAACATCAGTGCGCAACCTCTCTCTACTTCCTTCTTCTGTGTCTGATTCTTTGTTATTTTCGATGATCTGTGTTATTCCGTCTTATAACTTAGATTTGAAAACTACTTGATCTAAGGGTTTTGAATTCCTTCATGCTCCCAAGTTGTGCATTAATGTTACTTGTGGGCTTAGAGGAGCACAGGGCTTGTCAGAAATATTAGGAATTGTGCTCCCCTCCCATCTTCTTGGATCCCTTCTAGCTGCTTTAAGAAAAATACAAATGTTTGAAATAGAAAAAAGCCTCGTAATGACAGAGCACAGGGTTGACATGAAAGGATTAGTGTGTATACATCAAAATTTCTCAAGAGATTTTCCGATCTGTGCTTCGTGTCGGGTGGTGCAACACATGATGAGCTGCACACTGCAAGAAAAGTACTATTCCCCAAACTTCTGACAATGATGATCACGTTACCAGACCGCTACTTCTATCGATCTAAATTCTGAAAATGAGAAGGAAGAAAAGTATATTGTAATCATGAACTTCTGGTTTGAACTTTTCATTGCTCGCTGACCTAGGGGAGAGAGAGAGAGAGAGAGAGAGAGAGAGAGAGAGAGAGAGAGAGAGAGAGAGAAGGAGAGAGAGAGAGAGCGAGAGAGAGAGAGAGAGAGAGAGGGGGGGGGGGGAGGGGTGGGGGCGGGCGGTATTCCTTGTCAGCATAAGGAAATATCCTCTTTCGCGATACAAAATATTCTTGACAGTATCAGCCCAGATCCATAAGCTACCTAGCCGAAGTTTGTCCCTCTCCTCCTTCCCATATCCACTCCCTCTTTTTGCATATATTAACTTTTTTTTTCTTTAATCCCCATCTCTGTCTGTCTCATTTCCATTCTGTGCACACAAAACATTCTCATACATTATTTTCATATCTGTGTTTTTCAACTCATCTGTCTCCCTCCCCCTCTCTGTGTCATCGTGGGTGTAGACGATAAATAATTCAAGTGGGCCATGTCGGTAGCATGGATTTTTTTTTAAAGATAAAACGTCGATTTTTTGTTTGTTCAACAGAAATGATAGATGGAGCAGACAAATCTCTGTGACAATTCCTCTTACAAACTGCATAGAGCCTTCACTATTTAAAACCATCACCTGAAAAATTAAAAAAAGAACTTAATTCATTTTGTACCTGTCACTACAAAAAGGAGGCTCAACTTCATGAAACTTATCATATGTGACCTTCAGACAAAATAACACATGTACATTTTCCTCAATGCCTTTGTATCTGTATCTCTCTGACAAGAAAGAACTATTTCGCCGACACGTAAATTGAAACAAAACGACGCGTTTCATGATGTACCCCTTGGACTAATTCGAAACAGCCACCTTTTTCTTATTATAGAAGATTTTTTTTGTTTGAGATTTCCTTTCAAGAGCTTAAACCTTACACTTTGTAAGAAGTGCAAATATGGAAAGATTGAGCCTTGATGACTGATGCATCTATTTGACGTTTGAATCAAGTCAAGAATGCTAAAACGCTATAGAATAATTCACAGAGGTACTGGTCTCAAAAAATTTTTACAAGCAAGATAAAAGCATTTAGATGAAACGTGAGAGTAAATAATAATCATGATATGAAGAAGGAGGAGGAGGCGAAGGTGGAGGGGGAGCAGAAGGAGAGAAAGAAGAAGAAGAAGAAGAAGAAGAAGAAGAAGAAGAAGAAGAAGAAGAAGAAGAAGAAGAAGAAGAAGAAGAAGAAGAAGAAGAAGATGCTAACATTTTCCTGTATTCATGGGATCGTGTTATTAATACTTGCTGTCAAAAAAAAAATCGCTGACAAGGATAAACTAAAGTTATCCCTTTCGAGAAGCAATATGTAAAATAAGTCTTTTTTTATATAATTCCACATATGTCGAAACTAATTAGAATTCATGTGTAGATATGAGAGTGTATTCTGTATAGAGGTTGGAGATCACTGGCTGTTAGGTTTTATCTTGCTTCACTGGTAGCATGTAAATTGAAATAGCTGAAGATGAAAAAAAAAAACTATAACTACAAAGAAACATTAAAAACAACCTCATCACTGGCGAAACCTAAAACAAATAAAAACAGAGAATAGATTAAATGTGCAATGAAGTTCGTATCGAAGACTGGAATGGACGGAATACACGCCACCCTTCTTCAAGGTCCCAAAGAAATACTACTACATTCAGTGTGTCATCACTTAGGGTGCCAAGGTCCAACCCCCCCCCCCCGGCGCCATCTCTCTGCTTGTCAATTTGTGTATACGAATTATATTAGAAATACAGTAATAGTTGCATGACCCAACGCTCTCTTTTCCCATACTCTTCTTACTTCTCTTTTTTTTTTAATCACTTGAATAATCATAGGGGGAGGTCGCCCCTGCCCCGCAGAGCGCCGCCCCTATACGCCACTGATGGATTATCGTGTCCTAATTCTGTTTGAACCCGATGCATCCAATTGTTCTTCTTTATAGCCCATCAGGATATTTTGTTGATTAATTTTACCAGGTTATAAGATTGTTTAGCAGATGTTTGGAGGAACAATGTTCTTCTCGTTATGGTTTTCACAGATGTGACCATGGTAATGTAGACAGAGAGAAAATGAAAGAAAGATCATTCAACCTTGAGCATCTAGTAGTCTAACTGAATCTCGTCCCTTTTCCTATATCTCTTTATTTTCCGGCTTTATTTCTTTCTATTTCCTGCGTTATAGGCCTCCTCCCCCCCCCCTCTCCCGCTCTCTTTCCTGACTTTTCTTATTTTTTCTTATTCTTATTACGTAATTCACAATGTTCCAAAATATGGCGCTCTCTCTTTTCTATTTCTCCGTATGTTTCTTTTCATGTATCTTTCTTTAGATCCTGAGCTTGTTAATGTGTCCTTCATTCCCCTCCTACTCCCTGGCCTTAACCCCCACCCCCCCCCTCCGCCTCCTCACTGTCGTCCCTCGCATAACAGCTAAACTACAGCAAATGTCGGGCAGATGGTTCTCAGTTTCGTCAGCCCTTTGTATCGTATCGTACAAAAGTCCTCTTTCGGACTCATGTAATCAGCTGTGATTTCATTCAAATTTTTGAAGATGAATGTGGTATACTACTGTATATGCATGCCAAATGTGTCTCTCATGACGATTTATTGGAGTAAAAATGAAGTTCAGTCTTGACACGTTTCACAAGTTATTGCCTTTCTCATATTACACAGTGGACACGTCTTTGGTTTACATCGATTACTATAATCCTGATAATGCGTAATTTACGAGGTCAGAAGCATAAAAAAACACCTCACATAAATCTCCCTATATGCCATCAAACGCCACATAATTGCTATGTTGTCATCAGAAATACACCATTACTAACGATGGATCAATTGAATTCATAAAATGTAGCGTCATCGTTTTTTTGGGGGGGCTTCATCGGTCATAATTTTTAAAGAAACGTCCCAAAAGTAATCATCAGTCATAGCAACCAGGTAACATATTCACAGTCTCCTCATTCAAGATACGTGCCCTTCGTAAAACCTCACTACATGGCGCTGGGGCCACAGGAGGAATATTACATAGGGAATCGAAACATTCATTTGCCTCTCTTCCGACTTCATCGTTTCCGTCGCAGCGGTACGACCCCCCGTCAAACTCTCTATACTCACCCTCCTCTGGGACAATTTGATTAACCCTTTCGATCTCCTGCAGTCCCAAGCTACTATACCAATGATATGGAAGTTCGCAAGGCCTTGAAAGGCGAAGAACTCTGTCGGGAGGATTGCAGAGTGGAGTATACATGGGGGCATAGGGAGTACCGTGCCCCCGTATGGAGGGAGAGAGAGAGAGAGAGAGAGGGGGGGTGGGGGAAGAGTAGGGGGTCAAATGGGACATGAAAAGAGGATAACACGGCCCCTAACATACCCTTCCCTCTTTAGCTATAAAAGAACGAGGTTGCCCCCCCCCCCCCCGCCGCATTTTGAAGGTGCCCCTCGAAATATTTATCCTCGACACGCCTCTGGGACTCGAGATGTGCTGATACGAGGGGTATGATACGCCGCTGAGGCCAGCAAGACTTGAAAAGTCTCCTAAAATAGAAATGAACTTGGCAAACATAATTTCTTTACATGGAATATCAATAAGGTAGTGAAACTGTGACTGTAAAGATAGAACATAACGACTTGAATGTCAACATAATGAGCTCATGCACGTGAGATTTCGCTGATATCATCAAGAGCTTGGACAGTAGGGATGCCTCTCACCCACGATGCCCATTTTCTAGTTATCATACACACGCGACACTGAGGGGCATTGGCAGTCGACCAGGGAGTTGGAACTCCCTGATCGTAGTAACGTACTAAAGATGTATACATTTTTTTTCACGATGTGCTGCGAGTTAAACAGGACTTTACCGAGAATGAATTGCGAGCCTTCCTCGGAGTGGCGAAGTTCGAAAGACTTTGTGTCAACTTTACAGAAAATCCTTATGCTTGGTGGATTTGTCTTTCACTTGTTGGACAGTGTGAAAAGATCACGCAAAGTTGAAGAACGCAGAAGTTGGAGAATGATTAAAAAGTATATTTCTTTCCATCCCATTGTCCTCCGCTCAAGACTTAAATATGTGATTTCACCTTTATTTTCGTCTCTCAGTGTGCCCTTTCCACCTTTCCCCTTTCATTGCAATTTCCGTTGTCATCGATGTCATACCGTTTATTACATCAAAAGTGAAGACAGTTATCAAATTTCGTTACATATTGGAAGCAGAGGGTGGGCTTTCCTACAATTTCCTCTTTGTCCTCATAAATGCACTTTACTTCTCCAAGCTCATGTCGAAAATGAAAATGGGAAACATTCGTCTAACTGGGTGGCAATAACGTCTCATTTCATATCAGGTACTCTATTTGGCAATCGACTTAGAGGTATGAAACGGAATAATATGTTTCCCTTATCAAGTCCAAACCTGTAATGATGATTTATGATACTGGTGTGGTGCTAGCCACCAACCTCAAAGGTCAGTGAGCCTTGGTAAACCCGTTCCATGAAAGATATTTAGGCCAACCCCCAGTAACGTTACAGTAAGAGTTATGTTTCAAAAGCAAGTTCATTAGGACACATCTATGAAGAGTAGAGTCAAGTGGACATAGACTATGAATTTACATTAATATCAGAGGCAGAGACGTCTGTGATAAGTGAAATCAAAAAAATGCAAGACATACATAAATAAGTGGCACAGAAACGAAGGTACTATTTTGCATGTACGATCCTTTAAAAAAGCAGAAAGTATATCCAACAATATGCACTATGCAGTATAATGATAATGAGTCTAATGACCCTAGATTTCTGGAAGAAGTCCGGTTGCTGTTTAATATACCAACAGAACATAATAAGTTGTGGAAAA
>CM057161.1:15960448-15978408 GCA_029962745.1 Echinometra lucunter | reverse complement strand
GGTGCCCCTCGAAATATTTATCCTCGACACGCCTCTGGGACTCGAGATGTGCTGATACGAGGGTTATGATACGCCGCTGAGGCCAGCAAGACTTGAAAAGTCTCCTAAAATAGAAATGAACTTGGCAAACATAATTTCTTTACATGGAATATCAATAAGGTAGTGAAACTGTGACTGTAAAGATAGAACATAACGACTTGAATGTCAACATAATGAGCTCATGCACGTGAGATTTCGCTGATATCATCAAGAGCTTGGACAGTAGGGATGCCTCTCACCCACGATGCCCATTTTCTAGTTATCATACACACGCGACACTGAGGGCATTGGCAGTCGACCAGGGAGTTGGAACTCCCTGATCGTAGTAACGTACTAAAGATGTATACATTTTTTTCACGATGTGCTGCGAGTTAAACAGGACTTTACCGAGAATGAATTGCGAGCCTCCTCGGAGTGGCGAAGTTCGAAAGACTTTGTGTCAACTACAGAAAATCCTTATGCTTGGTGGATTTGTCTTTCACTTGTTGGACAGTGTGAAAAGATCACGCAAAGTTGAAGAACGCAAGAAGTTGGAGAATGATTAAAAAAGTATATTCTTCCATCCCACTGTCCTCCGCTCAAGACTTAAATATGTGATTTCACCTTTATTTCGTCTCTCAGTGTGCCCTTTCCACCTTTTCCCTTTCATTGCAATTTCCGTTGTCATCGATGTCATACCGTTTATTACATCAAAAGTGAAGACAGTTATCAAATTTCGTTACATATTGGAAGCAGAGGGTGGGCTTTCCTACAATTTCCTCTTTGTCATAAATGCACTTTACTTCTCCAAGCTCATGTCGAAAATGAAAACGGGAAACATTCGTCTAACTGGGTGGCAATAACGTCTCATTTCATATCAGGTACTCTATTTGGCAATCGACTTAGAGGTATGAAACGGAATAATATGTTTCCCTTTATCAAGTCCAAACCTGTAATGATGATTTATGATACTGGTGTGGTGCTAGCCACCAACCTCAAAGGTCAGTGAGCCTTGGTAACCCGTTCCATGAAAGATATTTAGGCCAACCCCCAGTAACGTTACAGTAAGAGTTATGTTTCAAAAGCAGGTTCATTAGGACACATCTATGAAGAGTAGAGTCAAGTGGACATAGACTATGAATTTACATTAATATCAGAGGCAAAGACGTCTGTGATAAGTGAAATTAAAAAAAATGCAAGACAGACATAAATAAGTGGCACAGAAAACGAAGGTACTATTTGCATGTACGATCCTTTAAAAAAGCAGAAAGTTATCCAACAATATGCACTATGCAGTATAATGATAATGAGTCTAATGACCCTAGATTTCTGGAAGAAGGCCGGTTTGCTGTTTTAAGATAACCACGAACAGAATAAGTAAGTTGTGGAAGAATAGGAACTAACATAATAATCTGCTATAATATACTAATAATAATAATAATAATATAAATGATAATAATAATAATAATAATAATAATAATAAAAATATAATAACAATACTAATAATAAGAGAATGAACAATAAAAAGAGACTTGTTTGATAGAATAGAGAACAGATAACCCCTAGATTGTCTGAAGAAGTCGGTTGCTGTTTAATATACCAACAGAACAATCAAGTTTTGGATAAAGGAAATAATAATAATAATAATGATGATGATGATAATAATGATACTTATACTTACAGCTTCAATAAGTAAATTCGCTTAATAATAATATGCTAATGAATTCGGTCTAATTATGGTGCTAAAGTCATTTTTAACGTAAGTTTTTGTATTACTTTATCAGTTCTAATGCAGCATTGTCCTGCCTGCCCACTTTAACAAATGACATAATCATGAATAACTTGCATATAAAACAAATAATCTAGCATCGGCAGTACCTGGAGAAATACACTACTTCCAAATTCAGATAAAGAACAAATTGAACAATCTGATCATGACCGAAACGAGATCCTTTGATAAAGGGAAGGTCTGCGTCGGTTGCCATCGTTAATTACCAGTGATTGACCTAAACAGGGGGTGCCGTGGAGGCCCCGAGACCCCCTTAGGACACCTGAACAGGTGCACATGAAACCGTAGGAAGAGGGATACTGTAGCTAAGGGATTGGTCTGAGCTTTTTTGGACATAAATTATCATAATGCTCTATTAGCTGAGATTTAATATTAATGGAATGAACAGATGAAGGTTATATTCTACATTGCTCTTCTTGCAGAGAAAGGGTCGTCGAACTAACGAAGAATGTTATCCCCCATGTCTTTGTTTTGTTTTATTTTTTGCTTGGGGGGATGGGTGGGTTGAGGAATAAAAGAAGGGGATAGAAATGTACAGCTAAGGCCCATGACTTAACCACCGCTTAACCAGGCCTTCCTTTCCTTTCTCCTATTTTTAAGGCTTCTTGTCATTTTCCTTCTTCTTCCTTTTCTTCTTCTTCTTCTTCTTCTTCGTCTTTTTCTTCGTCTTCTTTTCTTCTTCTTCTTCTTCTTCTTCTTCTCTTCTTCTTCTTCTTCTTTCTTCTTCTTCTTCTTCTTCTTCTTCGTCTTTTACACATTTCTAAGAAAGTCCATAAGGGTGTGTAAGGCTAGACTAAGCGATATCTCGATCAAGTCGACGGTCAACACCATTATGACGTTGTTAACAAGACGTGACGTTCTTTGCACTTGATCTGACTTCGCTCGAGAGACGGACCGCGGTTCCACCTCAGTCATGTCAGTAAAGAGAGATAAGGAGAGGAATAGGCAGATAGAAGTGCAGAGAGAGAGAGAGAGAGAGAGAGAGAGAGAGAGGGTGGGGGACTTTTTAAAGGAGTTGGGACGATTTTAAAAGGGGATATTAAGAGAAGGCGTAATAAGTAGAGTGAAAAGAAGAGAAACTGAGTAATACGAGAGAGAGAGAGAGAGAGAGAGAGAGAGAGAGAGAATTAAATAAACAGGTGAATCGGGGATATGTTTTTAAGGAGGTAATGAGAAACGGCATGGAAAGTAGAGTGAAAAAATAGAGAATCTGAAAAGGTGGGTGTAAAGGAGAGGGGCCAGAGAGAGAGAGAGAGAGAGAAAGGGGGGGGGGGGGGGGGAGGGAGAGAGAGAGAATGGGGAGAAAGTGAGAGTCAGAGAGAGAGTGAGAGAGGGCTTTCCAAATTTAACCCGTTACTTCCTGCACTGACATATCATGATGTCAAGAAGATTATGAAAATAAGGGCGTGGCGAGTTCATAGGGGAGGGGGCTGCCTCGCCCTTCACCTTCATTTTCCTTCGTTAGAAACAAAAAAGATAAAAGTGACCAGGAAATTAATAACTAATGCCCTAATTTTTCTGACCTGGAATTTTGTTGTAGCTGATGGTGTGTAAGATATTGATTAGGACCATGAAACCGTTATACCCCCAAATTCTGATGCCTTTTCCCTGTGAAGTTGTATGTTTTAACAAGACAAGGTGTGAATTTTCTATTTTAGCTCGTTGACCCGACTCTCAACTCACCAGACGGTAACGCGGGCCCTTCCTGTTGTAGTTAGCGCTCCTTATAACTTAACTCAATCTACATATCAGAAGTGATTACCATATTCACATATTTCTCATTATTTACTTAACCAATCTGACAACTAAAATGCAGCTTCCTTAATTCATACTCAAGAACAATTCAGATTTTTTTTTTTTGCATCCGTACAAATAATGCTCACAGTGTTTCTTTCAATGTAGCTGGAAAGAAACATTACATTTCCGATCAGTTTTTTTTTCTTTTTGCTCTCCCATTGTCATGATAGTTTCTCCACCTTTCATTTTCTTTTTTTTTTACATTTCCACCAAATAAAATGACGAAACAGAGGGTTAACAAACTTTTGCTATTAATCGACACGCCCTTCTTGCATTAGATTTGCAGAAGCATGACCCAATTCTAATTCAATGCTGTTCCACCATTGTACTATCTCAATCATAATGTTGGCACATTGCCAAATGCCAATGCAGAAAACCAGATTCTTTATAATCATCGTCACTGAATAGTTTCTGTTTTTTCTTCAAAAGATTAAGATTTTCCACCATTTTCTTGAGATATTGTTTGATAAGAAAGAAAGAAAAAATCTCCTAAAAAGATATTTTGAATGAAATCTAGCCACTTAATAAATGCATTTGAGGCTTGTTTGACGGTATTATAAATGTCTCCTTATTATCTCATCTTCAAGTCTGTCTCATAACTAAAAGCAAGTGGTGTATCATCCTTCCAGTCACCTTTGAATGACCAGGAAAAAACCCCACCAAGTCAGACATCAAAGGACCGTGTGAAATTGTTTTTTAAAAGGCATAGGTTTAAAAAGTTTGTGATCAATTAGATATCAGTGCTGCACAATTTGAATTCTATTTCATTTGAAGTGCAAAACTGGTATTTGAACTAAACGCAGTTAACATGGTCATCACATATTCTGGGAGCTCAAAAAGGACTGGAAGAAAAACAAAGAAAAACATAGCAAAACAACCAAAACAAATGCAGGCTGCGATAGTTCATATTTGAAAAATAGCAGGTTCTGATGTTTTTTTTTTTTTGTTTGTTTTTTGGCATGACAAGAAATCAAGACAAAACAAAAAAGCAAAAAAAAAAAAAAAAAAAAAAAAAAGGAAAAGGAAATAGATGGGTGGGTCTACCCAGAAATTGGTCAGTAATATTGTATGAAAATTGTGGGCGGGAGAAGAATACCATGGCCGCAGAACAATAACGGGGCGTTGAGGATTTTAAAATGGAAAGGCAATTCAAGACCGTATGTGCATAACGAAGGGTACGTTGGCCCTACAATAAATGGAGTGAGAGTCCCTTCTGCCCCCATCTGGATCGGCTCCTGTCCATCTCAACAATAGGAATAGATGCTGATATGAGGTCGAGACAAGTCACCATCATTTCCGTCTTGTCATCCCTCTTTCCTCTCGTCCAGAAAATAGCGTGAAGGATAGCCAAAATGCGCATTTTGCCAAACGGTGCATGGGCTGTCTGCCTGTTATAGAGCAAGGAAATCCCCATCGAAACGAAAATGTATTTTCTAGACGGTGTGGGGGGTTACTATAGCCTTTAGCTGACTGGACAACAGAGGTGACAGACGATGGCCGTCTGTATGTCTATCCTCTGTGGAAAGGGTTCGTGATCTGTCATTCTCGTGTACACGAACCATGTACACCTATATATTATCATAACGATTTCACTACAACAACTCTTCTTTGATAATAATGATAATATAATTCTATGAAATACCAGTTTATATGTTTACACGTTTCTAGTCCAGCGTTAGAAATGTGAGTCACTTCTTCATTATTCTGATTACCATGATAATCTTCAATTATGAAAATTGGGGTTTGAATGAAATATTCTTATTGCTGTGAAACAAAGTTTTGTCAAAGGACGTAATTCCCTAATTATAAGTTTAGGCATTCTCAGCATGCTCAGAGTGTTTCATTCATTGTTGGGCGTGACCATGATAACGAAAGATGATAATTTTGCTACAAGTGCTTAGCAACAGTTGGACACTTCTAAACGAAGTGTAGAGTATGCCAGTTGGCTGTCAGTGGAGTAAACAATAAAAACAGTCCTCTCTAGATCTTAAAGTGAACACACAATGGTAAAATTTTTTTTGATATGTGATCGAGAATAGAATTCTAAGAAGAATAACATTAAAATTTTGATGATTTTCAATCGAAATCAATGCATTTTGGCTAATTTTCTCATGAAAAATCAAGAGTTGACCCAAAAATTTGAGTATGAGGTATGACGTCAAAGTGGGTACCCAGCTTCGCGCATTGCAGTTGTGCTGCGCGCTAGACTGTACAATATGTATTATACCTTGCGCGCATTTTGCTAGAATTACGCGACAAGTACCCACTTTGACGTCATTTTGACGTCAAAGTGGGTACCCACTTGAAATTGGGTCACAGCTGAGGGGTCAAAAATATCCTGAAATCATACCACACTTGAGGGTTTCCTTGGCAACACGACTTTTTAAAAAACTTTAGGCAGATGATTTTCTGCTGATAAAATCATGCTCTTTTAAATGAACTAACATTGTTTCGACATTGGGTACCCCCTTTAACGGAATTCCTCAGAAATAATGTGAATATATTTCTTTGCCGGGATCGTCTATAACCCGCATTCAGTTGGGGTAGGGCGGAATTTTCCGCAAATAATTTGAGTTCGATCCTCGAACTCCTTTGATACCAAGAAATAAGACGGACATGGTTCCAACTTTTACGGAGAGTGATTGATAACCCAGTGATATGAACCCGATTCCTTCAATTAGAGCAGTGACATTTTTTTACTTTGTGCATGCAGTTCCACAAACCCAATTTTCGAAGAATGTAACTGGGCCTACGACGTAGACATATAATAAAGTCTCGAGTTTTGATGACAAAAAGTAGAATGAAGCATGAGGAAATCAAGTTGACGGTTCCGAGCAGTAGAATTTAAAGATCCAGGGATGCCCAACTGGTCAATTTTGGGAGGAGGGGGGGGGGGGGGGGTGGGAGGCGGGGTGGCACTGTTATAATTTTGAATATCCTATCATGGATCATATCCATAACTCCTTTATGATAAACAGTGTTGATATGACAACAACGCAGGGATGTGCCTTGAATTTTTTTCGTCTTTTCCTTTTTAAATAAGTTTCATTTCATATAAGTGAATGCATTATTGTTTGTTTTCTTTTAATTTAACAAAAAATAAATACACTGCAATAGACCAATTTCACAAAGCAAGAGGGCAGCAGACTGTTCGACACAGTTCGACATACTGCGGTGGGCGCTCCAACTTTTATAGTACACAAGTCAATAGCGCGTTATGTACATTCGTTCGATTTTTTGTCTATTTTGACCAATATATGCAGATTTCTTTCAATATTTGCAATGAGAAATTGTCAGGGAAGTTCAGGTCGCAGCTGTGTAATGCTCGAATGCCACAAGAATTGGAGAAAGTTTAAAAATTGGAAGCTAACTGAGTGCGAAATTCACTCGCTTTTGACTCATGAAGCCTGTTTGTGTGAGAAGCCGTACTCCCTACACAGGTTTCCGTAAGCAATGCGAAGGAATCCGTCGCCAGTGGGTAAAATATCAACACAAAGGACTTTGAAGTCAAGAAACATTATCATTATGTACTTTGGCGTAAAATTTAATGAGTGAAAACATGACTTTGTAAACAGGGTAAGATTGAGGGCTCCCCTTTACTACAGCTTCTATGCTGCAATCGAACTTATACTGAGAAAACTAAGTTAAGTTGAAAAACTATCGAAAGTACATAAATACATCATACCTTCATCTGTCCAGATATGGCCATTGTCTTACCTCGTGTACCCATGTATCCATGCTTTATTTTATTGATCTAGAATAAAGTAAATGGAACAATATTGGGACATATCTCATATCTTACATTCATTTTGTACACAGAGCCAATCGAGGTCAGCGCGCTTGCCCACCGCAGCAATGGCGTCGCCGATAGAGGGCCAAATACATAAACCGGAGGTGAAATTGGTCTATACAAAATACCGGTGGGTCTAATTTGTTTCACCCACTGCAACCAGAAAATTGATCGACGACCCCGCCCCCCCCCCCCCCCCTCCCCCCGTACAGTTCCAATTACTTGTGCTTTCATGGAACTTCATTCTCTGCATCATGCAAGTCCAGGACATCAGATCTAGAATTCAATCTAGCACATGTCTAGTGGGATTGGTTCTGGGATTTGTTCTTTTTTCTTTTACGTTCTTTTCTTAAAACATGTATTCCGACTGGTGGAATAGAACAGCATTGATTTCCTTTCATGTCCTCTTAAATTATGGACTCCTGCCGGTATGCTTTAAAAAAAAGTCTGATACTTGGGGAGCGTTTCATGAAGAGTCTTGTCGGTGATTTTCACCTAATAATTTTGCTCTCAGCTAATCAGATGCGAAGATTTTCAGTGGCTTATAACAGTTGTCGATGAAAATCACTGAAAAAACTCTTCACGCTCCCTAGGTCTTTGGTTCAAAGTTTCACAGCGATGAGATGCAGAGACATAGGGTGGCCTCAGCTCCCCCTCATATGGAAGTATTAATTAAGCTCTATTCCCTCCAGATAATTTCAATCAAATAGAGACAGGACAGATTCATCTGCCTGGAATAGCCAGCGACGACGAGATCTCTGTATCGCCCGGGTCCATGGCGTCTGTCGACTGAAAAAGATTCTTTCAAAATATTTTTTTTATTTGGGAATCATAACAATCTAGTATTTTGTTGTCACACTGTCTGTTTTTCGTTGCAGGAATTCGAACAAATTCTTGCTATATAGTTCTGGTACCCTTGCCCTTGCTTATCATTCATTTCGTCTGGTTTCGTTGAAACGATTCTACTATGTGCAGAATGTTAACATGGCTAAAGCCATTGAGTAAGTTTTAAAAATCTGATCTGCATGGCCCTACATGCTATCAGTGCCTGTAATATTGTGTAAATAATCATGAAGCCCTGAAAAATGCATTTCAAAGCATCATTTTGTACTTCAGAGAAAGTGAAAATATACAACTGACCGGAAATGCCAGACTTTTTTTTCTCCGTAGACTGCAGTGTTAGACACAAGCACACTCAGGTTGGCTTTGCCGATGGAGGAATTCAATGACAGATATCGTGAAACAACATCTTTTATTTCAAAACCTTTATATTCTTGGCTATTTATTCATCCTTCTGAAAATCTTTATACAACACTGATATCAAAATTCATCAATTTATTAAATCAAGCCTACACAAATTTACTGGATCCCTTTCACAAATACCTCTGCATCCCCTCCTGTGGAATCGAGTGGAGAGCAAAGGCAATATGAAATGTGAAAAAAAAAAGAAATGTAAGATAATAATTGCACCATTCTCAGATAACAATATGTTATAAAAGGGAACACTATAAGCCCCTTAAGCCGAAAGATTCAAGACATCACGATAGTCATGAACAGATGAATGAAAGTTGCTAACAAGTTTCTATCACATCGCACTTCTATTCGAAATCGCGATGTTTGGCATGTTTGGACTTCACTTCATAAAGGCCTAATGCCTAAGTGTGGTATCGTAGGTCTCAAAGCTCAAGTCGCCTCACACTATGTATGATCTGTTTATTCATAAAAATCCAACAAGGCAAACAAACAATAAAACAAACGACTATAAATTACGAAAGCTGCGGTGATGACATTTTGAAGGAAGGGCATAATTCAAACCATTAGCAGTGTACTCTGAAGAGACAAGTCGGAAGAAACCTGATACAACACTTCATGCCAACTGTCAAGTTCGAAGTGAAAACTGAGAGCTATGTTGGGTGACCCTCTTGACAGTGTAGCCGGAAGGTGGAAGAGCAAGACACATACAATCTGGAAGAAGGTGCTGTTCTCATTTTATTTTTCAGACACAGTTCTATTCCCTAGCCTTTTGATATAGACATCGATCAAAATAAGTGTGTAGACGCATGAGGGAACTGAATGGATTGCAATAGTGTGCAATGCGTTTTGAAAATTTCGACAAGAGACTTTGATACATTGATGAATTCATTGCTATATCAAAGATTTACATGAGAAACATGAAAGCATGCTTTTAAATGCCATCCTGAGCGAAAAGGGATCCCTAAAAAATTCCTTCACCCAGAATCACATACCTCCCCCCCCCCCACACACACACCTTCGTAAATATATTACTCGCAAATTTACAGGAATAAAAAAGAATGTAAATAAAGTAGTAAAATGATACCAGAGACTGCACTTTCGTTTTTAATAAAAAAGGGCCATATAGAATGTAAATGCACTTCATGGACAGCTTATAATCAAATCAGTTAAATCGACCTTTTCGTGACTCTGAACTCTTTTTTTTTTCTTCAGATCTTTGACTCCTACAGTAGAGTTCGGGACTCTAATGACCTTGGATTGGCGGAGTTAATTTGAAAATGTTTGTAAGCATAATTCAAGCGATGTCCTAGCATGCCTAGTCTTGATTTTTCAAGATCTGCTGTACAGCACCAGGATGTATCCACCTTTGGACATATTTAGCAAACACCCCTGTTCCCTGCATTTTCCCAGGGAAACCTTTATTTCATAATCACAATGATAATGTGTTAAACTACTAGGGCAGGACCGGCGCTACGTGGGGGAGGGGGACAGGGGGCGACCGCCCCCTATGATTTTCAAGTGACCAAAAAAAAAAAAAGAGGAGGAAGAAATAAGAGTATGCGAAAAGAGAGGGTAGGGACATGTTACATTTAAAACGTATAACTCACCTATGGGTCATCTTGCCCCTATCAAAATACACTGGCGCCGCCCCTGTACTAGGGCGTAGACATGATTTTAGTAGTTTCATTAGCATAGAGACAATATGCAATTTAAGATTTACAATTGGCTTCTACAAAAACTTATCATAATCCTGATAATGTTTTTTCAATCGGTTTCAAACCATCGACATACAGGAGCACTACAAGCACGACAGGCTGATATTAAGCCAAAAATTTTTCAGAGAAAATCAGTCAAAGGCGGATAGACTTGAGCGTGACAAGAAGTGATGAAGATCTGAAGAAGTAATGTCTGAACTTCGTCATGTTCGTACTATGCTGCATTACGCTGAGCTAGAGCAAGGTATAATGATTGGGTTTTAATTATCCTGATGGTATCCACTTCAGTGTTGCTATTGCTCTTGCTGCGGGCCCGGCAATTATCTTTTCCCCAGGAATGCCAGGCACCCATTTTATAACCTGGGTCGAGAGGGATACATGTGAGAAAAACTTGTCAAAGAATGTAAGCACCGGGTGAGGTTCGAACCTACGACCTCTCGTATTAAAGGCAAAACCTTTGACCACTATACCACAGTACTCCCACAATGATAAAAACAAATTAAATAAATGGTGGGAATAAGAACAACCTTTAGCTGCTTAAAAAAGGTACAGATTTAAATGGAACAATAGTAAAACCTAAAATCATTAGAAGATTCAGCAATTAAACGCACAGATTGAAATCAATGAATACAAACCACTCCTGAAATTCGTCTGGACAGAGCCAATTATGCCCCTGTCAAAGAAACCAGACCTTTTACCAAGTAACCAGTTATTGGAGACGTTACTTCTCCGAACTCTGGAGAATTGAAGGAAGCTCTTGTCAAAAGAAAACGTGCCTTACCCTCCTTCTGCCCTCTCTTGAAGTAGATGAAGCTGACAGATTTCCCTGACTTATCTCCAAAGATCTGCTTCAGCATAGGGAAGAGATCTTTTGAGATATTTGAGATCTGCTGCCTTAAAGGAAATATTTCAAAGGAACCTCCTGACAGTGGGAGGACAGCGAAGAATTTGTAAGTTTACATCAGGAAGATGGTTTGTACGAATGGGTCTGAGTTTGCCGTGAATGTGCTTGAAAGCTGGATACCATAGAACAGATAAATGCCTTTTATGTTCGACAGTTGAATTCCACTTCCAGAAAATAAGTTCTACTAGGTACTTACTTAGGGACTTACTACACATGGGTGGAGAGTAGCAGACATTGGTTGGCAAAGGGTCGTCCTGGACTCCAATGACAACTGCTCCGGGTATTCGTTCAAGGTTAGGGTTAGGTGTACGATTTGGTGCAGGACTTGAGTTTTGAATTCTTTTAACCTACAAAATTGACCGATAAGTGTTACCGGTGGACAATTATTGTCAACGGGCACGCCATGCATCTGAAGTCAGGTGCTTAAACCAATCATGTACACTTAGTACATTATCAAGGACCCATTTTAAAGGATGAAAACAAAAATGCATCCGAATGACAATTTCAGAAGAGGTCTGAACTGTCACTTCATTTTACTTGACCTAGACCGCGATCTTGAACCCACCGTCATGTTAAAGATGTTAAATATGGGCCGACGATTCTGGAAGTAGGTCAGCACAAGTGACATCAGTCACTTTAGCCCGTCTAAGCTCGAAATATCCCACTATTATTTATACAGGTTATTATATACTACAGAATGATATAGACAACAAAATAAAGCTTTATATTTACTAGAAAATATTGTTCAGATTCAACCAAGTAAGGTTTAATCAAACCACGGTCTGCCGGTATATGTTTCATACTGTAAATGCTAGCTTATATATTTTTTCTTAATCTAAGCCTTTTATTTCTATGACTTTATTATTAACATGTTGTCCTTTTTTGAAAATAACTTTTAGAGACATTGGTATAATTTGAAACCACCACATTCTTGACAACTTATGAGATGGATACATGCACCGGCGTAAATTCACTTTGATGACGGGGGGGGGGGGGGGGGGGGGAGGGATGATCGACTTTTTTGCCGATTTTTTTTTCTGTCGAACTCACAAACACACGCCCTCACTCACCTGCACAGACCCCCCTACACACATTTTAATTTTTATCTTGCGAGCGAGCGAGAAAAATTACCACTTGTCTGGTTTTCAATCGCATTTTCAAATAGAAATTCTAAAATATGATGAGCAAGCGAAGCGAGCGAGCCAAAAATAACCACTTTTCTGGTTTTCAATCGCGTTTCAATTAGAAATTCTAAAATATGATGGTTATTTACGACAGATTAATAAAAATTATATTCAGAGATTGATTAAATATCATTTCTTCCTTAAAAAGTGTGTGGGGGGATATTTATAAACGCCCTCCCCCCTCTCAAAAAAGTGTATATCCCCCCCCATCCCCCCGGGATTTACGCCAATGGATACATGCTTCCATTTAAAGCCTGAGTTTCTTTCTGACGTATAGTAACCAAAGGTAACAATGGCCGCTTTCGTATATTCTTGCCATTTGCTAAAGTTTTGTGTGATCGTATCTTAAGATGCGTAATTTTTTAGGACATGAAATTCGCAAAATGGACCACGCAAAGGATACGAATTTACAGGTTTTTATTGTTTGCTTGTTAAAACGGTCTCGCCTGATTTTCCTCCAAACCATTTTTGTTTTCTATTCAAAGTAAACATACATGCGAATCGCAGTGACAAATAATCGTCATTCAGCTATCCTTTTAAGCTTACAATGCGGTGTTATATTACCTCATTTTAGTTTGGGGGAGAAGAGAAGAGTATACTCTGCAGAGCGTAGTTCGAAAGACACTTTCATCTATATTCGAAAGAATTGCATGATTGCAAGGATATTACCTCTATTATCACATTATTACGAAAAGGACCCTGTTTCCTCCAAGTTTTCTGCACGACATACCCATGCTCATACATGACGTTTTCGGAGTTCTGTTTTCAATCTTTGAAAGTACAGAAATCTGTACAATTTCCATTTAACTGCTTCAATTTCCATCTCTTAATGGAAATTGGAAATTAGCCAGTTGGTCGTTGTTCATCTTGATGCTACCGTTCTAAAGGCATACTCATTCATCGGTACTTTTGGCAATAACTTCCTCTTCCCTTACAATACATTGACATGTAACCGCAAACATGAACAAGCTCAAAACAATTAAAATATATGGAATGGGAATATTACGGGGAATATAATTTAAATTTTGTATACCATGATACTAATAGATAGAGGGGGTATCAAGAGAGAGAGAGAGAGAGAGAGAGAGAGAGAGAGAGAGAGAGAGGGGGGGGGGAGGGAAGATAGGAGGTGAGATAAAAGAGATAGAGGAGTAAGACATACGTTTATGGATGTGTGAGACGGTTTAGCAGTTCTTTTTCTTGTCTGCCTATAAAAAAAGACATGGATTCGAACCTCTTTCGCGTGTTCTTATTGCAATATACATGCAAAGAGTCACTTGATTCTGAACATCTGTAAATGATTTAGAACACACAATCAGAAAAGAGAAAAGGAGGGAGATAGAAAGAGAAAGAGAGAAAAAAAAGACCAAGAGATGAGAAAAAAAACATGAAGAAGAAGAGAGATAGACGATAGAGAGGAGGGAAAATTGATCGATATATTTTTGGAAGGGACAGGTACAATGAGGGGAATTCACATAGCATCCTTCCATTAGTGGCTTAGTTTCGATGTGATATAGCAAATCTAGGTTTAACAAGATTTGTTTAGAAATACAATCCAAATTATCCCCAACCGATCTATCAAGTTGTAATTCTTGAAACAAAGTGAAGAGAATTGCCGAAAGTTTCGGTTGGTCACAATGGAGGAAATAGAGCAATCTGATAAGGTGGTGAAAGTTCCTCTTTCTCAGAGAGATCAAAAGAACGTTTTCAACTATATCACATAGAACCCCATTGCACGCAAAGGCATGTTAACACTTTAGCAAAACATTAACTTCAAGGTGAGATAAAAGGAATTATCCAGTATAAACTAAAGCGGCAAAAACGTAGAAAAACATGATTGATCATGAGATTGGTGTATCAATAATTACTGGTAGTCTAGCACTACGAAAATGGGGAAATTATCCTTATATCATGTATATCACGCGAACATTATTTCAACAACGGAGATGTTGATCAAAAGAAAACCCACTTCCAATCCGGAACAAATATATAGCCCTTATTGAGCAAACTTCAGCGATCACATGTTGCATACATTCTGAGTCACAGAAGTACGCAGTCGGTCACAGCTTCGATGTTAATTTATATTTCAAACACTGAATTCACTGCATTCTACCAAATTATTCCTCCTTTCAATTGGGAAAGAAAAGCTCGAATCAACCAATGAACATCTTCATTGGAAAAGCACAACTTGTTCTATCATCTACTGATATGATCCCTTGGCACGACACTTATCTACACTTGCCACTCCTACCCCCCCCCCCCCCCCACCCCAAGCGAAGTAAATGGGTATCCGATGAGGTCTATCTGTTTATTTTCTCCAGTGATATCAAAATCGACCAGATGCGTATGGCGTTAGGTATACATTTAATTTTCTTCATTGGCTTACTTATCATGCTTATTACCTTAAAAGTGCAGGACATAATACGACGGAAATTTTTGTCCACTGTATCGAAATGGGTACCTTTTTCAGCTATAATTATTTTGATGTCATTATCATAACCATGTTTACCGTATTCAGGAATCGTAATTCTAAGGGAAATATAAGGGTTTTTTTAAATCCTCCTGAGAATATCAGTGCCTTCAACTATTCAAATGCATACGAAATCGGAACTTTCATCAGTTTTCTTGATCCTCTTCCAGAGCCTCGTTAGCTGATTAGGCTCAATACTGGAAAAAAGCACGACAAGAGACAGTAAGCGTAAGAGACAGTACCCGGGGCATTGCCCGCCATATCGGAAAGGGTTATCTTTTCCTATAGACGTTTCCCGACATCATGAGTGCTTTGAGGAGAACCGATGTGACGGCATCCCTGGATACCTGAAGAGTATGACATCGTGATGACGTCACAGAAGTTAAATGCCTGGCGTGATGTGGACATCATTGATAGGAGTATAGAGGACTGGGTTGGGATGCAGAGAGAAGGGGGTTGGGACGAGGGTAAATTTGGACATTATGTACCGGGGTGAATTAGGGTTCACCTATCCCTAAAAATTGCAGTGGCATTTATTCATCATCTTCCCGTTATCATGTGTTTTCTCCAACTCGATGTAACGTACGTCCATAACATATAAGTAAGATCAAGTGGGTGATTATGACGTCAATACAAAGCGCATAACTGAAATCGGAATTTCAATTATTCTTATCTGATTGTGCTAAATGGTCTAAAGACAAAAAAAAAAAAAAAAAACGCAGGAAAATTATATCGCATGACTTGGACCAGTTTGGAAGGAACCCCGCATTCCTATATTTCTTGGATTGCATATGAAGGAAATTGGCTATTTATATAAGGGTATAACGGGGGCTGTATAGAGATCGAGGGATGAGATGAGTGAAGAGCGAAGCATATTATGAGAGACAAGAAGAAAAGAGATTATCAGTGATTATGCAGATAGAAAACGCGTCATATACCCCGTCCACCTGCCCCTCCTCATCTCCCCGCCCCTTCTCTTTCATATTTTCCTTCTCTATCTCTCTATTTTTCACTCATACACTCACTCTCCCATTTAGAATTGTACCCCTTCCGACATGCAATCTGTTTAGAGACACCAAAGTAAGGCAACGGAGCAAAGAGACTGTCATTTTAAGGCGTTTCAGTCCAAGAAGCTCCTCAGCCAAAATAACCATGCATATTCAAAGGATGTACGTAGATTGTCACCAAATTTGGAAGAAAATCATTTTCTTTCACAACAAGAACCTGCTATTCTGTAGGGAATACAGAATTATTTGAATGGATGTACGAGCATCATGTGCTTTATCGTACTCGCTCTCAGTTCGCGACCCTTGATAAGGACCTACTTTTTGTGATAACAAAGTAAGAACCTCCATGAACGAGGAACATTTCTTGATATCATTATGGCAATGGCAATGCGAACGATCAAGCCTACCCTGGATACTCGTAGTGTGCGATCCTTGAGGAATTCGTTACCTCACAACGGGTTATCATTACAAAGTCAAGCTTTGAGCCTTTACTCCAACATGGTAAGAATGCGAGGTGCCTTGGAAGTATCATTCCAAGATATCCAAGCAAACAGAGCTGAACACATTATGTCGGAAATACTTAACGAGGGAAAAAGCTTATACGATCCAATGAATCTTTTGATCAGATGTCCATAGTCAAAAAGAACAAATTATTATTTTTACAGAACTGCCCCCTCCAGCTTTCTTGGGCTTTGCACAAGTTAAAAACATTATTCCGAGGGATTAATGGTTGTTAGCAGGTTAGGGTAAGGTAGCCAAAATCAGTTTAAATACTGCTCTTACTTTGGCCCTGTAATTATTATCCAGCATTGCGAGGGTTAAGACCAGGTTGTATGGTTGTGCTGGATGTCATATGCAGGAGTCAGTCATCGATGGGCAGGGAACGGCGCCCACCAGGTTTTCATGGACATACAACACACTACCTTAATTTAGAAATAAGGGACATCCCGGGAGTCATAATGGGAAAGAGTGAATGGCGTCTGTCCCACTGCGGCTTTGACATGACGATGATGATGATGATGATGATGATAATTGCTAGGCTTGGATCGAAAGTTACATGACTACGTGGGCAAAAAACTTGTCCGAAGATGCGAACACCAAACGAGGATCGTACACAGGACCTCTCGCATAAGCAGAGAGTCGGGAAAAGAAATTCCCTGGTATAAGTGTCAATATAAGCCAAAGGGGAGCCGATGTAACAAATAATTTTCATAGACGTAGGCCTAAGTACCCACGATGACGAGCTGTACTACAACAAATATTCACAGCCTCGGTATAAATGTGTCCCTATAATAGCGCCTTTTCCAACTTTGCTTTCACAAGTCAGGTGTCGCCCTGCCCGAGTTTCTTTTATAAAAATTGCAGAAAACCACCGAAAATGAAGACTTTCTTGTCACTTTAATGACCTATATTCCGACAGAACTATTTATGTTTACTCTGTATTCAGACCACGCGGCATGAGATGACCAAGGTGTCGGAAGGCACACTGTCGGTACGTGGTCTATTTAGGTCAAGCACACAAGCGTGAAAATAGCTCTTATATTCCCAGCAAATATACCGAAATTATGTTCGATATAAGATTACTCGTCACAGATCAAGTAAATGGTCAGAAAATGTTAACATATCAGTTTCATATCTTTAAAGCCTTGAGGAAGTTGTACACCACCTTAACGACAGGTCTTTCTGTATCGTTGTAGTTGATTCCTAGCCAAATTCATGGCCTTTCATGATTGCCATTGAGTCAGTCTTCGTCATGTCCATGAATGAGTTATCTACAGGTACTACAGGTTTCGGGGACACAACCGCCCCCTCCCCTCCCCCTCAGAACTAATCTCGAGACGTTGAACAAAAGCCCCCAAATGCTCCCTATCCCTTTAAAAATCATGTGATAACTTTTCTTTTGTCAGAAATCTTGTCGAAAATGTGCCCTCCTTGAAAAAAAAATGGCTCAGGCCATCCATCTGACATGCCTGATGCAGCTACTAGAGGTTGCAATAAACTTTTATTGACGATCGTGTCCTGTAGCCAATAT
>CM057161.1:15944948-15959948 GCA_029962745.1 Echinometra lucunter | reverse complement strand
GCAGTAGACCTGCGAGCAAATATAGGTATTATACCCTCCATTCACAAAATGTAGTGACGCTCTGATCTCTGTACGTGCTCCTTCCTTAATCAATCCTTCACTTTTTAATCCCTTACCCTTTCCCAGTCGCTTTCCTCCCCGCTGAGGATATTTGGCATGAGTCACCCCCTCCCTAACCCAAATCAAAAACCATGAGCATCAATATCTATATTTGTAAGGAAAATTATCATATGACTTTGAAAATATCATAAAATATAAAAAGTGTACTTTTTTCCGTAACTGGTAAACAGGCATGCACTTAAAATGCATTTTATTATCTAATATGCAAACAATTATTTGAACATTGACCTGTCTCTTATGATGGCTGAAATATGGATTAATTAACTTTAGCCAACAAAAAAAGTGAATCTAAGTGAATCTAAGTGAATTTCAGGAATTGGTCTCTTGAAAAGTACTAGTTATTCGGACTCAGCCGAGATTTGCAGAATTTTCAGTCCACGATAGACAATGATACCGTAGATATAACAGGAGACACTCAAATCAGTCAGGAAAATGATGTTTTGGCCTTGAAAACATCAAGAAATATCATTTTAGAAAGTATGTTTCTGCTGTAATTAGTATTGCAGTAATTGAATGCTTAATAAATGAATTTCATAACTAATTTATGAGCCTCAAATTCCTGATAAAGAGATGTGATTACGCATATAGTTTTTGTCAGCTACAAAAGGTGAACATCATATGCTTTTCCTCCATAGTTTTAAGTGTGTGTGGGGGTGTGGGTGTGTGTGCTTGGGAAGGAGTCTATCCCCCTCCCCTCCCCCATCACATTTATGCTTGTTGTTTTTTTTTTCTAAATATCATCCTTGTAGAAAGAAAATCAATCATATTCAACTATTTTCTACTTGATTTTCAATGCAATATTGCATATGTACATGTGTAAATAGACTGCTGGGGGCGCCATCTTAATAATTAGCTGCCATTTTATATCAAGACATCAAAACATAGTAATATCCTCAGACTAACCTCAGATTTGGATTCTCCATCCCGAAAAACCTTCAATTCCCAATTTTGAACATTCTAGGGATGTTTAAAGCAGGTAAACTCAAAATCCAAGATGGCCGCCAGCGGCCATTTTGGATTTTCGCATATATCTCAAATTGCTCAATGCTGACAGAGCTCCAGCATGTGGATTGTTAAAATAAAAAGTCTGAACAGTTCGATATCAATTTAAAAAAAAAACTATAACATTCAAATGCAACCTTAGGCCTAAAATCCGGGTTTGGCTGCCGGACTAGTTTAGAAGGACAATTTTCAATATGATTTCACATTTTCACCATTATCTCTCAAGATACAAAGAGATTTACAATAAGACAAGCAGCATCTGTAGAGATAATGGAAAAAACATGAAGTTCTGAGTACAAAGATATTGAGAGTAACTGTTGTCCTTCTAAACCTGACATTTTGAAGTAACATTGCCAATTTGAGGATCGCGATAGAATAGACTTTTCAAACTTTTCAAACTTTCTCATTTCGTAACCGATTTTGATGGAACCTTTTAAACATTGCTTCTCTCTATCCTTTCTTTTCATTAAAATGGACATTTCCCTAGGTACTCTCCTTTAAATTAAGTAGGTCTTCGGTTCAAGATCATATACTCATTAAAATATGAGGCAGATGAGAGTTCGAGTGTGGAAAAATATTCTATAGAACTAAATGCTAGCTTGACAATTGCATTTCACCCATCCCTTTTTGTCTCTGGGTTTCTTTTTTCCATTACAGAGCAGTATACTATAGCAAGACCAGATTTTCAAAAATCAGTTTTAAAAGGCGTCGTTCTAGAGAAATTAAAAAGGAGGGAAGGCGTTCATCAAGTAAAGTTTCCTGTGGATATCTCTCTTTTCAATTGTTTAAGAAGAAGAAAATATAATCCATCATCTAATTTCTTTCAAATACATCTTATTTCTATTATGCTGTAATTACATGGTGAAATTAATTTCTTTCGATCATTCTGTTCAAAAGTTAAACAAAACTCTCATATGAGACTGAAGTATCTGAATCCAAGAGATTGTTTACGTATTGGAATATCGTATTTGTATATCTGTCCATCTTGTATTCATCTTCCATTGATAGGGAAAACATTGTCCGTGTGAACATTTACTTTCGAGAGATGAATGTTGTCAAGAAGACCCAACAACGGGATTACACGTTCTTCAGTTTGCTATGTAAGTTATACACTTATGATATTGCACTCTAAATTTGGAGAAAAATTGCCCCATATTAAGGTTCTATAAGACGGTATTCATACTTGACAGTCACTTAACGCGCCAAAACCATTGCAAACTTTTTTGCAATGGTTTTTTTTTCTACTGACTTGTCTCATCAATTTGTTTATTGTCTTTATGATTGAAAACACGTCATGTGCATAAACTGGAGAACTTTGGACATTCATGTATCATTCATTTCACACATGCCACATGGCTTAATGACTGCCTTTATGTGTATGAAGTTAATGAAATTTAACAAGGCATTTACTATTATGTTTCCACACACAAAGGAAGTGATTCGTCAAACATGTGGAAGATGATTCTGAATGCATAATCATAAAAAGGAATATTAATCTTCAAATACATAATGATATACTTCTGTTTTACTTTGATAACATCTCTTTTTTATCATTTTACCTTGACTTTTTAAAAGGTGATATCGGAGGATCTCTAGGTCTCTGGCTTGGTGGAAGTATTCTTACATTTTTTGAAATCATCGATCTATTCGGTCATGCAACGTACGTCTACTCCAGGAGAGCACCTCCAAAATAAAATGAGAAGGGGGTGTTTCATAAAGCTGTTCGTAAGTTACGCACGACTTTATGCACGACTGGTGATATGTTTCTTGTGCTACAGTGTAAATGATTGAGAATCTGATTAGCACCCAAGAACATGTTCCCGTCGTGCGTAAAGTCGTGGGTAACTTACGAACAGCTTTATGAAACACCCGCAAGGTCAGAATGGACACTGGGTCTACTTTCCTCCTTGGCATTAACAAAATTCATTACGCACTCCATAATTTCATGTTCCTGAAAATTTGATGAAATAAAACGAAATGCACGTAATAAGGATTTATCTTCACATTTTAAGAAGAGATAATGGCAATATCTTCATCATGTAGTTTGCAAATAACTCTTACTTGATATCTAATCAGAATTAGAGGTAACAAAAATTGGCCAGCATTTTTCTCCCAACCATTCATCATTATTCACTCTTATTATAGTTTTGATCAAATGATGTTTCGTTTGATGAAATGTATAGGGACAACAGCAACCAGTTACAATTCGAGGATAAATCCCAACTTTTATGAAGAAACTCCACAGTGTAACGTTTTCTTCGTAACCAAGAGATATAAGTATAAGTAATAAAATGAATTGTGTTTAAAGGAGCACATCAACATGCTCAGAAGTCATTTCATGAAATCTTACACAGTGTACAATCGAGTGTAACAATGACCTGAAATGTTTTTGATGTTTTATTATAAAATTGTATTGTTCTGTGAAGCATTTTTTCTGGGGCATCATGATTTTTAAACACAGTTTCAGTTTGTGATTTTTCAAAGCATAAAGCTTCCCATGGGGGTCATGAATTGGGTCGCAAAGGTGTCGTGGACAATACATTCCCGCACTGTGGAACACAGGGTTTGCGGTTCGAGACCCGTTGCGGCATTAAGGCCTTTGGGCAAGATTGTTCTAGACTGGCACTCTCCACCTAGGGAGTGGAGATGGCCGCAAACTCGTGCGTGCGTTCTAGCAATCCAGTAAAAGTTTCATGGTAAACCTTTACAACTCGCTATGAAAAATTATTATTATTATTCAAATCATGTTAAATTGTTATTAACCTTATCATCATCATTATTTTTAATATTATTATTGGTATTATTATATTATTAATATTATTATTATTATTATTATTATTATTATTATTATTATTATTATTATTATTATTATTATTATTATTGTTGTTGTTGTTGTTATTATAATTATTGTTATTGTGGTAATTATCATTATTATAATTATCACTATTTTTAGTATTATTGTGTACAATTGTTGTTATTATGATAATTATCATTATCGAAATTGTCATATGTGGGCATATTTTGAAACTGCCCTCAGGACTCCTTCAATTATTTCCTGTCACGATCTTTATCTCGTAATTCGATCGATGGGGAATGTTAGAAACTTAATTTCAAAGATAGATATTATATTATTGATATCGGTTTCAAAGATAGATATTATATTATTGATATCGGTTTATTTGCATCCATTCAGCGTAAGGAGGAAAATACTTATTTTTCTTTTTATATCAAGGATGTATATTGCAGGGATGTAAACCAAAGGAATATTTTGTATGTGAAGGAAAACTTTTTATGAATTGAATTCATTATGTTATTCCTGTAAATTGTGTATTATAAATTGCGACCTGTGACTGATATGATGAAAACAAAACGTTACATTCTTTGACAAAACATATAGTGTACCTGAAATAACGTATAACAAGCGGATGTCATAAGAAAGGAGGGGGGGGGGGGGGGATTCCTGAACTGGAGCTGAGAAAAGGGGGTTAATTATATGCGCCTTTTTATTTTATGGAAAAAAATCCATGTTAAGAACCAATCAAAACCACATGTTAAATCTTTTCAGTTTCAGTTTGCTGTGCAAGATATGAAATCTCTTATTTGACGAATCAAAATCCTATATTCGGTGTTATTGCTATAGACGGAAACCTGCTCAAGAAATACTTGACTAAAATGTTAGACCTACGAGAAATACAAAGTTTTAGTTCGGTGAAAGATTGTGCAACACCTGTTGCTATATTGCATTATTTGCAAAGAAAACAAAAAGTAAAAAAAAAAACAAAAACAGAATACAAGGGCAGCACTTAGCATCAACGTTGCCACTTCTGTTGACTAAGAACCGTAAGTGCATACTTTTTGCAATTAAAATTCGCTTACAGGCCAATAAAAACTCATGATTCATTGTTTAATTTTGAATAAAGAAGCTACTGTGTCAACATGGGTAATTAAAGTGACTACAAATTATCATACAAGTAATTTGTGCATTGTATAATTTGCGTCGTGACATCAAATACGTACTTTTAAATGACACGACTACAGAGAGAGAAAGAGAAAGAGAGAGAGAGAGAGGAAAGAGAGAGGAGAGAGAGAGAGGAAAAAGAGAGTGTAGAGGGAGATAGAGAGGGGAAGAGAGAGAGAGAGAGAGAGAGAGAGAGAGAGAGGAGAGAGAAAGAGAAAGAGAAGGAGGGAGAGAGTGCATGATTGGTTGAGGGAGAATAAAATGGGAGAGGAAAGACAAAAGGAGAACGAGAATGAGAGATAATCAAATAATATATACAATGCAATTGAGAAGTTAAAGAGGAAGACATAAAAAAGAAGGAAAAAAGAGAGAAAAGATAATAAAGAGAGGGGGACAGGGAAAGAGAAAGAGAGAGAGAGAGAGAGAGAGAAAGAGAGAAGGAGAGAGAATACATGGTTAAGAAGTGGTAAGAAAACGACTTTAAATTTCCACTAAGCATGCTAAGTGTATTTGCACAAAACGTAATCTGGCTAAGGATTTCTCAAAGCTGACGTATAGTAACATGAGTACGAGATATTTGTTGCTCTTAGCTCACAACAGTAAGCGCAATTGCATATCTTCAGAATCTTTCTCTTCATTTCATATTATAATTTCGTTGGATACATTTTTGAAACAAAAGTTATAGAAACTGTGTTCAATTTGTACAGAATTATTGAGTCATGGATATCTAAGGCGACTGCAAGTAAGACGACGTCACGGATCACCATTTCATCGAGTAAGAACTATAAGTGAGACATTATGGCTACAACGAGCAAGACCTTCCCAGATCAACACGGACCAGATAAACATGGGCCCAGTACAATAAATGGATGGCTCCAGCCTGAATACAATGCACAACCAATGAGAATGAATTACCGAGACAGGGTGTCTTGGTGGGCCGTTTTCTATAAGTCTGTTCCCGACGGCATCGGGATCGGTGGAATGAAATATGCCTTCAACCCAGCAGAAATGAAGTGGAGAAGGTATGATCTCTTCGTTGCTGTTGTTATTTATGTTTGTATTACCACTACTAACATTGCTATTGTGATCATTTCATTCGGTAGAGACAAACAAGAAAAGAGACGTCAAACATCAATTTAAAAGTATCACGTTCTTTATCATGCAGATTTTTGTTCTGCGTTTCGTTATTCTTTCTTTTATGAAGCATTCGAAACACTAATGAACATTTATCGACTAATCAATTTTAATCATTTCTTCATAACCTTCCCAGACGATAAACCCTCCGTGGTCAGTATCGTACATTAATCAATTTCATACGCTATACCAGATGGCAAGCCTCTTTTACTTAGACCTTAGCACACACCCAAATACAACCATGTCTAACCCACAGGTTACAGAGAGGGGGAAAAAGATAAATACATTGATAATAATAATGATAATGATAATGATAATAACAATAATAATGATAATGAAAATAATAATAATAATGATAATAATAATGATAATGATAATGATAATAATAATAATAATAATAATAATAATAATAATAATAATAATAATAATAATGCAAATGCTAATAATGATAATATTGAATATTTATATAGTGCATATCCACCAAACCAGGTGCTCAAGGCGTTCCCAATTACCCCAGCTCAGCCATAGGCTCCCAATGTCAGTGCTCACAGCATTCAAGGAATTCCTTCCTGCCGGTACCCATTTACACCTGAGTGGAGAGTGGCAAATGTAGATTAATATTTTGCCAAAGGACATCAGTGAGGTGGTGGGATTCGAACCCTTGATCTCGTCGTTCACCGTCCGGGGACTAGCATATCCACTGATCCACACCATTACTCTGTAAATATCCACCCTTTTTAAAGTGATGACATTTTCCCTTCCAAAATACTTCTCATAACCCTATTATCTTGAACAAGGTATTGGAGTAAAGTCCAGGGTCATAATTGTGTCTGAGGCGTCAGCAGAGCTTTAAAGTGTAGAATCAATCGGTATTATAATCATTTTTTATGTTGTATTTGTATTATTTGTTCTATATTTTATTTCAAATGACATATAGCAGGGCTCCCTTGTAAAGCAGGCCCTCTGCGGCTCTGAGTGGGACCACCCTGCTTTTTATCAATATTCCCGTGAATAACTAAATAAATAAATCTATTCCTCCGTTTTCTAGATTCTTCTGGCTCCTCCTCATCCTGGCTGCGTTTGGTGTGTTGTCCTATCACGTCATCAATAGAGCTCAACATTTATCCACTTATCCTACGAGTGTGGACGTTTATACGAACTACACAGACTACCTCACTTTCCCGACAGTGGCAGTCTGCAACTATAATGCATTCAAGTATGATTATTCTCCCATCATAGTATAGCTTTATCATGCTCATTGAAAAAATGGATAGTCTGAGCTGGTTTATGATGTATCAAATGAAAGTGAAAAGAAAAATGATGTGGATTGATTCGAATATGCTTTAAGAAAACAAAATCTTTATACAACATGTAGCCTTTCTCAGGTGAATCGCTTTATATTCACTTTCCTTTCGCACCAAATGGCTGACACATTGATATTGCCCCCCTTACAAAGGTTCCATGATCTGATATTCCTACATTCATGACAACGGAAAATTTTCATTGGAACTTTTCTCGTAAATAAGCTGAATAAGCTGAGCACTACAAAATAAAAAATAAAACAAACAACATCAAATATTCTTTAATAAACATGATTTATGCACATAATTGCGGCTTAATCAGTATTTTCCTTTTGGTATTACAGTCGAGCTATATAGGTTACTGATATATGATTATTTTGCATGTATACGACGTAGTCGTTTGCGCCACATCTAATATTGCTTTATATCTCTATAATTATGGAATTTTATTTTTAACTGTTCTCATGCATTTTGATGTAAATATGTTTACAATTATTCAGGGCCCCATGGAAGACCACTTCTCATTGTGAATGGGCTTTCTTGACAAAAGATTAGAAATAAATAGATAAATAAATGAATCGAGGGTTAATAGTTCGCACCAATATCTCGAATCACAGAGACTCAGAACATGCTCAGAACAAGGTGATGAGCTACTGTTAGGCGTCAGAAATTATCTAATTTTCTAACCCATTAACGTTACCCCATAACCATCATCTCCATCTCTCCTGATTTGTTCGTTGTTATCTATGGTTATCTGAACTAAAGATCTTCTATGGTAGCTGGCACCGAGCTCGAGGCATTCTTGAACCAGTACGCACTCGAAAATTCATATACGGTGCACGTCAACACCTCAAGCCCGTACGAGTCTTTCCTGGACAATGTGACGATGACTTATCTGTTTACTCATTATGGACATCAACTGAAGGATTCAATCATTGTGTAAGTTTTTGTTTTATTTATTTTGTTAAACTAGGTATATGTAAAAATAGCTGAGATATTACCAAATTTTCTGGAATGTCATGAGCCCCTTTTCGTATTATCCCCTCGTGTGAACTTAAAACAATACTTCACGGAGACTGGTTGAGCCAGTAGAATCCAATATTCTTAAGTAGAATAAAATGTGACCTGAGAAATTTCTTGAATTGTCCAAAAGATGAAGTGGAAGGTTGCTGATTCCACAAGTTTGCAGCAGCCGATGGGAACAAAATTTCTCTCGCAATAGTGTGCTGGATTTGAGGACGACGAGCCAGCCTAGACTAACATAGATATACTTATACAACAGATCTAGTCATTCTGAAAGAACATTTCTATTGTTTTTTGTTTTCTGCAGTAGGAAAGGATATGCATATTTCGATATCTGTTAAATATAAGAAAAATATGATCGCATGCATTTTCTTTACATAAATTATCTACTCTTAACGTTAAAAAATGATATATTCTTCGGTTGTTTTTTTAAATATATATAGTGCTTATTGGAACAGTGGTACCATACTGGATCATACCAACTTCACGGTGAAAATAACTGACTGGGGACTTTGTTTTGTCTTCAATGGTGCAGACAATGGGAATCCCCCTCTAACGGTCAACCGACCTGGTAAGCACTATGGTATGAGAGAATACCCCAGATCATGATCACGAAGATAACGTCACCGAATCCAAATTGTAAGTTATCATCTTATCAGCAAAGGCTGTTGTCCCCTGTTCTGACAATAACATTCTTTGGAAAGGGTTAGACAGAATGTACGGCAAGTTTAAGTCGTCATCATCATCATTTCGAGTCATCACACAACCGTTTCCCAATGTCTAGCACATGTCACTAGCCACTGCCAGGTCCCTCTCGGTACAAGGGTCACGCAACCTGTCACAGGCACCAAGGCACAAGACATGCAAGAGGTGCCGTGGTCGAGTGGTTTAAGGCGGCTGACTGGAGACGCAAGAGTCGAGGGCTCGATCCCCGGCGCGGCACTTATGCCCCTGAGCAGGGCATTTTATCTCCTCGGAAAAGATCTTCTCTTTATTTCCAGAAATAATAATAATAATAATAATGATAATAATAATAATAATAATAATAATAATAATAATAATAATAATAATAATAATAATAATAATAATAATAGTAATAATAAACACCTTTCCTTTCTTCTCGAGTTTTTAGATATCAAGGTATCCCAAAGGGAGCCCCCTGTCTGCACCCGAGAGACATAGGAAAATATTTCCAAGAATCCTTTGTACATTTCAGGAGCAGGTTTGCCAGGACGGTGCCGCTCTAGAAGTGACAGGATCTGGTAACCTGGCATGATACCTTTATATCTTTTCATTTCCCCCTTTTCGGTTTAAAAAATGAAGAAAAAAAAAATAAAAGAGAGAAGAAGCTGATTGTACATATTTATATTATAAATAAAACCTGTTTGTATATGAATTGAATTTTGACTGAATTTGATACAAGAATAAACCCTTAGCTTTGGTGATCATGTATAGTCAAATTGACTGATCGCCATTATAACAAAAACCACCACCACCACCACCACCACCAACAGCAACAACAACAACAACAACAACAACAACAACAACAACAACAACAACAACGCAGTAGATGGAGCATAGTCTTGATGCCCTGCCCACACTCGCAGTCTGCCGAGGTGTCAGTGTATCCCCACTTGAGCATGTTTGCCTTGCACCTCCCCATGGCTGGTCGCAGTCTGTTCAGACTGCGCCATGTGATGGCAAGTTTAATTGATATGGTAGAATCAGGCTCATATCAATAGGTAATCATTGGTTAGTTTGAAGATCAGAAGCATGCACTCGACAGAAAAG
Organism: Echinometra lucunter; assembly: GCA_029962745.1. Lineage (NCBI taxonomy): Eukaryota > Metazoa > Echinodermata > Echinoidea > Camarodonta > Echinometridae > Echinometra > Echinometra lucunter. The sequence continues at coordinate 15,949,619 of CM057161.1, read as the reverse complement.
AGAAGTAGGACAACTTCGATGAGACATTCAAATCTGAAATCCGCTGTCATTTAATAAAGTATTTATAGATGAGGCAGCTGCCAGTGCTACCCCCTCCGCCGATAAAAGCCCATGTAGTTTGATTGCTGTAATCTATAGTCTAATGTCTGTATCCTGTCGTACTTTTTCTTGTCCTCAGGTAAATCACATGGGCTAGACATCACGCTCAATGTTGAGCAGTATGAGGACTTTCTAGATCCGACAGGCCGATTTTCCACAGGATTTCAAGTCCTACTCTACGACTACGGCACAGAACCTCTCGTTACCGATCAAGGCTTTGGAATAGCGCCTGGGACTCATACCCACGTTGGAGTTGAGGTGACCGAGGTACTTTAACATTTTGTCTTTATTAATATCATTGTAATCATTATTATCATAATATTATAATAATTGCTACAGTTATATAGGCCCTATTATCATCATGGTGCCGTTGAATAAAAGTTTGCTGTTATAGTAACTTTGCCATCAATGGTAACTACCATGGTAACGTTGCTCAACAGCCAATCAAAATCCAGTATTCCATGAATGTTACCATTGATGGCAAAGTTACTATGTAATAGCAAGTTTTATGCAACAGCACCCTAAAACTAGTCTGTTATTATATCATTATTCATAATCAAAATTATCATAATTCTAATAAGTATTATAATAATATTAATGATATCATTATCATCATCATCATCATCATCATCATCATCATTATCATCACTTTTCACTTGTGTATTTCACTTAACAAAATTAATGATCGTACCTTCTTTTATTTTCAATTTTCTGTCTTGTGATCACGGTTGCATTCGCCATGTTCGCTATGACACTGCGGACACGTCAGGACCGTGCCTCTGGCTCCTATTCCATAGACCCATTCCATGTACACTGTACTATATCCGTATGCAGATATTGGGAATGTATTGATTTCGCTTGCTTATTTTCTCTTTCAATCACCGTGTTTCTTCACAAACTGTCATTTTCATGATTGTAGAGCTCCAGCCTGGAACCCCCTTACGGACTCTGCCAAGATAAACCACTGAAATATTTCGATAATTATGGATACCCAGAGTGCTATATCGAGTGTAGGACTGATTTCTTCTATGAGGCATGTGGTTGCAGGTTTTATGCTACTGCGAGTAAGTTACTGATAAAAAGAATAATGTAACAACCCGGGGGGGGGGGGGGGGTGGGTTGTTTCATAAAGCTGTTCGTAAAGTTACGCATGACTTTACGAACGACTTGAATATGAACTGCCAAATGGGATGTCCAAAGTTTTTCCTGACGGTTTAACAAAGTGTGACTGCATTTCCCATAATCTCTATCAAATTGTGGCATAAAATATACTTCGTTGTAAAAAATGTATGTAAGCAAAAGTAATGCTAATCTACGTCTACATATTTCACCTTTAGCTGATGAGATTTATAATGACTGAGAATCCCATCTGGCTTACCACATTCAAGTCGTTCGCAAAGTCATTCGTAACTTTACGAGTCCCCCCCCCCCCCCCCCGGTCCGGTTGAGCTCTTAACATAGTACATATTACTTCAAATCGCTCGAGTTAAGTGGGTGTAGGCCTATGCACGTTTAAAAATATGAATATGTGTTCTTTTAGAGATTTGCCTGTGGCGGAATACAGTTTGCAAAAATACGAACGGTAAAATCTTATCCAGCAGCTCATTCAAGGACCTGGGATCCTTTATCATGAAAATTTGTCGTTTACCGACAAGTGCTTCTTACATAAAAACTTTATTATAATCATGATAATATGAACCTAAAAATACTGCAGATATGAGATGTAAACGTTGAACTGTTGTAAATCAAAACATCAGCATTTACATCACTAATCAAATCCTCAGTCACATATAATTGGTTATTGATTATGATTTAAGATATGTATTGCTATATTTTGTGTTAAAATAATCATATTGAGGAACAAGATATATTTTTTCTCTTTTTTTCTCTCTCTCTTTCTCTTTCTCTTTCTCTTCCATCAAATTAGTGGACTCGGATGACGAAGAGTGTACTGCCTGGGAATACTTTTTATGTGGAAGTGAATATTATGGTGAGAAGAATAATAATCAAATTTTTTATGAGATGGGCAAAAAGTAATGTTATCTTCAATATTTCTGTAGATGAAGCATTCCAATTTGACTCCGAATCCCACATTCCTATTCTATTTTCCTTACACTCCAGTACCGATTTATTGACAATGCTTGTTCTGATGCCCGCATCCTCTGACTCCATTTTGTTTCGATATTGACAAAAAATTTGATTCATTACTTGTTGTTAAGCTAAGAATATTACTGTTTAGAAATCCCTAACTGAAATCTTCATCCCTTTCACTGCTTTATAGACGAGTTTATCAACAACCACACGTGTGAATGTCCAGTACCTTGCCACATCCGCTCCTACAAGCCAACTGTCTCAACCACCGCCTATCCTTCAGCATACTTCGATAGTATATTATCATCTGCTTACTCGCTTCCAGATGGATTTGTAGAGTGAGTAAATCCTTCAAACAAAATGAAAGTTTTATATTAGCTCACATGGAGTCACAAGGACGCAAAATAGTAATCAGGTAATGGAAAAGATATACGACTATTTCAGCTCCCTGCTGGAAACCTGTTGCACATTTGCTATTATCTAAAATTGCAATTTTGGGCATGAATATTAATTTAAGTTTTCTCCAACGTTCATGTAATTAGTATTCTACTGGTTAAAAACATAATTTCATGTGTTTATTTTTTTTTCTTATACTTGTTATATCCTTTTTATCCTTTCTGTAGAGAGAACTTTTGCCATATTTCGATATACTTCAAGGAGATAAGCATCCAGCAAGTCACTCAGAACGTGGATTACAATTTCTTCGGTTTTCTGTGTAAGTATAATGCCGATATATGCGATCCAGCCTTTCGCCTGCTCGGAGCCAGAAGAGCCTTAACTTATATCATTTTATACAGACTCCATTCCCTTCTGGCTCCAAACAGATGCTTTGTCATATTTGTAGACAGGGTAGAACGTTGAATTGAGTAAAAACAGAAAAATCAAACAGGTTGAAGTTCATGAAAGTACAGTATCCAAACTGCGATGGTTGCTAATACCATGCTTTCATGGGCGAAGGGGGGCGGGGTTAAATTTGATTTGGGAATTTACAATTTTAACCGGCCCTCAATCCAATACAACCGATCCTCCGATGGCGAAATCGACCAGCGCTCAAGCCAAAATATCGATCGGGAAGACTCCACAAACTCCCAATGACCAGGCCGTTCTTGGATGTGATTTTTTTTTTTAGGGGGGGGGGGGCACTTCTAGACTCTCCGTAATAGGTAATATTGGAAGATATAAATGGAAGCCATTAGTGCCATCAGTGAATTAAAATTTTAGAGGCGTTCAGTGGCGCCCGCCAAATAATTATGCGACGGCCGCCACTTAACACCTCTTAAATATTGATCACTGGTGGCACTAATGGCTACCTTAGATATAGGCTTCAATGTTTATTGTAAAACCATCACTGCGACCTTAATAGAGACCTGCTGGAATAACTGTTATGTTATAGCTGCTTGGTGTAATCACGTACAAAAAAAGTAATTTTTATTTATTTATGCATCTATTTATTCATTTATCTATTTATCTATTTATCTATTTATCTAATAAGTATTTACTTGACTGTTTAATCATATCTTTTGTTTTGTTACCATTAGGTGACATGGGTGGCTCACTTGGACTGTGGCTTGGGGGTAGCATCCTCACTTTCTTCGAACTTCTGGACCTGATTGGGAATTCAATAATATATGTTTACTCGAAACGGCTCCCGAATGTCCAAAAATAGATTTATCAAGATCGTAGCGTTCGCTCTAGAAAGTGTAAAATTTACCCAACGTTTCAAAGTGTAACATGCATGGTTTTTGTGTGCATTTTAAACAAACAATATCATTTAAGGTGGTTAGACTTTTATGTTGAGAAGAAAGTACAAGATTTTACATTCACAACACGTTTTCTCGATCGAGTCTTTGCGCTCTATTCTCCCCTCGTATGTATGATTTGCATTCTTTTAATTAAAAATCAAATTTGCTATATGAATCTAAGCTATCCGATCATACATTTTAACGATGTGGACGATATTAGTTTGTGTTTCTGGTCTGCCTTTATAGGCTACATTGCCGAAGAGATCATGTATATTTTCTTTCACTGCTGGAAATGTCTTGAGTTCATGTATTTATTATTCGAGAATCACATCAATGCACATCAACTTTATGTGATTCGACAGAAATTTAATTGCCTCCAACTCTGATCATTATCATCATAATTATTATTCTTATTATTCTTATCATCATCATTATTATTATTATCATTTTTATCATGACTACTACTACTAGTATTTTCATTTTCATTGTTATGGTCTTTTATCACCATCATCATCATCATCATCATCATCTTGATCAGCATCAGCTCAGTATTTAACATTTTCGACGTCATTATTGTATGAGTAAAAGGGGGGGGGGGGGGAACATTAGTCATTCCTCCATCGATAACTTTTTTTTTTTTTTTAAGCAGGCAAACTTCATGAATATGTAAACCGCTGACAAAATTTTAATCAATTTAATAATGAAAATGGATAACACATGCGCACGCACACACGCCCGC
>CM057161.1:15890949-15944448 GCA_029962745.1 Echinometra lucunter | reverse complement strand
TGTGCTCTACAGCAGCAATCGCCATACTACAACAGGAAATTTTAAGTAATTTTTAAGTTAGATGGTTGGGGGTTAAGTTTGAAGAGGTGTAAATTGCGTAAACAAAACCTAAAAGCTAACAAGGGATTTTTTTTTTACGATCAATCGCTTCAAATCTGCAACTAGTCCAAACGGGGAAATCACTATGTCATTAATTACACTCCCTGAAAAGTATACGGAGAAATTTTCATATGGAGCTACATTAATAAACTCATCACAGATGACTGAAAATAGTAACATTTGATCTCGTTGCTCCATCTCAAACTGGTACCAGCATAACCTGAGCATAACCATATTAACGGTTATTATATGCTAATGCTATAAATAGAATAAAAGTAACACGAATCTCTCTCACAGGTTATCGGTTACACTCCCAGGTCAGTCCAAGTTCAAATGGCGGGAAACAAAAAGGGTATCACACTCAGAAATTGTCACTGTCGTCTGCGTCCCAAAACACGTCAGGGTCACTCCAGCCGACCCCTGATCACGTGGTCCCCCTGGAATTAGGCAGTCCTCCTTTGTAAGGCAAGAGATACCCATAAAGTGCATAACTTGTCATCTTCCACTAATGAACGTCACAGTATGTCCCAGGTGAATCCTCGTGAAATCCGAATGATATCATGGTTGTTGGAGGTCGGGTCAGAACACTCAGTCTCTGCTCGTGTCTAACACAATGATGCCAAGTAAGGGCTAGGACCATTCTTTCCTTGTGAAATGAACTGATTACTTCTCTCTTGTCAGGGACACCCGTAGCGTGACTTAACTTTGACTCATCTTCTGACCATTTTTTTTTTTTTTTACATTTTATCTTACTCGTTGTTGTCTTGGAAATTAAAACTATTCTAAGAATAGTTGGATTAACTGAATGAGCTACGTGCACAGTGTCATTTCAGTATCGGAAACATGGAATAGAACAGGCGCGTGGCCCTAAAATGGGCGGTACTATCGAGTATGGATTGGTAGACTTGTAGGGAAACCTAGAAGAGCACCCTTCCATTTTAATCTGTATAGGATAGGCTAAATACACAATTCCTCTGCTGAACTGAAGCAAGAAGGGCGTTATCTCGTAATCCGGCTCTCCACTTCACAGGCTGTTCCAGTAGGACGTGGGCACGAACAGAAACATAGCGCGAGGCATCTTGGTTCCGGATGAGATGCACAAGCGCTTGGTCGATGATTTGGTTTGAAGTATCCCCTTAACATCATCATTGTCCATTCCTGGAATACCCATCAGCAAGAACTCGAATCAAACAGAACTGACTTGGGTCTGTCCTATATTCCGTGTCCGGGTATCCATCACGAGAGACAGTCATTCCAGTGCAGAACGTCCTTACTGTGAGAGTCCTTCGTTGGTAACAACCAGAAACGCACAAAAGCCGTATACAGAAAGTCAGGCTTTCAGATGACATCGTAACAGGCTTGAGGAATGCGCACAAGGATGAGCGGAGCAATTCATGTAACACCTAATCTGTGCAGTGTGGACAAGGCCTGTATGGTTTCAGTATGAGAGGAAGAGTTGGGATGCCTTCGCGATGACTTTCACAGATCTCCGTTATCAAATTATCGGATATCGACACCGGAATCCTTCTGCTGCAAGACAAGATTCCACTCTTCGGATCGTATACAGGAAGAACCCAGACTTACACGAACCAGCTTCTTAACTTTCCTTTACCTTTCGTTAGGTTTTAAACTCCCAAGGTTGTGGGAAAATACGATGACATGATCGATGTACTGGCTTGGACAGCCCAATGTGAAAATGCCATGTCTATGAGAAAGTGTGTTTACAATGATGTTTCACATACTGTAGTTCCTTTTCTCTATTATTCCACTATATTGGTGGTAAAATGGTCAGGGAATATGTAAGATCCCCCTCCCCTGCCCCCTTCCCCATAATGCTAATCGATTCAAAGCTAATGGGACTATGGTGTGAAGAGAAAAATGCCGTTGAGAGGAAACAATAGATGCCTGACAAAATGACAAATATTTGACGAACCGAGATTACTCCCGACATCTGATCAAATAATACAATCAAAATGCTTAAACCTGCATGCAAACATTATGTAGGTAATGTTGGTGACATGCGTTTCATCCCATTTTCCCATGTGGGAAAGAGCATCATCGAATTAGCTGATACCCGCAGGTGACGATGAATGTGAAGTTTTTACTCATCATCAGTCACCTACAGCCTGCATGTGTACTTTATTCTCATTTTGAACGGGGAGTTCTACCCACTTCCAACATCACGTCGAATACTGAGTCCACATGGAGTTCTACTTCATGCAATGTAGAGGTATTTAGAGAAGAAGAAAATAGTGACGAAAAGAAATAAAAGAGAACTACCGGTAGCGTAGGCTTGATGGAGTGGATATACAGGTAATAATTAAGTAAATAAAACACCATGGTACAGCAGCGCCTAATTAAACAACAAAAAAAGAGAAAAAAATATTGACGCCATCTTAATCTAGAAATACCGCCGCCCCCCCCCCCCCCCCCCGGCCCATACGGAAACACAAAGATACATCATACAGGAAAAGAGGAGGAAAAAGGGAAGAGAGTTACACAGAAAGAGAGGAAGAGAAGGGGGCGAAAAACAGAATGCTATCAGTATCTACAAGTATAAGTTATTACAAAGCATGATTGTAAAAAAAAATGAAAACGGCTGGTATCATACTATAAAGGGATTTTTTTTTTTTGTCTTACGTTAGTTACATAGTATTAAAATTTTAAAATGACATTTGCACGGTTTCTCGCTACTTTATCAGAAGTTCAGAACCCAAGATTGTATAAGGAAACTATTGCACGGTGGGTCGATTCACGGTACCTGAAGGGCGTCAAGTACAATTGGCGGAAACACAACCAATTCTGTTGGGAAGATCAAATTTATCCTTCTAAGATTTCCTGCAACATCCTCCTCGTGACCAGAAATGACAACTTCACGGCTTGCTGACTCTTTCTCTCTCTCTGTAACGAACCTTTATACTGTACTGTCTCAGCAGGGGTTAACAGAAGTTCGTTAAAAGTAAAAGGGTAATCTGGAAGTGCCTGAACGTCAGAAACATCTGTCTGCATATATTTACCAATGAGAATAAAACGACCGATGAATGACCACAATACAATTGCCATTTGTAACATTTCAAAAGCAAGCACATGATGATGAAGTAAGAAACATAAGTCACTAAATTTTCAATAAGGAAGGGTGCGGGGCACATCCACAGCTGTATTATTTCGAGCGATACAAATGCCACTCGCCCCCGCCGGTACAAAATGATATTTCTAATCCATACTTTGAAAAACTGTATCACTGCCTCTTAACACAACTTTAGTTAGTTCGCCTACTATTCTCTCGAAATCTATTTTTTCACATCTAATTTTTCTTCTCTGAAAAGCGTTTCGGCATTCTTATAAATCATTACAAGGGGGAAACACGTACAAAGCATGAAGAACTGTTGCGTTAGAAGTTGTGGTACTTATGCAATTTGGGCCTACAGGAAAAACCAATTTTGTATTTGCAATAATTTCACTCAAGTGACTAAACCTTACAATGAAAGCCCTGGAAATTTCCTAACATCCGTGCTTCATCATCCATGACTGTACAAAACCCACAAAGTTCCCTTTAATTATTTCCTTGAAGTAAACCAAACGAAACGAAACAAACAAACAAAAAACTAAATTCATAATTTCTTGAATCTTTGGGCTAGCTCCGAGTGCACCCTTGCCGAATTGCCATCGACCTGTCCACGCCTTACATTTAGAAAACAGTAAACCCTCCCACAAACTTTCTTATGGGGAATATCATGGGGTCATCAAAGTTATGAAGATGTGCGGCATGTGATCCATACTTGTCTCAATGAAAGTGTCAAATAGCCAAATAATTTGCTTAAGTCCCTACTCAATGTCCTTTCGTATGGACACTTTGTAATTACGCATCGTTTGTGTGCGTACAGGTATGAGCCTCCCTTAGTACTTTGTCTCTCTTCTCTCTTTCCGAGTCCCTTTCTTTCATTTCATATGTTACCTATCTTGTCTAGTTTTCATATGTTCCTATTTCATAGACATATAATATTGTACAATTAAGTTATAGGGGGCTGCAATCTACCAGCCCCGCTTAGCTGACCTCTACAATTTCCAACCTAATCTACTTATGTGTTAAGTGTAATGTGTGTTAAAGTTGTGTTAAGTGTATTATCATGCTGTAGAACTCTACTTCTCTTTGTTAAGTTTCAGTTTTTCCCAATGCATGCACATCAAACTTTGTATTTTATTTGTTTGACATAAATGAAATGAAATGATTGATTTCATAATATGCATATCCTTCTTTCCATTCTCTGTCACTAGGAGGACTGGACTCAACATCTTTTCCAAAATATTCATCAGTTGTTTTCCATCAGTTGTTGGAGCGGCGCCATAACGATGGAGGATTGGAGACCACGCCACATCCCACGCCCCTGTGCCGGACTTCAAGCTTTCATGAAAGGTTATACAAAATATAATTTCCTTGATGATCCTCATTCATAGCTCTGGCATGTATCGTGGTACTAAAAAAGAGATTAAAACAGTTTGCTTTTGCTACATGAGGACCTATACCAAGTGGAATGGAAAGTACAAATTTTCAGCTACGAAAAGAGGCCTTCTGTTATGCATGTAAATGTATTTGGTAGAGTCTACGTTTTCATGTAACAGCAAACTAACGTGCATCAAGATATTTCGATGAGAAAGCGTGGAAATCGTGGTCGTCGAATTACATGTATTAGCCAGGGTCATAAGGGTCAATTCGTCTGGATAGGAACACAGCTGGTTAACATTCACAAGAGATGGTCTTTTAAGGTCAAACACAAAATCCAATAGGTCGGACTACACAGGGAACTTTCTATTCATTTCCAGATTATAATTCATCAGACAGTTGATTTCCTTTTGCCATGATATAAGTAGCTTGATTTCAAAGACCTCATGGGATATTCCGGAACTTTGTGGGTATTTCACAAGCAGACTACACTCTACTAGCTTTTGCGGGCAATTTATGCAAAGCAATGTGGTTGAAAATTAAACGAATTTTCGGTTTCATATCAAAATATTTTTTTCATCTCTGGAGAATAAGTCTCTATATAAATCCGATCTATTTCTCTTCTTCATACGCATTGATTACGGCAAAAGCCGTTAAGCATGTTATTGTATGCAACATGAATGGACCTATAAAAAAATTGAATATTTAGAATTATTCAATCTGTTTTTTAAATCCATGAAATCAAACGTTTTCGTTTAGAAATCATACATTAACTCACTTCCAATTTAGGTCTACCTGCACCCACATGAAGTCAAAACAATGCCCCCCCCCCTCCTCCCAACCTCCTTCTTTCTTCCCTCGCTGTTCGTAGGTGTAACAGGTTATTTCCAATAAGTTGGACCAGTAACCGAGAAAATTCCCTGGTGGAAATACTCCATGACACTATACCTGCTGCGATAATTTGACCCAACACCTAGCCCGTGCTCACCTTGCGAGATAAATAACACCCATAAACACTGCAATTATGTCAAAGACGTGGTGCGAGACCACCGAGAGCTCATAAGGGGGCATCATGTCAAGAGCGAACCTGACGTCGATCATTGCTAATGATCTCCAGCAGAAAACAGAACTAACCTGTCCTTGGAGCAATATACAACATGTAGTTCAATTTACGTGTAACAACTGCATGTGAAACATAAACATTTACAAGTACAATATCATAAATGATGGTACACATACATGTACTATGTATATTAAAGATGTCATTCAGTACTTGAAAACCCTTGGCGTAGGCACAGGCAGTTGACGTATTGAAGATTGTGGAAAAATCAATAAATTAAAATCTTTCGAGAGGTATGATTATGCTTGGATGATTTCATTGAATTTCGATGATTTTTACTGAATTATTTACAGAACAAAAAACACAAATAACATGAAAGACATGACTGAATAATGAATACCAAATAGATAGCCGTGATCATAGCAGAGTGGCGAAAATTCTTTTTGACTGAATCGGTTCCTAGGTTGCAACCATACCTTAAATAATCATCTTCGTTTACATGTGCACATTGTCTCTGGGCCGATTGACTCATTTCTGCAAACCGAATCTGGAGATGAAAAAACTGTGAGCACTCTTCAGGTTCAAGTTCGAAGTGTGGCTTCTGAGTGATATTACCTTTGACGTCATACTGATGCTATGTGGTAAGTTCATGATATTATCTTTGGCCTCGGTGTTCACCGAATGATTTGTTTCCGTTTTTCCCCTGTCTCCCTATCTAAAATTTCTCCTCAAATAATATTTATGCACCTGTCAAGGTTATTACCTGTAAAATTCAAAAATTTGATGTATAATTGGCACTAAATCATTCATGCACGCACTGTGCACAATGTAGAGTCTTTCTGCCCTAGAGGAATATCAAAGAAAATCCATCAGCAAAAGTATCGCTACCAAAAAACAAGTGTCATATTGCCAATTATTATGGCTGATAATTGACAAACACGAGAAATTTGAATAAGCATACGTTCATCATGTCAAACAGGTTTGAAAATGAAATTGTTATACCCTTTCCCAAGATAATTGCACAGAAATATTGAATACGAATGTGATCATAGCTGAAAAAATCCAATTAAAATACAGCAGAACAAAATACGTGCTTGATATTTTTTACAGAATTTTCTAACATTTTTTTCTAACATGAACGTCCGACTTTTCAGAAGAAAAGCCATAAGACGTATAAAATTCATATCGAACATTCAAAAAAAAAGTTGGCATGCGGAGTAAACAACAACACAGTGTAGAAAATAGAAGATGATGGAGAATATCGGAAACTACTTGGGAGGAAGCTAACACTATTCTGCAGGCACAGACCCTAATTGACATTTTATTCAAATGCACTGCGTCTTGAGAGAAGCCTAGCCCACATGCCTACTGGTCTGGAGCAGCTATAGTACGAGATCCCCATAGACCACAAATAGTCTCCTACTCTACTCAGATCTCTATAGACGTGTTTCGACAGACCAGGGTTTGTGCCTGCAAACTAACGCCATGACACAAGCATTAAGCAGAATGGAGAGCCCCCTCCTCTTGTTTCCCTCATCCAAGTTCTCGTTTAAAACTGACTTGTTTTGACATGGGCGGAAACCAGGTTTTATGTAGGTTTGCCAAAAATTTAATCCGAGTCGCATTACATCGATTAGTGAAATCCCAAACTTTACATTCTACCGTGACATTTTTGCTTCAGGATTGATTAGCCCCAGGCAAACATCACCAGTTTGTTCTTTCTTTCAGTTTTTTGTTTGGCCATATACCCGCTAGGCTGCGCCAGAGACATGAAAAACCTCTCAAGACCCTTTTCCCTAGCAACAAAGGAAAACATTTTTCTAGTAATCAGATTATGCGGCGCTTGGTTGATCCATGTATTCCTAGATGGCAAATCAAAATCTTATGTGTGAAATTAGGCATGTTGCAGGATAGATCGTATAGGTTACGGAGCTGCCCGTTATTACAGATAGCTAAAAACTATTTTATGATAATAACAACAAAAACATTATTATCAGAAACAGAGTGTTTTGAAAAATGTGTTATGATAAAGAATTAGTTGCTCAACATCACGATTTCTATAGAATTAAGTCGAATGTTCTAACATGATTATCATATGATAACCACTATCTTGCCCTGTACAATCAACAACTTAAAGAGGAAAGTAGGAAAAAGAGTGCCTGATACTGTAAGATGTGATGGCAGATCTACAGGGTACTGACGTTTTCGCTGAAACATTACCGAACTGCCATAATGGAATTCAAACAGTTGCAGTTCATGAGCAGAGATGGTGCCGAAGGAAGTCGACCACAGAAACAGCATAAAGGAAGGGAATAATGAAGTAAGGAAATTCACAAAGAAAAGAACGAAAGGCAACGACCATGACGATTCTCAATAAAACTGTTTTCAAAACAGGCATTTATATTGCCATAAAGGAAGCAGAATAAGTTGTAAACACAACGCTTAAAAACAGAATCCTAGGCCATACATAATTATCAGGCACTGTACAGTAGGCATATTGTCAAGTCAGCTATATAGTAGTAGAATGCTATCGACAACAACCAAGTGGAAATCGACGCTTCCCAATATCACTCACCAACCGTATGCATTTTCAATGGTCCATAGAAACCTTTTTTTTTTTTTAATCCAAAGTCAATGCCTAGTTTTCATACTCTATTGTCAGGGCAGCTATAGTAGAATGTTATCGACAACAACCAAGTGGAAATCGACGCTTCCCAATATCACTCACCAACCGTATGCATTTTCAATGGTCCATAGAAACCTTTTTTTTTTTTAATCCAAAGTCAATGCCTAGTTTTCATACTCTATTGTCAGGGTAGCTATAGTAGAATGTTATCGACAACAACCAAGTGGAAATCGACGCTTCCCAATATCGCTCATCCCGCCGTATGAATTTTCAATGGTCCATAAAAAGCTTTTTTTTTTTTTTTTAAATCCAAACTAAAATCAATGCCTAGTTTTCAAATCTCCAGGCTTTGCATTCTGCAATGAAGACCTTTCCATAACTTTATAAGTATATAAGATCAGGAAGAAATCCGTAGTTAGACGGATTCCAGATTCGAACATAATAGCTGAATGTAATGTACATGTAACTACTGTGATCTCAATTATCATTATGCATCAGGATCATAAAACAAACACTTCAGCGTCTATGATTTGCTTTGACAGATTTCGCCTACGTGATTTTTTTTTCCGAAGAGCACAGTAAGTCATTCCAGGTCTACACTTCATGGCAGGGGGAAATGGAGCAGAGCCGAAAGGCCTTTGTTCCCAAACTTTTCATTTATATCAATAATGCGTGGAAATATGTTCTGAACCCTGATTAATTGCTAACATCAAACCAACTGGAAAACATTCTCATTCAAAGACAATTACAATCATTATGGTAAAACAAACAGTGACGTTGCTGAATTCCATAACGGATCTATTCACAGAATTATACCACGGTTTTGTTTCAAGAGATCCACTGGATATTTCGCTGCACAGTACATGACAAGGGATAAGCCAGAGACCCCAGCTTCGACGTAGCCTCAGTACCAGGGAGTGTTTCACGAAGCTACGAGCAAAGTTACGCTTTTGACTTGAACATGGAAAGCGACATGGGATTCTCAATCATATTTAATCGCACAGACTAATGTAGACTAACATTATTACTTTTAACAAAACATTTTAATATGAAGAATAGTTTTTCCCAACAATTTAATTGAGATTATGGGAAAATACAGTCATACTTTGTTTTAAAAATGAGGAAAAACTTTGAGCATTCCATTTGGCTGCTAATACATGTGTAGTTAACTCGTTCTTAAAGTCATGCTTAACTTTTCGCAGTTTCTGAACTATGTGACCCCTCCCCCCACCCACCCCCGCGGCTGGAGCACCTTGTAAGCTACCTTCGAGGCTACGACATCGTTTAAGTGAGCCATTTCAATTTCCTATTTTCTATCATAAAAAACGAAAATTCAGGGATAATAAGGTGGACCGTGGACCACTGATATGAAACCACATGACCAATTTATGAACAAACATCAGGGGGTGTTTCATAAAGCTGTTCGTAAGTTACGAACGACTTTACAAACGGACTGGAACATGTTCTTGGGTGCTAATCAGATTCTCAATTATTTACATGTAGCACAAGAACATATCACCAGTCGTGCATAAAGTCGTGCGTAACTTACAACAGCTTTATGAAACACCCCCAGGTAACCTACCTTGAACCAAATGCAAACTAGAGGACAGGACTCACTGAATGCACCGCTAGATTTTGTGCAGTGTCCGACAGTCCGTATCACAATTGACGTGGATTGAGATGTTTGTTCCCCCAAACCACTAGATAAACAACCAACGCGGCAGGTGTGTTCGACAATTCAACATGTACAGGCATACATTCTGTATGCGTGGCAGTGAAATTAATTCTTCTCCCAGTCAAAACTGCATAATATTTACCCATTAATTTGGTGACGTTCTCATGCAAAAGTTCACAAGGAAAAGACGCTTCGCACAAGGTTCATGATGCAATTATACAAGTATAGAATATTGACGTAAGGACCTGCAATGTATAAACATTAAAAAAAAACAAAACTATAAACCCGCCCCCCCCCCCCAAAAAAAAAAAGGGGGGGGCTAGGGCATCTTTTGCTGAGATTGCTTTTACATGAGTTTTCACACAGTACCTCTTGAGCTGACATTTTTGTTTACCTTCGTGAAATAAATGAGTACATAACTATTGTCCTGATGTTCGATGCATTGTTGGCCATGATTTGAAGAAAAACATATTCATTGTGACTCAATTTTGGGCAAAAATCCACACAGCCAACCCTCTCTGCACGAAATCCATTCAGAAATCGGTGGTCTTGAAAAACAGGAATTATTGCAGTGGTTTTGAGGTGCCACTGAATGGGGGACCCCTAGGCGGCATTAGGCCTTGGAGTTGAACTCAATTGTTGACAGGCAACGGGCCCTGGAGCCCCTTGCCATAATCCAGCTCGGTTGGATGGGGAAAAACCAATATGGGTGTTAAACATAACTGGTGTGAATGATGCATATACGTGGGCATGAAGTATTGATTCAAAACACCTTAAAATCATCAAGACAATAACATACTACTGAAAAGCCTCTACTGCGAGCTACCTCAATAGTCTATACGTAGCATCCCTGACCTCAGGAATCATAGTTACATTAACTTCGGTAGAGATGTTTAACTGTAATCAACATTGGTAGAGGCATCTTTAATTGATGAGGACAATCTTGTGTGCACCACACAATCACTACAGAGCAAGGCAGGGCAAACTTGGAATTTTAATCGCACTGGAGAGAGCCTAAACAAATACATCTCACGACAGATCCCACTACACGGAAAAGGAGACATTCAGGTTTCAGTTTACAAGGGTCATTTAATACTGGACTGTAATGCACTAGCCTAGTCGTGCATCGCCATAAGCTTACGTGCATGTATGTCCAGCAGATATTTACGGCATCTTTCATATGTGCTATATCAAGGTCATGTGTTTACAGGCCTACATGTAGGTACCCTATACTCCAACCACTTAGGCTACACCTAAACCCCAACCATTACCGTCACCGCAATATCTATTTTTTTTTAAAACCCCAGACATACCACTGTGTCTTATCGAGTCATTTTCAGCACAAAAAGAACGACCACAAAGAGTTCGCAACGATTTATTTATATTCAGCTCAATGGCATACAAAGGTGATATCCACAGCTCGCTCGTTTCAAATAATAACCAGCCCCGAGTCTATTGTCCCGCGATCCATTGTACAGAAGTCACCCCTGAAAAAAAATGACACACAAGAAAACGTTCTTGGATTGAAGGAGGTGTAGCTTCGACGCAGCAAGGGTCGGTAGTAGTCCCAATGCCAAAATGTTTACAGCTCAACGTGATGTACAGGTGTGTTTGTTTGCATCCAAATGCACAATATAAGAGGAGAGAGAAAAATCGAATGAGTCATGACGTCCATGAATGCATTGATTCTCCTCCGCTCAGACATTATGTAGAAGATACATGTACAAGCTGACTCAAATCATATCTTCCATCAAGTGGTTGCTTTCTTTCCCCCCAGGGTCCGAAAAGCAACTCCAACGCAACAGATGGTTCAACAAAATCTACGTTTGAAACATTTTTCGATCGTAGGTGCACCTACACAGGTGTACAAAATGAGCTAAATGCTATAATTATAGAAATAAAGGTTATCACGATTGGTGTATGCATATTGATGAGATATAACGATGACTGTGTATTCAGGTCTATATTCAAGTTTCAATTTCAGATTTCCAGCTTTCCACAAAAAGCAGAGAAGTTCTCCCAATATTTCAGTTATCATCTAATGGGCCTACCTGTAAGATCCTATGCCATCAAGATCAGTTACTCAGAATGATATAGCCTCGGCCAAATTTTCTATCACAATACTGAAATGTTTTATACTTGATTGTCACTCGACAGGCAAGCATAAATAAAGTAAACAGAAGGTTTTGAGGTAAACTCAGAATAACTTAATTCTCAACAACTCTGAAGATCTCTAAACATTCTGTACGTATCATGGAGACCATAATCACATCAAACTTTTTCAAATCTGCATGGGTGTATACTTAATCCCGCCTGCAGAACAGAAGCCCGAAGCGCTATGACCTCTGCACGACAATACATCACCTTTTCTTTCTTCGTATCATACCCAACGTTTGCATTCAAATCAAGTTGAATGGGCACGTTATTTGCTGGCTATATATCTGTTCGTGATGGAAGAGACAATATTTAATGGATCCTAAGAAAATAAACAATACACCACCATTATATCTATCCAGTATAAACAGTACAGTAGCTGAATTCCTACCCAGGCTGCGGTGATCTACCTCCTCTATTCTCTCTCCCCTCTCTCTATCTACCTCTTTCCTTTGCCTTTCAAATCTTCTCTTCTTAATTCTCTTTAGTCTCGGTGTTTATTTCTCCTTCTCTCACCCCTCTCCTAATTCTACCTCCCAACATAATTGACAGGCATTAACAAATTGTTCACCTGGACTATTTTGTTCAATTTCATCAGAAAAACCCAAACATATCTCACAAACTTCCAAACAGGCTCTATCTATTCCGTATTTCTGAGTTTACTTGGCACATTTTTGGAATCCCCCCCCCCCCCCCCTTTGTCTTGCCAGACATCAAAGGATATTGTTAGGACTCTGGGCCTGGGAGCAACATAGCGTTCATGTGGAAGTAAACATATTACACACTGACTAGACTCAACTTGACATATTCGACCGTTGCGATGCGGCTCTATCAGGTGATCTTGTGAAACTGCCCTTTGTCTCTGGTCCTCCGCTAAGATTTAAGGCCTATATGTTATTAGGGACTACAAAGCTTGGCCTTTCTTATAGTTTCCCTTTTCAATGAAAGTACATTTTTTTGTAACTAGAATCAGAACTCCTTGCTTTGATTATTTTCACGTACTGTTGGGACAACGTTGGACCTCGAACTCGACACCAGCTGTATAGCCCAAGCCAATTACACGGGTCATTCTCTAAGCACGATGTCTTCCATGAAACGCAATCCCCAAATATTGCGGAATCAGTGCATATCCATCATATTGTTGGTCATAATCAAGCTTGAAGAGTAATTCCAAGGTAATTCCAAACTCTCTTCATAAATACGATGAAAGCATTAATATCTTCCGTAGATGAAATCCGCTGTAGGGTGTGAAGTTCTGAAAATCAATGGCTTCATCCATTATGCTTCCTCACTACATCGGTCGGTCATGAGAAGGGAATCTCTCTGATAAATCAAAATGATTCAGATCATGAAGCAACTATGATAAAACTTGATAATGAAATGAATGTGCCGATTCTGACAATACATCAGCAAAAAGCACTTACGTCTTTTTAGGTAGGACTTCAGCTATATGTTTGCCACTCTAAAACCAGATGTAGTAATGGGGTAACGGGTAAGAAGTAATTTCTTGAGTCACCGCAAGGAAACTTTGCTAAGACAGCTCGTGCTATTACTTTGTACGCATCCGCTGAGATGAGTTTAACGCACTTATTATCATCATCCAGATTCATCAATCTGGAAATTATCTGATCTGGTAACTCCTTAACAATTACGAAGAATGTGAGATCAAGTCCACACAATTTACAAGGCTTGTTTTACAAATGAAATTTATTATACTTCTGATAGGTAAGTAAAGGTTTTAAAAGAAAAGTAGCAAACCAGCTTTACAGCACCAAGAGTAATGCTATTGGTAATTTCCTTCGTGTGACGACAGGTCCTCGTCTTAGCGTCTCGGAATGGTAGTCGTTTTTCCTGAATTTAGTAGAAATAAACACGGTATTCCATTCCGGAAAATGAGCAATATTAAAGCTTTCGCCACTGAAATATACCCACGAAAACATGAAAGAGCAAACCGCATAAAGACATTCAAAGTGAAACGTCCAAGCAAAACTATACCCATAAAAGGATCCTGATACTAATTGCCTAATGACGGTTCGATGCAATCAATCAACAACGCACCACCCATGATATCGTTTAATGCTGGCCATAAAATGAGGAGGGAATAAATCATTATCACTGATTATTTTTATGAAAATAAGTTGAACGCAAAGAGTATCATTTTCAAAATCATTACGAAGTTTTTGACAATATTGCTACAGTCACAACTTCGAAAGGCTCGTGATTTACTTCTTACATGTACATGTACATGTATTTTGCTTTCGAAAGGAAGTTTCAAATATGCAATAAAGAATGAGTACATGGTCATCCGACAAAAGCTCGGCGACAATATTGCTCTGTAGGCCTACTCTATTTCATCAAAAGATACACGGCTAGGGTCAGGGTTCCAACAGGGTTTACTGGTTATTGGTTATACTTTCTGGATTTTGTTTTACCCGACTACTATAGGTATACATGTGTGTGAGTAGGTCAGGCATAGGGTTAGGGTTTTGCATAGCGTCCCGGTTGAATGGGTTCAGGGTTAAAGTTCAGTACTCGGTTAGTGTACGAAATTGACGCCGAGTATTTAATACCGACGTAACTGAAGCATGTGTCGTGGATTCGAGTATGTAGTCGAACATACACCTATACAAGAGAATATATTCAAGCCATGTTAGGCAGGACAGACCTAAATTTTGATCTTCGTGTAGGGAGGGGAATAATCGTGAATCTTGCATCAAGAAACTGTATCCTGAAGCAAGTCAAGCAACCTGATCAGTGTCACAGGTTCTTTGTCTGAAGGTCAAGTTCATGTACAATTTATGTTTCCAATCGTACCATTCAGGAACGATGAACCAAGCGATCAGAGCTTACCTCGGCTATACACCCCTCCGGGAAGAAAATACCTCCCAAGCTCCCATGAAATGGATACTGGAACAGCCCTTGAAGTGATACTGGGGTATGAGAAAAACCTCTTCGTAGAGAACACAAAATCATTTGTCAAAGCATGCAGTATGGATGACGCAGTATGGATGACGATAAGGAACTATACATAATGGTGAATGGTAACTAGATACATATCATTTGAGCTCTCTTTATGCCAATCGCTGGACTTGAAATGCTTATTTTCTCCGTGTAGTCATGTACTTATATTATCCTCATCCGTTTCCTGTGTGGAGCATGCATCAAGAAATATTCAAGTGATAACGACACATAGGATAGCTATAAGCTAATACTTGTTGGCGGAACTTAAAGAGGATCACAATTTCACAAAGATATCGAAAACAGACTATTTAAAAATGTTGAAAGACATTTCAAAATCCCACACGGATACGAACACAATCGTCTGGCTGTCTGGGTATTCTAGAATCCACTTCGTAATACTTGAACAGATTTATTAGTTGCCCAGGGTGTTCACATCGCCATATCGTCCATGTTTCGGTTTTGCATTTGGTCAGTCTTTCGTCAGACTTGAACATCGTATGATTATTGCTCCAGAACAAGTTTCTGTTTGTGAACAAGGGCCGACAAGGGTACGCCTTTAGCCTAAAAACAAGAGAAAAGACACCCACTTCTGTAAAATACCAGCGAGATGTTGAACTTACAACCAATAGGTCCTGGCAATCATGGCAATGTGTGGGTTAGTTCCATTAGTCCATTTTTGCGGTTTGTATCCCACCCAACAATCAAGATTTAATCAACAATCCCTATGAATCTAATAAGGATATATCAATTCAATGTAACCTACATACATGTATCATAACTATTAAGAGTAGGCCCACTAGCTGAAATTTGCGAAATTGACGAAATGTAATGCATACATCCACAATGATATTAACACGTGTACATAATTATGTAGCCTACATGTCGTTTTCAAAGGACATCCCACCATGACAGTATGCAAGATGGGGATTGTGTACTTTTTCAACCTCCAACAAGTGCTATCACAGGAGAACATAGAGGATGTTGCATCGATCTTCATTGGTGGTGTTTGGGTAAGAAAGTGAGCTCTGTCATCATTTGGCCATCATGTGTCAAAGGATATGGGTCATGACGGTAAACCTTGCCAAGGCCAAGCTCCTCCTCTCGTCCAAACAACCGGAATCGACGCGATCAAGAGGCGTGCCAAGTTTTATCAACCAAAACACGTCTGTCTGTAGCTGTTTCAACAACACAAGATTCAACAGATAGGACCGTGCAACAGAAATATTTCATCGAAGGAGCAATAAAAGGAAGGTCGATAAGAAAATTACGATTTCATGAAAGTTGAGAGAATACGTTACCATCTAATTAACAACAACAACAAACAAACAAAAAAAGAATAACCCAACCCCACATACAAGAGGCTGAAGCATCGGCCTTCCCTGACCAATCAAGAGACACAGCCTGGCCTTACATATTGCAGAGATGGATAGCCGATAGGGTTTGGCTTGACATAGCTGTCAACATTTTGACCCTTTGCATGCTTTAATCTGGCTTGGAGTTGCAACTGGTCATGTCCTTGCCGCTGGGATTTAATTCGAGACTCAAAAACATCTTTATCGTAACATTTACAAATAAAAGTAACACCGGATAAACATCAAATTACGTCTGGTAATATACATTTTTAACGTCTGTTTTCGAAAAATACGTCACGAGTCACGACATTGCGGAATACAGCATGGTTGAGCTCTGGCCAGGGGTTGAAGTTGAAAACCTAATGATGTGCATGCAGTGATTTAACAGTAGGCCTAAATCATTCATTATTCGAATTATGCCTAGTTCATTAATGATTTAAAGTCTGACAAAAACCTTTTGTCAAAGTATTCAAATTCATTTTTCAGAATCTTCACCTGAGTTCGGTCGAAGGTCG
The DNA here is from genome assembly GCA_029962745.1 of Echinometra lucunter. Taxonomy (NCBI): domain Eukaryota; kingdom Metazoa; phylum Echinodermata; class Echinoidea; order Camarodonta; family Echinometridae; genus Echinometra; species Echinometra lucunter. Next base: position 15,927,565 of record CM057161.1, on the reverse strand, counting down.
GGATACAAATATCGGACAAATATCTGTATACCAGTAGGCCTACAGAAGTGACAGGAATGATCGACCCATGATGACTCTGTCAAAAGAATCAGGATACCAAATCATCCTTCACTAAAATTTGCGTGTCGCATGGAATTCTGATCAAGATTCCGCGAATAGTCCATCCCACATTCCATGAAAATAGATTTCATTTTAATCTTACAGCCCAGGCTATAGTAGTACATATCAGAACTGTGCCTACAAGTACAAAATAAAGACTCTACTACAGGGCCCATATTCATTGTCAACTAATTACAAAGGGAACAGTACACAGTTAGTTGACAACTAGGCCTGTGAAGGTTTCATGAATATGGGCCCAGGCCAGGTCTATATTAATGATGAAGGGTTGCGCAATGGCATGTTCTTTCTTTAGCTATCGAAAAGTCAATTGTCAGGCAAACAAGGATTTGAAATATGGAAATGGATATTGTATCACAAAGTGTACTCCCAACGAAAGTGCGGGGAGTTGCCAAATAGGGCAAGCATAAATCATTATTAGTCAGAGGATCTCGTGGCATTAACAAATACGACGAAATTCTATCAGAGGTTGAGAAAAAAACTTGTCGACAAAGCATCACTGCCAAACGATCACATTTCAAGTTGCATTTAGATGGACTTAGGTCAAGGGTCACGTCAAATTTCTAAACGCTGTTTTATCTCCTTTGTAGTACCTGGGACAATGTTCGTTATATTGTCCTTGGTAGTACTAGTACTTTTTTTTTTAAATAGAGGTTCACAACTTACAATGGCTGCACTTGACCCTCTCCTTTCAGAGGCCATGCCTGCTGGTACTCTAAAAGAGGAAAATATTTTATGACCTCTCATCAGCATTAAGTTTATGATCAAGATGTATGTAAAACTGAACTCTAGGCATTGCTTAAGGAACTACCAGTATAATTACAGGCCATCGATTTTATACACCTGCGCATTACGTTGCGGAGAGACAATGTAAAATTCTTTGAATCGATAAAGTTTTAAAATACAGAATTGCAATATACATGTAATTAATATTTTAGGCCCCGTTTTTATTACTTCTTTAAAATTATTTTTGGTACATTTGACTACAAAAGCAATTTGAAATTTGATATCCAATGATGTGCGCAGTTAAAATGCTAATGAAATTTAAAATGACGAGTCACGAGTATATTGATTCGTCGTACGTAGTACAAGCGGATTCGATTATCATTTTTATTCTATTTTATTTTTCTGCAGTAATGTAAAGTACCCAGCCAGACGGGGCATGCTTTCCCCGGGTGAAATTTCAAACCTTTGCCATATTGAAAAAAAAAAAATCTTATTTCAACAAATATATGGGTCATGAAAAGAGAGTTCAGCATCAGGGTTAATTTGCCTCGGTGGTATTGACTATAAACTGGTGGAGGGAAAAGGAATGCTTTAGACTTTCTTTGATCTTTCTCTTCCGGGCTAGGGTAATTTAAAGAAGTTGCTCCATCCAAGACTGAAAATAATTCCTTTCTAGGCCTAAAGCTGTGCTTGAAACAATATCATCATCGGTTATATTCTTCAACATCCTGCAACAATGTCTCCATGACGGAAAGTTTACTTGAACATACATGTATCATCCACCTGCATCTACATGTAAGAAAGTGTGGGTTTCGAAAAATCACACTTTTTTCTGAGGTACCTACATGTATGCATACATCTGATAAAAACCTTTTGTCTTTTGAAGCGAAAGTATAATTAAATTCAGAAATGACCATCAACATTAGCTCCTCACTACATGTAGTGTACAGAGTGTTCCGAAGTCCGAACATGTCTTTTCTCCCCGATCTGAACTAGAGGATACGTGAAACAGCCCAGGAATTTCTAGAGGTTTTGGGTTAGGCCCATAAATGAATGTTTCCTGGAAGATTTTCATTATTTCCCTGGGGATGAAACAATTAGAAATATAAATAAGATGTATAACATAATCATGCTTGAAACCTATTAAATTCGTTATCATAGGACCTTTGCCAAACCTTAGATCATGGTAAAATAAGAATGACAACACAATTTCCTTGTTGACAGTCAAAATCTCAATGTCTGGTCATATTAAACTGAAAGTTGCACATTTTAAATATGCACGTACTTTATTTTTCTTGTAGAATAATGAGAGGGGACGAGTGGATGGTACCTGAATATTCAGGTGCCACTGCACAATGGAAGACTATACTTTAAAAATGGCATGACGAGAAGCCACCACATTGCAGCTTTGGAGTTGGGCAAATCAAGTGACGATTCTCAGACTGCTCCATATACGCGTAAAATTTGATAAGTACAATTCACCGTTCAGTATGAAAAATAACCTGTGATATGAGTGTGATGAAAACTTCTTTAGCAAATCAAGTAAAACTGTAAGTAGTTTTAGCAACGATAATTTATTTTATAGAGATGACCTGTGATGACTTTTATATGATTTTCAAAACACAACAGCGTGCTCCTTTACAACCGTTGCATAAGCCAACATTCGTGAGCATGCATGGAGGCAAAATGATAGATCTACAATTTCAGTCACAGATTGTGTCTGCAGGATTTAAAGCCTCGACAAAAAATTAACGAGAATGGCAAGATCATGCATCTTCTAATTACCCTGATAAAGTGACAAAAGTGAATACAGCTTAACAGACCAATATAGAACGTAAATGTTTTAATAACGGTCAAATCAGACATAACTGACATAATTATAACATCGCCCTGACATTGTATTTGTACACAAAGCTGCGTACACCTGCAGAGGAAGGTGAGCAGCCAGGCTCCTTGCTTGCTAGGGGAGACGACTGGCCTTGAAAACTTTACAAAGCCTGAAAGATGCGGTCGATAAGCAGCACCCAATCAAAAATTACTGAAGCCTTTGTGCTGATCCATACAAGATTTCCGTAGTTATAATGTGATGACACAACAGGGGTACTAAATAAGACTGAAATATACAAAAACGTGAATTTTACAAGAAATTTGGTATAGATACCTTACCTATAATTCTGTGCACAGACGTAGGCAGTCCCACACGTGAGGCTACGACCTGCGGTTAGTCCAGAATGTCAATAACGTGTTTTTGTTGTGTACGTTGAAAGTACGAGTAGTATACCACTCGTACTACTCCGCCAGGCAGCATGCATGCAAACACTCACACATCAAGGGACGCTACGCGTGCTTGACCTTCGTATGGGCTCTTTCATTTTAGATAGAAGGGGTGCATTTTCCAACAAAGATTCCTCTCTTCTAAAACTGTGGATCGTTCGCTAAGCTGTTTTTCTAACGAAAGACCAATAGCAATCATAATCAGTCAATGTGTAGGTAAAGGAGCTCAAAGACTGATCTTCTTCAATTGGTGGCAGCAACAAAGAGACAGTTCCCCCATAAATATCGATTAGGTAAGCCCGACTCCAAATATGGGAAGCAAATACTGCGGAGTTGACTGAGAGCTTTGTCCCAAGGGTCAGCCGGGAGTTTGTTTACTTTTCTAATAGTTCTTTCTGGTTTGCACGAATCCGACTGGAGGTGGCGTTAGAGCAGTTACGTATTTTCCTAACTATTTAGTAAAAATAAGTGCCTATATCATAATTCGAAAATTTACTGAAGTTCGGCAATTGGAGAAATAGTAATAAAGACAGAACGTTTGCAGATATTGCTCATTGATTTTCATTCAGTCATTGATATTTACCACAAAGAACCAAGGATAGGCGAAATTGAGCCCTGTGGTGTATACCCCGTCCACATAGAGGGATTTCCGACAGAATTAACTCGAGAGGTGAACGATAAAACATCTCGCACTCAACTGACTGACTATACATATTAAATCAAATGTCGATGTTTAATTTTCGACTTCCTCTCTATGAAATGACTTTGTTACCCAGGGAAGCCTTATCGGCCTCAACAATGCTGTTATTCCTGAGGACCGTGCAAATTATTATTACCCCAGCAAGTGACAGGTACCATTTTACACCTGGGTCGAGAGGGACAATACATACAGATAATACATCATGCCCAATATGTAAGCATCCAGCGAGGATCGAACCCAGGACCTTTAGTACAAGAGTCAAGAGCCAATATACATGTACCACGGTAGGCCTACTCCCATCAATGACTCCGGATTACTAATACATGTGATTTGCACGGCATTGTATACTTTCATATACAAGACGGCTACTTTACATAATTTACTTTAAAGGAGATTGAAACCCTGGGGGAAAGCAATTTTAATGAAAAGAGAAGAGAGAAACAATTCAAAAAGTTCCATCAAAAACGGTTACCAAAATGAGAAAGTAATGAAAGTTCGAAAAGTTTCTCAATTACCTTTTTTATGGCGATCCTCGAATTGACAATGTTGCTTCAGAGATAATGGAGAAAATATGATATTTGTGAACAAAACATAATTATTGAGAGTTGTCCTTCTGAACCTGCCATTTTGAAGTAACATTCCAATTTGAGGATCGCCATAGAAAGTTAAGTGAGACTTTTCAAACTTTCATAACTTTCTCGTTTGGTAACCGTTTTGATGGATTTTTTTTAATTGCTTCTCTCTATCTTCTCTTTTGATTTTTCCCCAGGGTTTCATTCGTCTTTAGATTCACTGTATCCATGCAAAACAGTACCCGCAAAGCTACTGACAAAGACGAGAAACAAAAGTACATGTACTAAAAATTTTATCAAATATCAAAATCAGTTTATTATATGTAAACATTCATGCAAGATGGAAAACAAAATGAAGTTAGAAGATGAAAGTTCATAGAAATTATGAAGAAGAAGAAGAAGAAGAAGAAGAAGAAGAAGAGAAGAAGAAGAAGAAAAAACAATGACATGACAATAACCATCAATGTGAAATATGAAGATATTCCTATTTTGGAAATGGGTGTCGTAACGTTGAATGATGAGGGTATAAACTTCATTGAATATCTTACTTGCTTCTTACTTATACGAACAAAACTTCACATAAATATTAAGCCATTCATGCGCTACGACAGGGTCACGTTGAATGCACTAATTATGATCTTCAAATTAAAAGAAGACGTTTAGAAAAACTTCGGGATCATACACTATCGAAACTGTGCTGCATCTGTTGGAGTGGAAATCCCTTGATTTTCAAAATTCCCGATACCCCAACAGAAGATAGAACAGGGCAAACACAAACGCGATTGCTCCTCTTGCAATTAGAATTTATATGTTTCTTTGAATGTTTGCATGGGTAACCCTCAGCACCCCCTACTCTCCCCCCCCCCCCCCCCCAAAAAAGAGAAAAACACAACAAATGCATGCAGCTCATTCATGGATCTGTAAGGAGATTTGCTTACAGTGCGTATCACAATAAAAAGTAAACCCAACTTTGACATACATCCTCCAAGTAAAAAAAGTTTTATTGATACGACCCTGGAATTTATGATATAGTAAAGAGTATCGAATATTCTGAGGATCCCGTATGCATTACTGTGCAGCCATGGATGACCGAGCAGAAGGCTTTCAAAAAGTACTGTTTTCTTGTTCCAAGTTTGGGTTTGAAGTAGCAATGGGTGTTAGTCAAAAGCCCTCATGCATTTATTTCATGCTGAAAGCTATTAGTAATAGTTGAATTTGTTTTTTGTTGCACTTGGGTAGAAACAGGGCGGCGCTACAGGGGGCAGGGGGTGCCGCCCCCCATGATTTTTCAAGTGATAAAAAAAAGAAAACATGAGGAGAAAAGAAGAGAAGAGGAAGAAGAAGAAAGGAGAGGGTGGGGAAAGAGAGGCATGAGGCTTGCAACTACATAATACCCCTATTTGTTCATTTAAAACGTCAATAAACTCACCTATGGTCATCTTGCCCCTATCAAAATACCTGGCGCCGCCCCTGGGCAGAAGATATGTCAATGATCTCAAATTCTAGAAGATGCTTTTAGCAGTAGCTTGATCTGCAATTCCTTACATAAGCTCAAAACTTTGTACCACTAGCCAGCCAGTGGCGGGCACCAGGGGGGGGGGCATGGGGGAGCATTTGCCCCCCCCCCACCCGCTCAGAAGCTTTGGGGCCCCCCAGTTGCCACCCCTCCCCCCAGAAATTTTGAGACTTGAAAGAAAAATATACTGGGTATTTGTTAAGTAAGTAGATTGTGTCATAACCTCATATCAAGCTGTGAAGAGGGCTCTAAAATACCATTTCCCACTCTTTCAAAACTTTGATCGCAAAACAAAAAGTGGCTATTTTTGGCTTCGCTCGCTTTGCTCGCTCCATAATTTTAAATTTCTGTTCTAAAATCAATGCGATAATACAACCAAGAAAAGTAGCCATTTTTTGGCTCGCATTGCCTTGCCTCGCTTCGTCATATTTCAGAATATTTATTCGAAAATGCGATTAAAAAACAGAAAAAGCGGTTATTTTTTGTTCGCTCGCTTCGCTCGCTCACAAAATTGATCATTCAAATGTGTGTAATGAGGAACGCAAAAAAAAAATATGACTGCCCCCCCACCCCCCCCACCATTTTCTTTTGCCCTCCATTTGCCTCCCCACTTTAACAATCCTGGTGCCGCCAATGCTACCAGCACATTTAGACCGACGCTTTTTTAAAGCCCCATGCCGTCCTCATTCATCCATGGCAAAATTTATGAGTATGGTATCGTTAAAACAGAAAACAATTACTCTTCACTCTGCAATTACTCTCAAGGGCATTTCGATTGTGCTTTTTTGTAAGAGTTATACTTTTCATAATATTTGTATATCCCCTCGGTATTTATCGTTTTGGGTTCATTTATTGGTTTTCTTTTCTTCTCCCCCCCCCCTTTTTTTTTTTGGGGGGGGGGGTCACTTTTGCAGACAAAAAGCAACCAATTTCTATGCTTAATGCGACACAGACCCGAACTTCCCTTTAAAATTTTGCGAGTAGTATTTTACTGTCATCTTAGTCCCATTCCATGGCTAAAAAATATCGCATTAGTAATACATTTATTGTTCAATAATGTTTGTTTCATTTAACCGGCAGAAATAAATGACATTCATGAAATTACAACGCTTGCTCCCTCGCATACGTTGCGGTAGTATGTACATGATTTTTAAATACATTATGTTATACTGTACATATACATGTTGTACAGTAATAGTCCAGCATGTTGCATTACGTTGTACATTCGACATACACCTTCAAGTTATCTGCTTCATAAACATTTCATCGATCATCTTTCCTCAGTTCCGTGTTCTTGCTTCATCTGTTATTCGAGCAAACTCTTCTTGCTGACAAGTTATTAAAACGTTCAGTTCCCCCTATTGAGGTACAGTGCATAACCGACATTGTCCGCCAATAAATCCGTCCAAAATTATATCAATACAATACTGAATTCAGTTATCCAGCTTTAGTCCTCGTCATCCACCGGTGTTGACCCACTACCAAACTCTCCCAACTCGGTTTCCATCTCATCTTCGTCATCCTCTAAACCAACATGTCCATGAAAACGACCACGATGACGCGAGTACGATGTCCAGGCGCGTCGAGGTGGTCGTCTCCATCGTATCGTAGTTCGTCAACGTCGTCGTATCCTCGACGTCCTCTCCAAGACGGCTTCTCCCTTTAGATGCTTCCACAGAAACTGATGTTCCCTGAGTGGCACTTGTGTGTTGCGCACTTGCGCTTTCTGTCCTTGTTTCTAACTGGTCTTTCTGGTGTTCGCTGCCACCGATGTATCTTTGCTCCGGCGCCACGGGTAGTCGGACGAACTTGCCAAACGGGTCTCGTTCCTCTGGCGACGTTTTCCTCGTCGACAGACGATGACGACGATGATCCTGAATCTCCTCCAGCAGTTTCTGGCAGAAAAATAATGTAAGAGCAAAGTCGTGAGATCTACAACGAAATATTTTTTCCTACGTTCAATCAGTTCTTTGTAACAGTTTCGAAGACCTACTGTTCGTTTCCCTTATTTGGCGTCAGCTTTATGAAAAATCGAGTCCACAACTCCAAAAAATTAGCATATTGCAGAAGATCTACCACAGTTTTTTTGTTGTTGTTTTTTTGTTCGGGTTTTTAGAGCGCAAAATGCATGAAGGTACAGAACTTCCAGAACAACCAATATAAAGAATAAGTACAAATATTGTACGGATTACCACTGATTTGAATTCGCACCAAGAGATTTCTCTCTTAAAAATAATGAAATCAGGGGCGGCACCAGGGTATTTTGAAAGGGGGTGGGGAAGATGACACACAGGTGAGTTTATTTTCGTTTTAAATCAACAAACAGGGCTATCATATAGTTGCATGATCCATGAGCACTCTCTTTCTCCATACCCTTCTTTCTTCGTCGTCCTCTTTTCTCTTCTTATTCTCCTCTTTTTCTTCTCTCTCTCTCTCTCTCTCTCTCTTCCTTTTTTAATCAATGGAAAAATTCCATAAATGGGCGGTCCCCCCTGTAGCGCCGCTCTGAATGTAATATACCTTCTTCTTCCTCCTCTTCTTCTTCCTCTGGAGTGAAAGGCATGATAATCGTGGAAGTTTCGGCTGACGTGAGCGGGGAAGCCACTCCCGAAGCGTATTCATTTGTGAGTTCCACCTCGGGTGTCGGCGTGTTGTCGACAGGCACTTCGTTATGGATGCGACCGTGTATGCGCCCTCGAACAAGAGGTGGCGCTCTTTCTTCACATCGACACCGTGCTGTTGAGAAACTCCAGTGCCGTCGGCATTTGGGCTGCTCGCAGCCATGCCCAACGCATCTGTTCAATGAAAAAAAACGGAAAGAATACAATTTGATTGGATTGGACTGGACTGGCTTTATCCATGTAACATGATCATCATAATAACTCATCAGTTACATGTTATTATCTTTAAAATATTATAAACATAATTATACGTCAATGATAGTTGTAAGCTCTGAGACGTCGAGAAAAATAACAATTACACATAAAACAACATTCAGAAATATGCAATGATGCAGGTTCTACTATAAGAGAAAAGAAGATTCAAAATAATGTGAAATGGAGACAGTAGAAAGAGAGAGAGAGAGAGAGAGAGAGAGAGAGAGAGAGCAAGGAGAAGGGTAAAAGATAATCTTGATAGAAAACTTGGAAGGGGGGGGGGGGGGGGGGGGGGGGGGTAATCTACATTGTGTCATGTACAGATACATGTATGTAATTCAAGAATTGTATCCAACATTGAAAAATTTCTAGTTATTAGTCGGGGAGAGAGGCACCGATATGAAACAACAGAGACATACAACAGGAGAGAGTGCGGAAGAGAGGTTATCGTTTTACGTTCCTTCCCTTTCCTTCGTTTCTCTTTCACGTTTCTATGTATGTTTTAAATCTCTTTCTTTGGCGACATCCAACAAGGTAGGGGGAGGGGATACGCCCTGCCCATTCCCATTTCTACATTACTTTGTGCAGGTGCTGGTGGCTCAGTGGTAGAGCAGTGGTCTCGTAACCGGGATTACCCGGGTTCGAAATCAAGTTGATGCGCCAATGCATTTGGTAAGGAATTAATCCTCATTACCAAGTCCTTCGGAGGGGACTTAAAAGCCGTCGTGACGGTCCCCTGGTTGCTTACTACTAACAAGCATACACATGCTCTCTTAGCAGTCAGGTAAGATAACAAACCGTTTAAAACCATTTAAAAACCATTTTAACTTAAAGCTGACTACTTACAGACATGCAGAAGGAGGTAGTCGCGTTTTCCCCCCGCATTAACTTTAAGACAAGGTCTGTCCCCGGGTCTGCAATCACACTCGCAAGTCTCCGGGTCTTGGATGTAAGGCGCTGGACAATCCTTGAGACACTTACACAACCGCACGTGGCCACACTGAATCCTTGATTCTACAGTGCATTAAAGGTGAAGAGATGTCAGAGTGATAATACAAGCTAAGAGGTGAAACAAATCAAACAGAACTTTACTTCTGAAAGATAATCAGCAACCGCAACATCATTTCCTGGGCAAAATTGAACGATAAAAGCAATCGCCATCTTTAACTTAATTAGATGAAATTGAGAGAACATAATTTTGTCTTAACTTCATATTTGGAGTATGGCAGTTTGTTAGAAAAGGGTCGTAACATTATTATTATACCCATCGTCTTTCTTATTGTTAGTGTTCTTTAAATTTCTCTTCCTTGGTCTTTTCTTATCATGATTTTGTAAATTCTTGTGGGATGACTATAGACCAATTTCACCTCCGGTTTATGTATTTGGCCCCTCTATCGGCGACGCCATTGCTGCGGTGGGCAAGCGCGCTGACCGCGATTGGCTCTGTGTACAAAATAAATGTAAGATATGAGATATGCCCTGATAATTGTTCCATTTACTTTATTCTAGATCAATAAAATGAAGCATGGATACATGGGTAGATGAGGTAAGACAATGGTCATATCTGACAGATGAAGGTATGATGTATTTTTGTACTTTCGAGGGTTTTTCAACTTAGTTTTGTCAGCATGGTCAGTGAAAGTTCGATTGCAGCATAGAAGCCGTAGTAAACGGGAACCCTCAATCTTACCCTGTTTACAAAGTCATGTTTTCGCGCATTAAATTTTACGCCAAAGTACATAATGATAATGTTTCTTGACTTAAAAGTCCTTTCTGTTGATGTTTTTACCCACTGGCGACGAATTCCTTCACAATGCTTACGGAAATGTGTAGGGAGTACGGCTTCTCACACAAACAGGCTTCATGAGTCAAAAGCGAGTGAATTTCGCTCTCAGTTAGCTTCCAATTTTTAAACTTTCTCCAATTCCTGTGGCATCTGAGCACCGCACAGCTGCGACCTGAACTTCCCTGATAATTTCTCATTGCAAATATAAAAAGAAATCTGCATATATTGGTCAAAATAGACAAAAAATCGAACGAATGTACATAACGCGCTATTGACTTGTGTACTATAAAAGTTGGAGCGCCCATCGCAGTATGTCGAACTGTGTCGAACAGTCTGCTGCCCTCTTGCGTTGTGGGATTGGTCTATATCATCGTACTGACGCGTAAAACCACCTACCCATGGACACGTTATGTGCGAGCACGGCAGTTCCCCTTCGGGACGATTTTGGCAGGAGCATGCCGTGTCTTCGTAGAAAGTATAGTTTAGGAATTGATCTTTAAGAACCACGTGTGATGATTCGTCAATACCCGTCTCTGTGATCATAACAAACTGTAAAAAGAGAGAAAGGGTTTTCAAAAAGTAAACTTGCGAAAATAAACTTTCGAAAAAAAGGTCAGGTTGAAAAATAAGTGCAACTCGTCACCAATGATCATAAGTCATATCATTATATCCTGGTGAATATGCAATAAAGATACCATTAATAAAAACCACCATAATGAAGTTCGGGGTAACCCGGGGGTAACTCGTGTTTAAATTAATCGGCAATCCTTGAAATGGCGAGGGACAAAAAACTGTTGTTGCAATTTGTGTTCATGCTGCCCGATCCGTTAACAATAATGAAAAGGTTGCTGAAACATTCGTCTTTTCAAAATTCGTCTGTTCAGAATGGGCTGCAACAAAGCTTTAACTGTGTAAAAGTATAAAGTCAAAGCCTTCCTGGCTTTAAGAAGACAAATTTACTATTTGTATAAATTATAGTAGCCTACAACAAAATGTGGTCAAGTTAAAAGCAAATGAATGTGAGATAGTTATAGCCTTTACGGAGCCATCCTGTTATACTCGTGTCTCGTCCTGTAACATCTTGTAACATCGTGAAAGCGGACCAGTATGCATATATCCTAAAAACTCACAGGTTTGGAGACATTGGTTCGAGTCCCTGGTACGCTGGCGCACTCCTGCAGGTCGCTTGGACAGCATCCGCTCCCACCGCAACGCCTGACCCACGTTGCAACTCGGGTAGATGTAGGTACCGACTCCGCGGGAGATGCCTAGCTCCTCAAACATGTCCAACATCCGAGGTTGAGGCTGGGAGCACCCCACAGAATCACCGTGGGCAACCCATGCTTCCATTGCTTAATGCGAAAGAGAAAACAAAGATACTGATTCCATTTGTTGATGGCAATCAGATGAAGAGTACGTAAGTCACCGACTTGATGGACAGACAAGAAGAAAAAAGAAAAAGAAAGTAAGGTAGGAAAGAAAGATGAATGAAGGAATGTAAGATGAAATAGATGAGAAATCAAATAGGATGAAATAAAGGAAGATTTTGTGTTAATTAATAAGGATGGTGGTAAATTATTTAGATGGAACATGAAAATGCAAAATACAGACACCAGGGCGCCGTTTCATAAAACTTGTTATCTGTAATAACTGCCTCATTTCTATGACAAATTTGCTCTTATCCAATTAGATGCAAGGATTTCAGTAGATTAAAACAATTATTGCAACTTGTTATTGATAACAAGTTTTATGAAACGGGGCCCTGAACTAGACCCCATGGTTCAACGAGGGGGGGGGGGGAGGGAGGGACACTGGGCCTTTTTTTTTTACCCCCCCCCTTCCACATCAATATCCAGACACGCCTTCTGTCCCAAATACAGTAAGATATCAATATTTCATTATAACAGATTACAGGATTTTATCATTACACCAAATGCGGAAAGGTATGTTAATATTTGGAACACCGTCAATAAAGTGCAAAAAAACCCTGCATCATTAGAATGGAACTTAATCATGAGAGCCAGGGGCGTCGCTATAGGGGGGAGGGGGGGGGTGTGGGGGGTGTGACACCCAACCCCCCATTAAAAATTCGAGTCGGCAAATTCGCGATCGCTGTCGGCAAAAAAAGGAAAAGAGAGAGAGAGAGAAAGGAGAGGGAAGAGGAAAGAGAAAAAAAAAGAGAGAGAGAAAAGAAGAGTAAGGTGCCCAAACAGAGTCACATTTGGCTTATTTACTTGTGCAGTTTGACGACGAAATGATACTGGTACTAGAAAGAGAGTGTATATTTTTCCTCGCTCGCTGCGCTCGCTCGTGTGATATTTAGATACATGATGTTTTCGGAAAGCAAACACATTCGGCAAGTGAGATGAACACTATATAATCTAGATATCTTTAGGCCCATCATGTATTTTGATGAAGAAGTATTACTTCTACCATAAAAAGAGTATGTTTATTTTTCCTAGCTCGCTGCGCTCGCTGGTATTATATTCAGATACAGGATGTTTTGGGAAAGCAAACATATTCGGCAAATGAAATGAACACAAATATATAATTCAGATATCTTTAGGCCCATCATATATTTTGATGAAGGATTATCACTGCTACCCTACCTGACTGCCGAAATCTTGGAGCTGGCTGGCAACGCTGCCCGCGATAACAAGAAAAAATAATACTGGTAATAGGAAAGAGAGTGTATATTTTTCCTCGCTCGCTACGCTTGCTCGTATAATATTCAGATACAAGATGGATTTGGGAAAGGAAACATATTTGGCAAACTAGGCCCATTATGTATATTAATGAAGAATTATCATCTACCATAAAAAAAGATTATATATATTTCCCCTCGCTCGCTGCGCTCGCTCGTATAATATTGAGATACATGATAGTCTTTGAAAGCAAAATCAATTAGATAAGAGAGGTGACTAAAATCAAAATAGATATCTTAAAGGCCCATCATTCATTTTTTATGAAGAACTTTCACTTCAGTCATGCAAAGGAGTACATGTGTATTTTTCCTCGCTCGCTACGCTCGCTCGTACAGTATTCAGAGACAAGATGGATTTGAGAAAGCAAACGAATTCGACAACTGAGGTGACCAAACGTACCTGTATAAGTAAGATATCTCATAGTTCATACTATCGCGTATTTGGATAAAGAATTGTCACTTCTACCATAAAAAATAGATTTTTTCCTCGCTCGCTGCGCTCGCTCGAATAATATTAAGATTTTAGGATGGTCTTTGAAACCTAATGAATCAGGCCAAAGAGCTGACCAATTATATAATTTAGATATCTTCAAGCCCATCATGTAGTTTGATGAAGAACTATCACTTAAGTACGAAAGAGAGTGTATATTTTTCCTCGCTCGCTGCGCTCGCTCGTTTTATATTTAGATACAGGATGTTTTCGGAAAACAAACACATTCGGCAAGTGAGGTGAACAAAGGAAAATATGATGGAGGCGCATAATTGAACATGCCTCAATGGGCTTTATACGGTTGAATTTATCAGCGTTGGTCGTCGGCAATCGGTGGCATTATTTGTCGGCAATCGGGCCTCTACACCCCCCCCCCCCATTCAAAAAAGCCTAGCGACGCCCCTGATGAGTGCATGAGGTAATAAGGACGGAGGTGAAAACGCGCCATCATCCATGCACTCAAACAATTTCAAGCTACGGCCCTTCGATGATTACCTTGCGCGCTCATTTCCAGATCGAAGTCGAAAACGTGACTCAGACCGAAGAATCTTCCCTTCTTTTTCTGAACCGTCTCGTTGACCATGGCCGTGAACCTGGATTCGATCTCGTTGTTGGGAACGAAGATGCGGAGGAAGTCGCGACTCGATTCGACGGCGGTCAGCTTCCGCGCAACCTGCATCCGGTATTCCTGTCAAAGAGGAAAGATGTGGATTTGTATTTGAGATGAAAAGAGAGAGCGTTATGGGGCACAAACGATTAAATTCAGGCTCCCATAGAAACACCTTTTTAATCGAAGAGCATATAAAAAAGAGTATATTTTAATAACCTCGCGATGAAAATTGTTTTAATTCACAGAATCCTAGCCAAATCCAAGAACTTTAAAATTATATGCTTTGTTTGGGCACGTTTACAGCACAAGCAAAAACTGTGAAAGTCGCAACAGTGGACATGCATCCCAGATCAAATGAAATGATATATATCGAAGCGTCCGGGCTTCAGCATAGTGGTCAAATATGAAAAAATGTGACTTCCATAACCTATTTTTCCTATAGACATTCACAGTCGACGAGCACTCAATTTTATATCAATATCATGCTATCACTATACTTCATCGTACTTCTACCTGTCCTTCATTCTATTTCATTCGGAGAAATATCTTCAGGATATAGATTTTTCGACTTGACGTCTACAGTCTTCTCCCTCGAAAAATTGTGAGGTTTTAATACAGTAGGTCTACATTCAAATGACTGTATTTATTCAATGAATCAAATGAATGCAGGTGAACACATTTCATGCAATTCGCAGTTTATCTACAACATGGTCAGTGGCATTTGCGATAATAGGTTTTAATTACAGAAGTTTTGCTGAGGGGGATAAGAGTGTGTTGTGCGTGTGTGTGTGGGGGGGGGGGCGGGGGAGGTCAGTGGAATGTGGGTGCATGCAGGTGTAAGGAGGGTTACATCATGTTAACTACCTGAAAGTCACATGAATGATGACGTAGACTGAACCAGAAGGCAGAACAACAATCATTTTCTAAAGCGGTAATCATACATCCGATTTTAAGTGAAAGGTGTAATCGATACTTCTTATTTAAACATCGTTACAGTGCAAGGGAAGTTGATCGGTAAACGAATCTAATTTCCTTCCTACACACCCGTTTGCTATAATATTCAAGTATTTTTCTTTATAAAAATCACCCTTATATCATATCTTTTTTTAACCCTCTCCCTCTCTCTCTCTATCTTCTCTACCTTTCTCTACCTTTCTCTGTATTCTGCTTCTGTCCCTAAAAAGAAGATCAATTCCAACTATTTTTATTACACCCCCTCTCTCTCTCTCTCTCTCTCTCTCTCTCTCTCTCTCTCTCTCATATCTATCTTGTCTTTCTTTGAAGTGCTTAATGTCTCTGTTTCTGTTATTTTCTCTGTTTCAATTTCTCATATTATTTTCTTTCTTCCCCACAATCTCTCTCGCTCTATCTCTTTCTGCGATCTCGACTTCTGAGGTCGCTTTCACACCACAAATCTCCCATTTCATAAAACTTGTTATCAGTATAAAAAAAAAAAAACTGCCGCATTTCTATGACAAATTTGATCTCAGCCAATCAGATGCAAGGATTTCAGTAGCTTATAAACAGTTACTGCAACTTGTCATTGATAACAAGTTTTATGAAACGGGGCCCTGAACTGATGTTGCAATTATCTATTGCTATGCCATATATCATTCACCAGTCCAATCCAACAACTTAAAAGACAAACCTATATACATTATAATGACTTGTAACAGGAGGAAAGCCTTTCATATCTACCGGCAGGCCTCCCAGGATAACGACCCATTAGAAAGTGACAGTGAATGGTTTACAAATTGACCCGAACTCATCTGACCCCATTGTATCATCATTTTAGAGTCACTCTTAAAGGACCCTTCTCACTGCTCGTACTATACCAATCATCAGTTTAAGGTTTGCTCGTCACCCAATGCTTACTGTGTGTACCAGGGGGTTGCCATCTCCCCGTTCATGCCAAGGAGTTCCGCTGTGTTAACGAATTGCTTTAGGGTTAAGGTTAAAAGTTAAATGGTTAAATGGTTAGTCATTTTACCTGACTGCTGAGAGCACATGTATGCTTGTTAGTAATCAACCAGGGGACCGATGGCTTTAAATCCCCTCTGAAGAACTTGGTAATGATGATTATTACCTCATCAAAGGGCATTAGCGCATCCACTTGGTTTCGAACCCGGGTACTCCCAGTTACGAGACCACTGCTCTACCACTGAGCCACAGCGCCTCCTCATGCTTTGACTATGTGGTTCACCCCAATTCGTACATGATCAAAGCGTTGGACACACAAAACAATAATAATTATGTTAAAGATACAGCGGGGATCGTCTCTAAGAATATGACTTTATCATCCTTCCCTCTTGTGACCATGTTGACCCTCTTTATCATAAATAATTTTACGTCATAGCCTGTCGAAATACTGTCTGTCAAATACAGAAAGACAAATTTTTCGATAAATTTTATGAGATAAGTGGTCGTGCCTCGCTGTCTCCTCTTATCTCTAGCCAAATAGGGAGATTCCACTCATATTTACATAAAATATGAAATAAATTACTATAGAATAAATCATTGTCTGAAATATCGCTGTCCTTTGCACGAGACAAAAGTTTTGCTTTTGTCTGTGTCTCTTCCTCTAGTTCACTGGCGTAAATCCAAGGGGGGGGGGGATAGAGGTGATATATCCCCCCACTTTTTCGAGGGGGAGGGGTGGTGTGTACAAACATCCCCCCCTCGTTTTAAGGAAAAAATGATATCGTAATTAATCAGTTGGTGATTTTTTTTATTAAAATGTATTAAATGACGGTCACATCGTGGAAAGTTTATTTGAAACGCTCTTAAAAACCATCAAAGTGGTTATTTTTCGCTCGCTCGCTTTGCTCTCTCGCAAAATAGTAATATTATATGTGTGTGGGGTCTGCGCGGGTAAATGAGGGTGTGTGTGTGTATACTTAAGTGTGAGTTCACGGGAAAAAAAATCGGCAAAAAAGGTGATCATCCCCCCCCCCACTCCTCAAAACGGATTTACGCCGGTGCTCTATTCACCCCTCTCTCTCTCTCTCTCTCTTTCTTTCCTTCTCTCTTTCTCTCTCCCTCTCTCTCTCTTTCATCACAAAAACTCTGTATCTTGCTATTGTTCTGTCATCGCTCTTATTATTTTGCAGAATATCAAAATATGATTACATGCTTGCAGGGTATGGCCATTTCATAAGTATGCCAAATATTTCTTTCTTCTTATCATAGTGTCTAAAAATCCATGGCCTGACATTGTTAACACCTGTACAGTTATAACAATAATTGCAATAGCCCCAATGACGATACCGCAGCATGCCATAAAATGCCAAGCCCTTATCCTGACTACGAGCCTGCGACATTAACATAAATGTGGAGTTTCATTTCTCATATAACACAGTACTGTGGCAGTTAATTAGAAATGGTTCAGTGATTAAAGCATTGTCAGCTTGTTTATTTGTAATTTGTCCTTCGGTGTCTTGGGTGGTCTTATTGCATGAAAAACTATTTTCTACGAATACAGACAGTAGAACTATATTGACATTTCAATATAAATTTATCAAGTGTACAGAATGATTTTCGTACCGCCATGATGAGCTTCTTTTGATCAGTTGATCAGGGGGGCGTTTCATCAACATTTGTCGTCTGATAAGTTGTCAGATTCTGACATCTTTCCTTGATTTTGATTGGCTGAGAAGCATCGTTACTGTGGCAACTGTCGGATAAAACAAACTTTGTCGGATAAAACATCCGACAAGTCCTTTCATGAAACGCTCCCCAGGCCGAGTTATACTAGGCAGGTATACATACCCTACACAGACCTGCGATAGGAATTTGTCCCTCGTAAAAAATAAATAAATACATAAATAAATAAATAAATCACAGTCCCCAAATTCAATTAAATTCAATTCAATTTCAATTTATTGTCTTTCGAAATTCATTTTGCTCACATTTACAGACAAAATACTCTCATACACAACATAATGACATAAACATGATAGAAATTCTCCAGAATGTTGTTACTATGAACATTATAAACATTGTGTGTGGGTCATTACATTTGAGTGTTTGAGTGAACGAGATGGCCTGGAACGATGGCAGAAATAATATTAATTGTACAGAGATAACAAACGTAAAATTCAGGTGGTATGTTGATTGTACATGCGGATGGAAAAAGGAACGAAGGAATTCAGAAAACGTTGAGTGCGACACTTCATTGACCGAAGTCGCTTACCGGAACGCATATAGTACAATCATGTTAATTTGATGGTATACTAATATATTCAAATTACAGCGTTTCATATTAAACTTATTTTACGAGGGTTAGCGGGAAAGGTGAGAAAAGAAGCATGAGATGCTTGGGTCCCCCCCCCCCCGAAATGTACAATTTCTAAGTGGAGGAGTTCTTCACAACAGAACAAATATGTTTTTTTTTTTCTTTTTTAAAAACACTTAAATTTTTTTTTTCCCCCGCAGTTGCATTCACTTAATTGTGAGGGGACTAAACAAGCTAATCCTATGCACATATAATTTTTTTTTAAATTTTGAATCTGTATCATGACAACATTTTGATAATTTTGAATGCCTAGCCTGAGCATTAATCATAATGATTACAAGTCTGGCACCAGACTATGCGGGAATTCCAATGCCATGTCTTTTATGCTTTCATAATGATTGGTCATTTCTAGAAGTTATCATTTCAAAATTGTAAAACATGCAACCTTGAATTGAATTTATGCCAGTGGGGCCATCACAGTGGTTTAAAATAATCTGTTGAGCAGAGTCACAGATGCCAGCCAGAGAAATGGGAAATTGAGGGTTACTATACTGATAACGAGCCAGGGGCGGATCCGGGGAGGGGCAAGTCGGCCCCTCTGAAACCCCTTTTTTCTCAGCGAATTGGTTGGGTAAAACCGACACCTGAAAATGCCAAGGACTCTTTTCTTTTTTGCTTATCAGCGAATTTGGGGGTTTAAACTGACATCTGAAAAGGCCGACCGCCCCCCCTTTTTTTTGGAAAAACTGTGGATCCGGCCCTGTGAGCGTAATCACTTTGGGGCTCCTTTTTAACCCCAATTTGCCCTTCCCTGTGCACACAATATCTCCTTTCTTCTTCTTCGTTTCTTTTTTTTAAATTTATTCATTCACTTGGGGGGGGGGGGCTGGTAAGAATAAATGTGAAATGTTTCGACCACCTGCAAATTCAGAATTCACCCCTGCTCTAGATTATCGTCATACCTTTACCATTGTGTGCTATTAAAAGGAAACCATAATTTCATGCTGCATAACACACATTCTATTTTTCTTTATTTTTCTCCCGAGCCCCCCCCCCTCTCTCTCTCTCTCTCTATCTATCTTTCTCTCTTTCCTTCTCTTTCTATCCCTCTCTCTTCTGTCTCCTTTTCTCTCCTCTGGTTTTCCCCTTCCCCTCTCTTTTCCCTCCTCTCTTTCTTTTCTCCCTCCATTTTTCATCTTTCATTATTTTCATCTCTATCTTCTCTCCCCCCCCCCCCCACGGCCCGTCTTCCCCAATCCAATCGGAAACAATTTAGAAACTTAGTTCTGAAATCAATGCATTCTTGTACTTCCATTTTTGTAAACTTTTCCGGTTTTGCTTCCCGTTTCACACAACTTTGTGATGAATCTTTGCAGATTCCTAAGTCATTCACAAAAATCTACACCTCTTCCCACTCCATGGAAATGATCTTAAATTACATGTGTAATTTTCATTCACTGTACTGTTCCCTAGAACTCATCAATAAAGGGAAACTATAACTATTTCGAGAAATTACAATTTAGCGAGAAAGCCGTGCGGGTTGAATTAGCCATTCCCACATTTTATGATATTAAAGTCTTTTTATTCTTACCTCACTCTGGATTTGGCGAACATGCGAACATGTCTCCCGAAAATTTTACATTCTATTATTTTTTTTTTTTTTGCTTGTCAAATCATGTGCCCAACTGCATAATAATCTGGAGCTGTTTTATAGTATAGTGTAATTCCCTATTTTATATACAGAAATATAACATTTTACACCTTTGAAAAAATACAGCATTTATAGTGTTAAATTGCAAACACAAGGTTCAGGAAGAACATGTCTTCAAAACACATTAATCGGAAGTCACTCTGCGTTTAGAACGAGCAGTTAACCCCGTAATCATGGTCATTGGAAGGGAGGGGGGTGAGGTGGGGAGACTACTCGAAGTCTCCTGACCCGATATCAGCATGGGCGGAAAATCCTGAGGGGATGGGTTGGGGCGCATCCATTATACTGAGGAGTCAGGGCCTTATCCATTAAATCTTTTCCCGGGGGGGGGCGCAAAACTACGTAAAATGTTTGAAGAAACACGAAAGCGAGGGAGCAAAGCGACCGAGCTGGTCATGAGGGCCCTTTTGCATTTTTAAAAGTGAAATTGAAGGATCTTGTGCACACTTTTTGTGGAATTTGGGAAATATTTCATTAAAAAAAAGTAAGTCTTGAAAATTTCTGGGGAGGGGGGGGGGCAACTGCTCCCCTACCCTCCCCCCCCCCCTGCTGCGTGGGGCCATGGGAGGACCCCCCTTTTCTACACTAGTTTCTGCCAATGATCCTCACGAAGTATAAATTGTGCTTTCATCTTTTCAACAATTTCTTGTCCTAAATTCCGTTACCCAAAGTAAAAAGGGTATTCCAAACTGATTTTTATCCTACGTACTTGTAAACGAGTACATGTACCGGTATCCTTCAAAGTGATCGATACCACGTTCGCATTTTATAGTCTGTAAGTTTTGTTGACATATCCGCACTACTCAAATTATATAGCCATGAACTTTTCGTCCATGTTATTTCTCGATTTCACCATGACTTAACCATCCATGATAATCCCGTTTGCTTTATACCATTTTTTTTCTCTTCTTCAGACTGCACTCTGTACTGAGTATCCTTTCTACTAATGCAGGAATTTCCGTACTTATTCGACTAGCACGCAATAACCTCTTCCGCCATATGTTCTGTCGAGAAACTTCAGTATGATATCGTTTAAACGTTGTTCTTTCCATGTCTCGTACGGAATACAACATCTAACAGCCGCGGATCCAGGATTTGTAAATAGAGGGGGCGCAAACGGCAAATTTGAAAGTAGAGGGGACTCAGACGACAATTTTCTTAGATGTAGCTATTAACATGTATGTTCAATGTGTGGTTCTAAAAAATCAGATAGGCGCGTTCCTCTTGCGCCCCCGCCTGGATCCGCCACTGTGTAATATGCGTTTATTCGCCCCCCCCCCCCACTTAACCAATGACGTTCACAAACTGAATGTTCCCCCAATTTAAAATTCTTGACCTAGAACAAAAGCATGAATAGAAGGCACCTGAAAATCTAGTGACATTTTTTTCTGTGCTTACTAGAAAATCTTCCAAAATCCCCCCTTCCCCCTCATTTGACAAAACCTGGATCCGCCCTATCTTACAATTCAAACTGCTGAAGTATAGCACATGTATACATGTGCCAGCAAAAACGTGACAAGCTGTATGCCTGCCATGGTCATATAATTTTCTTTTAACTACATTTAAGCGTAGGCCAAAACTGTTGTGTATTGTAAAAAATGTTCGTTTTTATTTCTTTTGTTCGTTCATATAAACTCGAGGTAAGAAAGTTTGTTTACCAGTTACAACCTGACTAATAATAAAATAAAAACAGTTTGATACATCAAGGAAGCACTCTGTGGTTCCTTTACATTTACATCCAAATTCATAATTTAGATAATATCTACATTCAATATGTTTTAAGCTGCATCACCATCCAGAAAGTAATTTGCTACGTACATCCTGTTTGAATCTTAAAAATGAACCATCTTCAAACTAAAATGCGAACGTAATTACGGATTTTCAGAAAATCATATCATGTCAGCCCTGGTAAGTTCAGTCTTAATCTTCTGAGCATGTGGTACAGAGTATATCCAAGATATAGGGGCATCCTCCTTCTCCACCCTCACTAAGATTGATTGTCATCGTGTTTGCCAGTCATGTAAATACTTTTCGGAAAATGTAAGCATGGTAAGGACCTTTGGATTTTCTGCCGGGAAACTTTCTTCCAGCTGTGGTCGTACATTTTGGGTTTAAACGACTTCCCTGGCAACATTTGCAAAAAGAACTATTAGTGGAACAGGGGA
This sequence comes from Echinometra lucunter, assembly GCA_029962745.1. Classification (NCBI taxonomy): domain Eukaryota; kingdom Metazoa; phylum Echinodermata; class Echinoidea; order Camarodonta; family Echinometridae; genus Echinometra; species Echinometra lucunter. The sequence continues at coordinate 15,905,084 of CM057161.1, read as the reverse complement.
AAACCCTTTTCGATTGCTTGTCCATACCACTGAATCCTTTGGTGCATGATTTTAAGGCTGCATGTTGTAATGGGTTTAACATGAATTATTGTCATCTATGATAGCCTTATTTACCAATGCCGAGCTTCTTTATCAATGTCACACCCCGGAGATGGTTTGAATGGTACATTGTTAGAGAATCTCCTTTTGAGGGTTCGAAACCAAGATGATGCACTAGTGTCCTATGCAGGGATTAATCCTCATTACCCAAGTCCCGTGGAAACGACTTAAAGCTGTATGTTCACTGACAGTCTACTTACAAGCATTCATTTGCTTGTTTGCAAACGGCTAAAATAAAACGTCAACATCATCTAAAATAAGGCTTACCCAATTTTCATGAAAGGAAAAATGAAATGAATTACTGAGGCTGTGGTTGACATGGCCAAGTTGAAACTAGAAAAGGAAAAAGCATTATCCCTACTATTATAAGCGAGATATTGGTAGCTGTGAGATGAACTCACCTGTAGCAATGCTTCTTCCACCCTGGTCAATGCCTTTTTTCCATTGATGACTGCTCCAACACACCACATGCGATACAACAGTATCAGGAGGACAGAGACAGAGTACGTCAACGCGTAGCAAACCATGATTGTATTACTTCTCAGATAAATATTGAAAAAAAAAGGAACTAGAACACAAAGTCGACAATGAAGGATGAAAATGATCAAGAGAATATTCTTTTAAAAAGTGAAGATGTCCTTGAACGTGCGTGTAGATTAAAGAGTAGAAGAAGCATCTTCACGAAAGAGGTAGTAGGAGGGTGCGTAAACGCCAAGTAGCGTAAACGTTCTAAGATGATCCTTCTGAAGCTTTGCTGGCAAGTGATAGCTGCAACGAGTTTCAAGCAGATTTAACAGAGATGCGTTCCCCTGTCTAGCATCAGTTAATACTTTGTTCTTTTGAATCCAACTCCGAGGTACGTTACTCCAAAGCCACTTCAGATGATTATCAGAAAAGCAATGATGCTTCAAATTCGTACTGTCGTCTTCAAGTGGCACTACGCCTTCTCGTCAATTGAGAAATGTAAACAGTGAGTGATAAGATGAGAGTAAAACGAACATCATACGTTGTCTACTGTCCCGGTTGGGATGATAAACTTTGGTCCGATCTCTGCAGGGAGAGGCCAGACCTTATCGGCAGGACCCTGCCTTCAAGGACAAAAAATTGAAATTATATCAAAGCTGCATGCCTGCATACTGTATTGACGAATAAAAGCTAGAACGAACCACATTGAACCGTCCGAATCATTCCACATGTTTTACTCGAACTTTTCCCCTTGCGAACTGATGTAATAGCCTTTGTGTCGGACTCCTCTTCACTGTCAGACGCAGTAGTGAATTAAGGGTATAGCATACGAAGAAGAGCCAATTGATGATAACGTTCTTGACTTGAATCGTAAATGATGCTCACAGAATCTGTACTGACGTATTGTAAGCTCCTCCTACGCAGTTCGTCACAGCAACCTAGCTGGATAAATAATCATGGCAGCATCATGAAAATAAAATTCTTTCTCGCAGAGACGACATCAAAGCGATGAAGAACATTCCTCAATGAAATGGTAATGAAAACAAATTTTTCAAAGGAAGAAAATATTTGAGGTTTTCAGGCGAGTTTTCACGTCTGAAGATTTTATTGTCAAAGAGTTAAACAATATGAAGCTGCTTCGTAAATAAAGTGCCTCAAATCCAGTCAGTTGCAATGAATTGTATAATTTTCCTCTGTCGGTTTATTCAAGTTTATTCAACAAACCTTACGAAAAACACCTCCGTAAAATCAACAAGAAAATATGAAAACTTATACCAGGCTCTCTTATACAATAACAACTATTTTGCGTTGTTCTACGGCGAGTTGTTTCAACAAGATTATGACTGATGCTCACCACAAACTCCGCTTTTCTCTCTCGACCACCAAAATATTTATATCACACATCATGACACAAATCCGTCAGAAATTGACACTGGCTTCAAGAATGAGTGTGCAACATGCGCAAGATGTCACCGAGTTGCACTATATTTGGAAATCGCGGTATTGTCGGAAGTTGCTATTAGTTTGTGATCCATTTCGCTGTAAAAGCGAACTCGTCTTCCCAGTATTGGCAGTAGTTATTCCATCCTTGGCGACATCATGACAGATGGATCACATAAGTCATTACATCTTTATCATTCTACTGCGATTCTTTGCGATTTCCTGCACTCAATCAGTTATGGGTACAACTTGGTAAGTTCGGGTAAAATCAGGAGAGTGGCCGTGTGCTTGTAGTGAATATTTCACAACGGAGATAACTGTACTTCTTCTTTCTTTCTTCTTTTTTTTCTGCTGGTGAAATCAGCTGATAGCTATTCAAGATCATCAGGTCGCTCAATCGGATTAAACTGATTAGGATTCTTCATGTCATGCGCCCTTCTTCTATGACCTTCCGCGTGTTGTTGCTGAAATCGATGTCACTAAACCATTTCCCGTCGGGTTCATGATAGGCAAGCAATAATATGGGCCCTGTACTTTACCGGGGAGAAAGAGAGAGAGAGGGGGTGGGTGACTTTAAAGGGAACGTTTGATATTTCGGGCAATGCCAAATTATTAATGTTCTAATCTTTTAAAATGTACCTGTACTTTTAGCCTAGAAAGAAGGGTGTGCGATTAAGGTACCATCCGATATTTTAGATAACAATAGCTACAAAGGAATTTATGATGTGATGTAGCTATAACTACTCAATCATTAAATGATTCAATAATCAAGACTGGACTACTCCTTCATATTAACTTGTTAAAAGGAAATGAGAGACCGATGATGTAGCTTATAGGAGCAGAGACTCCTGTTGAAAGGCTGCAATTCCGACAAAATGGGAGAAACCACGATATTCTGCTGGGGAATCGAACTCGGATCTCTGGTTCAGAACACCGATGCAAACCACTATGCCTCAGAGGGGTAACCGAGAACAAAGAGAATGGGGAGGGGCAGGTTGAGAAAGCTAGCAGAGAAAGACGGGGATACTAGAATGAGTATCAAAGAGGTAAAATAGAAAATGCAATAATTATTCGACCGGTAGTTTGAATTTACAGAAATATATTGTTCATACGACATCATACAACACAATATCTTCTACTTGTATAATTCCATTTTATATCTTTCCAAATAATAGTAAATCAGAAAACGACAAGATAACAAGTCATGAGTGGGACAACAAGAAGAGTTAAAAACTTTTTATTCCTGAAGCCGCGGATAATGGTTAAAACAAGAAAGATGTTCCACGTCCACGACACCAATGCAAAGATTGGCATGATTATGTGATCGTGTCCATCTGAATGGAAAGGGACAGTTTCTTAGGAAATAAAGAGGAACTGTTAATCACAGGACTTCCAGACAGTGTAGTCTGCAGGGGGCCATGTTGACATCATTCTCAGAGACGAGTGAAGGGTCATTGTCCTTTCGGCAACTGTATTATCATGCACTGGCGTAGCGACGGGAAGGGAACGGGGGGGGGACACTCGTGCCTCCTTCAAATGGCAAATAAATATCAGAAAGAGAAAGAGGGGGGACGAGAGAGAGAGGGGGTGGGGAGAACGAAAGTGTGTGTGTGTGTGAGAGAGAGAGAGAGAGAGAGAGAGAGAGAGAGAGAGAGAGAGAGAAAGTAAAGAGATAAGACTTTGATTCCTCGCATTTTATCCGAATATTGATAACATTGTCCCCCTCGGTTTCATCCATTGACTGCCACTCCCATCCCATGGGAGTGGCAGCCTCTGATCATACCTGCTGTGTCACAGGAAGCCACTGGGGACTGCAAACCGACCAGAGACAATGCAATGCACAGAAACTGACCGCGAAACTACCCATAACCAGTTCATCATCGAAAATTTTAAATTTGATATTTGCAGAGCTGCGAGAAGTATTAGGTAGGACAACAAAATGATTCTTGAACAGCCCCTAGGATTGATGCTCAACGGACAACTACCCCAGGACAAGTTTATATCCGGACAACTACTCAGACAATCGCTCTTAATTTCTGCTGCGTGATAGTGGAGGGGGTGGTGTCTTGGGAGAAATAGCTTTCGAGTTTAGTGTGGACTAGTTAATTCTTGTTTGAAAGTAATTATTATCATTATATAGTTATCCCCATTATTGCCTAGCAAAGATTACCTATAGACGGGTAACGTGTCCTAGGGGGATGATTGCCCTGGCTGAAGTTGTCCCAGTGTAGTTGTCCAAACATACTCATCTATATCATTAGTTGGGAGATGCTTTGGAATGACATGCAGATGACAGTCGTGGCATGCAATGCTTCAATTATTTACCAAATTAGCCGCTTAGGACACTGGAAATTCGATTAAGTCTTGTAGAAGCTAATTAGTTAGGATATTTGGCAGTGTGGCAGGGAAAATGTTGTCGGATTCGGAGTATCTTCAGAATTCCTGCCAAATGTGCCTAACCATTATCATGAACACTGATCTAGATGATAAAAGACAAATGGAACATGACATTTGCTATGAAAACTAGCTCCTTCAAAAAGGATGGTTTTTCCAAAAACAGTACAAAGAGTAGATATTTAAAACATTAAATCTTACATCTTGCAGTGATATAAATCATCATGTTATTGTGGTGAGAAGCGCATCCACAAGCAAAATGAACCGAGAGCGGCATATTCATCGGACTGGGGAGAGGTGGGGCGATCAATCCCCCCCCCCAAAAAAAAAAAAGGGGGAGAGGGACTAAGACATATTCCATCCTCCACCCTTGCTAGATGTATACGCCATCGAGTACTCGATAAGATAAATGACCCAGTCTTAGACCACGTCAGATATTCTACTAATTAACTGACCTGGAAATTCAATTAATGATGCAAGAGGTTCATTACCTTGAATGTTTTCCGTGTGAGACTTTTGGCATTTAGTCAAAGGTGACTGACCATCATCTTGCTCCATTACTATACATTTATTACAAAAAACCCCTCTTCACTTTAAAGACGATTTTTTTGAATGATTACGAAGATCCATGCCTAGGACATGTAGGATTAAAAAAAAAACGTTCGTAAACTGACACGATGGGTTGTTCGAAGCTACTTTAATGTGCTCTAAAAGCTGCTATTCCTCTTCAAACGCTCCAAGCAAAATAACAATTGTTTCTTTAAATTACCACAAAATCCTTTTTTATATGGCAGTTCAAACTAATAGGAAGCGAACGTTCAGTTATCTGACAGTGTCCTCGTACAAACTGCTTTTCCTCAAGTTCAATTTTCTCTTTTTTCAACTCCAAAGGAAATGCTCCAATGCATGACTAACTTTCTGGACAGTGCAATGTGCATTTTTCAGGGACAGTAAGGGCGTTTGGGGTACCACATAATGATACAAGTAATTCCCCCAATCTCCCCCCCCCCCCCCCCCCATTCTCCATCCGTCCATCGATCAGTCTACACAACGCACCAAATGCCGTATAAACCACGTGGAACCTTTATTGATTCATCAATTAATCAATGAACTTATTTATCTATTCATGTATCTATTATTTCTCTATTCATTTAATTAATAATTAAATGACGTACTTACATAGATATTTGTTTACTTATTTATCTCTTCATTCATTCATTTTTTAAAATATATTCATTCGTCTGTTTATTCATTCATTCATTCATTCATTCATCTAGTTATTCGTTTATCTATTTATCTATCAATATATTTATCTGTCTATTAATTTACTGATCAATTCATTCATTTATTTATGCATTTAATTGTTTGATTATTCATTTACTTACATATTTATTTACTTATGGTTGCCTGCTCCGCCCTCTAGTAAATATGATACTAAATTGTGTTTTGTGGTTCAGCACAATATGAAAAAAGCTGTTTATACAAGCGCATACTAAATCACAAACAACACCATCAGAATGATATCATCTTCTCCCTCTGATCATCCTTTCAATAGATTTGTTATCCATTAGAGTCTGAAAGAATAATTAACAATAAAGTCAAGGCTATCCGTCTGGGGAATTAATCATTTATATTTCTTTTACGAGTATTGTTCGCCTGCTCTTTCATTATCACGAAACGGAAACACTGGGTCAAATCTTAACACGGTCATTTTAAGGCTAAACATGCCGATTACAGGCCGTTAAATCTAAATCTAGGTTACATTGAACCTGCATGGCAGCATAATACCTTGTTTCAGAATGTTTGAAATTGTTTTGATTTTTTAAATATGCCATTAAATTCCACTTTAGGACAAAATATAAGACAAATTATTCACTTTATCCCCGAAAGCAGACATTTTTTTATTTCGAAAATATACTTTTCAGCGGGAAAGCTGATATTCTAACAGGTTGCAACCCCCCCCCCCCCCGTGAAATTGTTGTCTTACACTTATAGAATATCAGCTGATATGATTATGATCGAATCAAATAGCATCAAATGAAGGAAATTTTTACACGGTGGGAATTTGTAAATAGAGAAATAAAATCCCAGCCCTAGAACATGTAGAAGATTCGTAACCATGGCAACCGAGAAATACAGTGAAGTAAAAATCTGGTACAGTATGTTTTTAGCAATAACGGTAATAATTTCATTTAGCCAGGGGAAGCCTCATTAGCTTCAGTGCTTTCCTTCCTCTTGAGGATCCCTGCAGATAATTATTACCCCAGCAGTCACCAGGTCCCCATTTACACCTGCCATTGGCCCGAGCATGCCGAGTGGGACAAACACCCGGTGTTGTCACTCTGTATTGACTTCGTGTACGAATGATCGTTCGAAATTTCGCGTAAAAAGGGGTCTTTTTCTGAGCATGTTCGCGATTTCGAAAACAAAAAAGAGTTGTTTTCATGAGCTTGAACTCGAAATTGAAAAAAAAAGGTGTTTTTAAGCTTGTAGACCTCTAGTCGAAATTGAAAAAAGGGTGGTTTTTTTTTTTTTTTCTGGTCCTTCTTTGCAAAAAGTGTACTTGGAATGCGAAAAATAGGGGTGTTTTTTTAAAGACCAATTCATACCCGTTTTGTGCCAAATAGGGGTGAAAATGGCTAGGCTGGAAATGTACTTGAAACACCGCGAAATAGGGGTCAAATTTTGGGTTGCCGAACGATCACGGTTACACCTTTGAATATAGAGTGACAACACCGGGGACAAACATGACAAGTGTGAGTAAAACATCTGGTCCCCGTCTCATAAACCTTGTTATCTGTAACGACTGGCACATTTCTATGCCAAATTTGCTCTCAGCCAATCCGATGCAAAGATTTCGGGAGCTTATAACAGTTATTGCAACTTGTTATTGATAACAAGTTTTATGAAACGGTGCCCTGGTCACTGATATATGAGCACCCAGTGAGGATCAAACCCAAAACAAGAGCCTTCACCAATTTACCAAGGTGCTTCCACGTTCTCTTCGTTGCCTATAAACACTCTAAGAAAAATCATTAGGTCAGTTGAAATATGAACCGATCAACTGTTGCATGGTTAAAATAAATACATATGCAAAACATTAGAGTATTTTTAACCAACTGTTGGTTAAAAATACTCTAATGTTTTGCATAGGTATTTATTTTAACCATGCAACAGTTGGTCGGTTCATATTTCAACTGACCTAATGATTTTTCTTACAGTTGGTCAGTTGATATAGTAACAAACCTAATGATATTTAACCAACCTTTTTTTAGAGTGTAGGGACAAAATTGTCCATAAATTTGCACGCGATCCACGAGACACTTCCTCAATTATACTTCATTTGAAAAAAAAAAAGATCCTCCATTCTTATTTCCTTTAATTTCTTAATGATAATTAAAGATATTCTCACTCCACCCCAGACCCCCTCTCTCTCATTCTTCCTCTATCCTCTATCTATTTATTTATCTATCTATCTATCTTTTCATCTATATGTCTCTCTCTCTTCCTCTTCTCTCAATTCATCTGTTCTTCCCCTCTCTATCTGTAAATGTCTCCCTTCATATTTCACCTCCCTCCCTCTCTCCCCTCTCTCTTTCGTTCTCCCCTACACTTTCACTCTATTTTAGCCTTTTCCCCCTTTTAATTTTTTTAAATCGATTTTCACTCTCTTTCACTTTCTTGTCTTTGTCTTATCCTCGTCTCGTATTTTTTTCATTCACATTCTCCATATTCATGATTTAAAAAATAAATCCTCTTTTCGACCGACTGCACACTCAAGGTGAATTTTCCGTTATCTTGTATGATCTAAGATGAATTTAAATTCACTCTTCACAATATTACCAGTAAGAACAAGCGTCATATTATTGACTTAAATATTTATTTCACCACGAAGCTCACCTCTGTACTGTAACAATATTGTTTACAAGCAATGCGTATGACGGGAATATGATGAAACTTGTACCAGTATTTAGCCTAAATCATGACAATAAACAATGAATATGGGACTGTGGACATCTCACAACCGAATAGAAATGCATTTTGTTGCCATAAGTAAGTGTATTATTGTCATATACACATGCATAACAGGCCGGGTATAACAGAAAATATTTCCCCAGTAATGAAACTTTCAATATATTTATAAACATACGAAAACTAAACTCGTACATCTCACCCAATTAAGCCTTTCTGCAACTTGGGTTAAATGCATTATGAACAGAAAGAACCAACGCACTATATCCTTTTAGATTTAAATACATGATTACATAAAAGATGAACATCATTTCATGACGTTTTGTATGAAAAATAGACAATAAGAATACACTAAAAGACTCTAAAAATTGAATCCACATGCAAACAGTACTGATATTCAAAAGCTTACTCATCGGAAGAAAACGTTGGATGAAAAAATAATCACAAATATTGATCTATTGATACTTTCGTCATTTACGGTACCCGACCATGCCGCCAATTTCAATAATTTTCATAAACAATTAAAAAATCTCCAAAAAAATCTCCAAATTGTATTGTCCAAGAAAGGAAATTCTTTTTGCCCGATTGATCGTGGGCCCGGCAGCCACTGAACAGCGCCAGATCGACTAGCCAATATTTGCAACTATTATGTTTCTAATGCCGGTGAACGTTCTCGCGGCAATTTTAAGATTTTACCCATGAAAAAAGAAGATGATGAAAACTTTCCAAAATGACTGACCCATTTGAGGATATAGATTTTACAAATGCAGCATAAAAGAGCCGAACAAGCTGTGAATTATGACTGTGTACAAAACAGTTCATAAATGTTTATATAGAAAAAAAGAAGTCAGGGAGGGAATAGAAATAATGGTAAGGTGTAGTAAAGGGAAAAATTTGGGGGTGTACTTGAAAAAGTTATCACAATTTGCTGAGTGGAAAATCGTTTGCCATGAGTTATGTGCCACTCAATGTTAAGTGCGGTATCTGAGTAGAAGAATGTTACGAATCTAGGTTAAAAGAGTTACAAGTATTTTAAAAGGCATTTCGAAAACTGAAAATTTAAAAAGGGGCGTTGATCTGAATTTTGATCTTGTTTCGAGATTTAAGAGTGCGTATAGTAAGAAAATCTTACAAGAATGTCTGAAAATGATTTGTGGCTAAATAATCTTAATGCCCCTAGATATAGACGTATATAGATTCAGTAAGTGACTGCAATATTTTTACGACCAGCCATTACAGCACATATTGACAGATGACCGTGAAACACACTACTGTAAGAGACGCTAAAAATGTTTAAATCGTATTATTTACATGCACTTGTAAGCACATGCTTTGCAACTTAGATTGAACCATAAATATCCCTTTTATTGAATGGATAGAAGTACAGTGATATAATTATGTCCCATATCAAATAGCTCACTAAAATCAGTCTTGTAAATGGCGTCTCATTTATGACATAAGTACTCTGTTAAATTCATTGTCGCATTCCTAAAATCGTGCCCCCCCCAAAAAAAAAAAAAAATCTAGAACGTTTGGGTAGTAGACGTTTAAAAGATAAAATGCTATTATACATCAACACAGGTGCCATTGTCAAAGTACTAAATACAATATTTCTCTTATCATACGTATAGACCAATATGCAGAAGTGTTAACATAAATGATCTTATTCACACCTGCTTACTGTAAATATTTTGACAAAAATATTCAAATCAGTCATAATTTTGAATAACGATAAAATAATTTTAAATAATCTGCAGCATTTTGATGCCAACAGGTCTTGAATGTTTATTTTTTTTTCTTTAAAGAAGAAGGGTGTAAGAGTCTAGATCGAATTTTAAATAAGATATTTTAGAACTAAGCGACTTGATTACATTGAAAATATTAAACTGTATTTAGAGTATTATCATAGCCTCTCCAATATGAGATCAAAGACTATTCCTTGAGTATTTGATTTTAAATATTAACGCGATGCTGGATATCAACTAACCACAAATTGCTATTCTTGAATTACTGAACATATTGCAAATTGACTCAATATGAAGATAACCTAAATTTTCCAGTTGTGATTATTCTGTCACTTAAATGGCATAAGACCGCCCCATCTACACATCGAGGAAACGGTTATAGATTGAAGATAAAAATGACAATATCATAAATAGACCCATAATATACATGATAAGAATAACACTGGTAGTGTTTATATACATTTACATAGCACCCATATTCGAATATGATCATCATATATGTTTGGTGTGTACAAAAAAAAGCGAACACAATTTTAATGGCCGCCAATCTGTTAAAAGTAAAGGGAACTATCAAAGTTGTAGCTTCCTATGAAAAAAATTAAAAACCGATGAAAAGATATAGAACTGAAGTAAATCATGGTCAACTCTATACTTTCACACATGTACAAATTATGTAATCCTTTTTTAAAATTCTGTATAATCTATTAAAGTCTGTAGTTTAATAAAAAACAAATATTTGGTTTACGATTTCAAAGTCTTGCAGTCAAAAGGAAGGGAAGTAATGAGAGCAGGTTGTCTGATTATTTTACATTTCATTATTGTACATATGGACATTTACAGATATTAGTTTTCTTGTAAATTCATAAGCATTGCTTTACATTTCAAAGGTTAAAATATTTCTGTCTACATCTCAAATTTGATTTCTCACCGACCAACACTACTCATACGAGTCTAAGTGATATACTATACATTCCAAAATACTGACAATGCGACAGCTATAGTAGTTGCTATGCGCTCAATAAGGACATTATAATTGTTCGTAAAGGTGATTAAATAGTATATTTAATAATATTATAGATACATTTACCTAAATATGTACATCATCCTGCTCATTCATATGTAAAAAAAAATTACATACACCAGATCTATTACTTTTTAATACACGGCAGCGAGTCAAGAATTGAAGTTGAATACATTGATATAAAACAACCAAGTGGTAATTATTTGTTTTTCATAGGTAAGTTGATCACGTAGCTTCAAAGGTTCATTTTAGCTATGACCATTACGAAATCACAAGTTTGAAAGCTTGAAACGAAGGCTGGTGTTACTTCGTGTTTGCAATCCAAAGAGCGGACGAACCGCGAAACTCAAAAAGTTTTTGTGTTCTCAGAGCCCGCGCGCTCTAATTCCGTCTGGATTAAGGATAGTACGCCACTTACGACCAATGCAGGACAACAATCGTTCGTCAGAAGAGACAAAAATAGTTGCTCAATGGTCTATTTTATTCAGTTCTCCACTTTTCCCTCGACTAATTTCGTTGTACGCTGCAGTACTTTCAGTTCTGCAAACATTGTCTTCGCTGTTGCAACAACAAATTTCAGCATATTTATAGGAGTCGTTATATCTCACAAGTCAAGATAGAGTGTTCGAATCCTTTGAGGATGGTAGTCTTAGAATCTTCCTCGAAACATGTTCTTCTCTCAGCTGTTTGAATTGATGCATTTACAGTCGGTAATTGAGAAAGCTCCGTTGATGCAAGGTGGTTTACCACATAGACCTTTCCGAACACAACTAGAGGGGAAAACAAGAAAATGGGAGAGAATACAAAATGATAAGCAGGAATCTGGAATAAGTATGGAATCGAAATATGCGCACAGAACGATATGAAAACGCAGTGAAAAGTCTGAAATAAATCAAGTAAAGTAATTAAATGTAAAAGAGAATTAAATTATATAGTTGAAAAAGATCTTTCCAAAGTTTAACTAGTCGGCGGATGGGAGGAGGTGTATTATAAAGCGACCCCTTCTAAAACCAATGAGAGGTACGTTTATAAAAAAATTTAAAAAAAATAAAAAAAAACACGGGACTCTTCAAATTTTCGACCAAAAGGCATTTCTTATTTCTTTCGTTGCTCCTCAAGAATATCGAAATTGACTCCCTTTCCAAAGCTTAAATCCCCTCTCGTCCTACCAACTTCATCAGAAGGCCTACTTACTCGCATTCTTCTCTTGATAGCCTCCCATTTCGCCTTCCCCTGTAGATGTTCTTACAGTTCCTGTCTTGGCTCAGGCAGTCGCAGCCACATGTATCCTCGTCCTGGAGAAAAGGCTTCGGGCACCTGTTGCGACACTTGCAGGTGCACTCGCTATAGCTCCAGACCTTGTTGTCCGGGCAGTCGACCACGGGCTCGGGACAGAAAGATGGCTTGTCCTGGCACTCGCATTCCAAGTCGTGGACGATCTCCCGAGTGATCTGCTCCCTGGTTTTTAAGAACTGTTCGAAGAGAGAAAGGAATGTGGGAAAAAAGAACGTTTAATGTCAAGAACCATGAAAGTATAGCTTCGAGATTCATGGTTACAAGACTGATACTCGGCAAATCTGGTTTACTTTAAGCATGTCTTAATTGACCAGCCCCTTCATCACCCTCACCATCATTATCATCATCATCATCATCATCATCATCATCATCATCGTCATCATCATCATCATCACCATCGTCACCATTTCATCATCATCATCATCATCGTCGTCGTCATCATCGTCATCATCATCATCGTCGTCATCATCATCGTCATCACCATCATCATCATCGTCATCATCATCGTCGTCGTTATCATCATTATCATCGTCATCATCATCATCGTCATCATCATCATCGTCATCATCATCATCATCACCATCGTCACCATTTCATCAACATCATCATCGCCATCATCATCATCATCATCACCATCATCACCACCACCATCATCATCATCATCATCATCATCATCATCATCATCCCCATCACCATCACCATAATCATCATCATCATCATGATGTATGATCGTGAATATTTTTTCCAATGGCATTCGTATGCAATCCAGCCGTGGTCGTGTGTACAACTTTAGACAGCTGGAATTTACAGGTTACTACTTTACCGATAGGCTGACATAAGTGGGATGTGTCACTTTCAGCTTATTCCGTCAGTGCAAACTGTTTTAGTAAGGTCCCCGAATCACCCGATGAGCTACTTACGTTCATCGTAATATTGGTAGTCAGTGATGGCACGCACTCCCTCTCGTCGCCACAGCATCCCCCTTGCTTACACCGACGGACCACGATGCATTCGGGATAGAGGAAGTCGCCGTACCCTCGTGGTATTCCTAGCTCTTCGTACGCGTCCACCACACGATCCCGAGGTTGACACTGTACCCGTGCGTTCTCGTCTTCTAACTTTTCCAAGAACGATATGCCAGCGGTCACTGGAAGGTGAGAAAAAAGGAGAGGGAAATTTTGTTAATTTGATGAAAGGCATTTCATGTTAAATATTCAATAGCAAATATCGTATAAAATGAAAAAATTCTCACGTGGGATCTATGTAAAATAATTCGGAAAAAGATAGGGAAGAAAAAGAAACTTGTATGGTCACCAAGTGTAAGAAGATCACGATTTAAGCATGTTAAGATAGACTGAAAATAGAGGGCGCCGTGTCATTTGTTAACAATTAATCACTGATTATGTTTTTTGTTTTTTAATTCAATTACCTATTCTGTGAATATGTATTAATTATGGTTATTCACCCACAGAATTTGGGATTTATCACACAAAGATGCATTAAATAGGCTAAGGAAATCTCTGATAAATAATACATTGCATATGAACCGATAGACTCAAAGTAGAGTGCTCCTCACTGACAGCACTCAAGTGACGATAAAACGACGGCTTGATCGAAAGTCGCATGCAATACAGCAATGAATGCGGTGTTGAAATGACCACACATGAACGAGCAGTAGTGCTTAGCGCTGTCTCTTTTTACCC
>CM057161.1:15850949-15885949 GCA_029962745.1 Echinometra lucunter | reverse complement strand
GAGAAAACGACTATAAAAAAATCATTACTGCAATTTGTAGACCATAATATTATACAATCATGAGGGGAAAGTTTAAAATGAGAAGATGTTCAGATTTGTGCTACAAAGACATGGCTGAGGCATGCCAATAACCCCAGTTTGTGTTATTGTGTATGTGTTTTATGCCAAAAATCCATTAAACTTTTAGGTCTGTTTTGCCCTGTAAAAAAAAAAATGATGTAAATTTCGCAATGTTTTCAGATTTTTAAATGGAGAAGACCTTTTGAAACTCAGCGTTCATTTATCACTATAAAAAAAATTATCTCCAAGATGTGATAGAAACTTCACGAGAGTACTTCACTGGGGGACAAAAACTCTTACCACGATTATCCCGGAAGTGCAAATATCCGTCATGGGCCTTTTGGCATTGTAATAATTCTAAATACAAGTCACGTGCAAAACACCTTATCGACTATGGTCTTATCGCTATAACATGGAGCCCGGGGGGGGGGGGGGGGGGGGTGTTTCATGAAGTTGTACGTAAGTTACGCACGGCTTTACGCACGACTGGTGATATGTTCTTCTGCTACATGTAAATGATTGAGAATCTGATTAGCACCAAAGAACATATTCCAGTCGTGCGTTAAGTTGTGCGTAACTTACGAACAGCTTTATGAAACACCCCAGGGAAGTTCAACTAAAAATGAATGTGAGTCTCCCAGACGTAAACAAAGGCTTTAGTTGGAATTGATTCTGCAAATCTATAAAAAGTACATTTTGGCTGTCTACAGATAGATTGTGAACTTTGTACGAAATGATCTTTTGTTTGGGTCTAATATTCTGGATTGGTAATGTTCGACTGGATTCTCCCAATCTGACGATAATAGTAGTAATCAAACGCGTTTGGATTATGTGGGATTAATGAAACAATTCCATGAAATGTCATACAAAAAAGCACAAAAAATTCAATCAAAATTCCGAACGTTCCTGCGCTCAAGGTGCCTCCGAATCAATGTATGATGTGAAGTAGAAAATGAGGGCACAAGCAAAATATGATATTTGTGGCCCAAGAATGCACCACCGGGGGAATTTGATCCCTGTTGCAGCGTCACGTTGATTAAAAAAAAAAAATCCAAACGATAATCATGATGATGTTCTCTTTTTTTCATAAAGGGATATTCCTCATTCAGAACTCTGGAGATATTTTAATTTCATAATCTTCCTGAAAAAGAGGCACAAAATCTGGCAGGTGTCTTAGTGCTATTGGGCAATCGTCATTATAGGTAAATAGTTCAATAAGTAATGTCCTTTTCAACTTTGCCTGGAGATAACTTGTCCTTTCATGAATTAAATGTAAATTTAGTTTTCATTTCAATCATGGCAAAACAGATTCCCCCCCCCCACCCTTAATTTTTTGAGCAACGGCGTTTTTCTCATTACGCCCGGCGCCTGAGGTGAGGGTCCAATCGTGTTAACATTAAGCGACCTCTCTCTTTTTCTTTTACAGAAATAGAAAATAAAATGATTTGATTGAAAGTAGGCTTCGAAAAGTCTCCCCCAAATCGAGCAGAAAGGTGATTAAAATTCCAGATTTATTACAATCTGATGTTTTTTGATAGGTTTGGAGGTGGTGAACTCTGCTGTGGTAAAGACAACGGGGTGGAATGCATGCCCATCGCTGTTAATAATTTTCATTTATTGTCAAAACATTCACAAACAGTGATGTGACGAAGATGAATAGGTAATTATTTGCGTGAACAAATATTTAAATTCCCTGTTTACAATCTGCTCAGTGCGGCGAATATCACTTGTGTACATAATTCCATTAACGTCAAGATCTCTTTTTTTTTCTCTCTCTCTTCACTTTTTCGATGTTTTGTACCACTTTTTTTCTTTGCTCTGTTGATTTATGGCCGGCTACTCCGGTCGCTGGTAATTTGCAAGGAAATGCTCCGTGAATTCTATTTGATGAATATACATACATCATAATAAGGGGGTTGAAATAGATTGAGGACAAAACTGGAGGGTAAAGCTATGAGTATACGGAGATAGTTTGGAATCGTTTTTGAGGGTTATTGTCGGGAAGAGCTGGAGCGAGGAACGGCCTTCACGGGTAGCTGGTCAGAGAGAAAGGGTCTGGTGGTGGAATGGTGCTACTACATCTCGTGGGGGTGAGGTGAAGGAACGAAGGGGTACATCACAAAATGATTTTAGAAGCGCCAATACAACATCGAGTCCTATTTATTGTTTTGTACTTTCTGCCTTTAATGCGATGAATTTTTCATCCAGGATATTCTTCATTTCTTTATTAAAAAAAACCCGTTATTCAACTTCAAAACTAAGAATAAAAAAATAACAGAAAATAAAACTAAAAAAAAAAAAAAAAAACCAAACAAACAACAACAAAAACAATATTAAACCCAACTTTTTTCATATTTATGTGATATTCAACTCAACTTGATACAAGGTAAACGATCATATATTGTTATCATCCTTGCAAGTTGCAACGTAAGTCGTTAACCATTAAGGGCCATTGGTTTTAAAGACTCTATATCACGTTATCTTTTTCTGTTCCGCATGACCAATGAACTACACCTTTATTTCTGCGGAGTCAAATTTGACTCGGAATGGAATCAGCTGGGAGTCAACTCTGTTCGCAGTTAAAGTGACTCGGATTTTTTAATTAATTTGACTTGGAATATGACTCCAATTTACTCGATTCTCAGCTGACGCCAAACCATTCCGAGTCAAATGAATTCGGAAATCTGAGTCACTTTAACTCGGAATAGTGTTGACTCCCAGTTGACGCCATTCCGAGTCAAATTTGACTCCGCAGAAATTAGAGTGTATCATACGCTTCATGCTTAAAGCAAACTTGATGCTTACGATGGAGAATGGAGAAAAAAAAAACCTGAAGCAGGACTGAACTCGGCATTGCGTTTTTTTTTTTTTTTTTTTTAACCTTATTGCTTTGATGTGAAGTAGTTTCACATTTTGCATTCAGAGTTTCAGTGATTATTGCCAGTTTAGTTGCAATGTCTATCATGATAGATATGTCAAATCTATTTGCACAGCCTATGAGGTTTGATTATCCGAATTCCATTACGACAGAGAGAAAGAAATGGCGTTTGAAGAAAGAAGGAGGAATAGTTCAAGCGACTATATGATCGTCAATTTACTCTCATAAAAGAGGGGCCAGAAAATGACAAGCCTTTGTTGGAAATTCATCTCTCCGTATTCAGACAAGTTTTTGTGTGAACATCAAGCGATGCGACACCAACTATCTTTGTCTTTTCGGATCACGGCGTTTCATGCTGCAAACGATAATACAGCTAACTCATCCTTCCATCATCTACAGACAACAACCGCCAAAGGAATGCATGGAGAATATCTGAAGAAAAAAAAATGGCAACCCGCCCATCCACAGATATACGACATATTGTGCTTGCGCGGTCTATTTTTCGCGTTTATCCATTTTCTTTTCATAACGCTAATCATCCCCCTATTTGTTCGCTGCTGATTGTAAAAAGGTTCTGTGGAGGAGAATATTTGGTCTCTTTTGACCCTAAATTGACTCAGCCTAGACGATTAATCAGAATAGAATCGAGAATCAAATGAAAATAAAGATAGGGATAGAAAAAGAAATATCTGATGGGAATTTTTCGTTTGGTAATCGGCGATAAACAGGATGTATTCCCAATATTTGTACGCCCAAAAGACAGTGCGTGTGTCTAGTTCTAGCCATTTTCATAGTTAATACAGTGCAATGCTCTCTAAGCATTTTACGTGCAGTACTCGAAAAATAAAGTACAAGGAGAGTGGGCGTGAGAAGGAAAAAACAACAACATGAAAATGTACTTTCAGAAAGATTTCTTTTCCTACAAATATACCAAAATAGAAGGTCATAAATCAGAGCTATGAAATTCCAGGATTACCAGGAATATCTGCAATAATAATATGTCAACCCTATCATCCACATTTATCTAAATCGAAGGTTAAATGCCAAGAAAACATCCCATTTTGCCTTACACCAAACAGTAATCGAGTTGTTCAAGAGCTTTACAAGCGCGTAATTACGAACATAGATGATGGTTATTGATAAGGGTCCTTCTCTCATTCAAAGCTTGACAAGAATTATATCGGAGTGCCGTCGGTGAGTGAGATAGTTATCAGAAAAGTGCGTGATGTAAGATTTATGCCTAAAATTTAAATCAAATCATAGGAAATGTATCAATTCGCTTTATGGAAAATATTTCCGTTTTGTAATGAAACCTGCAGTCTATTAATTCTCGATTTAAACCCAAATCCTCTTTAACGAGAGATATAATTCATTTCTAGAATGTATAAGCAGCTCAAACGTAAAAAAATTTGCAAATCAGTTATTATTTCGTTTATTAGATCGTGATAATTCGCATATAGGTTGCAGTCAACAGTAAAGGGAAATGCGTAATTATTTCTTCCAGCAACTCTGAAAAAGCCTCTTTATCGTAAGTACTTTCTCAGTGTTTCCGTATTAAAGTGAAATACAAGCAATGTACAGAAGGTGCTTAAGCAGTGGCAGAAGTGCAATGCGGAAACTGAACGACACCTTCGTGTCGGGTATTGGGTGCGGGGGGGGGGGGGTAAATTTCATATCAGGCAAAGCGGTGACTAATTACCGCATATACCTATATGAAAGACCTTGTGGAAAACGATATAGCCACACTGCTCAAATTTTCATCGAATAAAACCTATACCACATACCACCATTACTTCCATGAAAAAACGTAAACCGATAATGAGAAATATTGTTGTCTGACTGAGCAACTCGGGTCAAGAATCGCAAAAAAAAAACCGTAAAAGAATAATATATTTCAACGACTTCTCCTTCTTCAATTCCCGTAATGAATTGGTTACAGAAAAATAATTCAAAACCATTATCTCCTTTTATCTTTGCTTATTGTAAGTCAGCCTTGCAATAAGTGCAAATGAAACTTCGTGAAAAGAGAAGTCATTACGTCGGAAAATCAATAAGAATTATAAAAAACCCTCGGTGATTGACTGCAAAAAGAAAACCAATCGTGTGGAAATCCTTATTCTCTTTGCGGTCAGTTTCAAGTACAAAATTGAAGTGTTTCTGTTAAGCCTCTTTCGCTAGATTTATCCCTCTAATTTATTTGTTTTTACGGCTTTTTTCATGATTGTAACAACTCCCATTTTGGTAAGGCTCAATAGAATTATTTCGATGAGATCTCTATCTTTTAACCGCATGTAGTTGACGTTGTAAAAACAACTAAATTGGTTGTTAACTCTGGACACCAATAAATGTGTAGTTTCATTTAATCTATCTTGTTTCGCTGTCATAAGCAGGCCCGATTTAAGACTATTTTTTAGATTATTTCTACGAATCAAAGTAAGTATATTGGGGAGCAAAGTAACAGAGTTTAACCATTCAAATAGTTTTGTGAACCCTTTTGCCAAATTCAATTTATACCTGAAACAGTGCAAGGTCCTATTTTGAAGCATCCGCAATATAGCTCTTTGCCGCCACCTACGGCCGAGTTGACAATTTGAAACTGTACTATGTTAAGGTGACGACAACTGTAATTTACATGTACAAAGAATTTTAGAGTGAGCAAAGAAGAGAAGAGAAAGAGGGGGAGAGAGAAGAGAGAGAGAGAGAGAGAGAGAAAAGAGAGAGGAAGGAAAGAGAGAGACAGAGAGAGACAGAGAGAGAGAGAGAGAGAGAGAGAGAGGGGGGGGGGGGGAGGGAGAGATGGGGAGGGGGGCAGGTAAGAAATCCAATACCATGAAAAGTACAAAAGTTAGTGCAATGCATACTACAGGATGGGTCTGCATGTTAGATGAATATGCACATAAATGGGATGAAGATGATGGAGGCGTACAAAGAGAGATGACGGAAGGGGTACGGAGAAGGGCTGTGGAGGAAGTGAGAAGGGGTGCGGGAGGGGTGTGGTAGCCTACTACTTACCTCCACCATCTGAACCCGTTCTACCCCGCCTTTTGTAACTCCTCTTATTAAGTGCTGCTGGACTCCTATTTACATAGTATCTTGATCGCAGTGTGTTTGTATCATTCAAGCCCAGTGCATTCAAGTATTCTTCCAATGAGTTCACTCTTCTCATCCGCTGCTCCACCACCCGTCGATTTAACTGTGTAAAAATGACAAAAAAGAGGAACATCGAAATCAATCATAATTATGATAATGATCAAAATTGAAAGTATTTGAAAATCTCGCTGTGAATTCGATAGATCAACATTAAACAAAATTAATACAGAAAATTATTTCTTCTTCAGTGAACAAACTTAACAGAAACCTGTTAATACAATATGAACTTTATTTGCAAGAGCGAAATGCTATTAAAGAACCTTGATTTATCGTGTCTGCTGCATTGTGAGTTAACATGCAGGTCACAATTTTATACTATAGTTTCAACTTTGGTTTAAATGGAGCTATTTCCCTATAGTTTTCGCTGTTGACAAACGATCTCGCGCACATTCTCATGTTTTTCGTAAACTCCGGCGATCAGAGCGATAATGCCACTTAGTTTCTGTAAGAGCTTCTCCGCCCCTTTATTTCATTAACTAAAGAGAGCCCTTACCAGCTACTTTATAAAGAAAACATCGATTACAAGCTCATTAAGTGGAGTTTTATCTTTTGTGGAGTTGATCCGAATGCTCTTTTTCCCGTGGATTATTTGTAATCATCTCCACGAGATCATCGCGCTAACTTGGGCTGAAATAAGCGACAAAAAAGCTGCAGCATTAAGTATGGTGGCGTATGATTAACTTCACCATCGAAAGAATAGCCCTAACGAGTTGATTAATTACATGAATAGGGCTTTGCCATTTGGAACGCTATATCTTTGTCATAGGAAACAATCCTGAAGGAAATGAATGCTAAGTACGGGGGGTTAGAATTGTAATCAGTAAAATCACTTAAGATTTAATCTCGCATTTAATGAAATTTTTTCATGAACTGCGGAATGTCTTTCAGTCCCGGGGTTATTTCAGACATTATAGAATCCACTCATTCACATACAAAGGACCGTATATAATTATCAGACCACCGCATTTAAAAGAGGGTACAAGCCCTTTTTAGGAGAGGTTAATTATGTCTAAACGTTAAGAGAGAGAGGGTGATCACTGTGTTAGAATGTACACATTCATTTGTCAAGCTATACATGGGGCTGGAATAGCGGGCCCCAATTTCTATAGAATTCTCCGGAGAAATCAACTAACAAAAGTTAAACGGTCCTAACTCTGTACTTTAAACGACACTCCTGGGCGCATTTAAGACACATGAACGCATTAGCCTGGGCAGAATTTATTGTAAACCTAACTCTCCCCGGTTCATGTAGCCCCCCCCCCCCCCCCTCTCTCTCTCTCTCTCTCTAACTGCTCCGAAAGGGCAGACTACCGAAATTGGTAAAATGGCAAAAATATAATTATCCGCTCTGACAGGTTGCACCATCTTTTCAAAATAAAATCTGATCCACTTTGCAATTTATTCGGGAAAAGAGCCACCCGATACGGAATGCTATGACTTAACATGTCCTACGAAAATCAAAATGGCCTTGAAGTGCTCAACTCAACAGAAAGTCATATAGCTCTTCGAAAGAAAATAGAAAGTAAAGAAATAAAATGATGATGGCGGGAGAGAGGAACAGAGAGAGGAGGAGAGAAACACCAAGAGGGGAAATGTAAGTGAGGGAGAAGATGACAGAAAGAGAGAGAGAGAGAGAGAGAGAGAGAGAGAGAAATAGTTGAATATAAAAAAGAGGAAAATATGAATTTGAAACCCTCGCTGGGTGGGTGGCTTAACCCCACGGTATTGTGGCGGAGGCACGGGAGAGGACCCGGCTAATGAGAGCCAGATTACTCGCTGGTCACGATCGCAGTATGTACGTGTGCCAGCTATTGACACTGTGCAGTGCGCCAACAGTGAATTCAGACTTCGTCTGGTTTTTCCAGTTCAACCACGTTATAATGTAGGAAGACATTAATTACATGATTACATTTTCTTGATTTTTTTTTTCATGACAGCTGGGCAAACCTCCGTGCTATCTGAATATTGTTTATTTCCATATTTATTTTTCTTATTGGGGCAATGGAGGGAGGGTTGCCTTCAACATCTACACCTACTGATTTAGCCCCTCCTATTTCAGTCGGCTAAGACCGAGACTCAATTTAACCTTTATCAAACAAACAAGCAAACAAAGTCTGTCGATCCAAAATTTTCAGTTTACATTATTTTATGTAATAATTCGGACTAAATGACATTTGTTTTTACAACAGATCTTTTTTCTTTTCAAGTTGTATGTTTGGAGGGGTGTATATCTCATGATCCCCTTTAGTAAAAGGTAAAACCCCTTCTACCATCATGACCATGTCCACATCCACAGGAAATACTAAATACGACTAATATAGCAACCACAATACACAATAACATCCTTATTCATCAGACAGAGCTCATTCAGCAAAGGATCATTCAAAAAACATTTTAGTCAGCCAGCCCCTAAGATCAGGGGAAGTCGGATAAAGGAGCCCTCTTTTTAAGACAACCGCCACGTAATTCCACACTTTTAAGGATTCATCAATTTGGTGAAATCTCCTCATCTTGACAATTGCATGTCGACGTTTATACTGTTTCCTGCTACAAGAGTGTGGAGCTGTCACGCATAGACCCCATTTTCCTAGCTCAGTCGCAGATGTAGTCCAAAAGGCGAAAGACTATATATATATTTTTTGCTAAACCTTTAGAAAGGTAAACATGGCAAAGTCAGATGCTAGATTAACCCGAAAGGCATACACTGGCAGAGATCTAAATGAATGGAAGTTTATTCGCCAGCCCGTCGCGAGAATAAAAAATTACGTAATAAAAAATAATGATAACAATTATGTTAAAATCAAATATATATTCAAAACACCTGCAAAGTAATGCTTTGAAATGTCGTCTGGTAGGGATAGATTTAAGAGCATATCCTTCGAATTCCGTGAATTTTGAAGAAGACTGTCCAGATTTATGGAGACTACAACCTAACACCCTTTGGAATTCATCTGAAAATTATTCTGCACGGCTACATTCTTAACTTATGTTTGTTATTGAGAGCTCATGAGTTTTCATGTATAGCTAGTATGTTTTGAATGTAAGGGGATGAATACCGAATCGGATAAAGCTTAACAAAGAGGATCTGAAAATGTTGCAATGAAGGATTAGTTTAATCCCCTTTATGAAATCATGTTGTGACCTCGACTGATAGGGGAGTGTTTAGGGGGAAGAAAGAGTTCTTCTCTCTCGCCATCCTCTAGTGTAAATCCTCCGTTTTTTCGGCTATTAACATAGAAAGCTTATGTACTGTGAAATGTATGGAGCTTATGTACACAAATGGTTGACGAAGAATGTATGGTATGAAGCCATGCTGCATCTAAACGAGTAAAAAGACATTTCGCCGATTGTTATATCACAGACAGTTAATCTTTCGATATATTTTGGCTGATGTAATGGAAATAAAACCTATCATTCATACGAGTCATATCGGTATTTTTCTGAACGTTTTTTGTCCGGTCAAGGAGTACAATCGAATAAGATGTCCGAAAACACAAGCGTATAGAGACAAAAAACAAACACTAAAAAACAAATATTTGTTATTTCACGAAAATGCCTTGTTGTTTTCATCCTTATTACATCCATTCAAAACAGAGTTAAAAGTAACCGATAGTAACCGATAATAATTCCTTAGAAATTGCAGTCAACCCTAGGGCAGTTATCACAAGTGACAGGTTCCACCGCATGCAAACGTCAAGCCAATGTAAACTCGACGGAACCATGAATGAGCACCCTGCTGTGAAAACGGCGTCACACAGCATCCTCTTGCGGTTCTTTGCAAACCGTGAATTAAATATCAAACCAGGACCTGCCGGGATATTACTTCCAAGCATTCCAGTTTCTCCTTCCCCTATGCCGAGTTCTCCCGCCTTACATAATACGGTGGAACGTTTCAATTATTGCAATTTTTTCTCCAGCAGCGCAATTTGATCTGATCTGGTCTATGAGGTCACGACATCTAAATACCATATCAGGGCGCCAGTGGTACATGTCATACGCATGCGATTTCGTATATCCCTATATAGGCGAGCTTTGAATCTCACGACTTAATCTCACTCAGTTCATGGTGTTCTATGGAAATACTGGTTGCATTTAATGACAGTTTTGTAAAGCAGTGACATCACAGTCATAATTCCTTATAAGTGATAACTACTACAAAAAGAAATGTTGCAAGCAATATTGAAAGTTACGAAAGCACGAAGCGTTTCCCAACTACAACCCCCCCAAATCTTTATTGATCAAAGTACCCCGCATCCGATTACACAGTACCCCGCGACCTATAAAATGAAGAAAAGCTGAATAAGAAAATGGGTGAAGTTGGGGTAGAAAGAATATATGGGGTGCATGCACGCTTATTTTGAGCTCGACTAAAACGTGTCTTTCATGTTAATCGCTGGATAATATTCAACCTGTTAGACAAATCTCCGAGGTGCAACGTACCAAAACGTTCAAATCAGACAAATAGAAACATGAGAGAGAATGATTTTGTTTTATTAAATCAAGATTAAAGGGGCGCCGCTTATCACCAAAGAATTCTTTTTAAAAAAAAATGCTGTATAGGGATTGTTGGGTCTTTGACCGTTCAAAACTATGCCCCAGAAGTTTAAATTCCCCCTCTTCGGTATACTTTATTTAACTAAAACTCTATCTGAAACACAAACCAACAAACCACATACGCTTTCCCTGAAATCTACCCTACTTCCCCCACATGTAGCATTGGTGCCACTTATCTTGTTCACGAAATTATTTCCAACGTTGCGTGATGTCTCGGTTCTAACTCCGACTACTATAGTATCCCTTCCACTAGACCTAAATCCAAGATTTTCGAAATATAGGTCACAAAAGGGTGTGGGGTGGGGGATTTACACCTCTCTCTCTTGGAATGTAGGCTCTGTGATGACCTTCCGCAGTTGTTAATAGAAGATCGCCAAAAGTAACACTTTTCTTGTGCTTCTTACTGTGGCAAGTTACAATGAACAGGATAGCTGAGTATCTAAACATCATTTAGGTATGTAAAGAGATGTTTACGACAAAAAGAAATTGATGACATTACACCCGTTATATGTACAAGCCGACCACACATATCGCCTTAATAGATTACCCTTCTAACACCATTATCACCACCTTGCAAACTTTGAGGCGCCACATTCATATATTTCGTACGTACGTATTGTGCAAATCTCATGTTGTTGAAGTTTTCTTTCAAATAGACCAAAAACCACAAGCAACATAAAGACATTAACATCTTCCTAGGCCGACATTTCGAAAGAAGCTTGACGGTTAAATAATAATGTCCATGAGTTCGTTAATATTCCACCCCGATGATAAGATCTCAAATTCTCTTACTATAAGGCCTATGTCGTGTAGAGGATGGTGAGATGACTTGAAAGATGGAAGTCAAGTGATATTAATTTTACATAATTTTCACCCTGTTCGTGTCCATTATCCGCACTCTTCAGCTCCACAGTCAGTTTCCTCTGTTTGTGTTTCTAAATCTGTACAAGATTACTTTAACTCCCAGTTTAATATACCCGGGGCCTCTACTTTGACATACCGCTTCTAAAAGCTACAAGGCTTCCATCATCGATAAATTATATGGATATCAAAATGTTTTCGCTATAGATTAGATCAAATTGGCCCTTTATTTACGATAATTGGTTGATTACAATATCTCTATCGTTTTTTTTTTTTTTTTTCTACGACGGATCGCTTGTGTTCATAAAAGGGGCGCTTATTTTCGGATCGGGAAAAAGAGGAAGATCTATGAAATAACAAAAAGGTTTGGTGGGAAAAATTGTAAGCTGTCTTCTCCTATGTACCCTTCCGATAATCAATGATAAATGGATAAAACAGTTCTATAGATGTAAATCTCTACTAATGGCAAGGTCGAATTTGGCATCACCACTAAGTCAGAGCAACAAATAAGTATTGACACCTAGACAATAATGACAGTATATTTGTTACTGGTGACATTGTAGATACGAGTCAATAAAAGGGCAATTAAGGATAATACTATTTTTAACTATCTAATTAAGATATAAAATTAGCGGCGGTAGGTATTACGTGAACGCCAGAGAGAGAGAGAGAGAGAGAGATAGTCTGCAGATATCAGCCACAATGCTTACCGGTAGGCAATGTTTGTAACAGTTACGTAATTCTATGGTGATGATAACACGGGGACAACACTTCACACAAAAAAACTTTTATTCATGACGTAAAACAACATCTAGAATATTAGAATGATGAGTTTATAATGTATGGAACTTCAAATGCTTTAACTTTATCAAAATATTCCTCCCCAAAACCTTAGATTAGACTAATAACTTTTTGTGATGACTCTTTGTGCCCCATACCTTTGGGACACGATTACATTTAAGGATGAGTGTAAAATAGGATTATATTTTGACGCCCCTTGACAAATTGCAGGAACAAAAAACGACGAACTGCTATATTATTCTCAACCTTTAATGGTTATTTTTAATTCAGTGATTATCCAATGAAATTGAGGAGGATATCACCCCTTGTATGGCTTGGAATTTTGTGACAATCGCAGGAAGTCGTGCAAGTGAGTATTCAAGCAAGAGAAAATGAGAGTCACCATATACCATCAGTCGACCTCAGCTTACTATACGTCACGAAATGCCCTTGCCGATATCTGCTTTTTTAAAACTTCCATAAAACGTATTTGGAGAAAGCCATTGGAGCAAATACCGCAAAATCAACAAAGTCGACGGTTCGTGAGCTTAATTTCCATAATTTCTAGCAAATGTGTCTCTTGCTCTTTTCCTTAATTCCTCGCCAGCTGACTTTGGTTTCAGCACATGGTAAACTGTCCGGCTGTGGCGCCGCATGGCACTGGCTGGGTTAAGCTAGCAATAAGGGAAGGGATTCGTGGGGGTGTGAGAAATGAAAGGATTGCTTGCTCGTTTAGGTAAGTATTCTCTGCTTGTCACACCCGACGGATGCTCAGTGTTTGTATCATATAATCAGTGGAGAAGGGATGATAAAATTGGCGGATAATTTGGCAGTTTTTTGAAGGATCATTTGGCAGGGTTCATCGGCAGTTCACAACATAAAGGATCTATATCATGATTTTCATTCGCATTCAAATAAGGAATTGTTAGCTCAGTATTCACTGAATAAATACAGGTAAAAGGAGAGAAAGAGGGAGAGAAGAAATAGAGAGATGAGGTCGCCATATCCATTGTTTGATGTTAGGAAATGAATATTGGCAAAATATCACCAGTGTTGAATAACGGGTATTAACTTGCCAGTGCTTGTTCTTTCATACTTACGCCATGGAGTTAAAGTAATCATTAAAATGACATTCATGGCATCAAGAATCACAGTATATCTGCGAGAAAATGAATGTTGACAGATTACGAAATGATCATCATCATCATCATCATCTATCAATTGAAAGATAGATAATTTGAATTCTTTGTAAACCATTTCCTTGTTCAGTGGTTGCACAATGAACAGCTATAACATTCCTCCTTTGAACTGCTGTTGTCCTTTTCGTAAGATTCCCCATTTCCCTTTACTCCAACTCCAATTGCGCTGATCTGTGTATACATGTAGAAGAAAAGTCTTTGGTACAGAGCTTAACCGCCTAATACTAGATCAAATCATTCGTGCATTACCATTAAAAGACAAAATAAATTGCCGGAGAGAAACGTAACAATTCGTTGAACAGACGAACCCGAAGTAAGATGTGTAGCGTATGACATTTCCATGACTTCAAACAAAAACTTTGTGGTTCATTTGTATCATTTATCTATATAGGCCGTCTGATATCTGACATTTAATGTTCGGTGACTGGTCGGACACGGTGCATTACTTTGAGACCGTCCTTGTCTCATTAACTAAACGCTCTCATCCATTTGGGCCATTTTGGCTTTTAGCCTGCTAAGATTTAAAGAGAAAGTCCACCCTGGAAGTTTCACTGTTTCAATAAGAGGAGATAAATTTGAACAGCATTTAAAAAAAAAATGAGCAAAATCGGTCAAAGAATAAGAAAATTACACTCATTTACATTTTCTAGCAAACTACTCTCGGCTCTGCAAATTGGCAACACTGATGACATCATATGTTAGCAGGTCTCCATTTACTTTGTACATGAAATTTCACATTTTCTCAATTTTCTTGGAAGTTACACATTTCCTTACCCCATAGTCAAAGTATTTTATGTAAAAAACAATTCTTCTGAACATACATTGACTATGGGGGGGGGGGGGTAGAAAATGTGTAACTTCCAAAAATATTGAGAAAATGTGAAATTTCATATACAAAATGAATTGAGACCTGCTGTCATCAGGGTTGTCAATTTGCAGAGCCGAGAGTAGTTTACTTGAAATGTAAATGAGTGTAATTTTCTTATTCTTTGACCGATTTTGTTCATTTCTTTTTTAAAATGCTGTTCAAATTTATCTCTTTTTATTGGAACAGTGAAAATTCTAGGGTGGACTTACCCTTTAAACCCGTTCCTGCGACAAAGCCGAATTTTAACAAAGGAATTGGTTATACCGAGGTCTAATTTGGGGTTTTAGTGCTGGCTTTTAGTTCAGTACCCTTGTTTCTACCATCGAGATTCCCGTTCCTACCACCAGCCCTGTATGACATGCCCACAAGGAAAGGGAATGTTCGAATCAAACCCAAAGCAAACGACCTGTTTATATGCAACTCTAATTTAAATTGGAGACTTAATTCTGTCAATTGCAATGGCATGAATGGGCTCATTATTCATTTTTGCTAACATAATGCTACTAACCATAATGATCTCTCGCACATTCGCAACCTTGTTGATTATTTTCTATTTCCACAGGGCAACAGCAAGTAGGCCTACGTTAACTCTAACTTTCTACTTCATAGAAAGATAATGGCTGCTGCTCAAAATACTGTGCTTGGAAACTCGAGCAGGCACAGACCAAGTTCGATTTGATACACACACGCATTGTCTACAACAAGGGGGCATAAATCTTTTTAAACAATTTTTGTACACGCTTTACAAAGTGCTTAGGAGCTGGGGAAGCACACAAAAGCCGGCCCTTTTTACGAGTTATGAAGAAATGAGTGGAGGCTAATAAAAGAGAAGTCAAAAGTTATTCCAGAGCCCGGGGCAACCAATCATTTTCTCGTCTCGTCCACCGAATGACGGAAGGAACAGCAAAGCGATTCGAATATTTTGCAAACAGGAGAACAAAAAATTGTATACTGTCTCAACCGCAGTAGGCTCACTCAGTACAGCTACCGACTGGAAAGAGGGAGGGGAAGAAAAAAACAATGAAATATGGATTTTTTCCCTTCACAATAAAAAGAACTTTTCGGGTCACTGTGTTTGACTTTAAGTATGTGGAAACGGACAGATTATTTTCAAAAGATATATTTTATGAGGTCTGACCAGCTATGTTACAATTTCTTGTGCCAATTTTGAAGGGATCGTCACAAAATGTTAAAGCTTTTATCAGTATCTCAAGATATTGAAAATAAATCCATGCAGGCAAGAAATTCATGTATTTCAAAGAAATCTGACACTTCTACATAACGATTCTCAACTTGACAGTAAAATAATTTCCTTTCCAGTGTTATGAGAAACTTTGAATGATTAGAGAACAAATACGATTTACAATTATTCATGCTTACAAAGGCATGGTTCACATTTGTTTTTCACGTGTGATTAAGAATAGAGCAATGTCTATATTGAATCAAAGTGAGAAATCAATAGTTCATTTAAAGGCTCTGTAAAGGCTTATTATAAATAAGACAGCTTTCATCATTTTGTGTGAAAGAAAAATACACATTGCAATTTAACCACATGATAATGACATCTGGAGGTGCCAACTTAGAACATATCGTGAGTAATGACCCTTGTAATTAAATTCTTATTTACTCAATTCAGAATGGATTCAGACCTTATTGTAGGTCTACTAAATTTCATGAGAAATTACAGATATTATGTGTCAACCATGTAGCAATTTCACAGTTTTTATGCAGATCATACCGTGAATACGAAAGTGTATCAAAACAATGTGAGTTGATCTAAACAGCGAAATAATACATGAACACATAGGTGAGGGGAAAGGACAGGGGAGGGGTGGGTGGGGGTGGGGGTGGGGGAGACAAGAAGGGGTATTCAAAGGTGATTCTACTGTATTAGATTACAGAAGCGCGAACACAATATTTTATTATCTCTCAAACAAAGCAGTTGGAATGCAAGTATTTGATCGTCCCTGAAGTCACGGGCCATTTAAGGCCAATAGAGCTCCCTTCTAAAACGGTTTATCCAATCTCAAAATCTTGGCGACCGTGCATACACGTTCTCCCTAAGTTGAATTTATTGTGTGTTGGAGGACTTGTATAGATTACACTCGAGTGTTGATACACTTTAATAATGCGTGATAAGACAGAGGTACTAGCTTTAGGGATGTATGCAAATTGACAAGCGTGTGTTAAGTGGACGATAGCTTGAAAGAACGAAGATCGTTTCACATCAGCTGGTAAAGACGCCATAACTTAGAGAAGGAATGGAAATTAAGTAAACATGGTAAAAAAAAAAAATACATTCATGCCTAAGTTTGACTTGTGTCTAATTCTGAGAGAAGGCTAACTGTCAATGCAATATATTTGCTAAAATGCAGCTAATGTAACTATGAACAGACAAAACTTCTGTTAAGTTGAAAGAAAGAACCGCCTGGATATCGTATTAGCGTTGCCAGTACAGGCATGACACTGTGATATTACAAAGTGCTTTCAAGTATACTTTCGCCTTGCTTTTGTGGGAGTACGCCCGTAGCATACCGCGCATTCCACAGAGATAATTATTTTTTTCAGCAAAATCCCATATATTTCTCAAGTTCGTGCGATAAAAATAGGAAAATAATGCATTTATTGACAGCTCTAGCTATACAAACTTTATGGTCTGTTTGTTCCATAATCCAGCCTAAACCTAAATACTTAGTTTCTGCATCGCCCTACATAATCCCACCGAAAATATTGATTTTCCCCTCATATTCTCAGTGTCCACGGTCTAACCTTATCTATTTCGCCCCTCTTTCTTTTGTAATACTTTCCCATTTGATCCATCACGCGATTTTCAGAACGTATTTTATGACCTCCAGATATATTGCTGAACGAGAAATATGACATTAGATACGACCCTTAGGTTATGAACGGCACAATACACCCAATCCCGGTGATATTGCGCTAACGCACGCAACTTATATGCAGAGTCAATGTTAAATGGGTGAAGAAAGTGTGAGCTGAATCCACAAGGACGTAAACAACTTTTAATACCGTAGCTATTCTAGTTCTTCAAGTCCACGACAGTTACTAACCAAGCTACCAACTATATTAAGCGACAGCGATGAACATCTATGTAAATCCACCAGACGACATTTCGTTATCTAAGGAAGATTTGGATATCCCGCGGTTAACTAAAGGCGCCATCTTTATCGCGTTCGAAAATCTTCGAAATAAATGCGAAATGAACTGTACTTATGCGAAAACATTTGAATGGAGTAACAGGAACTTTTGTGCAGCATGGAATTTCAGAGCCCAACCCATTAACATTTTCAATCTACAATTGCCTAAATGAACAAGGAGTACTCGCTGTCTCTGTTTATGTGTCCGAATCGTGTTGGGGAAACCCCTGTCTGTAGTAATGACCTACCAGGCTTTATTATCAAATCAAGTACTAGGATTCAACGTTCCATTAAAGAAATAAGAGTCAGCCAACGCAAAATTTACGCTATATTTATAATATTTTATGACTATTTCATCAGGAATGTTTAATTAAGATTCACATTATTAGTTATTCTATTGGAGTATTGTTCACCACGCTTGGTCGTGTACCACACTAAACATGTATACTATCACTTTTCGTCGTCAACAATGGTTCACAGAAGTCAATAGACGTAACGTCATGATTTTCACTTTAAGCGGGAAATGCGTTTAAACAACACCATTTATCACAAATCGGGCAAGTTGTATAACTTTATAACATCTAGTTAAATTGTGATTAAAGATGTCAAATTATTCCATGAACATTAATCATCTGCACTTTACTCGATATCATCGCTATCTCGAACAAACGTTCCTTTCTCTGCAAATTGCTTCTTTCGTCATCATGCTTACAATGCAGATGATGGATGTCTCGTTATTTTGTGATGATTTTTGCTCTTTTTCCCCTTTCTTAGGATGGGAGAGACCAAGGCACAAATCGAGTGGGCTGACTGCTTTGATGCAAGTCAATATGTAAACACGCTTTGACGGAAAGAGCACAACAATCGTCATCACAGACAAATTGTTAATCTTCATTCCACCACGCTCTCCAATTCGCAAATGATATTTTGCCCGACACCATAATTCATCGGGAGATTTGGCTGGAATGTTTTTAATGTGATACGGTCGTTAAGCAACCTCATTTTATCGACTTCACACACAATGACAAGATTTCTAAATAAGAAAGCCAGCCCACTGACATACAGGAGTGGGTGCTCGAATGTTAGAGGGTGAACTATTATACAAAGGTAGTTATAGGGATTGTCGCAAACAAGGCAAAGCTCTGTACCACTTTTTATTGAGATAACAAAGTCAAATACAACAGCAAGCACTCCCAGTATTGTCAAAATGAGTCTAAATGTTGAATTTTAATGTGGCATCTCGAAATATAAGCAGGGTAAACATTGCATTACTTAAATGTAAAGTTAAGGCTATGCAAAGGTAATGGAAAAAAACATTGAGATTAACAAAAGCATCATAACACGAAAATTGGTTAGCCGAAGTTCACTATTACTGGTCAAATGCCAGTAATTTGCATCCCATCTCTTGATTAATTTGATAATTGATTAGGTGATGAAACATGTTGAAGGTTATAGGCTGCCTGAAAGCTGGAAATGCGTGTGTTATGACCATAGCCTGGGTGGCCAGTGCAGGACCAATTATACTTTACACTGCGAACGAATGGAGCTTGCTTATTAGGATCTCACTACTTCTATCATACAGAGTATGTCCCAGAATGGTATAATCATCGCGGCAAGGGTAAGACCACTTTCAATGTGACCTTTGTTCAAAGTTGGCTAATCCAGGCCAATTGCGCTACCTTACACAATGTTGGCCCGGCTACAAATTAGGTCCAGTTAAACACCCTATTCCATTTATCCAACTCCTTGAAGTTTCTGCTCCTTCCAGACTCTAAATACCAATAAAGACATATGCAGGAATTGTGGGGTTCCTGTTTGGTACAATGACTCTATACCACAGTAAAGTAGATCTAGGTTTTGAAAACCAACCAGGCATGCATGCATGCTAAATACAAACTCGCAATGCAATGTAACTGCTGCTTTACAGCACAGGGCGGTTTATGATTTCGTGGAAATAACACAGGCTTGCATCTTTTTATATACAATGTAGGCCTCAACTTCAGTATAGTCTCGAGTTTTGTATTATCTAAAGATATGATTTCTTCTTGGAGTGCACTCATGGTCTAAACTAAAAATATGCGCTATAAGTTTAAGGAGAACAAGCGGCCAGTGCCTCCTTTTGAAACCTCCATAACATGCATATTGGGACACCTTGAAATGGAGGACAGGTGTCTTTGAACCCCCATTCCAGGTGAAACAGGAACAGGCCAACATAATCCCACTCCTGACATTACCTGATCGGCCATTTCCGACAGTCTTAACCTTACCCTCGTACGATCAACTTTGTGATCCGGCCGTGATATAGTATTCCACTGGGTTAAAGTCGATCGAAACAGAGTCAAAATTGTGGACCATTCTCCCGTTTTTTATATATAAGGAAATGCAAACTTTGTTATCAACAGTGAGTATTTTTCTCAACTTTTGAAAGCGAACCCATTATCGACCATACAGGCATCTTATTCCAACCAAATTCTTAATAAAGTAGAATAGGGTGGTTTCTGCCAGAGTAAATACGAGCGAACCTCGCTTTCAGTTAGGGTCGACCTGCGAAATGCATCAAATAGGAGAGGAGAAATGTGTTTGAACTTGGTAACAAATTCATGACTTCCTCCCAGTGGTGCTGAAATGAGTCAATACACGTGGTTTCATGCTGTTATCTGATGTGACAGGGCGATGTTGTGATCATTGGTGCGAACGTCGCAGTGGTTAAAGAGAGTCAACGATCTCAATCACATTAATAACAGAGTAGAGGGTTATGATTTAACGGTGCATGGTGGTGGGTTAGTTTCATTGGTAGTGGTGGTGGATGGGGTGGTGATACTGGTATTTGATGGGTTGCAGCAGTTACAGATGATCGATGACCGCAATTGTAGGAGGAGTTTTTAATCTAATGATGGTGCTAGTACTGATAGATAGTGGTGGTGGTGGTGGTGGTGGTGGTGGTAG
Source organism: Echinometra lucunter (assembly GCA_029962745.1). Taxonomy (NCBI): domain Eukaryota; kingdom Metazoa; phylum Echinodermata; class Echinoidea; order Camarodonta; family Echinometridae; genus Echinometra; species Echinometra lucunter. The sequence continues at coordinate 15,865,495 of CM057161.1, read as the reverse complement.
TGGTAAGGATGGGTGTATAGTGTTGTGCTGTATTGGAGAAAGATGTGGTGGATACTAGTATCTAGTGCTACTGTGGGTGCTGTTGACAGAAGCCTTGGTTACAAGATCTTTAGTGTAATTACGTTCCGATGATGGGTGTGGTGGGTGCAGTTACACCCATCTCAGCATGGTGTCTACGATTCTACGTGGTGTTAATATCCTTAATAGTTGGGGTACTTCATCAACTGGTTTTACATTTGCTGGGGATAGCGTGTAAGATGTTGTTTGTCTCGTTTTTCATAATGGACATTTGATGAGATATGCATTCGTTGATGATCGTCATGTCGTGACAACACAGTTTGCGCGTGCCATGTATGCTTACAATAAAGAGATTTACTAACAAAGAAGAACGAAAGAGAAAGATAGAGAGGGAGAGGGAGAGAGATCATGCCTGAATATGCATTAGGTCTTGACCTACAAAGTATGGAAAACTTGTCTCGGCTGGTTCACACATGGGCGATGGATTGACCCAACGCGCTTGTAAACAATATGTCTTGATGGATTAAGAATCAGGAAAAGTTCAATTTCGCTTTCTCCTTCTGATGAACTCTCCAAACGTTCACATGAGACCGAGATAAAATGTGAATTTCCTCGCATGAAAAAAACAGGGCATTAGTATGATTGTGAAATGAATCGAACAATTCGTTTGAAATAATTTTTAAAGACTTTTATGGCAAAACCTTAAAATACATTCAAAATATAAGCAAAGGAATAGTGAAAAGATGTTAGTTTTACACTCTCAGTATCAGGCATAACACTTATAAGTCACTCCTTACAATGTTAACTGCTTGATGACACTGTGCAACTGTCCAACCGTCGATGGCAGCCTATTGGAGGTTGAAATTACACCTAGAAATGTATCTGTCATGATGATGATTCCCTACACTGATTTGGTGCCATATTTCAAAATTCAATGGTGCAGGGTCCTCAAAGAAATCCAGTCTCTCTCTTAGCCAGCCTTTCTGGATTCATCAGCTATCCTTGACTGATAAATCTATATTTCAGTCTAAAGCTGCAAATGCTCATAATTGATAAAGTCTTATAAAGTATCGTCTCAAAATGCGCACCTCCACCAGCACCTAATCGGAAGGGCAAAACCGTGAGACGAGACGGTATCAACGCAGTCATGAGAAAATCACCGTACCCTACCCCCCCCCCCCCCCATATTGCTTTTCCCGATCCTTACATTTTCACTTCAAGACGACTGACAATAGGTAGAGACGGTAGAGGAAGAATCATGACCAGATGATAAAAATAGAAGAATCGTGTCACGTAGGAGGAAAATTTTGACTAGTAGAAGAAAAATTATGATGGGTAACATAATGCATTAAGAAAATATTTCGCCATTTGGAGCTGAGCATAACCGATTGTTGTTTTTGAGTAGAAAGTATAAATGTGTGACGATCCATGCAATTATGCTGCTTACGTACAATATTAGCCATCATCCCACGCCTTCCTCTAGCTTAGTCCTAACTCAACCGTGGTAAAGAGAAAGCTATGAGAGATAATGTTTTTAACAGATACCGTACCTATTCATAGATAACAAACAGACAAGCATTGTGCGTTTAGGATATTGCAAATGAGGTAAGCGACTCATCAAACATGGCAAGAGCATACAGTATAAATGACAAAAATCTTGAAGTTTAAAAAATCATAGTGAAGTTAAAGCAACGCTTGTTTTCGGTTTGGGGGAATATTTTGGAATGAAGCAAAATAGAAAGTGTTTTTCTGTGGAACTTTGCAAATTTGCACAAGCGATGCGTCCAGTGTCACATTTAAATACATGACTGAGTTAATTCAAAGATACTGCAGAATAGGTTTAGTGCATGACGGAATTTATGTTATCTGTAGTGATAGTTTCTCCTATATTGTTTTAAAGCTTTTATATACAAAAAGCTTTTGTCAGAGGGAAAAAATTAAACGTATGGATTTTGACAAATCAGTGCAGCTGCAACGAATCTTCTGTATGCACAGTTCCAACTCACAAGGCGTCAAACACCATGGAACGGACTAAAGAGAATGTCTGTGGAAGATATGAATTTCAGCGCCAGAAAACCGTCGGAAATTTTACGAAAATCTGTTTGTTTCGCTTGATGTGGCTTGTCATTCATTTAGCTGTCACGATGTGTCAGTCAGGCGAGGCTTGGGAAAAGAAACCGAGATCGCTATCATGATGAAACCACTTGGTCCTCGTCGGAACTAATCAACATTTTTACCCACCCAAGTCCCTCACGCCTTTTCCCTTCTTTTTTTCATTAAATGAGAGGAAAGAATGAGAAGATCACGATCTAACGAAGATATGAAATATAATGAACTTTGACCCTTTTCTGCTGACTTTGACGTGGAAATCGTCGCATTTCTTTGAACGCGTTTATCGGGAAGTTCCAAAATTATATATGAAGAAAATGACAATAATCAATGTATATCTCACGATTTCCACTTTCATGCTTATGATCCTCAATCAAATGATTTCCATATGACAATACCTTGAACTGAAGAATGAATTGTACATTTAAATATGATTGTCATCGAGCTGTTTCATTTCAGTGAAGGTAAATACAGATAAGTCCTGTTTCTATTCACATACGATAACATCTTGTTTGGAGGAACAATGGAGTAAACTATTATTTCACTTCAATCGACGGTGAAATCAAATGGCTACAATGATGCTAGACAATGTAATGTTTGACTGCGATTTTTTTTCCTCGAATCATTCTCAAACACCTCCCCAGCTTAATCACTCAACATGGATTTGTGGTTTTACTCCCTTTAACCCGTTATTAGGCGCTCACTGGAGATTTGCGGTATGGTGTATGTTTTCGTTACCCTTATGGAAATCAACTTACAGATGGGTGTCACACCACTTTTTTCACCCTTCCCCAACGTTCCCCCTATTCAAACACCATGACCAAAGACATTTGTCCGCACTAATCGCTCATGGCGCTTTTTGATTTGTCTTTACTATCATGACTTCTCTCTACCACAAAATTCCCCTTCCATCACGACAATTTCACTTCACTTTCTTCCTGGGAGTTGGTTGTATCGGAGTATTTCACGAGTCAATCACTCGCCACTTTCCAACATAAGCGTGGCAAGTCCCGGGTTGACAAGGGTCGGCATCGCTGCCAGGGTCTCGATCTACAGAGAGAATCTCGCCCGGCCAGCCTTGGCGAAAAGTAGGTCTCCCTCTCTCCTCTACGGATTTGTTAGATTTGGACCAGGCAATCTTACGGGCAGGCTCTTGGGAGGCAGGGGTGAAAGTGGAACAAAAGTGGCTGGTATTAAAGACAGGGAGATCACGGGGAGGAAAGAATGGAAGAAGGACCGAGGGATTGATCAAACTTGAAATGGATGCAAGAGAGGCGATTTAGCACCGAGAGTGGCAGTGTAAATAAAACTGGGAGAAAACGGATGTGTCAGAATTACAGCGGGGAACAGAATAGAGTCTAGATTGGAAGAGATAGGAGAAAGAGGGAAAAAAGAAATATACAAAGATAAAATAGGAGGATGAAGGTAGAGTGTAACCTTAGTTACGGGCCAGGCCAATCTCATCCCTCCCAGTCAGGTACCACGGGAAATCTCCTTGTAAAAAGCAATACCGCCAAGCATTAAAGAAAAATCAGCGAGGATAAGAAGTAATGGGTAAGAAAGTGATATACAGGCATGATAATGCAACCATATAGTTCGGTCGCGGAAGTGTTAGTTTTCAATTGCTTTCCGATTGAGATCGTGTTGATGTTTCTGTCTGAGCTGAGCCAAGAGGATTCGACTTCACTTGCTCGGGTCTCGGCCAGCGAGAGCGCACGGTGAAGGTTATGACTTCTCCGTGACGAAAGGTCTCGCCATGTTATTACACTTCTCGAAAATGGCGATAGACACTCTCCATGATCGCAGCATCGAATCCTGATGTCATGATTTTTATTCGATTTTCATGAGCGCAATGTGACCCCGATTTGTCTGCCTTTTCCACCCCTCCCCCGAACAATCCACTCTTTAAAGAGTGCCGATCACCGCCGCTGAATGAAGACTTAATCTTGTTCAAACTTACCGTGGAATGGCGCATGCGCATATCACTTTCTACATAAATGACATCCATGAGCTCTCCTCTCTTAGGTTCTCTTTTATCTTGTCCTACATTTCATTTTTTTCTTTTAAAGATACTAAGAAAGCCATGATTGATAAGACCTTGGCGGGCTCAGCGAATCGCACCTCCTTGGGGACTACCTTAAGTCCCTACCAATAAGCAATCCCGACTATTTGGTCGGGTCCTATAATTGAGGAACCAATCGAAAGTGCTTCGAGAGGGAAGAAAAAGGAAAAGCGTCTGGAAGAAGAATGTCTAGCTACCACGGTACTTAATCGCAAATACATTGATTCGATAGCTCTTCGTTCTCGTATGGAAAAGACACAGAAGTATAGCCATGATAGCGGGGTGACCAAAGACAACAAAATGTGCGGATAGGTCCAAACGTCAAAAGGTGCAGTACAATTCCTCAGACGTCTGGGGAGCGTTTCATGAAGAGTTTTGTCGGTGAAAATCACCGACAAATGTTATAAGCTACTGAAAATCCTCGCATCTGATTGGTTGAAAGCAAATTAGTCAGTGAAAATCAGACAAAACTCTTCATGAAACGCTCCCCTGCTTTCTCTAATCAAGTCAACCGTTCATACTAGATGAATGGATATGAATGGATATTGACGAGTATGGTTGATGTACAACAAAGATGTCTTCCAGACAGGCTACCAGAGACGGGTCAGGTGTGAAAATTCACATTTCGTCTTTTGAGTGCCATTCTAACGCGATTAGATGGGAATGCGTGGATGGCGAACAAAGACCACTAAGAGACGTGACCCTATTCGGCAGGTTAACAAACAAATCATCGCAATCATTGGACCTAATGGAAAACCCTCATCCCTCTCCTCCCCAATTCATTATAACACAGTCCACATCGACCGGCCACCACATCAATCACGTGATCTAGATATAAAACTTGTTGCACAAATCAAATGTAAAAAACCTAATCACAATTTTCCCGGGAAAAATGTGGGCAATAACTTTAAGTCGATCATTTCGTTTTACCTTGAAGAAATGAACATTCCTGTCTAATCCTGAATTAATTCTCTTGGTGGTTATTAGTGTCCTCTTCCAAACTCTAATGTGTAAAGGCAGTTCGGTATTCAGGCGTCTTTTGCATCATTTGTAAAGATCCAATGCGTCTATTTACAGAAGCATGGTATGCAACTCTTTATTATAAATCCCCTCGAGGCAGAGGTATTTAAATGCACCCTTCTTTAAATACCTACGGGGGACATCCTTTGATTTGATGAGGGAAAAAATCTAAGAGATTTTTTTGACATCTTATATGCAGAATCTGGTTCATATGAATAACTGTTGCTTATTCGTGCCAAGTTGGAAAGATGAAAATTTTGAGCAGTGACAGAAGCATTTCCGAGCAAGCAGCCTACAGGCATATACAACATTGTTTTAAGTTTGAGGAATATCTGATATTGTTTTTTTTTATGAGCGTGGATTAATTCTCTTGATATCAAGATGACGTTGTCTGAGTAGGCCTATTACGTGTTTAGCTTTACTTTTCATAGTCAACATTCGACGTGGGGGATGGACAGATGGAGTTTTGAGATACAGAGATGGGATTAGGATGAGATTTTTTGGCTCCAGCCCTAGACACTTTCTCGGTGATATCATCGTCCCAATTGGTTTTGGACTGCTCTGCTATGTTTGTGTTCTGCTTTTAATCATATTCAGTAAAACGTATTTTTCCACGTCGAAGAGAAGGATCTGCAAATTTGTGTCGATTCTTTAAACTCCGAAAGAAGTTTTGTGTCGATTGTGTTCATGGCCTACTATTTTGACTACAAGTTTTCAGATGATTTTGATAACTACATACTAGAGACCATACCGATGGAAGTGGTCAAGGTGCAGGATGTGTGGGCGTTGTCTGTGAACTTGAAATATTTTTTTTTTCCAAAGATTGTAGTTTGAAAAAAAAAAATGACAGAGACAAGGCCGTGGCACTGCCACGTCATTATCCATCTATTGTTCGTAGGTGAAACGAAGAAGCGACGATGACCATGAAATATTACAAAGCTATTCTGTGGCAAAGCATACGGACCCGGCTCTAGACAACAGGAGAAATAACTGTATCGTATTATTTGTCTCTCGTTTGGGTCTCATGGACTCTGTTTGTTGGCTCCAACATTTTTGGGTGATGAGAAATCAGAGAAAACTATATCTCTGTATGAAAATTAGAATGAGTAGGATCAATGATCTACGTTTCTAATTTAATCTATTTGAATGAAGGATTGAATCAGTTTCTGATGATTTTACGAAAGTTTGAAATGTCTAGAACCATAAGACTGCATGCCGCTGTTTTGTTATGGATTTTATTCGATGTATGAAAAGAAATCAAATTGCAGACACCGTATTCTTTAGTTTAAAATAGACAGAAGCATTTGTGAACACGAACAAAGAAGGAAAGGAGACGGAAAATGTTTAAAAGGTTCTGACAATTGGATGTAAATATTAGTACAAAAGGGTTTTTTTCTTTTGGAGAAGCGACGTACTCTGATGAGGTTCAAAGGTTTGCCAATCCCTTCCTTCCAAAAAGAAAAGAAAATGTGAAAACGTTTCAAGTAGTATGGTCTAATTTTGCCTTACTGTCATGTATTGCCCTAGCACGCACAGTTTGTTTGAATATGTTGAACAAACGCTGTCTACATGCGCATGTTTTACCAACGGTTCGGCGCAGACGATAGGTTTGCCCGAATAAGAAAAGGCGGGAATTGACATTGATGTAAAGTGACAGCTTCGAGTATTGGGGAGTGTCTATTACGTACATAGGGAAATGGGAAATTTGCCCCAAACGTAAGACACATGAGAAATAAAGACCTTTTGAAGTGACGTTTGTCTTGTATATGCTGTACAGCTGATGAAGAATTTCCATCATGTGTATGAGTATTCAAATTCAAATTCAAATTCATGTTTATTCATTTCCAACAGAAAAAAGAAATATGACATTTGCATAGATATAATCATACAAACAATATCATGAAAAAAAGATATACATAATATTTTTTCCTTCATGAGTAAACATATCAGTATTGCAACGATAGTGTCCATCAAATTGACCGGATAGTTATTTCATTGGGAAGTAATATTTCCGCACTAAAACTTCACGTGACTTTCCGTGAATTCGAAATTATGCCGGTATTGGAATTACAGATAAACCAATTAATGCCTTCCGATCTGACAGCGGTCACTAATGGAAAGAAACGCATCAAACATCGTGCTGGGATATCAAAACCGGGGGATACAATGAAAATGGCACTGTGATCATCAAAAGAAGACACCCGTCTGGAAAGTGTCTGAGAATGCCAACCCGCAGACATCCAGGTCACGATAAAACAACAGCAAGAGAAACAACAACTAAACCAACGTCACACTTGGATGCGAAGAAAGTTGAAACTAGAACAATACAAAGAGGAAATCTTCGTATCATGTTCGGACCCCCAATCATCCAAAACCCATCAGGTAATGCGCAGCACATCATCCCAAGAAGATAGTGAGGTGTATCCTCGCACTCCTTTACCGCTCGATATCCTTGCCCCTCCCTTTTGATGTCTTCACCGCCACGAATGATTCCACAGAGGTTTGACCCCTTGGTTTCCCCATCTGTTCGAGAGGGGAAAGGGGGGGGGGGGGGGGTAAGGGGAAGTTCCGACCGAGGACCACATTCGATACACATTTACAATTAATGTTGCACTTGACATACACGCCCCGCAATGCGATGACCTTTAACCTCCTTCGCTGTGTCTTTTCGCTCATGGTGAAGGTCCTCTTACCGAGCTGTCTGTCTTTTTTTGCCTTTCCTGCATCACATCGGCTATTCCTGGACTTTTCATCTCTTTTACCATTTCTTATCCAAATATCCACAACGTCCTCCTTCTTCTCTTCTACCTCCCCACTTTTCGTGTTTTTCTTTGTCTCCTTCTTCCTCACGTTCTTTCTTCATCGTCCTCTCCTCGTCCTCGTCCTCTTCTTCTTCTACCTCTCTATCCCTGTTTTGTCTCCTACAAAAGTACATGGAAAACTTGAACTTCCTCCTCCCAGCATTCCCATTAATTTCCCTTCCACCTTAAACAACTCCCCCTCCCGTCTTCAGTAAATTCGATTCAAATGGAGTCAATTTCATTTCCATCTCATCAACTGTTCTTCGGTGTGATGACTGAAATTGATATAAGGCCCTGTTTGGGAAGTCATTGAATTCTCTCACATCAACTCTGATCTCCGCGGTGGGTATTTCCTTAATTTAAGTTTGAAACAGAGCATGATTTAGCTGTCGATATGAGTTATTCACGATGAAAGTGAAGAAACACCCACCAGTCTTGACATAACTGATGTACTAGTATATGGGGTGTTTGAAACTCGTGTCTTTGGAGAGTTGAAAATAAGTTGCCCTTGAATTTGCAGATTTAAAATTGATTTCTGCTAGTGTTACAATACCTCACCGGTCGACGAACGGTGGAATACGTGTGTTCAGTTTTTAATCCTTTCCTTCAAGCATTCAATAATGTTCATGTTCCTTTTATCAAAATACAAAAATACCTTGATTTTTTAAAAAAGTGCCTTATACAATGGTTTCTAATGAAAATTTATGATCTCGTGAAAATGAAAATTTGGCTCCTCTTCGACAAACCAGACCGGAACAAATATTTTAATGAAAAGCATGTCGTCTGGTTGAATACGCGGATTATGTCTAAAGTAAAATGATGTATGGATTTCTCAGATATGATTTACGATAAGAGGCCCCCTTGCAGACACCAGCCTTCAAAATGTTAAATTTTCATTACATTAGATCCACAAAAATATCCCACACAAAACTTGCTTTTTCATTCTCTTTAAACTATAATGCAAGCAAATCTGTGAATTCCAGTTGGTTTCGCTGGAAGGTGTTTGTAGTAGGGATGTTGGTACAATCAAGGGCGGGTTTAGGGAGCACTGAGTGGCGACAATTGGCTACAAATTGTTGGGGGTGATTGATGATGAGGTGCACGCCGAGGTCGTGGGCTAACATGACTTCTACTCGCATTAGGAGACTTACAGCGATGCAAATCTCTCCCCTAAGTCGCCCGGTTCCCAGGCCCCGGAGGGATCCTCCCAAGAAACGGATTCTTGTACGTGACGTTCCATGTGCCTCCACGTCTTTAATGCCTTCTGGAGTTTCAAGACACCGCCACATTTGCTGTAACTAGGGGAGAGTGGATCACATTTGGCAATGTTTTACATATTTCTCTTTTGTCTCAAAAAATATTAGAATTTGCAGCCGGATGCCGACGTCCTTCGCCACATAACTTTCGGGGATGATCTGATGGTATTTGATATTAGTTAAAGGGTTTATGCAAACAGTGGTATGTCTCCCTATAACCATGACTTGAATTAAGCAAGAAACTAAAATGCATAACTGCGTTGCTTATGGTAAGACCCCTGCCCTGAGTCTGCTGTAAGCTTTACAGATATAAGCATATTGTCATTTCAGTAAAGAATATAGAATTTAAAATTTAAGTACGGCATTTATGACGTTGACCTGAAACAAATTTCCACGACTTATCTGGTCAGTGACTTGTTGGTTACCGATGTCTACTTTTGGCATTTGAATGTGTTCATAATGAATTGCCTTTTCGACCTGAATCCCGCCCTGTGTTTCGTTCGAGAATGACATGAACAGAAGGCCCTGCGCGGCAGGTACTTACTTATACATCTACATCTTACGAAGATTCGACAGATATGCTATAACCTTTGAGAAACGGGTCAACTAAACATTTTCAGCTAATGGAGGATTTTACGAATCGATTACGGGAGGGGTGGCAGTGACATGTCAAAGAAACATTACCAATCAAAATAATGAAACATATACAGTGGACTCAGTCTGATTCATCTACGCTCCAGCAGGATGAGTCAGTGAAGCAACGCTCCAACAACATGGCTGATTAGTTTTGCAGAAGCTGGGGGAAGTGAATCTATAAAAGATTGACTCGAGTACAATGCAGACATTTCAACAGAGTATGTAGCCCCAAAGAAAAGGGACCGACAGTTGATTTTGTCCCAAACTTCTCACACAAGATCAAATCATTTTGAGAAAGAGATAACTCCTTTGTCATGGTGTAGGCAAGTATACCAACTCCACAAAAGATTCCCTCGAACAGTTCTGAAATAGGATTAGTAAAACGGCTAATCCGTTGGGGTTCCTAATCCTTAGTTTGAAAAAAAGAGAAAATTTTAATACAATTCATTGGGCCTTGACTCTAAGTTTGAGCTTATTGTTCAGCAAGCCGGTAAGTCCTTAACCCTCTGAATGCGTCATAAGTTTTCAACCATTCTCTCTATTTTTTGCTCTATCTGAAGGAATTGCTCACTTGATACCCCGCGTTTGATAAGACATACCCTCTCGCCCTTTCATTCTCTCTTCAATTGACTTTGCACTAGTTGATTGCCCTTTTGGAAATCCTCTGATCCTTTCAAAGGGTGTATCGATCGGTGAGAAGCATTTGGATTGCCCATGCGTGCGGTGTATTCTTCAACTTTAGTAGGTATGTTCGCTTTTATAATTTCCATGTATCAGGAAAATGTTCGTAAGTGATTATCAGCTCGCCAGTTTAAAATGTACCAAAAGTATATTTTGTCGATAATGCCAGGTATAATGGAATATCATATTGAAAAATCTGTTCAAAATCACCAGTGATGGTTTGCATTCTATTGTGACAACGATCAATCATTCTCCTGTATTGATATTAGAAAGCAGAACTTAAATGAACAAAATTGCACGACCAGCAATCTCATAACAATCAGCAGAAGCGGATATAGTAAAATATGTAACCAGCTTGGGTTCTGTGGTTCTTAACCCTGAAGCAATAATGTGAGAGGATAACGACGACGAAGGGCAAAATCCTTACCCCTCTTTGTAGGTCGCAAGACACCCCACCGACAAGATCATTCCCTTCAATGGCAACTAGAACCGAAGCCATCTCGACTCGGACTACGCTAATGAGCTATTCACAAAGATTGGATCAAACCGGGGGTAAACAGGACGAAATTGAAACCAGACCGAATTTTGGACTTGACCCCTAAGCGAACTCCACAAATTAAACGGAAAGTATAGCTAAAGTACGACCCAAGGCTCCATATATATACCGTAAGGAGATCGAGAAGGAGATATTGTCTTGGGTGATTCAAAGTGATCCTGGTAGTACTTAACAAATATCCCTGTTCTATTTAAAATTGGTACGAGATATTACGGATTATTTTCTGCCATCTTAGCAGACAAACTTTTAGCTCCCTACGCAGTTGATAGTTATATTTGACCGAAGCAAGTTGCTACTAACAGTATGCCCAATATTTTGAAATGAAGATAATCAGAAAACATTTTGATTGCGATATCCCACTAAAAGGCTAATAATAATAACACTTTTCTCTTTTGTCATGGAAATGTATGAGTCTTACGTACATACATGGTATGGGTGTCATAGACAGGGGCACGTTGCAATAACCATACGAAGTTCGTTTCACTACGTTCGTATTCTGATATTGCATTTTAACAAAAACATGAAACAAATTTGATTGACTGCTTGCAGACTAAGTACAAGTCTATCAGTCTATATTAGGAAGATGGCCCAAAATAGAAGCAATATTAAAAGAAAACTAGCATGTGGACACTACGACACTTTTTCTATACAGTATGAGGATTTCGGTGTAACCTGCGACGACTTAAGAGAGATTTGCAGAACTGACTTGGACCCGAAACTCCGAGTGCCTTCTGCCACCTGTTTCCCGATGGCAGATGTGACCAGGAATGATCTCTCTTTTCTTCCCTCTCAAATTCAAGGTTCAGTTATGTTCTGTCTACATGAAACACGTACCTGACATCATAGTGAAAACAAGTAGGTACAAAGCTATGTGACGTCATGTGCTGGAATCAACAGTCGGCAACCTGTTACTTCCATTATACATGTGTTAAGGTTGAGTTTTGGTAGAAGTGGGGAAAAAAATATTTTGGGAAATTCAGTATTTGCTTTTTGATTCACTATATGGACGAATCTCAGAGCAGATATATTCTAAAAAGAGTAATAATCTAAAAATGATATAATATAAAAAAAATTGCTAGAAACAGTTTCCAACATTGGACCAAATTCCGATGCCACATGTCCTTGTAGTCCAATATATCCACATCTTTGTCAGTGCTTTTAACTATTTATCTTTAAGACGGGGAGCGTAGAGTTATCATCTCATCACTAGAACTCGTTACTACAGAACACTTTGTAGAAGAAGCGAGCAACCTGCTACGGAATTTATTCACCATAAACATGATAAATAAGAAGAGAACGGTCAATGTATTTTGTAGAGCCTTCGCAGCATGATGCGTTATGTTTCCTTCAAAAGATATCTAATCTGGACTTGGGAGCCGAATAGAAAGAAACAATTTTCAATAACTCATCCCAAATAAAGCAATATTGCAAGTTGTAGGAGGTGATAAAAACAGTGCCGTTTTGTTCTTTGCTAGCTTCAATTGGGCAGCGCCACCACCCAACGCCGAGTAGGCGCTGACGGACGATTTCATTTCGCAATTACTCTATAAAATTACGAGTCCTGCCGAGATGGAACAAATTTCCATTTGTGTTAAAAACATCACTTAAAAAGCAGTGGAAGTTGTGTTTTTCAATTTTTTCTGGCCCATAATGAAGTTTAAGTTGAGAGAGTTGCAGCTGTTTTAGCAATCAGAAAGCGCCAAGCGGAAGCACAACTGCTTGTCCTTTTTTTCCCGCCGTGTGTCTAACCCCTGAATAACGATTACTGTTGTACTCCTGATGTAACAAACGAAAAATGCTATTTTTTAGAGTTGGAAATCTTTCGGCCTACGTTTTGTACTTAAATCATCTATAGACATACCACGAGGTGAACATAATGGCTACTGCATGTACTACCTACATAAGAGGCAGTAATCTCTATGCTTTTTGCGACATTATGATCAGAGCAGAAACATATCTGTTTCTCTGCACCACACAGTATACGATCCCTTACTACAATGATCAATGACATTGTACATAAGAAAACACTTCCAAACATTCTCCCTCCATACAGATACAACCAGTGCTTTCCTCAGGGTCTATACAGACCGTGGTCTGCTTTAGTGTTTGAAGTCTTTTAGCAGTTGTCGAAGGCCACTAGAGAATGTGAAGAAATATGGACCAGAGTCACAAGCTCGAACACTATTTCTTTCTCAGAACCCAGTTATTTTACATAATTTTGACTGCTAAAACACTCAGATGAAATCAGATAAGATTTCAGGATAAAACCCAGATTATCGATCAATGATTGATTGAAACAAGGAAAAAGTAGTCTAGTTTTTGAACTCCAGAATATTTCAGTGACGCCTCCGCACGTTGTGTGCATTCCAATACTGACAGATAGTGCACACGACGCACCCCTGGAAGTTCTTCCGAAAATAAAAACCATCTCGCGCTCACTTAGATACATTGTTGACTCAACAAACACAAAGTATTCCGATTTATACAAATACAAACAGTCAATTCACACCAATCTATATGTTCTTCTCTTGAGGAAAAGAGACAGAATAAAGACAACCAACCCAATTGTCATGATTGTGGAAATAGCACACAATAGGAAAAGAAAGCACGATTGATATGATAATATTTTCTGAGTGTCATTTCTGGGTACAAACCCGGGTAGAAGCATGAAATTGATGGTACAAAGGCACCCTGGAGCGGGGGACTTGTAGAAGACCTGACTTCCGTTTTGTTGCTTGGAGATTGGGTGGAAAATCGAACAATGATTCCAGAGGCCTGGTCCATTCAGACGCGTTTGCCTGGAATAAACATGTATGTTCAGAAGCGTGGGCACAGAAAAAACATTCTCCCGCCGAGAACAGCAACTGTTTTGAATTTAGACTCTCTTTTCAATAGTGCATTTATGAGGCATCGGAACAGGGAAAAATCCATAATGCAAAGTATTTTTTTTTGAAAAGAAGAAAGACTTAAAGATCTGGTTTTCGATCGTGAATTCGAAAAAAAAATAGGTTAAAGAGAGGGGTAGGGAACAGTGTGGTGTTTGTTTGAGTATCTAGGATGCATACCCGTGTTATCGTTTGATAGAAATGTCCTGGAAGCCTTGAAGGCGATGCACTTTTCAAGGTCAATCTATATCCATTACAGGTAATATTCCTTTCATATATATTCCTCCCTTCTTTAGAAAACACATCTACACAGCGAAAACGCTGTTTTAAAATGCAAGCAGTTGTTTACAATATGAACTGAACAACCCGTTGTACAGTTCATATTGCAAACAATTTGTTTAGATATTAAACAGGTTGTATAAGTTTAAACAACCTTTTAAACAGCGTTTTTACTGCTGTAAAAGATGGATTATAAAAGCTAATGGATAAAAACATGAATTTACGTTGCCTTTTTTATTTTAA
>CM057161.1:15830949-15845949 GCA_029962745.1 Echinometra lucunter | reverse complement strand
ATAGCCTGAATGATGAGTTTAAAGAGATAAGGAAAGAGCTGCTCTGTTTCGTTGAGGAAAGCGCCACGGAGGTGTATGCGCTGTGGGCAGGCTATCTCAGAATGGTTGTCTGTTGTAAAAACTCCTGCCGCACACCGCTGTACAACCCGTACCGTTCCACACACTCGATCGCACCTCATCCATTGTTACGAACACAACAGCTCTAACCAATCGTGAGCCGGGATGGGGGCGTGGCTTGCCGTGAAAGATTCGACCAATCACGCACGCCCGTTTCATCATACATAATTCCTTTCAAAAATGACAGAGCGAGAAGAGCTTAAGGGGCTTTTCTTTTATACGAATCCGCAATCCATGATGTATTTATTTCCCGTTTTTGGAGCCCTCGTCGCTGGCTCAATGAAGACCATATTTTGGGGATGAATCTGAGGCATTACGACGGGGACGTGCCCGGCACCTTTTATCGCCCGTCGTGGAACGTAGAACTACACCAGACGGGATGTTATTAACACTTCTAAACATACACCGCCTATTTTCAAACATGCCTCACCCTAAGCCTCCCCATGCTCTTTGCATAAACCGTGGCACATACTTGACATTCATAGCTCGGAGGAAAGCAGAAACCGCCCCCTCTCTCTCTCTCTCTCATTCATCCATCCCTCCCTCCTTCCCCCTCTCCTCTTTCCATACACCCTATCGTGGTCACTACGGTCACACAACATTACCCCTATTAAGAAACTGCATTAAGATCCGGTCAACCCGTTATTGATTTCCAATGGTCTTCTTAAAAGATGAATTAACTGGAAAGATTGGATCGGATTGTTGGGTTATACTGGTATCTTTTTTCCCATCGATACACACGGTGAAAATGTTATAAGACAAATAACCTACATTGTTGGGCTTAATACTATAGTATGACACTATGTTTGGAGTAGGGAGAGTGAGTGATAAGAATGAGTGTTGCTGCGCGTAGTGTACCCGACGACGACGTATAACGAAGTACCGTTTTCGGCTGCATAAACTAATTTCTGGCACTGAATGTTAAAAGGATTAGTATAAATTTACAGTAAATAGATTTAAATGTCATATCCACATGTTAACACTGCATACCATGACACACTTGTCGCCAGAGTATATGTCGGGATACAACATTAAACCATGTATTTGAGGTGATCATGAAATTGAAGTCGAATTACTTTTAACTTGAAATTAATCCAGCCCAATGATTTTATTATTGGAAATTGATCCATTCAACCTGAAAGAGTATACTCCATCATATTTTACCATTCCAACATTTAGCGTAGATTAGCTACAGTGGGTAGGCGAGAGTTGCATTTCTGGTGGTAGGTGAAATGGTTTCTGTCTGTCTACCAACTTCAACCTGGGGGTCTGGTATAGCCTTCACCCTCACCTTGGACATGTGTTTCAGATCAATGGAATATTTTCTTACCCCCCCCCCCATAAAGCAGGTATACGTATTGCAATATCGAACTTGTTCTCATTCTCCTTCTTTAATGTCTGTTCGTCTTCGTTCAGGTGCCGTGGTATAGTAGTTCATCCACTTGACTTTCAATAAAAGAGTTGCGGGTTCGAATCCCGGCCTGGCACTACCGTCCTTTGGCAAGACATTTACTATTTTTCCACTCTCCACCCAGGTATATAAATGGATCCAGTATGCCAGAGCTCTACATATTTGCTTCATATCAATGGGAGATATACTCCCCCTTCCCTCCCCCATAACGCTACAAAGCGCTGCATTTTGGATCACGTCAATGGGATATGCTATACCTCCCCCTTATAACGCAGGTACGTATCCATTATACTATCCAACTTTTTTCAGCCTCCCATTTTTCCTCTTCGTGGAGGTGGCGTGGTGTTGTGGTGGTTTAGTGGCTCATTTACTTGACTCTCAATAAAAGGAATAAGGTTCGAATCCCAGCCCAGAATTAAAGTTCTTTGAGAAAGGACATTTTACGTACGTTTGCCACTCCTTCACCCAGGTATATATGGGTGCATGACCGATGTGCTAGTGCTACATACTTGTCCTCTCGGCTATGACCAGGGTAATAATGGCGTTAAACACGAGTGACACGGCGTCACAGTGTGACTGGCCCGGGCCTTTTATTTCTTAAATTTGATGTGTATCAAGAAAATAATTATAATAAATCGTGAACGACACGCATAGAAATATAGAAACTTTAAAAGCTGAAAGACATTTGCTCAATCGCAAAAAATAGAAATGAAAACAAATTAAAAAACGAAACGAAACAAAACAACCTAAAAAACAACCAAAACCAACCAACCAAACAAAATATTAAAAAACAAAACAAATTGCAAACATTATACATCATATTTGTGACTGTAATAAACTTTTCAAAATCTTTTTTTTTAAAGTCTCGTCACATTATGTTCCAGAATCGTCAAGTGACGAAACCTCACAGTTGTTGGCCCACATTCCTATCAATAAATAAATCAAGTTTTCATTTTAGTTACCACATCTGAGGTATCAAATAATGATGATCGGAAATACTTTTAGTGATAGCCCACATTCTGATTTGAATTCCTTTACGAGAGAGGAAGTAAGATATGACTTCTCCCCCGCAATTTTGCGGAAAGTGATAAAGAAATAACCACAAGAGGGCTTCGCTTTACTTTCATGTTACATATTTTCGTATCTCCTCTTACTATAATCTAATGATTATTTCGTTCAAGGTACATTTTATCTTATAGATGAGCATTAATATAAGTACAGTGATAAGTCATCTACAAGCACCTTTTATCTTATCTAATAAACAAATAACCAAAAGAGGGCTTCAATTTACTCTTCGTATGTCAGAACAAACACTTAACACTAATGATTATTTCGTGCAAGCTATATTTTACCTTATAGATAAACGCTAATGTTATCAGAAGTATGAAGAGTCATCTACTTTATCATATCAGTATATGGTTTGATTTTATGTACATATGCGGGGGTGCATGGTTGTATAACGGGGCATGGTGGGACCATGTAACTTCCCCGGCATAAAATGGAGATAAGAACAAAAAGACACCTACACTTCTTCCTGTGACGAAATACTTATTAACCCTGAGTACTAATCATAAGAAAGTGAATCACCGTATTCCTAAAATTCCTTCCTTCTTTATTTCTCCCTTAATTTCTTTCTTTCTCCCCCCCCCCCCCTCTCTCTCTCTCTTTCTATCCGTCTCTCTTTCTTTTCCCCTCCTTATCTTTCTTTTTTTTTCTTTCGTTATTCATTTATTAATTCATTCATTCGAATTATTTGTTTATTTATTAATGATTTCATTTTATTGATTTTTGCACAAGGGGGGGGGGGATGGTTGTTACTGCACAATTTCCAGAATGACCAATTTATTCTTAAATTACCACACCCCCTTGAAATGGTAGTAGTGGTAATGGTATTAGTAGGAGGAGGAGGAGGAGGAGTAGAAGTAGCAAAAGCAGCAGCAGCAGTAGTAGAAAGAATTGTAGTAGTAGTATAGTAGTAGTAGTAGTAGTAGTAGTAGTAGTAGTAGTAGTAGTAGTAGTAGTAGTAGTAGTAGTAGTAAAGTAGTAGTAGTAGTAGTAGTAGTAGTAGTAGTAGTAGTAGTAGTAGTAGTAGTAGTAATAGTAGTAGTAGTAGTAGTAGTAGTAGTAGTAGTAGTAGTAGTAGTAGTAGTAGTAGTAGTAATAATAATAATAGTAAAAGTAGTAGGAGAATATTAGATAGCTTTTTAGTTCAGCTAGCTAACCTGCCACAAGGTCCATGGCCATGATGACATCACCCCTTTTATACTTTGACTTCAGAACGAAATTAAAGCTATTTGATTAACCAAGTCGACCACCTTCAGAAAGTCTAGGGCATTTCAATGAACATTTTATTTTGTGAAAAAAAGAAGATGCACCTGTCATTCATAGACTTGATCGAGTATTTTCAGCCCAAAATGTCTCAGGGTAGCTTCAAGATATTCCAAGCTTTTCCATATTTAGCCTATATTTAGCCTGAGCACGTGATCGCACATGAAACGATTTTTGTTTCTTGATTTCCTGACGATTTAAGATTTCAAAATTAGATACAATTCTTTCCTGAAAACAAGAGACCATCACACCCACAAAAACGTGAGATCCGTCTCCCCTCTGGAACATTTCGAGAAATTGGAAAGGAACATCTTCACGCCAACAAAATAGTCTTTAAACTTGTGCCTTTTTAATTTTAGATACACATTATAGCTTACTCATTTCATCCAGTTGAATGCCATGGTGTAATCTCGATGGATATTTCATTTTTTCGACCAGTTTATTCTCTCTCTCTCTCTCTCTCTCTCTCTCTCTCTCTCTCTCTCTTTATGTTCATTGCAGCTACACTCTCTCATAGCGTGACGTTATTGGTGTTACATACTATTTGACGTTCAGTATTTTCAGGGCAATAATTCCTGGCTACTTGATCAGAATATGCCATACACATCCAACAATGGCATCTTGACGACTTATTGCATGTTTGAAAAAATGGGACTTGCGTCGCTCAGTGCTTTTTGGAATGGCTTAAGAGATATATTGTAAATATATGGACGCCATATAAGTGCCGCGAAGCATCACCATCATCACCACCACCATCATCATCATCATCATCATCATTATCATCATCATCACCATCATCATCATCATCATCATCATCATCATCATCATCATCATCATCATCATCATCATCATCATCATCATCATCATCATCATCATCATCATCATCATCATCATCATCATCATCACCATCATCACCATCATCATAATCATCATCATCACCATTCTCATCATCATCATCATCATTACCATTCTCATCATCATCATCATCATCATCACCATCATCATCATCATCATCATTATCATCACCATCATCATCATCATCATCATCACCATCATCATCATCATCATCATTATCATCATCATTACCATTCTCATCATCATCATCATCATCATCACCATCATCATCATCATCATCATTATCATCACCATCATCATCATCATCATCATCATCATCACCATCATCATCATCATCATCATCATCATCATTCATTATTATCACCATCATCATCATCATCACCATCATCATTATCATCACTTTTCGAAGCATCCAAAAAGTGCCCCTCTTTACCCAACAAAATTGCCGCCTTTCAAACCTGTTCAGTGTCCTTCTTTTATCTTAGAAGGGCCCATTTTCTTTGTTGATCAAGTGCCCTTTTCGTTTCAGATAAGTTACCCTTCTTAAAATCTACAGAAATGCGCTCTTTTATGCCTTTCCCTTTTAATAGCGCTCTGTTCCCTTCTTACACTTCAAATGAATGTCCCTTTTAAAAGGTGATTATTATCCCCTTTGACTACCTTTTTTCGTTTTTCAAAGTGCAATTTCTCTTCTGCAGATTGCCCCTTTTCACCTCTGATAAGTGCCCCATTTGAAATCTGATACCTGCCCTCATTTACTTCTGATAAGTGCCCATTTCCCTTTCTAGTATGTCCAATTTCTGCATCTGTTCATGTAAGATAAGGGCACTTAGCGCCATTTTTGTTTTCTGATAGTGTCTCTTTTCCATTCGGGCAAGTGCTTCCCGCAACCGTAATTAGAAGGAACGGTGCCCCTTTATTGGGGGGGGGGGGGGTATTTTTCTACTTCTTCTTTCTAAAGCTCGCTCGCTGCGCTCGCTCGTACTTATGATATCTCACTCAAGGCAGGTCAAGTGTGTTGTAACCATAA
The DNA here is from genome assembly GCA_029962745.1 of Echinometra lucunter. NCBI lineage: Eukaryota > Metazoa > Echinodermata > Echinoidea > Camarodonta > Echinometridae > Echinometra > Echinometra lucunter. The sequence goes on along the minus strand of CM057161.1, from coordinate 15,840,208 downwards.
AGTCTTATATGTTCCTGATGGTATTGTGCTCAAAACCCCATTCAATTTGAATAATTTTCTCTGATATGAGACCTCACTAATGCATTTAAACATTATAGCTTGGTCACTGTAAGGAAAACTATATACAGAATAAATGGAAGAAATTTACAATGATAATGGAACACGAATAAAATGAATTTCCGAGAGCCTTTATCATTATTAGGCCACTCGAAATATACTGCAAATACCATGCCCTTCGGCAAAAATACCTAGCATTTTTTGCTCGCTCGCTTCGCTCGCTCACAATTGAGTAAGACAGAGCAGTATACAACAATAGTGCCAAGTAGTTATTATCATGACTTGTAAAAGTGTGCACTTTAAAGGTGTATTAAATAGAATGTAAGGGTATAGTTTGCTTCTCGTGTTCAGCTTTTGTAAGGGCCCCCTTTTTCCCCCCAAAGTGCCCTTTTTCGCTAGTGCCCCCACTTTGGAAGACGCTCTGTCTGTTAATGTCTGTGCATTCGGGTGTGGGTGTGTATGTGTGCGTGTGTGTGGGTGTGTGTGTGCGTGTGGGTGTGAGTTGTGGGGGTGCGGGTGTGTGTGTGTGTGTGTGTGTATCTGTATACGAAATTATCCTCGATTTCTCATGAACGGCAAATCATCCCCCCCCCCCAGGTGTGAGAACCTGTCTACGCCACTGGTTGATATGGTCATAATCTTTTAAGAACACTTTCATAGAATATGTTTTGAAAATGATTTTAAATGTTAAAAGCATAATAGAAACATAGATATTAATACCACAACGCTGTGAAGAACTGAATTCAAGTTGAATTCAGAAAAGCTAATTTTTCATTACGCACTCAGAGCAGCCTCTCTCAACACGAAATGACAGCGATTTCGTGATCTACATAAACTCCTTCATGTTGTTTTTAAAAAATAGAAATATATTTATTGGTTAGAATATTGCTTGGAGCACGAATGCAGAGACAGAAAGAGAGAGAGACAGAAAGAGAGAGAGACAGAAAGATAGAGAGACAGAAAGAGAGAGACAGACAGAAAGAGAGAGAGAAAGAAAGAGAGAGAGAGACAGAAAGAGAGAGACAGACAGAAAGAGAGACAGCGAGACAGAGAGAGAGAGACAGAAAGAGAGAGAGACAGAAAGAGAGAGAGACGGAAAAAGAGAGAGACAGAAAGAGAGACAGAGACAGAAAGAGAGAGACAGAAAGAGAAAGAGAGACAGAGATACAGACAGAGGGACAGACGGACAGGGAGAGAGGGAGAGAACGAAGGTGTGTATATGTTGAAGAAGAGCAAGCTAGGAGTTACAAAATGTATGTACTTCTTTCAAGCCATTTTTAATGAAAAATCAACAATTTCGTTCTCAGTGACTACTTCATTCAGTCTTGTCAGTGGGATCGGGACAAAAAGAACATCCTTTCTTTCAAGGAGAGCGATTTAGTAGATAAAAAACATGTTCTTTCTTCGACAGAAAGTAGCGTATGCTTGTAAAAAGACATTCTTGAATAGCATATTCGTATAGTGGAAGAAAAGAACACAAAACCAATAAAGGGCGAAGGGAAGGGCACATTTGCCCAGATTTTCACCTTTTATGTGGCAATCCCCGGGTGAAAATATTGCTGTAAATTGCCCCTTTTGTCTTTTTGCACTCTTCTTTTTAATGTTTCTTTTTTATGCGTTTGTTGTACAAACTCTTTATTCATCATTCGCGAGGATGAAACCCGTTTCACAAAATATATAATTCAAGTGAGTGAATATGTCCATGAAGTCTGGTATACACTTCTCATTTGTAATTTCTGAACACCAACTATACTTCGGAATATGATTTTAAATGAAATTAATTGTCATCGTGGTATGTTCACCACCACCTACCATTCCGATTCACATATGGTGACATTGTATTTAGAGATTCTAATGATCCATGTATTTTTGTTACCCCACTTTGTGGTTGATTGTGTTCTTTTACCCGGAAATCTATTGACTTTTATGCAGTTCAAGCTTATCTCCTCAACTTTATACCATGGTTATTTCTTTATACGATTCTCAAGTCTTTCTACCGTAGAAAAAAAACTCTGTTTGTGCTTTCTTTCTTGGTCCTTTATTCTCCATCTCTCTCTCTCTCTTCCCTCTCTCTCCCTCCTTTCTCTCTCTCTCCCTCTCTCTCAACACACATATACACACACACACACACACACACACACACACTTTATATTTCCTTTCTCTTCTTTTCAGCTGGTTATTTTACTTTTTTTACCCCCCCCCCCATCATTTCGGGGTTAATCACCTTTATGAATTATCCTTCAACATTTGCTATACCTCAATCGCACTCCAATTATAGAACCCAACCTCCTAAAAGAAAATCCAGGGAGGAGAAGAAAGCATTCAGTGCTTATTTTATCACACAGAACGCCTTGCTACATGCTATTTGTATACACTGGTGCCGCCTAATTTAAGGTCATTGAAGTATCTATCCTCCAGACATACACAAAAGAAAGAAAGAAACAAACAGAAAATAAACACACTTACTGTACGTATATATCTTAGATTTGGAAACCTCTTCGTAAAGCTCCGCATGAAACAGCAAAAAAAAAAAAAAAAAAATCATAATTCGCATGTATTTCTTCTTAAACATCTTAAACCTGTGAAAGTGGAATATTTGAGTATGATGTAACATCACAAACTTCTTATAAAGTTGGCCAATAAAGTAAAATAACACGCACATTTTGAATGCAATATCATGTTAGATCATGCACTGCATGATAAGATAATGATGTAATGACATATAATATGAAATATATGTATTTCACATTACTCGTACTTTAAAAATCAACATGCTCTAATCTAAAATAATTTTAGCGACGGGACATATTGGATAGATGTATTCCAATAAATTTCAACATACCGATGAGCGACGTAATTTCGAAATGTGTTTCATCTTCCCAACAAGTCTGCTACGTACATAACCTCGGTATAAGTCTTTGTAGCGACCTAGTAGCTATTTTTCAGAAATAGTGACACATTTTTTATTTTTTATCTTTTTCATTCCAGTCAACATATCCCATCCCTACCCATCTTGACGTCAGTTGTCACGTTTGGCACCCGAACAGCATCCAAATACGTAAAGGGAATCTTCTTTTTCTCTTCCTCTCTCTTAAAAAGGAAAGGAAAGAAACAAGACCCCAAAAGACCCCCAACAACCGAACCCCTCGATAAAAGTGATACGGAAAGGGGTGTGTTGAGAGCTAACCATCAAAGGAAAACGGCAGACGCAGAATGTTTTCAGACTTTCCTCTTCACTTTTATGATTCCACATTACAAACAGATCAAAAATGATTTTGCCTCCTGGGCTATGAAATTGTGTTATACTTTTTAAAACTATATGCCTATGATTACTAACTTACAAATAAAAAGAAAAAAAAAAGGTTTGTTTTTTTCCATAGTGAAAATTTGTGTCGTATTGATTAAATTAGATTTGTAAATGATAAATCATGATCTTTCGCTCCATTTATATTCCATTCAGATAAATGCTGAAGTATCATATTTATTGTGAAATATTAAGAGATCTTACATCATTCATTCAGTTAATGAATGTGGAAATAAACGTTTTACCTACGTAAAACTTCCCTCTCGATCTCGGTGTGAATGGGTCATGGCAACCGCTAGAGTAATAATAATGACAGGGCCCTATGGAAAATAGCAATACTGTGCTCATGAGGCTTCCGCAGGTAAACGATATCGTAGTACTAAAATAATTTATACAATTTTTTTCTCGTGTTGAGTACATAATCACATCGTTTGATGATATGTTAAGATAGAAATTGAACTTTTATCCATTATCACTTTAAGAAGTTCACTATTTCAAAGAGGTAAGTATATTCCTTGCTATTTCTTATTTGGGACGATATAATTTCGTTTTTCCATTGGAGGTAAGAAAGGTTTATGGCAAATTTGTCATCTATTTGAAATTCTTTGTAATGATTTTGTGATACTTTGAGGATAACTGAAATTGCTACTCGTGATTCATTTTGGGACTTCACATCAAGCTTAGTTAAGTGAGACAAGAAGTAATTTTGCCTGGCTTATTTTAGAAGATTCCAATTCCCGAGTTATGGGGCTTCGTTAAAGAACTGACATTTGGTGATATTTTGCCAACAGATTTATCCCCTATGAAAACAGATCGTTTGCTTTAAACCGTTAATGCACGCTTTATAAAAAGGCAGCACTTTGTTACTACTGACTCAGCGAGTCGGCATAGGCCGCCAAAAGACCTAGTAATACATGTATATTTCCAAGGGCAGTGTCCGACTATGAAAAAAACAATCTAGGTTATAATACATTCATTAAATTTTTGACACAATTACTGGCTTGATCAAAGCATGAGTTCATACTTTATCATCCCCAAGAGAGCCGTGAATTCTAATGCCTTAAATATCGTGATCTGTAAAGGGGTGCTGCATGAACTCGCTACATGTTAAAGATCAAGCATACTGCCAATGGGATATCGAAGAAAAAATGAGTATAGATTTGTGTTTGTTTGGGTGAATATTATGAATGCGGAAGCAATATTTTGTAGCCGTCGGTTTCACTGAAAGTTGATAGAACTTATGTCATAAGAAATCATTAACAAAACGAGATCATATTAGATCGTGTCGTTTTCGTCGTCGTCTCGGTCCTATAAGTCATCACTGACTCTTTAGTCTGAGGATGGTTCTCCAGCTTGTTCTGTTTAATGCCATAAGATTAGCTGAGACGAATGATGTTACTGTATATCTTCTGTCTACTTCGTCTCCTTCGTTCTTCAGTGCATCCTTTCATCTATCATCTCTTAGTGCATAGAGACACTCTTAAAAATTCCGGGTCATATTGACCCGGAAAAGAGTCCGTTGGGGCCACACTCCGTTCCGGGTCCAAAAAAAAACCCGGAATAGGGTCATGAAGACTTGTTCCTGGGTCACATTTGACCTTATTCTGGGTCATTTTTACTTTATTCTGGGTCATTTTTGACCCAGAATGGAGTGTGGCCCCAACGGACTCTTTTCCGGGTCAAGTCTGACTCGGAATTTTTGAGAGTGTACGATAGTGATATGCGCTATATAAGCACTGTATCATTATTATCATTTTTATTATATCATCATCTTTTCAATATTATCATTATTATGTCTACAGAATATGTGACCAGAATACTTCAATTTTCTACAGTCTCTCGTTCGACACAAGGGAGCATTTCTTTAAGGTCAAAATCAACGAGGTGTTATGCTCCTCTGGATTACAATCTCAATCTTAATTTCCATTGGTAAAATTCCTTCTTAAACGATCTTTTTATTATTTCTATTGTTGAACTAATTTCATAGGAAAGTTGAAGTTAAATTTAATTTCTTTCATTGTTTATTATTTATAAGGAAGTTGTCAAATTTGTTTGCATTTGTCCATATATATATACATGTATATATATATATATATATATATATATATATATATATATATATATATATAGCTATTTATTTGTTGACTCTACGTTTCATTAAAAAAAAAATCGATTACCAGGAAGTTCTAAAGCTATAACTTCTTATGAGATCTGAGATCTGAAGAATATAAATAAAAATAAATGATACCGCATTGACAATAATGATATTGAATTTACACGCGTGTGACTGATGTGTCACTGATATGAAGATGACAGTGAGATGTAATAAAACATAGCAGTGTAAATACTTTGATAAAACTCCTTCGCACAATATACCAGTCATAAATCACATGTTCATCGTGTCATTAAAAATTATTTCGGAAGTTACTTCTCAAATCGCCCACTCAGTGATTTATGTAATCAAAACGTTAAACTTGAAACACTTTTAATATCACTCGTAAATACAACATTTCAATTATGGTAAAATTTGTCAATGTTACAACAATGTTATTACACTTGCGTGGGTTTGTTTAAGCGTAAACTAAATATGAATGGGAGTATATCGATAACTTATCGTTGACAGGCTGATAACTTAATCAAAACGTTAACCTTTAAACAATTTTAATATCCCTTGCAAATACCACATTTCATTTATGGTAAAATTTGTCAATGTTACAACAATGTTATTACATTGCGTGGGTTTGTTTGAACGTAAACTGAATATATGAATGGGAATGTATCGATAACTTATCGTTGATTGGTTGATAACTTGTAAAGCTGACAAAATTGGGAATTTATGATTACTAGGAAGTATGTAGGCGGGAATGTAAATTCAGATGACCCACCGGAAATGAACTTGAGCTATGTCGAACATTCAGAATACTCTCTTTAAGAAAAAGAGTGAATATTCACCCTGTTATGGGCGAATTTAAGAGAAGAGTGAAATAAGAGTGAATTTAGAGTAAAAAAAAAAAATTGTGATATTCACTCTTAATTCACTCTTTTAGGAGTGTCTCAGTGATCACTTAAAATTCTTGAGTGATCACTGAGGTTACCCCTAAAATAGTGAATATCACAATTTTTACTCTTAATTCACTCTTAATTCACTTTAAATGCACTATATTCTTAAATTCACCCCTAACAGAGTGAATGCGTTCACCCTTTTTTAAAAGAGAGTAATCGAATAAGTACAATATGAAATTTACATTCATAAATAAAGAAGACGAGGATGAAGACGAGGTGGTGCACATGGCTTGTGATGGGATCGCCCTTTAGATACAGTTTTATTTCAACACAGTAAACAGTAAACTTGCATTCTTCTCTTTCATCAGTGTAAGAAATTAAATTGTAATGTTTTCTAACAGTCGAAATGATGCTGGAATCGTTTATCAAATTGTTATAAGTTCCTTTTCTATTCACGGCATTAAAACCAACATTACATACAAAATAGAAATAAAAGTGTTTACAGGTGTATGGCTGAGCAAGGAGTTACCCACTCAACATTGTGAATGTTACAACACATGAACAACCAATTACCAAAGAAACTACTTTTAGCTTTAATTCAGGAAATGCACATCTAAACTTGTAATACCTCTTGCCCAGCGAAATTTGCATGTGACCATGTCCCTTCAAAGATCAAAGCAAAGTTGAGTTTGTATACTGGAATGCTTGCGAAAAGTATTCATAATGCTGTTTTTCTTTACTTCTTCCTCTTCCTCTTTTTTTTTTTGTTTGTTTTTTGTTTTGTTGACAATTTAGTATGTAATGGTAAGTAATTATATTGACGGGATCCTCTGTTTAAAAAACATTCCACCGACAATACCCAGTCTTCATTATCATGGCGTATAAAGGTTGGCATGCCATGCAAGTTACCCATGATATCACTGCGTGGGCATGATACCGCTTCATCAATTGCATAACTTCTTAAAGTCTTCCGAGTTAAGTGCATGTTTTTTATGGCTTGCTTGAGTGAATCAGCATAAAAGGAACACTTCGCAGGATAAAGCTCGGATGAAGCTAGAAAAGTTGACTAATCTGAGCTACAGGTATATAACTTTACAGGCCGTCTATTGAGGTATTCGCTGGTGTTGTGACGGGATGCTCACACCAGGGTGGAGTGCCTGAATAGGGGGGGGGGGGGGAACTGACTTTTGGAGAAGGGTTCGACACCATAACGGCATGGTGTCAACGCCAAATGCCTGTCCAGAATGGGTTGAATGCTACAATTCTATTGAGGTCAAGTGTGTTCTCGTACATTGCATGACTCATGTACTACATGGACAAAATCACTACAACAACGCCGACAACAGCAACAAGAGCAAAAAGAACAGCACAACAAAACAAAACAAACAGGGACGAACTGACCATGGGGAGTTTGGGTATAGTCTTCCCCAAGGACCGGTCAATTTTTTTTTAATCAAAAAGGGCTGGTTTCGACAACAGCAATAACATCTACAACAACAACAACATCAACAACACCAGGAACTACAGAAACAAAACATTAATAGTAGCAACAACAAGTTTCCCAACTGTCGGATTTGATTCAACCAGATACGCGTTAGTTAATGTCATTTAGGTCGATGACATTCCGGAAATATTTGCAGATGGATTGAAATGGTCTAGTTGTAAGTTTGCATTTAGACAGTGTTTTTGTTTTATTTTGTTTTGTTTTAAAAAGAAATGTCCTACAGAAATTGTTGGAGTTATAAAAGCGACAATGATAAAGAACTGAAAAAAAAAAATCAAATGGAGCAAGAAGCTTGGGAGTAATCACTCAGGAGGCGGAAGAAAAACTTGACAAAACAACATACCCGAAAAATAATAACAGCGAGAAGGGAACGAGGCAGACCAAAGAACATTCATTTATCTTTTTATTCTGTAATTACTCTACTACTATTACTACTACTACTACTGCTGCTGCTGCTGCTGCTGCTGCTGCTGCTGCTACTACTACTGCTGCTGCTGCTACTACTGCTACTACTACTACTACTACTACTACTACTACTACTACTACTACTCCTCCTCCTCCTCCACCTCCTCCTCCTCCTCCTCCTCCTGCTCCTGCTCCTGCTCCTGCTCCTGCTCCTGCTCCTCCAGCTCCTCCTCCTCCTCCTACTACTACTACCACTACTACTACTACTACTACTACTACTACTACTACTACTACTACTACTACTACTACTACTACTACTTCTGCTACTACTACTGCTACTACTACTACTACCACTACTACTACTACTACTTCTGCTACTACTACTGCTACTACTACTACTACTTCTGCTACTACTACTGCTACTATTACCACTACTACTACTACTACTGCTACTACTACTACTACTACTACCACTACTACTACTACTACTACTACTTCTGCTACTACTACTGCTACTACTACTACTACCACTACTACTACTACTACTACTACTACTACTTCTGCTACTACTACTGCTACTACTACTACTACTTCTGCTACTACTACTGCTACTATTACCACTACTACTACTACTACTACTACTACTACTACTACTACTTCTGCTACTACTACTACTACTACTACTACTACTACTACTACTACTACTGCTACTTCTATTACTGCTACTACTACTACTACTACTACTACTACTACTCCTACTACTACTACTACTACTACTACTACTACTACTACTACTACTCCTCCTCCTCCTCCTCCTCCTCCTCCTCCTTCTACTACTACTTACTACTTCTGCTACTACTGCTACTACTACTACTGCTACTGCTACTACTACTGCTACAACTACTACTGCTACTACTACTACTGCTACTACCACTACTGCTGCTACTACTACTACTACTACTACTACTACTACTACTACTGCTACT